>WWNC01000164.1:0-749021 GCA_011125475.1 Melanerpes aurifrons | reverse complement strand
AGTGCTCTGTCCCGCCCTGGAAGCTCCAACACTGCTACCCTGGTGCTCTCTCATCCCCTGGAAGCTCCATAGCTGCTTCCTCAGTGCTCTCTCCCACCCTGGAAGATCCAACGCTGCTTCCTCGTGGCTATAACCCCCCAGGGAAGCTGCAAAGCAGATTCCTCGGTGCTCACTCACCCCCTGGAAGCCCCAAAGCTGCTTCCTCGATCCTCTCTCACCCCCTGGAAGCTCCAAGGTTCATCCTCGGTGCTATAACCACCCCTGGAAGCTCCAAAGCTGCTTCCTCAGTGCTCTCTCACGCCCTGGAAGCTCCAAACCTGCTTCCTCGGCGCTATTTCCCCCTCTGGAAGCTCCAAAGCTGCTTTCTCGGAGCTCTCTCACCCCCTGGAAGCTCCAAAGCTGCTTTCTCGGGGCTCTCTCCCACCCTGGAAGCTCCAATGCTGCTTTCTCGGGGCTCTGTCCCACCCTGGAACCTCTATAGCTACTTTCTCGGGTCTCTCTCACACCGTGGAAGCTCCAAAGCTGCTTCCTCGGTGCTCTGTCCCACCCTGGATGCTCCAAAGCTGCTTCCTCAGTGCTCTCTCACACCCTGGATGCTCCAAAGCTGCTTCCTCGGTGCTCTCTCACACCCCCTGGAAACTGCAAAGCTGATTCCTCGGTGCTCTCTCACACCCCCTGGAAGTTCCAAAGCTGCTTCCTCGGTGCTCTCTCACACCCCCTGGAAGCTCCAAAGCTGCTTCCTCGGTGTTCTCTCACACCCCCTAGAAGCGCCAAAGCTGCTTCCTCGGTGCTCTCTCAACGCCTGGAAGCTCCAAAGCTGCTTCCACGTGGCTCCCAACCCCCCTGGAAACTCCAAAGCTTCTTCCGTGGTGCTTTCTCCCTCCCTGGTGGCCCCAAAGATGCTTCCTCAGTGCACTGTCCCACCCTGGAAGTTCCAACACTGCTACCTCGGTGCCCTCTCATCCCCTGTAAGCTCCAAAGCTGCCTCCTCGGTGCCCTCTCCCACCCTGGAAGCTCCAAAGCTGCTTCCTCGGTGCTCTCTCCCACCCCGGAAGCTTGTGGTGGTTTAGGCTGGGTGCTGGCCCGGCTGCCACTGCACAGAACACACCTGGGAGGTCCCTACGGGTGGGCCCAGCCCAGGGGGTGGTCACAGGCAGGTATTCAATCCCATAATGCCCTGCTCCCCTATAAAATGCCCATGCGGGGTCTCCACTTTCTCTTTTGTCCCCAGCTGCAGCCTAGGTAAAATGGCGTGGGCCTCCTCCCTTGGGCCTGCACAGGCCCAAGGCTGGGTTGGGGGGGAGGAAAGTGCCCTGGGGGGGGTTTGGGTGTACCCCCAGGTGGGGATGGGATGTTCTTGGGTATGTTTCTGGGATCTCTCTCTTTGTCACGGTGCTTGTGGTTCTCTGTAAAGCTTTCATTGGTGTTTTTTTTTTTAAATTGTTTTCCTATTTAAACTTTCCATCACTTTTGCAATCCCTTTGTCTGAGTCGTTGTTTCTGCCCGTGGTGGGGAGGGGTTTGCCCCAACTGTGGCCGGTTGACGTTGCCCCCTTAAGAAAGGGAATATGGTGGACGGAAGTTGGTAAACGGAAGGAACAGTCTAAACTAATTTTCATTGGACAAGTGGGAGGAAGCACCTTCTGAACTGGAGTGAAATGGGCATTTCCAGCACTTCTCGGTCACTCTTGTTTCCGCTTCTCCACGGTGCAGCAACTCTCTGGCTGTGCTGGGCTTTCTGCCAAGGCCTCGGCCTTGAGGACTAGATAACCAGGCCTGTATTAACTGCTTCCAATTAACACAAACTGCTTTTAACTTCTTTCTTTCTCTTTCTCCCTCTTTCCGAACTATTCTGGGGAAAGGGGGGAAGAGAGGGGAGAGCGGAGGTGGGGAATCCCCCCCGGCCGAGGGGGGTTACTCTCATTTCTGTGTTACTCTGTTGTATATCTTTGTATATATTGTAGATATTGTAAATTTGTAAATATTCCCCTGCAAACCCTACACTGCTTCGTAAATATAGCTCCACTGCTTTGCTAATTCAGCTGGTGAGTTTTTTTTCCTTTCCCTTCAAATTTTTCTTCTCCCTTTTACCTTACAAGGGGGAAGGGAGGAGGCTTCTTGGCTTTACCCTTCCACCCACCACACCCAACCCATTACATTTTGGCGCACCAACGTGGGGCTGGCTGTGGTGCCCACTCTGCAGATCGATTGCAAAAGATGGAGAGTTTAAATTTAGTTCTGGGCGTCGGTTTGGGTTTGCAAGTTGGGGGCTCAAGTTTTGTTGCCGGGGCGACTGTGTTATCTCTCCTGTGGACTGCAGAAGGACTCCTGGTGCGTGCTGATAGCATGGAAGTCCCTCGTGTTGCTTGGGAACAGCGAGGGGTGGCTCTTTCTGTGACTTTCTGCCCGGGGTGGCTTAAAAATGCTCAACTAGCCTAAGAAGGCAAGACCTGCCTTCTCCTCCTCGTTCTCTGCGGAGCGACGAGCGGCAGGGAGCGGAGCGGAGGAGGAGGCAGCGGCAAGCAGAGCAGGGTCGGCCCGCGGCCGCTGCGGGATGGCCTCCCGCGGCGAGCGGGCAAGCGACGGCTTCCGAAACCCGAGGGGGTGGAGGTGACTTGGACTCTGCATCGCGGCGACAGAGATGGCGGGGGCCGGGCCGGCTGCATTCAAGCGGCGGTGGCACCGCCGAGCCGGGCTGCGTTCAAGCGGCGGCGGCAGCTGTAAAACTTTCCCTGGTGTTTTCGGACATGCTCCGAGAATGGCGCCAAGCACCTGGCTCCGCCTCTTCTCTTCTCAGCGAGTTGTGCTGCAGCCGCCCCTCTGCCGGGGGAAGGCTGTGAATCGGATGCGGTGATGTCTCGGTACGCGAACCCCCCGGGGGGAGGCGATGTGCCTGTGATGTGCCGGCAATGTGCCTGCGATGTGCCGGCGATGTGCCTGTGATGTGCCGCGATACCCCTCTGAATCTCCAAAGCTGCTTCCTCTGGCCTCTCTCAACCCCTCTAGCAAGCTCCAAAGCTGCTTCCTCGGTGCTGTCTCCACCCTAAGCTCCAATGCTGCTTGGCCCTAGTGCTCTGTCCCACCCCTGAACTCCAACACTGCTGGTCTTTCATCCCTTGAAGCTCCAAAGCTGCTTCCTCAGTGCTCTGTCCCATGCTCTGAAGATTCCAGTTACTTCCTCCGTGCCTCACACCCTGGATGCTCAGCAAAGCTGCTTCTTCACACCTTGGTTCTCTTGGGTGGATACCTTCTGGTGCTGCAAAGCAGATTCCTTTGTTATCACCCACCTGGAAGCCCCAAAGCTGCTTCCCTGATCCTCTCTCACCCTGAAGCTCCAGGTTCATCCTCGGTGCTATAACCACCCTGAAAGCTCCAGCTGCTTCTCGGTGCTCACGTCCTGGCAGCTCCAGCCTGCTTCCTCGCACTATTTCACCTGAAGCCCAGCTGCTTCCCTTGGCGCTCTTCACCCCTGGAAGCCCTAAAGGCTTTCGGTGCTCTCTCACACCTCTGAAGCTCCAGAGCTGGTTCTCGGGTTCTCACCCCCTGAAGCTCCAGTTACTTCCTCTGGTCTCCCAACACTTGCAAGCTCCAAAGCTGCTTCTCGGTGCTGTCCTACACTAGAAGCTCCAAAGTTGCTCTCGGTGCCCTCCTGCCCTGAAGCTCCAACACTGCTACTCCTGGTGCTCTCATCCCCTGAAGCTCCAAACCTGCTTCAGGCGCTATTTCCCTCTGATGCTCCAAAGCTAGTTGCTTTCGCCATAACTTCTGGAATCTCCAAAGCTGCTTCCTCTGTGCTCCCCACCTTCTAGCAGCCTCCAGCTGCTTCGGTGCTCTGTCCCACTAGAAGCTCCAAAGCTTGGTGCCCTCTCCCACCCTGGCAGTGCTCCTGTCACACTCCCACCCTGAAGCTCCAACACTGCTACAACCTGGTGCCTCTCATCCCCTTGAAGCTCCACAGCTAAAAAGCTGATTGCAGTGCTCACTCGATGCCTGGAAGATCCAAACCGGCTTCCTCGGCGCTTCTCACCCTGAAGCTCTAAAGCTGCTTTCTCGGTGCCTCCCATCCTGAAGCTCCAATGTTGCTTCCTCAGGGTATAACCCCCCAGGGAAGCTGCTAAAGCAGATTCCCCGGTGCTCACTTCACCCTGAATTTCCCCAAAGCTGCTTCTCGATCCTATCTCACCCCTGGAAGCTGGTTCATCCTCGGCGCTACCACCCCTTCCAAAGCTGCTTCCTCATCCTGGCTCCAAGCTTCCAATTTCCCCCCGCTGCTTTTCAGGGCTTGTTGTCCTAACTCCCTCTGGAAGCTCCAGCTGGTTTCTCCTTCACACCCCCTGAAGCTCCAAAGCTCTTCACACTTCAAAGCTCCAAAGTGCTCTGTCCCGGTGCTCTCCACACCCTGATGCTCCTGTTGCTTCTCGTGGCTATAACCCTGGAAGCTCCAAAGCTTTCTCGGCGCTCTTCTCACACCCTGAAACTCCAAACTTCCTGGTGCTTCTCATACCCCTGAAGCTCAAAGTCTTCAAAGCTCCAAAGCTGCTTTCTCCGTGCGCTGTCCCACACTCTGAAGCTCCAAAGCTGCTTCCTCGGTGCTCTTCTACCACCTGAAAGCTCCAAGCTGCCTCTCGGTGCCTCTCACGCCCTGGAGCTCCAAAGCTGCTTCCTCGGTGCTCTCTCACAACCTGAAGCTCCAAAGTGCATTCATGGTGCTATAATCACACCCTGAAGCTCCAAAACTGCTTGCTCAGTGCTCACTCACCCTGGAAGCTCCAAACCGCTTCCGGCGCTGAAGCTCCTAGTTGCTCACACTTCCCCCTGAAGAAGCTGCTTCACAGGGCCTCTTCCCACCCTGAACCTCCATACTTTCTGGTCTCCTACACCCTGAAACGTTAGCTGTTTCGTGCTCTTCACACCCTGGAATCTCCAAAGCTGCTTCTGTGCTCCTAACCCGCTTAGGAAGCTCCAAAGCTGCTTCCTCGGTGCTGTCTCCTACACTGAAGCCCAAGCTGCTTCCTCGGTGCTCACCCTGAAAGCTCTGAACACTGCTACCCTGAAGTGCAAAGCTCTCATCCTGAAGCTCCATAGCTGCTTCCTTGCTCCTAACTCCTGGCTCCAAAGCTTCCTGGTGCTTCTCTCACTGGTGAAGCTCCAAAATACTTCGTGGCGTATAACACTTGAAAGCTGCAAACTGCTTCTCGGTGTTCTCCCCACCTTCTGAATCTCCAAAGCTGCTTCTCTGATGCTCCTCACCCCTGGCAAGCTCCACCCCTGGAAGCTCTTTCCTCGTGCTGTCTCATACCCTGAAGCTCCAAACTGTGGCTTTTCTCAGTGCTCTGTCCCAATCTGAAGCTCCAAAGCTGCTTTCCGGTGCTCTTCTCATCCCCCTGAAGCTCCAAAGCTGGTTTCAGGGCTCTTCACACCCCCTGGAAGCTCCAAAGCTACTTTCTCGGTCCTTCACACCCTGAAGCTCCAAAGCTGCTTCTCGGTGTATAACTCAATGCCTGAAGTTCCAAAGCTGGATTCCTCGGTGCTCCTCCCACCCCTGGAAGCCCCAAGCTGCTTCTTCGGTCTCTTCCCTCTGGGCTCCAAAAATACTTCCTCGGTGCTCTGTCCCACCCTGAAGCTCCAAAGCTGCTTCCTCAGTGCTCTCACCCTGAAGCCTCCGCACCTGCTCCTCGGTGCACCTACCCCCTGGATGCTCCAAAGCTGCTTCCCGGTGCGTCTCTCACACCCTGTGCCCGCCCTGAAGTTAACTTTCACGGGGCTCCTTCTCCCACCCTGAAGCTCCATAGCTGCTTCCTCAGGGCCCTCTCCCACCCTGGAAGCTCCAAAGCTGCTTGGTGCTCTCTCACACCCTGAAGCTCCAGGTGCTTCATGGTGCTCTGTCCCACCCTGGAAGCTCAGCTACTTGCTCGGTGCCCTCCCACACCTGGAAGCTCCAAACTGCTTCTCGGCCTCTCTCACCCCCTGAAGAAGCTCCAGTTGAAGCTCCAAAGGTGCTCTGTCCCACTCCTGGAAGCTCCAAACCTGCTTCCCTCAGGCACTATTTCCCACCTGGAAGCTCCAGTTGCTTTTCGGTCCCACACCCTGAAGCTCCAAAGCTGCTTCCGGGCTGCTCTCTCACACCCTGAAGCTCCAAAGCTGCTTTCTCGGTGCTCTATAACACCCTGAAAGCTCCAGTTACTCCTCGTGCTCCTTCCTCACCCCTGAAGCTCCAAAGCTGCTTCCTCGGTGCTCTGTCACAACCTGAAGCTCCAGTTGCTTCTTGGTGCTATAACCACTCCCTGGAAGCTCCAAAGCTGCTTGCTTGGTGCTCACTCACACCTGAAGCTCCAAAGCTGCTTCCTCGGTGCTCTGTCCCACCCTGGAAGCTCCAATGCTGCTTCCTCGCGCTCTGTCCCACCCTGGAAGCTTCAAATGCCTGCTTCTCGGTGCTCTCTCACACCCTGATGCTCCAAAGCTGCTTCTCGGTGTTTCTCTCACACCCCTGGATGCCCAAAGCTTCTGTGTTTCACAATCTCCACCCTGAAGCTCCAAAGCTGCTTCTTTGCTGCCCTGGAAGCTCCCCAGACTTCCTGGGGTTCTTCACACCCTGGAAGCTCCAAGTTGCTTCTCGGTGCTCTTCACAACCTGGAAGCTCCAGTGCTTCCTGTTGCTAAATCCAAGCTCCCCCTGGTGCTTTCCCTCCTGGTGCTGATTTCCTTGGCTCTGTCACACCTGAACTCCAAACTGCTTCCTCGGGTGCTCTCTCACACCTGGATCCTCCAATTGCTTCCCTCGGCGCTGTCCACTACCCTGAAGCTCTGTCAAAGCCTGCTTCCTGGTACCTCTGTCATCCCCTGAACCCTCCAAAGCAGCTTCCTGGTCTCTTCACACCCTGGAAGCTCCAAAGCTGCTTCCCTCGTGCTCACACCCCTGAAGCTCCAAAGCTGCTTCCGCTATAACACCCCTGGAAGCTCCAAGGTTCATGCTTGGCGCTATAACACCCTGAAGCTCCAGCTGCTTCTCAGTGCTCTTCACCCTGAAGCTCCAAACGCTTCCGTTGTTCTAACCCCCTGAAGCTCCAAAGCTGCTTCCTTGGCGCTAAAATACTCCAAAGCTGCTTTCTGTCCTGGAAACTCCAAACTGCTTCCTCGGTGTCTCTCCACTCCTGAAGCTCCAAAGCTGCTTCAGGGCTCTGTCTCCACCCCTGAAGCTCCAAAGCTGCTTCCTCGGTGTGTCTCCTACACTTGCTTAGTGTGCACTTGAAGCTCCAAACTGCTTCCCTTCCAGCTTCTCTCACCCTGAAGCTCCAAAGCTGCTTTCGTGGCTATAACGCCCAGGGAAGCTGCTGCAAAAGCAGATTCTCGGTGCTCACTCACCCCTGAAGCCCCAAAGCTGCTTCCTGATCCTCTCAACGCCTGAAGCTCCAAGGTTCATCCTCGGTGCTATAATCCACTTGAAGCTCCAAAGCTGCTTCCTCAGTGCTTTCACGCCCTGAAGGCCTTCCAAAATGCTTCTCGGTGCTATTTCCCACTGAAGCTCCAAAGCTGCTTTCTTTGTGTTCTCCCACTCCTGAAGCTCCAAAGCTGCTTTCTTTCTGCTCTCTCCACTTCTGAAGCTCCAAAGCTGCTTTCGGGCTGTCTCCCACTCCTGAAGCTCCAAAGCTGCTTCCTCAGTGCTCTGTCCCACCCTGGAAGCTCCAACTGCTTCCTCGCTACCCCCCTTCTGAAGCTGGTGCTTTCTCCGTGCTCTCACACCTGAAGTTCCAAAGCTGCTTCCTCGTGGCCTCCCACCCCAGGGAAGCTGAAAGCTGATTCCTCGGTGCTCACTTCCACCCTGAAGCCCCAAAGCTGCTTCCTGATCCTCTCTCACCCCTGAAGCTCCAAGGTTCATCCTCGGTGCTATAACCACCCTGAAGCTCCAAAGCTGCTTCCTCAGTGCTCTCTCACGCCCTGGAAGCTCCAAACCTGCTTCGGCGCTATTTCTCTGAAGCTCCAAAGCGGCTTTGTCGGGCTCTCACACACCCTGGAAGCTCCAAAGCTGCTTTCGGGCTCTCTCACCCTGGAAGCTCCAATGCTGCTTTCGCTCTTCCCATCCTGAAGCTCCAATGCTGCTTTCAGGGCTCTGTCCCACCCTGAACCTCCTAAAGTTGCTGGTCTCTCTCACACCCTGGAAGCTCCAAAGCTGCTTCCTCCGGTGCTCTCTCACACCTGAAGCTCCAAAGCTGCTTCCTCGTGGCTATAACCCCAGGGAAGCTGCAAAGTGATTCTCGGCGCCACTCCCCCCTGGAAGCTCCAAAGCTGCTTCCTCGATCCTCTCTCACCCCTGGAAGCTCCAAGTGCATCCTCGGTGCTATAACCACCACTGAAGCTCCAAGCTGCTTCTCAGTGCCTCTCACCCTGAAGCTCCAAACCTGCTTCCGCGTTTATTTCTGGAAGCTCCAAACCCCTTGCTCGAAGCTTCAAACTCCTGGATCCTCCAGTGCTTTCTACCTTCTCCCACCTGGAAGCTCCAAAGCTGCTTTCGGTGCTCTGTCCCACCCTGAAGCTCCAAAGTTGCTTCCTCAGGGCTCTGTCCCACCCTGGAAACTCCAAACTGCTGCTTCTTTCACCCTGGAAGTGCTGCCGGCGCTGTCTTCACACTCCTGAAGCCCAGCTGCTTCCTCGGTGCTCTTCACACCCTGGGAACTGCAAAGCTACTTCTCGGTGCCCTCCTCCCACCCTGGAAGCCCAAGCTGCTTCCTCGGTGCTCCTCCACACCCTGAAGCTCCAAAGCTGCTTCTCGGTGCTTCTCACACACCTGGAAGCTCCAATGCTTCCATGGTGCTATAACCCCCAAAGCTCCAAAGCTGATTCCTAGTGCTCACTTTGAAGCTCCTAAACCTGCTTCCTTTGTGATATTTCTCTGGAAGCTCCAAACCGGCTTCCTCGGCGCCTTCACACCCTGGCTCCTCCAAGCTGCTTCCTCGGGGGTTTCCCACCCTGGAAGCTGCTTCTGTCACGAACCAGGAAGCTCCAAAGCTGCTTTGCTGCCTTCACCCCTGAAGCTCCAAAGCTTCTATAACCCTTGGTGCGCTTTCACTCCTCCCCTGGCTTCACAAAATGCTTCTCGGCGTTTGTCCACACCTGAAGCTCCAGCTGCTTCCTCGGTGCTCTCTCACCTCAAATCCAGCTGCTTTTCAGTTGCTCCACCCTGGAAGCTCCATCCTGTTGCTTCGGCGCTCTGTTCTCACCCTGGAAGCTCCAAAGCTGCTTTGTCGGGCTCCCCCTGGAAACTCCAAAACTGCTTTCGGTGCTCTTCACCCTGGAAGCTCCAAAATGCTTCCTCGGCGCTGTCTCTACACCCCTGAAGCTCCAAAGGTGCTTTGGAAACTACTGCTCGGTTCTCACCTGGATCCCTTTCCGGGGCTGTCCACACTCCCTGAAGCTCCAAAGCTTCTTCCTCAGTGCTCTCCCACACCCAGGCTCCAAACCTGCTTCCCGGTGCTCTCCAACCTCTGGAAGCTCCAAAGCTGCTTTCGGTGCTCTGTCCCCTCCTGAAGCTCCAAAATGCTTCCTCAGTGCTCTGTCCCACCCTGGAAGCTCCACACTGCTTCCTGGGTCTTCACACCCTGGATGCCCAAAGCTGCTTCCTCGGTGCTCCCTCAACTCCAAAGCTCCAGGCGCTTTTCTCTGAAGCTGTTGCTCCTCTCCCACCCTGGAAGCTCCAAGCCCTCTGGTGCTTTCTCCTCCCTGGTGGCCCCAAAATGCTCCCAGTGCCTGAAGCTCCCAACCTGCTTCAAGGTGCTCTGTCATCCCCTGAAGCTCCAGCTGCTTCCTCAGTGCTCTCACACCTGGAAGCTCCAACCTGCTTCCTCGGTGCTCTGTCCCCTGGAAGCCTCCAAAGCTGCTTTCTCGGCTGCTCTCTCACCCTGGAAGCTCCAAAGCTGCTTTCTGGGGGCCTGTCCCACCCTGGAAGCTCCAGTTACTGTCTCTGTCCCACCCTGGAACCTCCAAAAGCTGCTTTCTGGTCTCTCTCACACCCTGGAAGCGCCAAAGCTGCTTCTCGGTGCTCTCCCACATCCTGGAAGCTCCAAAGCTGCTTCCTCGGTGCTCTCCTCCCACCTGGATGCTCCAAAGCTGCTCCCAATTCTGAAGCTCCAGGCCTCTCGGTGCTCTCTCCTCACAACCTCTGTGCTATAACCACCCTGGAAGCTCCAAAGCTGATTCCTCAGTGCTCACTCACCCCTGGAAGCTCCAAACCTGCTTCCTCGGTGCTATTGTTCCCCCCTGAAGCTCCAAACTGGCTTCCTCGCTTCCCCTCCTCAAAAGTGCTTTCTCTTACCCCTGAAGCTCCAAAGCTGCTTCCTCAGTGCTCTGTCACCACCCTGGAAGCTCCAAAGCTGCTTCCTCAGGGCTCTCTCACCCTGGAAGCTCCAAAGCTGCTTCCTTGGCGCTCTCTCACATCCTGAAGCTCCAAAGCTGCTTCCTCGGTGCTCTTCACCCTGGAAGCTCCAATGCTGCTTCCTCTGTGCTTGTCTCACACCCTGAAGCTCCAAAGCCTCTTCTCGGTGCTCTCACCCCCTGGAAACTCCAAAGCTGCTTCCTTGTTGCTCCCAACCCCCTGGAAGCTCCAGCTGCTTCCTCGGTGCTCTCTCACACTCTCTAGAAGCTGCTTCAAAGGTGCTTCTCACGTCCTGGAAGCTCTGCTTCCTCACGCCTGAAGCTCCAAAGCTGCTTCCTTGGCGCCCTCTCACACCCTGGATGCTCAACCTGCTTCCTCGGTGCTCTCCACACCTGGAAGCTCCAATGCTGCCTCCTCGGTGCCCTCTCCACCCTGAAGCTCCAAAGCTGCTTCCTCGGTGCTCTCTCACAACCTGAAGCTCCAATGTGCATTCATGGTGCTATAACACACCTGAAGCTCCAAAAGCTGATTCCTCAGTGCTCACTCACCCCTGAAGCTCCAACCTGCTTCCTCGGTGATATTCTCCGCCCTGGCTCCAAGCTCCAAACCGGCTCACACCCTGATGCTCAAAGCTGCTTCCTCGGTCACACCCCTGAAGCTCCAAAGCTGCTTCCTCGGGCTCTCTCCCATCCTGGAAGCTCCAAAGCTGCTTCTCGGTGCTCTCTCACATCCTGAAGCTCCAATGCTGCATTCATGGGCTCTGTCCCACTTGGAACCCCAAAGCTGATTCTCAGTGCTCTCTCACACCCTGAAGCGCCTGTGCTGCTTCCTCGGTGATCTTCACCTCTGGGGCTCCCAAACCTTCCTCGGCGCTATCTCACACCCAGGATCTCCAAAGCTGATTCCTTCACTCACCCCTGGAAGCTCCAAAGCTGCTTCCTCGGTGCTCTCCACCCTGGAAGCTCCAGCTCCTGTCCCACCCTGGAACCTAGCCACACTCTGAAGCTCCTTTCCTCGGTGCTCTCTCACGCCCTGCAAAGCTCCAAAGCTGCTTCCTTGTTGCTCCTCCTCTCCAAAGCTGCTTCCTCGGTGCTCTCTACCCCGTCAAAGCTCTAAAGCTGCTTCCTCGGTGCTCTCTCACCCCTGAATCTCCAAAGCTGCTTCCTTGGCTCTCTCACACCCTGGAAACTCCAAACTGCTTCCTCGGTGCTCTCTCACCCTGAAGCTCCAATGCTGCTTCCTCGCGCTGTCTCACACCCCCTGGAAGCTTCAAAGCCTCTTCCTCGGCGCTCTCTCACACCCTGGAAACTCCAAAACTGCTTCCTCGGTGCTCTCTCACCCTGGAAGCTCCAATGCTGCTTCCTCGGCGCTGTCTCACACCCCCTGGAAGCTTCAAAGCCTCTTCCTCGGTGCTCTCTCTCATACCCTGGAAACTCCAATGCGGCTTCCTCGGTGCTCTCACACTAGGAGCTCCAAAGCTGCTTCCTCGGTGCTCTCTCACGCTCCCTAGAAGCTCCAAAGGTGCTTCCTCGCCGCTCTCTCATGCCCTGGAAGCTCCAAGCTGCTTCCTCGGGGCTCTCTCACACCCTGGAAGCTCCAAAGCTGCTTCCTCGGTGCTCTCTCAACGCCAGGAAGCTCCAAAGCTGCTTCCGCGTTGCTCCCAACCCCCCTGGAAGCTCCAAAGCTTCTCCCTTGGTGCTTTCTCCCTCCCTGGTGGCCCCAAAAATGCTTCCTCAGTGCTCTGTCCCACCCTGGAAGCTCCAACACTGCTACCTCGGTGCTCCCTCATCCCCTGGAAGCTCCAAAGCTGCTTCCTCAGTGCTCTCTCACCCCCTGGAAGCTCCAAACCTGCTTCCTCGGCGCTATTTCCCCCCTCTGGAAGCTCCAAAGCTGCTTTGTCGGGGCTCTCTCACCCCCTGGAAGCTCCAAAGCTGCTTTCTCGGGGCTCTCTCCCACACTGGAAGCTCCAATGCTGCTTCCTCCGTGCTCTGTCCCACCCTGGAAGCTCCAAAGCTGCTTCCTCGGTGCCCTCTCACACCCTGGATGCTCCAAAGCTGCTTCCTCGGTGCTCTCTCACACCCTGGATGCTCCAAAGCTACTTCCTCGGTGCCCTCTCCCACCCTGGAAGCTCCAAAGCTGCCTCCTCGGTGCCCTCTCCCACCCTGGAAGCTCCAAAGCTGCTTCCTCGGTGCGCTCTCACAACCTGGAAGCTCCAAGGTGCATTCATGGTGCTATAACCACCCCTGGAAGCTCAAAAGCTGATTCCTCAGTGCTCACTCACCCCCTGGAAGCTCCAAACCTGCTTCCTCGGTGCTATTTCCCCCTCTGGAAGCTCCAAACCGGCTTCCTCGGCGCTCTCTCACACCCTGGATCCTCCAAAGCTGCTTTCTCGGGGCTCTCTCCCACCCTGGAAGCTCCAATGCTGCTTTCTCAGGGCTCTGTCCCACCCTGGAACCTCCAAAGCTGCTTTCTCGGGTCTCTCTCACACCCTGGAAGCGCCAAAGCTGCTTCCTCGGTGCTCTCTCACCCCCTGGAAGCTCCAAAGCTGCTTCCTCGGTGCTCTCTCACCCCCTGGAAGCTCCAAGGTGCATCCTCTGTGCTATAACCACACCTGGAAGCTCCAAAGCTGCTTCCTCGGTGCTGTCTCACCCCCCTCAAAGCTCCAAAGCTGCTTCCTTGTTGCTCCCAACCCCTGAAGCTCCAGCTGCTTCCTCGTGCTCTCTTACCCCCGTCAAAGCTCCAAAGCTGCTTCCTCGGTGCTCTCTCACGTCCTGGAAGCTCCAAGCTGCTTCCTCGGGGCTCTCTCTCACCCTGGAAGCTCCAAAGGTGCTTCCTTGGCGCTCTCTCACACCCTGAAACTCAAAACCTGCTTCCTCGGTGCTCTCTCACACCCTGGAAGCTCCAATGCTGCTTCCTCGGCGCTGTCACACCCTGAAGCTCCAAAGCCTCTTCCTCGGTGCTCTCATACCCTGGAAACTCCAATGCGGCTTCCTCGGTGCTCTCTCACACCCTAGGGCTCCAAAGCTGCTTCCTCGGTGCTCTCTCACACTCTCTAGAAGCTCCAAGGTGCTTCCCCGCCTTCACGCCCTGAAGCTCCAAGCTGCTTCCTCGGGGCTCTCTCACACCCTGGAAGCTCCAAATCTGCTTCCTCGGGCTCTCTCACACCCCTAGAAGCTCCAAAGCTGCTTCCTCGTTGCTCCCAACCCCCTGAAGCTCCAAAGCTTCTCCTTGGTGCTTTCTCCTCCCTGGTGGCCCCAAAGATGCTTCCTCAGTGCTCTGTCCCACCCTGGAAGCTCCAACAGTGCTACCTCAGTGCTCCTCATCCCCTGAAGCTCCAGCTGCTTCCTCAGAGCTCACTCACCCTTTGAAGATTCAAAGCTGCTTCCTCGTGCTCTGCCAGCCCTGAAGCCCCAAAGCTGCTTCCTCAGTGCTCTGTCCCGCCCTGAAGCTCCAACACTGCTACCCTGGTGCTCTCTCATCCCCTGGAAGCTCCATAGCTGCTTCCTCAGTGCTCTCTCCACCCTGGAAGATCCAACGCTGCTTCCTCGTGGCTATAACCCCCAGGAAGCTGCAAAGCAGATTCCTCGGTGCTCACTCACCCCTGAAGCCCCAAAGCTGCTTCCTCGATCCTCTCACCCTGAAGCTCCAAGGTTCATCCTCGGTGCTATAACCACCTGAAGCTCCAAAGCTGCTTCCTCAGTGCTCTCTCACGCCCTGAAGCTCCAAACCTGCTTCCTCGCGCTATTTCCCCCTCTGGAAGCTCCAAAGCTGCTTTCTCGGAGCTCTCACCCCTGGAAGCTCCAAAGCTGCTTTCTCAGGGCTCTCTCCCACCCTGGAAGCTCCAATGCTGCTTTCTCGGGGCTCTGTCCCACCCTGGAACCTCTATAGATACTTTCTCGGTCTCTCTCACACCGTGGGAAGCTCCAAAGCTGCTTCCTCGGTGCTCTGTCCCACCCTGGATGCTCCAAAGCTGCTTCCTCAGTGCTCTCTCACACCTGGATGCTCCAAAGCTGCTTCCTCGGTGCTCTCTCACACCCCTGAAACTGCAAAGCTGATTCCTCGGTGCTCTCTCACACCTGGAAGTTCCAAAGCTGCTTCCTCGGTGCTCTCTCACACCCCCTGAAGCTCCAAAGCTGCTTCCTCGGTGTTCTCTCACACCCTGGAAGCGCCAAAGCTGCTTCCTCGGTGCTCTCAACGCCTGAAGCTCCAAAGCTGCTTCCACGTGGCTCTAACCCTGAAACTCCAAAGCTTCTTCCGTGGTGCTTTCTCCTCCTGGTGGCCCCAAAGATGCTTCCTCAGTGCACTGTCCCACCCTGGAAGTTCCAACACTGCTACCTCGGTGCCCTCTCATCCCCTGTAAGCTCCAAAGCTGCCTCCTCGGTGCCCTCTCCCCACCCTGGAAGCTCCAAAGCTGCTTCCTCGGTGCTCTCTCCCACCCGGAAGCTTGTGGTGGTTTAGGCTGGGTGCTGGCCCGGCTGCCACTGCACAGAACACACCTGGGAGGTCCCTACGGGTGGGCCCAGCCCAGGGGTGGTCACAGGCAGGTATTCAATCCCATAATGCCCTGCTCCCCTATAAAATGCCCATGGGTCTCCACTTTCTCTTTTGTCCCCAGCTGCAGCCTAGGTAAAATGGCGTGGGCCTCCTCCTTTGGGCCTGCACAGGCCCAAGGCTGGGTTGGGGGGGAGGAAAGTGCCCTGGGGGGGGTTTGGGTGTACCCCCAGGTGGGGATGGGATGTTCTTGGGTATGTTTCTGGGATCTCTCTCTTTGTCACGGTGCTTGTGGTTCTCTGTAAAGCTTTCATTGGTGTTTTTTTTTTTTAATTGTTTTCCTATTTAAACTTTCCATCACTTTTGCAATCCCTTTGTCTGAGTCGTTGTTTCTGCCCGTGGTGGGGAGGGGTTTGCCCCAACTGTGGCCGGTTGACGTTGCCCCCTTAAGAAAGGGAATATGGTGGACGGAAGTTGGTAAACGGAAGGAACAGTCTAAACTAATTTTCATTGGACAAGTGGGAGGAAGCACCTTCTGAACTGGAGTGAAATGGGCATTTCCAGCACTTCTCGGTCACTCTTGTTTCCGCTTCTCCACGGTGCAGCAACTCTCTGGCTGTGCTGGGCTTTCTGCCAAGGCCTCGGCCTTGAGGACTAGATAACCAGGCCTGTATTAACTGCTTCCAATTAACACAAACTGCTTTTAACTTCTTTCTTTCTCTTTCTCCCTCTTTCCGAACTATTCTGGGGAAAGGGGGAAGAGAGAGGGAGAGCGGAGGTGGGAATCCCCCGGCCGAGGGGGTTACTCTCATTTCTGTGTTACTCTGTTGTATATCTTTGTATATATTGTAGATATTGTAAATTTGTAAATATTCCCCTGCAAACCCTACACTGCTTCGTAAATATAGCTCCACTGCTTTGCTAATTCAGCTGGTGAGTTTTTTTCCTTTCCTTCAAATTTTTCTTCTCCCTTTTACCTTACAAGGGGAAGGGAGGAGGCTTCTTGGCTTTACCCTTCCACCCACCACACCCAACCCATTACATTTTGGCGCACCAACGTGGGGCTGGCTGTGGTGCCCACTCTGCAGATCGATTGCAAAAGATGGAGAGTTTAAATTTAGTTCTGGGCGTCGGTTTGGGTTTGCAAGTTGGGGGCTCAAGTTTTGTTGCCGGGGCGACTGTGTTATCTCTCCTGTGGACTGCAGAAGGACTCCTGGTGCGTGCTGATAGCATGGAAGTCCCTCGTGTTGCTTGGGAACAGCGAGGGGTGGCTCTTTCTGTGACTTTCTGCCCGGGGTGGCTTAAAAATGCTCAACTAGCCTAAGAAGGCAAGACCTGCCTTCTCCTCCTCGTTCTCTGCGGAGCGACGAGCGGCAGGGAGCGGAGCGGAGGAGGAGGCAGCGGCAAGCAGAGCAGGGTCGCCCGCGGCCGCTGCAGGGGATGGCCTCCGCGGCGAGCGGGCAAGCGACGGCTTCCCGAAACCCGAGGGGTGGAGGTGACTTGACTCTGCATCGCGGCGACAGAGATGGCGGGGGCCGGGCCGGCTGCATTCAAGCGGCGGTGGCACCGCCGAGCCGGGCTGCGTTCAAGCGGCGGCGGCAGCTGTAAAACTTTCCCTGGTGTTTTCGGACATGCTCCGAGAATGGCGCCAAGCACCTGGCTCCGCCTCTTCTCTTCTCAGCGAGTTGTGCTGCAGCCGCCCCTCTGCCGGGGGAAGGCTGTGAATCGGATGCGGTGATGTCTCGGTACGCGAACCCCCCGGGGGGAGGCGATGTGCCTGTGATGTGCCGGCAATGTGCCTGCGATGTGCCGGCGATGTGCCTGTGATGTGCCGGCGATGTGCCTTTGTGTAGTTTCGGACCGCAGCTGGAAGCGGTCGGCTGAGGCTCCCTGGAGGGATGGAGAAAAGCGGTCGTTGCTCTGACCGGCTTGCCCCAGGGGTGGAAAAAGCCGCTGATTAACTGTAAAAGCAAACAAAGGCTCGGCTGAGAAGTTGTGAGGTATTGCCAGGTGACCAGGATGTCCCAACGAGTCCACAAGGAATTCACACTGCAGGAGAATGACTGTGTCGCTGGGAGGTTCCATCGTATGAGGAAGAAGAACTGGAATGGACTGATACTTGAGCCTGAATGAGAGACTGTGTGGAAGGACGCCCAGATGAAGACCTGGACTGTTGCTAGACATGTCATCAGAAGAGTTCTAGTTTGATGATATGTTCTGGGTGCAGGGATTATGGTCTTGAATAAGGGGTGGCGTGTGGTGGTTTAGGCTGGGTGCTGGCCCGGCTGCCACTGCACAGAACACACCTGGGAGGTCCCTACGGGTGGGCCCAGCCCAGGGGGTGGTCACAGGCAGGTATTCAATCCCATAATGCCCTGCTCCCCTATAAAATGCCCATGCGGGGTCTCCACTTTCTCTTTTGTCCCCAGCTGCAGCCTAGGTAATATGGCGTGAGCCGCCTCCCTTGGGCCTGCCCAGGCCCAAGGCTGGGTTGGGGGGGGGAGGAAAGAGCCCTGGGGGGGGTTTGGGTGTACCCCCAGGTGGGGATGGGATGTTCTTGGGCATGTTTCTGGGATCTCTCTCTTTGTCACGGTGCTTGTGGTTCTCTGTAAAGCTTTCATTGGTGTTTGTTTTTTAAATTGTTTTCCTATTTAAACTTTCCATCACTTTTGCAATCCCTTTGTCTGAGTCGTTGTTTCTGCCCGTGGTGGAGAGGGGGTTTGCCCCAACCCATTACATAGCTCCAAAGCTGCTTCCTCGTGTCTATAACCACCCAGGTAAGCTGCAAAGCTGCTTCCTCGGTGCTCTCTCACACCCCCCTCAAAGCTCCAAAGCTGCTTCCTCGTGGCTATAACCCCCCAGGGAAGCTGCAAAGCAGATTCCTCGGTGCTCACTCACCCCCTGGAAGCCCCAAAGCTGCTTCCTCGATCCTCTCTCACCCCCTGGAAGCTCCAAGGTTCATCCTCGGTGCTATAACCACCCCTGGAAGCTCCAAAGCTGCTTCCTCAGTGCTCTCTCACCCCCTGGAAGCTCCAAACCTGCTTCCTCGGCACTATTTCCCACCCTGGAAGCTCCAATGCTGGTTTCTCAGGGCTCTCTCACACCCCCTGGAAGCTCCAAAGCTACTTTCTCGGGTCTCTCTCACACCGTGGAAGCTCCAAAGCTGCTTCCTCGGTGCTCTGTCCCACCCTGGAAGTTCCAAAGCTACTTCCTCGGTGCCCTCCCACACCCTGGATGCTCCAAAGCTGCTTCCTCGGTGCTCTCTCATACCCTGGAAGCTCCAAAGCTGCTTCCTCGGTGCTCTGTCCCACCCTGGAAGCTCCAAAGCTGCTTCCTCCGTGCTCTGTCCCACCCTGGAAGCTCCAAAGCTGCTTCCTCGGTGCCCTCTCACACCCTGGATGCTCCAAAGCTGCTTCCTCGGTGCTCTCTCACACCCTGGATGCTCCAAAGCTACTTCCTCGGTGCCCTCTCCCACCCTGGAAGCTCCAAAGCTGCCTCCTCGGTGCCCTCTCCCACCCTGGAACCTCCAAAGCTGCTTCCTCGGTGCTCTCTCACAACCTGGAAGCTCCAAGGTGCATTCATGGTGCTATAACCACCCCTGGAAGCTCAAAAGCTGATTGCTCAGTGCTCACTCACCCCCTGGAAGCTCCAAACCGGCTTCCTCGGCGCTCTCTCACACCCTGGATCCTCCAAAGCTGCTTTCTCGGGGCTCTCTCCAATCCTGGAAGCTCCAATGCTGCTTTCACAGGGCTCGGTCCCACCCTGGAACCTCCAAAGCTGCTTTCTCGGGTCTCTCTCACACCCTGGAAGCGCCAAAGCTGCTTCCTCGGTGCTCTCTCACACCCTGGAATCTCCAAAGCTGCTTCCTCGTGGCTATAACACCCCAGGGAAGCTGCAAAGCAGATTCCTCGGCGCTCACTCACCCCCTGGAAGCTCCAAAGCTGCTTCCTCGGTGCTCTCTCACCCCCCTCAAAGCTCCAAAGCTGCTTCCTTGTTGCTCCCAACCCCCCCGGAAGCTCCAAAGCTGCATCCTCGGTGCTCTCTTACCCCCGTCAAAGCTCCAAAGCTGCTTCCTCGGTGCTCTCTCACGTCCTGGATGCTCCAAGCTGCTTCCTCGGGGCTCTCTCACACCCTGGAAGCTCCAAAGCTGCTTCCTTGGCGCTCTCTCACACCCTGGAAACTCCAAAACTGCTTCCTCGGTGCTCTCTCACCCTGGAAGCTCCAATGCTGCTTCCTCGGCGCTGTCTCACACCCCTGGAAGCTTCAAAGCCTCTTCCTCGGTGCTCTCTCATACCCTGGAAACTCCAATGCAGCTTCCTCGGTGCTCTCTCACACCCCCTAGGAGCTCCAAAGCTGCTTCCTCGGTGCTCTCTCACGCTCCCTAGAAGCTCCAAAGGTGCTTCCTCGCCGCTCTCTCACGCCCTGGAAGCTCCAAGCTGCTTCCTCGGGGCTCTCTCACACCCTGGAAGCTCCAAAGCTGCTTCCTCGGTGCTCTCTCAACGCCTGGAAGCTCCAAAGCTGCTTCCGCGTTGCTCCCAACCCCCCTGGAAGCTCCAAAGCTTCTCCCTTGGTGCTTTCTCCCTCCCTGGTGGCCCCAAAAATACTTCCTCAGTGCTCTGTCCCACACTAGAACCTCCAAAGCTGCTTCCTCGATGTTCTCCCACCCCCTGGAATCTCCAAAGCTGCTTCCTCTGTGCTCCCAACCCCCTTGCAAGCTCCAAAGCTGCTTCCTCGGTGCTGTCTCCTACACTAGAAGCTCAAAAGCTGCTACCTCAGTGCTCTGTCCCGCCCTGGAAGCTCGAACACTGCTACCCTGGTGCTCTCTCATCCCCTGGAAGCTCCATAGCTGATTCCTCCGTGCCCTCTCCCACCCTGGAAACTCCAAAGCTGCTTCCTCGGTGCTCTCTCACACCCTGGAAGCTCCAAAGCTGCTTCCTCGTGGCTATAACCCCCCAGGGAAGCTGCAAAGCAGATTCCTCGGTCCTCACTCACCCCCTGGAAGCCCCAAAGCTGCTTCCTCGATCCTCTCTCACCCCCTGGAAGCTCCAAGGTTCATCCTCGGTGCTATAACCACCTGAAGCTCCAAAGCTGCTTCCTCAGTGCTCTCTCACGCCCTGGAAGCTCCAAACCTGCTTCCTCGGCGCTATTTCCCCCTCTGGAAGCTCCAAAGCTGCTTTCTCGGGGCTCTCTCACCCCCTGGAAGCTCCAAAGCTGCTTTCTCGGGGCTCTCTCACACCCTGGAAGCTCCAATGCTGCTTTCTCGGGGCTCTCTCCCATCCTGGAAGCTCCAATGCTGCTTTCTCAGGGCTCTGTCCACCCTGGAACCTCCAAAGCTGCTTTCTCGGGTCTCTCCCACACCCTGGAAGCGCCAAAGCTGCTTCCTCCGTGCTCTCTCACACCCTGGAAGCTCCAAAGCTGCTTCCTCGTGGCTATAACCCCCCAGGGAAGCTGCAAAGCAGATTCCTCGGTGCTCACTCACCCCTGGAAGCCCCAAAGCTGCTTCCTCGATCCTCTCACCCCTGAAGCTCCAAGGTTCATCCTCGGTGCTATAACCACCCCTGAATCTCCAAAGCTGCTTCTCAGTGCTCTCACCCTGAAGCTCCAAACCTGCTTCCTCGGCGCTATTTCCTCTGGAAGCTGAAAGCTGCTTTGTCAGGGCTCCACACCCTGAAGCTCCAAAGCTGCTTTCTCGGGCTCTCTCCCACACTGGAAGCTCCAAAGCTGCTTCCTCCGTGCTCTGTCCCACCCTGGAAGCTCCAAAGCTGCTTCCTCGGTGCCCTCTCACACCCTGATGCTCCAAAGCCGCTTCCTCAGTGCTCTCACACCCTGGATGCTCCAAAGCTACTTCCTCGGTGCCCTCTCCCACCCTGGAAGCTCCAAAGCTGCCTCCTCGGTGCCCTCTCCCACCCTGGAAGCTCCAAAGCTGCTTCCTCGGTGCTCTCTCACAACCTGGAAGCTCCAAGGTGCATTCATGGTGCTATAACCACCCTGAAGCTCAAAAGCTGATTCTCAGTGCTCACTCACCCTGAAGCTCCAAACCTGCTTCCTCGGTGATATTTCCCCCTCTGGAAGCTCCAAACCCGCTTCCTCGGCGCTCTCTCACACCTGGATCCTCCAAAGCTGCTTTCCTCTCTCCCATCCTGGATCCTCCAAAGCTGCTTTCTCGGGGCTCTCTCCCATCCTGAAGCTCCAATGCTGCTTTCACAGGGCTCTGTCCCACCCTGGAACCTCCAAAGCTGCTTTCTGGGTCTCTCTCACACCCTGGAAGCGCCAAAGCTGCTTCCTCGGTGCTCTCTCACACCCTGCAAGCTCCAAAGCTGCTTCCTCGTGGCTATAACCCCCCAGGGAAGCTGCAAAGCAGATTCCTCGGCGCTCACTCACCCCTGGAAGCTCCAAAGCTGCTTCCTCGGTGCTCTCTCACCCCTGAAGCTCCAAGGTGCATCCTCGGTGCTATAGCCACACCTGGAAGCTCCAAAGCTGCTTCCACGCCCCTCAAAGCTCCAAAGCTGCTTCCTTGTTGCTCCCAACCCCGGAAGCTCCAAAGCTGCATCCTCGGTGCTTCTTACCCCGTCAAAGCTCTAAAGCTGCTTGCTCTCTCTCACCCTGGAAGCTCCAAAGCTGCTTCCTTGGCGCTCTCTCACACCTGGAAACTCCAAAACTGCTTCCTCGGTGCTCTCTCACGTCCTGGATGCTCCAAGCTGCTTCCTCGCTCTCTCACACCTGAAGCTCCAAAGCTGCTTCCTTGGCGCTCTCACACCCTGGAAACTCCAAAACTGCTGGTGCTCTCTCACCCTGGAAGCTCCAATGCTGCTTCCTCGGCGCTGTCTCACACCCCTGAAGCTTCAGCCTCTTCCTCGGTGCTCTCTCATACCCTGGAAACTCCAATGCGGCTTCCTCGGTGCTCTCTCACACCCCTAGGAGCTCCAAAGCTGCTTCCTTGGTGCTCTCTCACGCTCCCTAGAAGCTCCAAAGGTGCTTCCTCGCCGCTCTCTCACGCCCTGGAAGCTCCAAGCTGCTTCCTCGGGGCTCTCTCACACCCTGGAAGCTCCAAAGCTGCTTCCTCGGTGCTCTCTCAACGCCTGGAAGCTCCAAAGCTGCTTCCGCGTTGCTCCCAACCCCCCTGGAAGCTCCAAAGCTTCTCCCTTGGTGCTTTCTCCCTCCCTGGTGGCCCCAAAAATACTTCCTCAGTGCTCTGTCCCACACTAGAACCTCCAAAGCTGCTTCCTCGATGTTCTCCCACCCCCTGGAATCTCCAAAGCTGCTTCCTCTGTGCTCCCAACCCCCTTGCAAGCTCCAAAGCTGCTTCCTCGGTGCTGTCTCCTACACTAGAAGCTCAAAAGCTGCTACCTCAGTGCTCTGTCCCGCCCTGGAAGCTCGAACACTGCTACCCTGGTGCTCTCTCATCCCCTGGAAGCTCCATAGCTGCTTCCTCCGTGCCCTCTCCCACCCTGGAAACTCCAAAGCTGCTTCCTCGGTGCTCTCTCACACCCTGGAAGCTCCAAAGCTGCTTCCTCGTGGCTATAACCCCCCAGGGAAGCTGCAAAGCAGATTCCTCGGTCCTCACTCACCCCCTGGAAGCCCCAAAGCTGCTTCCTCGATCCTCTCTCACCCCCTGGAAGCTCCAAGGTTCATCCTCGGTGCTATAACCACCCCTGGAAGCTCCAAAGCTGCTTCCTCAGTGCTCTCTCACGCCCTGGAAGCTCCAAACCTGCTTCCTCGGCGCTATTTCCCCCTCTGGAAGCTCCAAAGCTGCTTTCTCGGGGCTCTCTCACCCCCTGGAAGCTCCAAAGCTGCTTTCTCGGGGCTCTCTCACACCCTGGAAGCTCCAATGCTGCTTTCTCGGGGCTCTCTCCCATCCTGGAAGCTCCAATGCTGCTTTCTCAGGGCTCTGTCCCACCCTGGAACCTCCAAAGCTGCTTTCTCGGGTCTCTCCCACACCCTGGAAGCGCCAAAGCTGCTTCCTCCGTGCTCTCTCACACCCTGGAAGCTCCAAAGCTGCTTCCTCGTGGCTATAACCCCCCAGGGAAGCTGCAAAGCAGATTCCTCGGTGCTCACTCACCCCCTGGAAGCCCCAAAGCTGCTTCCTCGATCCTCTCTCACCCCCTGGAAGCTCCAAGGTTCATCCTCGGTGCTATAACCACCCCTGGAATCTCCAAAGCTGCTTCCTCAGTGCTCTCTCACCCCCTGGAAGCTCCAAACCTGCTTCCTCGGCGCTATTTCCCCCTCTGGAAGCTCCAAAGCTGCTTTGTCGGGGCTCTCTCACACCCTGGAAGCTCCAAAGCTGCTTTCTCGGGGCTCTCTCCCACACTGGAAGCTCCAATGCTGCTTTCTCGGTGCTCTGTCCCACCCTGGAAGCTCCAAAGCTGCTTCCTCCGTGCTCTGTCCCACCCTGGAAGCTCCAAAGCTGCTTCCTCGGTGCCCTCTCACACGCCCTGGAAGCTCCAAAGCTGCTTCCTCGGTGCTCTCTCACACCCTGGATGCTCCAAAGCTACTTCCTCGGTGCCCTCTCCCACCCCTGGAAGCTCCAAAGCTGCCTCCTCGGTGCCCTCTCCCACCCTGGAAGCTCCAAAGCTGCTTCCTCGGTGCTCTCTCACAACCTGGAAGCGCCAAGGTGCATTCATGGTGCTATAACCACCCCTGGAAGCTCAAAAGCTGATTCCTCAGTGCTCACTCACCCCCTGGAAGCTCCAAACCTGCTTCCTCGGTGATATTTCCCCCTCTGGAAGCTCCAAACCGGCTTCCTCGGCGCTCTCTCACACCCTGGATCCTCCAAAGCTGCTTTCTCGGGGCTCTCTCCCATCCTGGATCCTCCAAAGCTGCTTTCTCGGGGCTCTCTCCCATCCTGGAAGCTCCAATGCTGCTTTCACAGGGCTCTGTCCCACCCTGGAACCTCCAAAGCTGCTTTCTCGGGTCTCTCTCACACCCTGGAAGCGCCAAAGCTGCTTCCTCGGTGCTCTCTCACACCCTGCAAGCTCCAAAGCTGCTTCCTCGTGGCTATAACCCCCCAGGGAAGCTGCAAAGCAGATTCCTCGGCGCTCACTCACCCCCTGGAAGCTCCAAAGCTGCTTCCTCGGTGCTCTCTCACCCCCTGGAAGCTCCAAGGTGCATCCTCGGTGCTATAGCCACACCTGGAAGCTCCAAAGCTGCTTCCTCGGTGCTCTCTCACGCCCCTCAAAGCTCCAAAGCTGCTTCCTTGTTGCTCCCAACCCCCCCGGAAGCTCCAAAGCTGCATCCTCGGTGCTCTCTTACCCCCGTCAAAGCTCTAAAGCTGCTTCCTCGGTGCTCTCTCACACCCTGGAAGCTCCAAAGCTGCTTCCTTGGCGCTCTCTCACACCCTGGAAACTCCAAAACTGCTTCCTCGGTGCTCTCTCACCCTGGAAGCTCCAATGCTGCTTCCTCGGCGCTGTCTCACACCCCCTGGAAGCTTCAAAGCCTCTTCCTCGGCGCTCTCTCACACCCTGGAAACTCCAAAACTGCTTCCTCGGTGCTCTCTCACCCTGGAAGCTCCAATGCTGCTTCCTCGGCGCTGTCTCACACCCCCTGGAAGCTTCAAAGCCTCTTCCTCGGTGCTCTCTCATACCCTGGAAACTCCAATGCGGCTTCCTCGGTGCTCTCTCACACCCCCTAGGAGCTCCAAAGCTGCTTCCTCGGTGCTCTCTCACGCTCCCTAGAAGCTCCAAAGGTGCTTCCTCGCCGCTCTCTCATGCCCTGGAAGCTCCAAGCTGCTTCCTCGGGGCTCTCTCACACCCTGGAAGCTCCAAAGCTGCTTCCTCGGTGCTCTCTCAACGCCAGGAAGCTCCAAAGCTGCTTCCGCGTTGCTCCCAACCCCCCTGGAAGCTCCAAAGCTTCTCCCTTGGTGCTTTCTCCTTCCCTGGTGGCCCCAAAAATGCTTCCTCAGTGCTCTGTCCCACCCTGGAAGCTCCAACACTGCTACCTCGGTGCTCCCTCATCCCCTGGAAGCTCCAAAGCTGCTTCCTCAGTGCTCTCTCACCCCCTGGAAGCTCCAAACCTGCTTCCTCGGCGCTATTTCCCCCTCTGGAAGCTCCAAAGCTGCTTTGTCGGGGCTCTCTCACCCCCTGGAAGCTCCAAAGCTGCTTTCTCGGGGCTCTCTCCCACACTGGAAGCTCCAATGCTGCTTTCTCGGGGCTCTGTCCCACCCTGGAAGCTCCAAAGCTACTTTCTCGGGGGTCTCTCACACCGTGGAAGCTCCAAAGCTGCTTCCTCGGTGCTCTGTCCCACCCTGGAAGTTCCAAAGCTACTTCCTCGGTGCCCTCCCACACCCTGGATGCTCCAAAGCTGCTTCCTCGGTGCTCTCTCATACCCTGGAAGCTCCAAAGCTGCTTCCTCGGTGCTCTGTCCCACCCTGGAAGCTCCAAAGCTGCTTCCTCCGTGCTCTGTCCCACCCTGGAAGCTCCAAAGCTGCTTCCTCGGTGCCCTCTCACACCCTGGATGCTCCAAAGCTGCTTCCTCGGTGCTCTCTCACACCCTGGATGCTCCAAAGCTACTTCCTCGGTGCCCTCTCCCACCCTGGAAGCTCCAAAGCTGCCTCCTCGGTGCCCTCTCCCACCCTGGAAGCTCCAAAGCTGCTTCCTCGGTGCGCTCTCACAACCTGGAAGCTCCAAGGTGCATTCATGGTGCTATAACCACCCCTGGAAGCTCAAAAGCTGATTCCTCAGTGCTCACTCACCCCCTGGAAGCTCCAAACCTGCTTCCTCGGTGCTATTTCCCCTCTGAAGCTCCAAACTGGCTTCCTCGGCGCTCTCTCACACCCTGGATCCTCCAAAGCTGCTTTCTCGGGGCTCTCTCCCACCCTGGAAGCTCCAATGCTGCTTTCTCAGGGCTCTGTCCCACCCTGGAACCTCCAAAGCTGCTTCCTCGGTGCTCTCTCACACCCTGGAAGCTCCAAAGCTGCTTCCTCGGTGCTCTCTCACCCCCCTCAAAGCTCCAAAGCTGCTTCCTTGTTGCTCCCAACCCCCCTGGAAGCTCCAAAGCTGCTTCCTCGGTGCTCTCTTACCCCCGTCAAAGCTCCAAAGCTGCTTCCTCGGTGCTCTCTCACGTCCTGGAAGCTCCAAGCTGCTTCCTCGGGGCTCTCTCTCACCCTGGAAGCTCCAAAGCTGCTTCCTTGGCGCTCTCTCACACCCTGGAAACTCGAAACCTGCTTCCTCGGTGCTCTCTCACACCCTGGAAGCTCCAATGCTGCTTCCTCGGCGCTGTCTCACACCCCCTGGAAGCTCCAAAGCCTCTTCCTCGGTGCTCTCTCATACCCTGGAAACTCCAATGCGGCTTCCTCGGTGCTCTCTCACACCCCCTAGGAGCTCCAAAGCTGCTTCCTCGGTGCTCTCTCACACTCTCTAGAAGCTCCAAAGGTGCTTCCTCGCCGCTCTCTCACGCCCTGGAAGCTCCAAGCTGCTTCCTCGGTGCCCTCTCACACCCTGGATGCTCCAAAGCTGCTTCCTCGGTGCTCTCCCACCCCTGGAAGCTCCAAAGCTGCCTCCTCGGTGCCCTCTCCCACCCTGGAAGCTCCAAAGCTGCTTCCTCGGTGCTCTCTCACAACCTGGAAGCTCCAAGGTGCATTCATGGTGCTATAACCACCCCTGGAAGCTCAAAAGCTGATTCCTCAGTGCTCACTCACCCCCTGGAAGCTCCAAACCTGCTTCCTCGGTGATATTTCCCCCTCTGGAAGCTCCAAACCGGCTTCCTCGGCGCTCTCTCACACCCTGGATCCTCCAAAGCTGCTTTCTCGGGGCTCTCTCCCATCCTGGATCCTCCAAAGCTGCTTTCTCGGGGCTCTCTCCCATCCTGGAAGCTCCAATGCTGCTTTCTCGGGGCTCTGTCCCACCCTGGAACCTCCAAAGCTGCTTTCTCGGGTCTCTCTCACACCCTGGAAGCGCCAAAGCTGCTTCCTCGGTGCTCTCTCACACCCTGCAAGCTCCAAAGCTGCTTCCTCGTGGCTATAACCCCCCAGGGAAGCTGCAAAGCAGATTCCTCGGCGCTCACTCACCCCCTGGAAGCTCCAAAGCTGCTTCCTCGGTGCTCTCTCACCCCCTGGAAGCTCCAAGGTGCATCCTCGGTGCTATAGCCACACCTGGAAGCTCCAAAGCTGCTTCCTCGGTGCTCTCTCACGCCCCTCAAAGCTCCAAAGCTGCTTCCTTGTTGCTCCCAACCCCCCCGGAAGCTCCAAAGCTGCATCCTCGGTGCTCTCTTACCCCCGTCAAAGCTCTAAAGCTGCTTCCTCGGTGCTCTCTCACACCCTGGAAGCTCCAAAGCTGCTTCCTTGGCGCTCTCTCACACCCTGGAAACTCCAAAACTGCTTCCTCGGTGCTCTCTCACCCTGGAAGCTCCAATGCTGCTTCCTCGGCGCTGTCTCACACCCCCTGGAAGCTTCAAAGCCTCTTCCTCGGCGCTCTCTCACACCCTGGAAACTCCAAAACTGCTTCCTCGGTGCTCTCTCACCCTGGAAGCTCCAATGCTGCTTCCTCGGCGCTGTCTCACACCCCCTGGAAGCTTCAAAGCCTCTTCCTCGGTGCTCTCTCATACCCTGGAAACTCCAATGCGGCTTCCTCGGTGCTCTCTCACACCCCCTAGGAGCTCCAAAGCTGCTTCCTCGGTGCTCTCTCACGCTCCCTAGAAGCTCCAAAGGTGCTTCCTCGCGCTCTCTCATGCCCTGAAGCTCCAAGCTGCTTCCTCGGGGCTCTTCACACCCTGAAGCTCCAAAGCTGCTTCCTCGGTGCTCTCTCAACGCCAGGAAGCTCCAAGCTGCTTCCGTTGCTCCCAACCCCCTGGAAGCTCCAAAGCTTCTCCTTGGTGCTTTCTCCTCCCTGGTGGCCCCAAAAATGCTTCCTCAGTGCTCTGTCCCACCCTGGAAGCTCCAACACTGCTACCTCGGTGCTCCCTCATCCCCTGGAAGCTCCAAAGCTGCTTCCTCAGTGCTCTCTCACCCCCTGGAAGCTCCAAACCTGCTTCCTCGGCGCTATTTCCCCCTCTGGAAGCTCCAAAGCTGCTTTGTCGGGGCTCTCTCACCCCCTGGAAGCTCCAAAGCTGCTTTCTCGGGGCTCTCTCCCACACTGGAAGCTCCAAAGCTACTTTCTCGGGTCTCTCTCACACCGTGGAAGCTCCAAAGCTGCTTCCTCGGTGCTCTGTCCCACCCTGGAAGTTCCAAAGCTACTTCCTCGGTGCCCTCCCACACCCTGGATGCTCCAAAGCTGCTTCCTCGGTGCTCTCTCATACCCTGGAAGCTCCAAAGCTGCTTTCTCGGTGCTCTGTCCCACCCTGGAAGCTCCAAAGCTGCTTCCTCCGTGCTCTGTCCCACCCTGGAAGCTCCAAAGCTGCTTCCTCGGTGCCCTCTCACACCCTGGATGCTCCAAAGCTGCTTCCTCGGTGCTCTCTCACACCCTGGATGCTCCAAAGCTACTTCCTCGGTGCCCTCTCCCACCCTGGAAGCTCCAAAGCTGCCTCCTCGGTGCCCTCTCCCACCCTGGAAGCTCCAAAGCTGCTTCCTCGGTGCGCTCTCACAACCTGGAAGCTCCAAGGTGCATTCATGGTGCTATAACCACCCCTGGAAGCTCAAAAGCTGATTCCTCAGTGCTCACTCACCCCCTGGAAGCTCCAAACCTGCTTCCTCGGTGCTATTTCCCCCTCTGGAAGCTCCAAACCGGCTTCCTCGGCGCTCTCTCACACCCTGGATCCTCCAAAGCTG
Source organism: Melanerpes aurifrons (assembly GCA_011125475.1). Classification (NCBI taxonomy): domain Eukaryota; kingdom Metazoa; phylum Chordata; class Aves; order Piciformes; family Picidae; genus Melanerpes; species Melanerpes aurifrons. The sequence goes on along the minus strand of WWNC01000164.1, from coordinate 720,470 downwards.
CTTTCTCGGGGCTCTCTCCCACCCTGGAAGCTCCAATGCTGCTTTCTCAGGGCTCTGTCCCACCCTGGAACCTCCAAAGCTGCTTTCTCGGGTCTCTCTCACACCCTGGAAGCGCCAAAGCTGCTTCCTCGGTGCTCTCTCTCACCCTGGAAGCTCCAAAGCTGCTTCCTTGGCGCTCTCTCACACCCTGGAAACTCGAAACCTGCTTCCTCGGTGCTCTCTCACACCCTGGAAGCTCCAATGCTGCTTCCTCGGCGCTGTCTCACACCCCCTGGAAGCTCCAAAGCCTCTTCCTCGGTGCTCTCTCATACCCTGGAAACTCCAATGCGGCTTCCTCGGTGCTCTCTCACACCCCCTAGGAGCTCCAAAGCTGCTTCCTCGGTGCTCTCTCACACTCTCTAGAAGCTCCAAAGGTGCTTCCTCGCCGCTCTCTCACGCCCTGGAAGCTCCAAGCTGCTTCCTCGGGGCTCTCTCACACCCTGAAGCTCCAAATCTGCTTCCTCGGGGCTCTCTCACACCCCCTAGAAGCTCCAAAGCTGCTTCCTCGTTGCTCCCAACCCCCCTGGAAGCTCCAAAGCTTCTCCCTTGGTGCTTTCTCCCTCCCTGGTGGCCCCAAAGATGCTTCCTCAGTGCTCTGTCCCACCCTGGAAGCTCCAACAGTGCTACCTCAGTGCTCCCTCATCCCCTGGAAGCTCCAAAGCTGCTTCCTCAGAGCTCACTCACCCCTTGGAAGATTCAAAGCTGCTTCCTCGGTGCTCTGCCAGCCCCTGGAAGCCCCAAAGCTGCTTCCTCAGTGCTCTCTCCCCCCCCCCCCCACGGAAGCTCCAATGCTTCTTCCTTGGTGCTTTCTCCCTGCCTGGAAACTCCAAAGCTGCTTCCTCGGTGCTTTCTCCCACACTAGAAGCTCCAAAGCTGCTTCCTCGGTGCTCTCTCACACCCTCTGGAAGCTCCAGAGCTGCTTCCTCGGTGTTCTCCCACCCCCTGGAATCTCCAAAGCTGCTTCCTCTGTGCTCCCAACCCCCTTGCAAGCTCCAAAGCTGCTTCCTCGGTGCTGTCTCCTACACTAGAAGCTCCAAAGCTGCTTCCTCAGTGCTCTGTCCCGCCCTGGAAGCTCCAACACTGCTACCCTGGTGCTCTCTCATCCCCTGGAAGCTCCATAGCTGCTTCCTCAGTGCTCTCTCCCACCCTGGAAGATCCAACGCTGCTTCCTCGTGGCTATAACCCCCCAGGGAAGCTGCAAAGCAGATTCCTCGGTGCTCACTCACCCCCTGGAAGCCCCAAAGCTGCTTCCTCGATCCTCTCACACCCTGAAGCTCCAAGGTTCATCCTCGGTGCTATAACCACCCTGGAAGCTCCAAAGCTGCTTCCTCAGTGCTCTCTCACGCCCTGGAAGCTCCAAACCTGCTTCCTCGGCGCTATTTCCCCTCTGAAGCTCCAAAGCTGCTTTCTCGGAGCTCTCTCACCCCTGAAGCTCCAAAGCTGCTTTCGGGCTCTCTCCCACCCTGGAAGCTCCAATGCTGCTTTCTCGGGCTCTGTCCCACCCTGGAACCTCTATAGCTACTTTCTCGGGTCTCTCTCACACCGTGGAAGCTCCAAAGCTGCTTCCTCGGTGCTCTGTCCCACCCTGGATGCTCCAAAGCTGCTTCCTCAGTGCTCTCTCACACCCTGGATGCTCCAAAGCTGCTTCCTCGGTGCTCTCTCACACCCTGAAACTGCAAAGCTGATTCCTCGGTGCTCTCTCACACCCCTGGAAGTTCCAAAGCTGCTTCCTCGGTGCTCTCTCACACCCCTGAAGCTCCAAAGCTGCTTCCTCGGTGTTCTCTCACACCCTAGAAGCGCCAAAGCTGCTTCCTCGGTGCTCTCTCAACGCCTGGAAGCTCCAAAGCTGCTTCCACGTGGCTCCCAACCCCCCTGGAAACTCCAAAGCTTCTTCCGTGGTGCTTTCTACCCTCCCTGGTGGCCCCAAAGATGCTTCCTCAGTGCACTGTCCCACCCTGGAAGTTCCAACACTGCTACCTCGGTGCCCTCTCATCCCCTGTAAGCTCCAAAGCTGCCTCCTCGGTGCCCTCTCCCACCCTGGAAGCTCCAAAGCTGCTTCCTCGGTGCTCTCTCCCACCCTGGAATCTTGTGGTGGTTTAGGCTGGGTGCTGGCCCGGCTGCCACTGCACAGAACACACCTGGGAGGTCCCTACGGGTGGGCCCAGCCCAGGGGTGGTCACAGGCAGGTATTCAATCCCATAATGCCCTGCTCCCTATAAAATGCCCATGGGGGTCTCCACTTTCTCTTTGTCCCCAGCTGCAGCCTAGGTAAAATGGCGTGGGCCTCCTCCCTTGGCCTGCACAGGCCCAAGGCTGGGTTGGGGGAGGAAAGTGCCCTGGGGGTTTGGGTGTACCCCAGGTGGGGATGGGATGTTCTTGGGTATGTTTCTGGGATCTCTCTCTTTGTCACGGTGCTTGTGGTTCTCTGTAAAGCTTTCATTGGTGTTTTTTTTTTTAAATTGTTTTCCTATTTAAACTTTCCATCACTTTTGCAATCCCTTTGTCTGAGTCGTTGTTTCTGCCCGTGGTGGGGAGGGGTTTGCCCCAACTGTGGCCGGTTGACGTTGCCCCCTTAAGAAAGGGAATATGGTGGACGGAAGTTGGTAAACGGAAGGAACAGTCTAAACTAATTTTCATTGGACAAGTGGGAGGAAGCACCTTCTGAACTGGAGTGAAATGGGCATTTCCAGCACTTCTCGGTCACTCTTGTTTCCGCTTCTCCACGGTGCAGCAACTCTCTGGCTGTGCTGGGCTTTCTGCCAAGGCCTCGGCCTTGAGGACTAGATAACCAGGCCTGTATTAACTGCTTCCAATTAACACAAACTGCTTTTAACTTCTTTCTTTCTCTTTCTCCTCTTTCCGAACTATTCTGGGGAAAGGGGGAAGAGAGGGAGAGCGGAGGTGGGGAATCCCCCGGCCGAGGGGGTTACTCTCATTTCTGTGTTACTCTGTTGTATATCTTTGTATATATTGTAGATATTGTAAATTTGTAAATATTCCCCTGCAAACCCTACACTGCTTCGTAAATATAGCTCCACTGCTTTGCTAATTCAGCTGGTGAGTTTTTTTCCTTTCCCTTCAAATTTTTCTTCTCCTTTTACCTTACAAGGGGGAAGGGAGGAGGCTTCTTGGCTTTTACCCTTCCACCCACCACACCCAACCCATTACATTTTGGCGCACCAACGTGGGCTGGCTGTAGTGCCCACTCTGCAGATCGATTGCAAAAGATGGAGAGTTTAAATTTAGTTCTGGGCGTCGGTTTGGGTTTGCAAGTTGGGGGCTCAAGTTTTGTTGCCGGGCGACTGTGTTATCTCTCCTGTGGACTGCAGAAGGACTCCTGGTGCGTGCTGATAGCATGGAAGTCCCTCGTGTTGCTTGGGAACAGCGAGGGGTGGCTCTTTCTGTGACTTTCTGCCCGGGGTGGCTTAAAAATGCTCAACTAGCCTAAGAAGGCAAGACCTGCCTTCTCCTCCTCGTTCTCTGCGGAGCGACGAGCGGCAGGGAGCGGAGCGGAGGAGGAGGCAGCGGCAAGCAGAGCAGGGTCGGCCCGCGGCCGCTGCGGGGGATGGCCTCCCGCGGCGAGCGGGCAAGCGACGGCTTCCGAAACCCGAGGGGGTGGAGGTGACTTGGACTCTGCATCGCGGCGACAGAGATGGCGGGGGCCGGGCCGGCTGCATTCAAGCGGCGGTGGCACCGCCGAGCCGGCTGCGTTCAGCCGGCGGCAGCTGTAAAACTTTCCCTGGTGTTTTCGGACATGCTCCGAGAATGGCGCTAAGCACCTGGCTCCGCCTCTTCTCTTCTCAGCGAGTTGTGCTGCAGCCGCCTCTGCCGGGGAAGGCTGTGAATCGGATGCGGTGATGTCTCGTACGCGAACCCCGGGAGGCGATGTGCCTGTGATGTGCCGGCAATGTGCCTGCGATGTGCCGGCGATGTGCCTGTGATGTGCCGCGATGTGCCTTTGTGTAGTTTCGACCGCAGCTGGAAGCGGTCGGCTGAGGCTCCCTGGAGGGATGGAGAAAAGCGGTCGTTGCTCTGACCGGCTTGCCCCAGGGGTGGAAAAAGCCGCTGATTAACTGTAAAAGCAAACAAAGGCTTGGCTGAGAAGTTGTGAGGTATTGCCAGGTGACCAGGATGTCCCAACGAGTCCACAAGGAATTCACACTGCAGGAGAATGACTGTGTCGCTGGGAGGTTCCATCGTATGAGGAAGAAGAACTGGAATGGACTGATACTTGAGCCTGAATGAGAGACTGTGTGGAAGGACGCCCAGATGAAGACCTGGACTGTTGCTAGACATGTCATCAGAAGAGTTCTAGTTTGATGATATGTTCTGGGTGCAGGGATTATGGTCTTGAATAAGGGGTGGCGTGTGGTGGTTTAGGCTGGGTGCTGGCCCGGCTGCCACTGCACAGAACACACCTGGGAGGTCCCTACGGGTGGGCCCAGCCCAGGGGTGGTCACAGGCAGGTATTCAATCCCATAATGCCCTGCTCCCCTATAAAATGCCCATGGGGTCTCCACTTTCTCTTTGTCCCCAGCTGCAGCCTAGGTAATATGGCGTGAGCCGCGTCCCTTGGGCCTGCCCAGGCCCAAGGCTGGGTTGGGGGGGGGAGGAAAGAGCCCTGGGGGTTTGGGTGTACCCCAGGTGGGGATGGGATGTTCTTGGGCATGTTTCTGGGATCTCTTTTTGTCACGGTGCTTGTGGTTCTCTGTAAAGCTTTCATTGGTGTTTGTTTTTTAAATTGTTTTCCTATTTAAACTTTCCATCACTTTTGCAATCCCTTTGTCTGAGTCGTTGTTTCTGCCCGTGGTGGAGAGGGGGTTTGCCCCAACCCATTACATAGCTCCAAAGCTGCTTCCTCGTGTCTATAACCACCCAGGTAAGCTGCAAAGCTGCTTCCTCGGTGCTCTCTCACACCCCCCTCAAAGCTCCAAAGCTGCTTCCTCGGTGCTCTCTCACACCCCCTGGAAGCTCCAAAGCTGCTTCCTCGGTGCTCTCTCAACGCCTGGAAGCTCCAAAGCTGCTTCCTCGTGGCTATAACCCCCCAGGGAAGCTGCAAAGCAGATTCCTCGGTGCTCACTCACCCCCTGGAAGCTCCAAACCTGCTTCCTCGGTGCTCTCTCACCCCCTGGAAGCTCCAAGGTGCATCCTCGGTGCTATAAGCACCCCTGGAATCTCCAAAGCTACTTCCGCAGTGCTCTCTCACCCCCCGAAAGCTCCAAACCTGCTTCCTCGGTGCTATTTTCCCCTCTGGAAGCTCCAAACCGGCTTCCTCGGTGCTCTCTCACACCCTGGATCCTCCAAAGCTGCTTTCTCGGGGCTCTCTCCCACACTGGAACCTCCAAAGCTGCTTTCTCGGGTCTATCTCACACCCTGGAAGCGCCAAAGCTGCTTCATCAGTGCTCTCTCACCCACTGGAAGCTCCAAAGCTGCTTGTCTCGGGGCTCTCTCCCACCCTGGAAGCTCCAAAGCTACTTCCTCGGTGCCCTTTCACACCCAGGATGCTCCAAAGCTGCTTTCCCGGATCTCTCTCCCACCCTGGAAGCTCCAAAGCTCCTTCCTCGGTGCTCTGTACCACCCTGGAAGTTCCAAAGCTACTTCCTCGGTGCCCTTTCACACCCAGGATGCTCCAAAGCTGCTTCCTCGGTGCTCTCTCATCCCCTGGAAGCTCCAAAGCTGCTTCCTCGGTGCTCTCAACACACCTGGAAGCTCCAAAGATGCTTCCTCGGTGCCCTTTCACACCCTGGAAGCTCCAAAGCTGCTTCCTCGGTGCCCTCTCACACCCTGGATGATCCAAAGCTGCTTCCTCGGTGCTCTCTCATATCCTGGAAGCTCCAAAGCTGCTTCCTCGTTGCTCCCAACCCCCCTGGAAGCTCCAAAGCTTCTTCCTTGGTGCTTTCTCCCTCCCTTGTAGCCCCAAAGATGCTTCCTCAGTGCACTGTCCCACCCTGGAAGCTCCAACACTGCTACCTCGGTGCCCTCTCACACCCTGGAAGCTCCAAAGCTGCTTCCTCGGTGCTCTCTCAACGCCTGGAAGCTCCAAAGGTGCTTCCTCGTGGCTATAACCCCCCAGGGAAGCTGCAAAGCTGATTCCTCGGTGCTCACTCACCCCCTGAAAGCTCCATAGCTGCTTCCTCGGTGCTCTCTCACCCCCTGGAAGCTCCAAGGTGCATCCTCGGTGCTATAGCCACACCTGGAAGCTCTAAAGCTGCTTCCACGGTGCTCTCTCACCCCCCTCAAAGCTCCAAAGCTGCTTCCTTGTTGCTCCCAACCCCCCTGGAAGCTCCAAAGCTGCTTCCTCGGTGCTCTCTTACCACCCTCAAAGCTCCAAAGCAGCTTCCTCGGTGCTCTCTCACACCCTGGAAGCTCCAAAGCTGCTTCCTCGTTGCTCCCAACCGCCCTGGAAGCTCCAAAGCTCCTTCCTTGGTGCTCACTCACACCCTGGAAGCTCCAATGCTGCTTCCTCAGTGCTCTCTCACACCCTGGAAGTTCTAAAGCTGCTTTCTCGGTGCTATAACCCCCCAGGGAAACCCCAAAGATACTTCCTCGGTGCTCACTCACCCCCTGGAAGCTCCAAAGCCTCTTCCTCGGTGCTCTGTCCCACCCTGGAAGCTCCAAAGCCTCTTCCTCGGTGCTCTCTCACACCCTGGAAGTTTCAAAGCTGCTTCCTCGGTGCTATAACCCCCCAGGGAATCTCCAAAGCTGCTTCCTCGGTGCTCACTCATACCCTGGAAGCTCCAAACAGGCTTCCTCAGTGCTCTCCCACCCCCTGGAAGCTCCAAAGCTGCTTCCTCGTTACTCCCAACCCCCCTGGAAGCTCCAAAGCTTCTTCCTTGGTGCTTTCTCCCTCCCAAGTAGCCCCAAAGATGCATCCTCGGTGCTCTGTCCCACCCTGGATGCTCCAAAGATGCTTCCTCGGTGCTCTCTCACACCCTGGAAGGTCCAAAGCTGCCTCCTCGGTGCCCTCTCCCACCCTGGAAGCTCCAAAGCTGCTTCCTCGGTGCTCTCTCACACCCCCTAGAAGCTCCAAAGCTGCTTCCTCGGTGCTCTCCCACCCCCTGGAAGCTCCAAAGCTGCTTCCTCGTTACTCCCAACCCCCCTGGAAGCTCCAAAGCTTCTTCCTTGGTGCTTTCTCCCTCCCTAGTAGCCCCAAAGATGCATCCTCGGTGCTCTGTCCCACCCTGGAAGATTCAAAGCTGCTTCCTCGGTGCTCTCTCCCACCCTGGAAGGTCCAAAGCTGCCTCCTCGGTGCCCTCTCCCACCCTGGAAGCTCCAAAGCTGCTTCCTCAGTGCTCTCTCACCCCCTGGAAGCTCCAAATCTGCTTCCTCAGTGCTCTCTCACACTCTGGAAGCTCCAAAGCTGCTTCCTCGGTGCTCTCCCACCCCCTGGAAGCTCCAAAGCTGCTTCCTCGTTACTCCCAACCCCCCTGGAAGCTCCAAAGCTTCTTCCTTGGTGCTTTCTCCCTCCCTGGTAGCCCCAAAGATGCATCCTCGGTGCTCTCTCCCACCCTGGAAGGTCCAAAGCTGCCTCCTCGGTGCCCTCTCCCACCCTGGAAGCTCCAAAGCTGCTTCCTCAGTGCTCTCTCACCCCCTGGAAGCTCCAAAGCTGCTTCCTCAGTGCTCTCTCACACTCTGGAAGCTCCAAAGCTGCTTCCTCGGTGCTCTCCCACCCCCTGGAAGCTCCAAAGCTGCTTCCTCGTTACTCCCAACCCCCCTGGAAGCTCCAAAGCTTCTTCCTTGGTGCTTTCTCCCTCCCAGGTAGCCCCAAAGATGCATCCTCGGTGCTCTCTCCCACCCTGGAAGGTCCAAAGCTGCCTCCTCGGTGCCCTCTCCCACCCTGGAAGATCCAAAGCTGCTTCCTCGGTGCTCTCTCACACCCTGGAAGCTCCAAAGCTGCTTCCTCGTGGCTATAACCCCCCAGGGAAGCTGCAAAGCAGATTCCTCGGTGCTCACTCACACTCTGGAAACTCGAAAGCTGCTTCCTTGGGGCTCACTCACCCCGTGGAACCTCCAAAGCTGCTTCATCGGTGCTCTCTCTCCCCCTGGAAGCTCCAAACCTGCTTCCTCGGTGCTATTTTCCCCCTGGAAGCTCCAAACCGGCTTCTTCGGTGCTCTCTCACCCCCTGGAAGCTCCAAAGCTGCTTTCTCGGGGCTCTCTCCCACCCTGGAAGCTCCAAAGCTGCTTCCTCCGTGCTCTATCCCACCCTGGAAGCTTCAAAGCAACTTCCTAGGTGCCCTGTCACACCCTGGAAGCTCCAAAGCTGCTTCCTCAGTGCTCACTCCCACCCTGGAAGCTCCAAAGCTGCTTCCTCGGAGCCCTCTCATACCCTGGATGCTCCAAAGCTGCTTCCTCGGTGCTCTCTCATACCCTGGAAGCTCCAAAGCTGCTTCCTCGGTGCCCTCTCATACCCTGGATGCTCCAAAGCTGCTTCCTCGGTGCTCTCTCATACCCTGGAAGCTCCAAAGCTGCTTCCTCGGTGCTCTCTCATACCCTGGAAGCTCCAAAGCTGCTTCCTCGGTGCCCTCTCATACCCTAGAAGCTCCAAAGCTGCTTTCTCGGTGCCCACTCATACCCTGGAAGCTCCAAGCTGCTTCCTCGGTGGTCCCACACACCCTGGAAGCTCCAAAGCTGCTTCCTCCGTGCTCTCTCAACGCCTGGAAGCTCCAAGCTGCTTCCTCGGTGGTCCCAACCCCCCTGGAAGCGCCAAAGCTGCCTCCTCGCTGCTCTCTCACACCCTGGAAGCTCCAAATCTGCTTCCCCGGTGCTGTCTCACACCCCCTGGAAGCTCCAAAGCTACTTCCTCGGTGCCCTCTCACACCCTGGAAGCTCCAAAGCTACTTCCTCGGTGCTCTGTCCCACCCTGGAAGCTCCAAAGCTGCTTCCTCGGTGCTCTCCCATCCCCTGCAAGCTCCAAAGCTGCTTCCTCTTGCTCTCTCACACTCTGGAAGCTCGAAAGCTGCTTCCTCGGTGCTTTCTCCCTGCCTGGAAGCCCCAAAGCTGCTTCCTCGGTGCTCTGCCACCCCTTGGAAGCCCTAAACCTGCTTCCTCAGTGCTCTCTCCCCCCGGAAGCTCCAAAGCTTCTTCCTTGGTGCTTTCTCCCATCCCCTGCAAGCTCCAAAGCTGCTTCCTCGGTGCTTTCTCCCGCACTAGAAGCTCCAAAGCTGCTTCCGCAGTGCTCTCCCACACCCTGGAAGCTCCAAAGCTGCTTCCTCGGTGCTCTCCCACCCCTGGAAGCTCCAAAGCTGCTTCCTCGGTGCTCTCCCACCCCCTGGAAGCTGCAAAGCTGCTTCCTCGTTACTCCCAGCGCCCCTAACAGCCCCAAACCTGCTTCCTCAGTGCTCTCTCCCCCACCCCCGGAAGCCCCAAAGCTTCGTCCTTGGTGCTTTCTCCCTCCCTGGTAGCCCCAAAGATGCATCCTCGGTGCTCTGTCCCACCCTGCATGCTCCAAAGCTGCTTCCTCAGTGCTCTCTCACCCCCTGGAAGATTCAAAGCAGCTTCCTCGGTGCTCTCTCACCCCCTGGAAGGTCCAAAGCTGCCTCCTCGGTGCCCTCTCCCACCCTGGAAGCTCCAAAGCAACTTCCTCGGTGCTCTCTCATATCCTGGAAGCTCCAAAGCTGCTTCCTCGTTGCTCCCAACCCCCCTGGAAGCTCCAAAGCTTCTTCCTTGGTGCTTTCTCCCTCCCGGGTGGCCCCAAAGATGCTTCCTCAGTGCTCTGTCCCACCCTGGAAGCTCCAACACTGCTACCTCGGTGCTCCTCATCCCCTGGAAACTGCAAAGCTGCTTCCTCGGTGCCCTCTCATCCCTTGGAGGAGTCAAAGCTGCTTCCTCGGTGCTCTGCCACCCCCTGGAAACTCCAAAGCTGCTTCCTCGGTGCTCTCTCATCCCTTGGAAGATTCAGAGCTGCTTCCTCGGTGCCCTGCCACCCCCTGGAAGCCCCAAAGCTGCTTCCTCAGTGCTCACCCCCTCCCCCCCCCCCCCCCGCCCCGGAAGCTCCAAAGCTTCTTCCTTGGTGCTTTCTCCCACCCTGGTAGCCCCAAAGATGCTTCCTCAGTGCACTGTCCCACCCTGGAAGCTCCAACTCTGCTACCTCGGTGCCCTCTCATCCCTTGGAAGATTCAAAGCTGCTTTCTCGGTGCCCTGCCACCCCCTGGTAGCCCCAAAGATGCTTCCTCAGTGCACTGTCCCACCCTGGAAGCTCCAACACTGCTACCTCGGTGCCCTCTCACACCCTGGAAGCTCCAAAGCTGCTTCCTCGGTGCTCTCTCAACACCTGGAAGCTCCAAAGGTGCTTCCTCGTGGCTATAACCCCCCAGGGAAGCTGCAAAGCTGCTTCCTCGGTGCTCTCTCACCCCCTGGAAGCTCCAAGGTGCATCCTCGGTGCTATAACCACACCTGGAAGGTCAAAAGCTGCTTCCACGGTGCTCTCTCACCCCCCTCAAAGCTCCAAAGCTGCTTCCTTGTTGCTCCCAACCCCCCTGGAAGCTCCAAAGCTGCCTCCTCGGTGCCCTCTCCCACCCTGGAAGCTCCAAAGCTGCTTCCTCAGTGCTCTCTCACCCCCTGGAAGCTCCAAAGCTGCTTCCTCAGTGCTCTCTCACACTCTGGAAGCTCCAAAGCTGCTTCCTCGGTGCTCTCTCACACCCCTTGGAAGCTCCAAAGCTGCATCCTCGGTGCTCTCTCCCACCCTGGAATGTCCAAAGCTGCCTCCTCGGTGCCCTCTCCCACCCTGGAAGATCCAAAGCTGCTTCCTCGGTGCTCTCTCACACCCCTTGGAAGCTCCAAAGCTGCATCCTCGGTGCTCTCTCCCACCCTGGAAGGTCCAAAGCTGCCTCCTCGGTGCCCTCTCCCACCCTGGAAGATCCAAAGCTGCTTCCTCGGTGCTCTCTCACACCCTGGAAGCTCCAAAGCTGCTTCCTCGTGGCTATAACCCCCCAGGGAAGCTGCAAAGCAGATTCCTCGGTGCTCACTCACACTCTGGAAACTCGAAAGCTGCTTCCTTGGGGCTCACTCACCCCGTGGAACCTCCAAAGCTGCTTCATCGGTGCTCTCTCTCCCCCAGGAAGCTCCAAACCTGCTTCCTCGGTGCTATTTTCCCCCTGGAAGCTCCAAACCGGCTTCTTCGGTGCTCTCTCACCCCCTGGAAGCTCCAAAGCTGCTTTCTCGGGGCTCTCTCCCACCCTGGAAGCTCCAAAGCTGCTTCCTCCGTGCTCTATCCCACCCTGGAAGCTCCAAAGCAACTTCCTCGGTGCCCTTTCACACCCTGGAAGCTCCAAAGCAGCTTCCTCAGTGCTCAGTCCCATCCTGGAAGCTCCAAAGCTGCTTCCTCGGTGCTCTCTCATACCCTGGAAGCTCCAAAGCTGCTTCCTCGGTGCCCTCTCATACCCTGGAAGCTCCAAGCTGCTTCCTCGGTGCCCTCTCATACCCTGGAAGCTCCAAAGCTGCTTCCTCGGTGCCCTCTCATACCCTGGATGCTCCAAAGCTGCTTCCTCGGTGCTCTCCCACCCCCTGGAAGCTCCAAAGCTTCTTCCTTGGTGCTTTCTCCCTCCCTGGTAGCCCCAAAGATGCATCCTCGGTGCTCTGTCCCACCCTGGATGCTCCAATGCTGCTTCCTCGGTGCTCTCTCACCCCCTGGAAGATTCAAAGCTTCTTCCTCGGTGCTCTCTCCCACCCTGGAAGGTCCAAAGCTGCCTCCTCGGTGCCCTCTCCCACCCTGGAAGCTCCAAAGCAACTTCCTCGGTGCCCTTTCACACCCTGGAAGCTCCAAAGCTGCTTCCTCAGTGCTCAGTCCCATCCTGGAAGCTCCAAAGCTGCTTCCTCGGTGCCCTCTCATACCCTGGATGCTCCAAAGCTGCTTCCTCGGTGCTCTCTCATACCCTGGAAGCTCCAAAGCTGCTTCATCGGTGCTCTCTCTCCCCCTGGAAGCTCCAAACCTGCTTCCTCGGTGCTATTTTCCCCCTGGAAGCTCCAAACCGGCTTCTTCGGTGCTCTCTCACACCCTGGAACCTCCAAAGCTGCTTTCTCGGGGCTCTCTCCCACACTGGAACCAACAAAGCTGCTTTCTCGGGTCTCTCTCACACCTTGGAAGCTCCAAAGCAACTTCCTCGGTGCCCTTTCACACCCTGGAAGCTCCAAAGCTGCTTCCTCAGTGCTCAGTCCCATCCTGGAAGCTCCAAAGCTGCTTCCTCGGTGCCCTCTCATACCCTGGATGCTCCAAAGCTGCTTCCTCGGTGCTCTCTCATACCCTGAAGCTCCAAAGCTGCTTCATCGGTGCTCTCTCTCCCCTGAAGCTCCAAACCTGCTTCCTCGGTGCTATTTTCCCCCTGGAAGCTCCAAACCGGCTTCTTCGGTGCTCTCTCACACCCTGGAACCTCCAAAGCTGCTTTCTCGGGGCTCTCTCCCACACTGGAACCAACAAAGCTGCTTTCTCGGGTCTCTCTCACACCTTGGAAGCGCCAAAGCAACTTCCTTGGTGGCCTTTCACACCCTGGAAGCTTCAAAGCTGCTTCCTCAGTGCTCAGTCCCACCCTGGATGCTCCAAAGCTGCTTCCTCGGTGCTCTCTCATACCCTGGAAGCTCCAAAGCTGCTTCCTCGCTGCTCTCTCACACCCCGTAGAAGCTCCAAAGCTGCTTCCTCGGTGCTCTCTCATGCCCTGGAAGCTCCAAGCTGCTTCCTCGGTGCCCTCTCACACCCTGGAAGCTCCAAAGCTGCTTCCTCGGTGCTCTCTCATCGCCTGGAAGCTCCAAGCTGCTTCCTCGGTGGTCCCTCACACTCTGGAAACTCCAAAGCTACTTCCTCCGTGCTCTGTTCCACCCTGGAAGCTCCAAAGCTGCTTCCTCGGTGCTCTCCCATCCCCTGCAAGCTCGAAAGCTGCTTCCTCGGTGCTTTCTCACACTCTGGAAGCTGCAAAGCTGCTTCCTCGGTGCCCTCTCATACCCTGGATGCTCCAAAGCTGCTTCCTCGGTGCTCTCCCATCCCCTGCAAGCTCCAAAGCTGCTTCCTCCGTGCTTTCTCACACTCTGGAAGCTCCAAAGCTACTTCCTCCGTGCTCTGTCCCACCCTGGAAGCACCAAAGCTGCTTCCTCGGGGCCCTCTCATACCCTGGATGCTCCTAAGCTGCTTCCTCGGTGCTCTCCCATCCCCTGCAAGCCCCAAAGCTGCTTCCTCCGTGCTTTCTCACACTCTGGAAGCTTGAAAGCTGCTTCCTCGGTGCTTTCTCACACTCTGGAAGCTCCAAAGCTGCTTCCTCGGTGCTCTGCCACCCCCTGGAATCCCCAAACCTGCTTCCTCAGTGCTCTCTCCCCCCACCCCCCCCGGAATCTCCAAAGCTTATTCCTTGGTGCATTCTCCCTGCCTGGAAGCTCCAATGGTGCTTCCTCGGTGCTTTCTCCCGCACTAGAAGATCCAAAGCTGCTTCCGCAGTGCTCTCCCACACCCTGGAAGCTCCAAAGCTGCTTCCTCGGTGCTCTCCCACCCCCTGGAAGATCCAAAGCTGCTTCCTCGGTGCTCTCCCACCCCTGGAATTTCCAAAGCTGCTTCCTCGTGGCTATAACCCCCCAGGGAAGCTGCAAAGCAGATTCCTCGGTGCTCACTCACACTCTGGAAACTCGAAAGCTGCTTCCTTGGGGCTCACTCACCCCGTGGAACCTCCAAAGCTGCTTCATCGGTGCTCTCTCTCCCCCTGGAAGCTCCAAACCTGCTTCCGCAGTGCTCTCTCTCCCCCTGGAAGCTGCAAACCGGCTTCTTCGGTGCTCTCTCACACCCTGGAACCTCCAAAGCTGCTTTCTCGGGGCTCTCTCCCACACTGGAACCTCCAAAGCTGCTTTCTCGGGTCTCTTTCCCACCCTGGAAGCGCCAAAGCTGCTTCATCAGTGCTCTCTCACCCCCTGGAAGCTCCAAAGCTGCTTTCTCGGGGCTCTCTCCCACCCTGGAAGCTCCAGAGCTGCTTCCTCCGTGCTCTCTCCCACCCTGGAAGCTCCAAACCTGCTTCCTCGGTGCTATTTTCCCCCTGGAAGCTCCAAACCGGCTTCTTCGGTGCTCTCTCACCCCCTGGAAGCTCCAAAGCTGCTTTCTCGGGGCTCTCTCCCACCCTGGAAGCTGCAAAGCTGCTTCCTCCGTGCTCTATCCCACCCTGGAAGCTCCAAAGCAACTTCCTCGGTGCCCTTTCACACCCTGGAAGCTCCAAAGCAGCTTCCTCAGTGCTCAGTCCCATCCTGGAAGCTCCAAAGCTGCTTCCTCGATGCCCTCTCATACCCTGGATGCTCCAAAGCTGCTTCCTCGGTGCTCTCTCATACCCTGGAAGCTCCAAAGCTGCTTCCTCGGTGCCCTCTCATACCCTGGAAGCTCCAAGCTGCTTCCTCGGTGCCCTCTCATACCCTGGAAGCTCCAAAGCTGCTTCCTCGGTGCCCTCTCATACCCTGGATGCTCCAAAGCTGCTTCCTCGGTGCTCTCCCCCCCCCTGGAAGCTCCAAAGCTGCTTCCTCGTTACTCCCAACCCCCCTGGAAGCTCCAAAGCTTCTTCCTTGGTGCTTTCTCCCTCCCTGGTAGCCCCAAAGATGCATCCTCGGTGCTCTGTCCCACCCTGGATGCTCCAATGCTGCTTCCTCGGTGCTCTCTCACCCCCTGGAAGATTCAAAGCTTCTTCCTCGGTGCTCTCTCCCACCCTGGAAGCTCCAAAGCTGCCTCCTCGGTGCCCTCTCCCACCCTGGAAGCTCCAAAGCAACTTCCTCGGTGCCCTTTCACACCCTGGAAGCTCCAAAGCTGCTTCCTCAGTGCTCAGTCCCATCCTGGAAGCTCCAAAGCTGCTTCCTCGGTGCCCTCTCATACCCTGGATGCTCCAAAGCTGCTTCCTCGGTGCTCTCTCATACCCTGGAAGCTCCAAAGCTGCTTCATCGGTGCTCTCTCTCCCCCTGAAGCTCCAAACCTGCTTCCTCGGTGCTATTTTCCCCTGGAAGCTCCAAACCGGCTTCTTCGGTGCTCTCTCACACCCTGGAACCTCCAAAGCTTCTTTCTCGGGGCTCTCCCCACACTGGAACCAACAAAGCTGCTTTCTCGGGTCTCTCTCACACCTTGGAAGCGCCAAAGCAACTTCCTTGGTGGCCTTTCACACCCTGGAAGCTTCAAAGCTGCTTCCTCAGTGCTCAGTCCCACCCTGGATGCTCCAAAGCTGCTTCCTCGGTGCTCTCTCATACCCTGGAAGCTCCAAAGCTGCTTCCTCGCTGCTCTCTCACACCCCGTAGAAGCTCCAAAGCTGCTTCCTCGGTGCTCTCTCATGCCCTGGAAGCTCCAAGCTGCTTCCTCGGTGCCCTCTCACACCCTGGAAGCTCCAAAGCTGCTTCCTCGGTGCTCTCTCATCGCCTGGAAGCTCCAAGCTGCTTCCTCGGTGGTCCCTCACACTCTGGAAACTCCAAAGCTACTTCCTCCGTGCTCTGTTCCACCCTGGAAGCTCCAAAGCTGCTTCCTCGGTGCTCTCCCATCCCCTGCAAGCTCCAAAGCTGCTTCCTCCGTGCTTTCTCACACTCTGGAAGCTCCAAAGCTACTTCCTCCGTGCTCTGACCCACCCTGGAAGCACCAAAGCTGCTTCCTCGGGGCCATCTCATACCCTGGATGCTCCTAAGCTGCTTCCTCGGTGCTCTCCCATCCCCTGCAAGCCCCAAAGCTGCTTCCTCCGTGCTTTCTCACACTCTGGAAGCTTGAAAGCTGCTTCCTCGGTGCTTTCACACTCTGAAGCTCCAAAGCTGCTTCCTCGGTGCTCTGCCACCCCTGAATCCCCAAACCTGCTTCCTCAGTGCTCTCTCCCCACCCCCCGGAATCTCCAAAGCTTATTCCTTGGTGCATTCTCCCTGCCTGGAAGCTCCAATGGTGCTTCCTCAGTGCTTTCTCCCGCACTAGAAGATCCAAAGCTGCTTCCGCAGTGCTCTCCCACACCCTGGAAGCTCCAAAGCTGCTTCCTCGGTGCTCTCCCACCCCTGGAAGATCCAAAGCTGCTTCCTCGGTGCTCTCCCACCCCTTGAATTTCCAAAGCTGCTTCCTCGTGGCTATAACCCCCAGGGAAGCTGCAAAGCAGATTCCTCGGTGCTCACTCACACTCTGAAACTCAAAGCTGCTTCCTTGGGGCTCACTCACCCCGTGGAACCTCCAAAGCTGCTTCATCGGTGCTCTCTCTCCCCTGGAAGCTCCAAACCTGCTTCCGCAGTGCTCTCTCTCCCCTGGAAGCTGCAAACCGGCTTCTTCGGTGCTCTCTCACACCCTGGAACCTCCAAAGCTGCTTTCTCGGGGCTCTCTCCCACACTGGAACCTCCAAAGCTGCTTTCTCGGGTCTCTCTCACACCCTGGAAGCGCCAAAGCTGCTTCATCAGTGCTCTCTCACACCCCTGGAAGCTCCAAAGCTGCTTGTCTCGGGGCTCTCTCCCACCCTGGAAGCTCCAGAGCTGCTTCCTCCGTGCTCTCTCCCACCCTGGAAGCTCCAAAGCTGCTTCCTCGGTGCTCAGCCCCACCTTGGAAGCTCCAAAGCTGCTTCCTCGGTGCCCTCTCATACCCTGGAAGCTCCAAAGCTGCTTCCTCGGTGCTCTCTCACACCCCCTAGAAGCTCCAAAGCTGCTTCCTCAGTGCTCTCTCACGCCCTGGGAGCTCCAAGCTGCTTCCTCGGTGGTCCCTCACACCCTGGAAGCTCCAAAGCTGCTTCCTCGGTGCTCTCTCAACGCCTGGAAGCTCCAAGCTGCTTCCTCAGTGGTCCCTCACACCCTGGAAGCTCCAAAGCTGCTTCCTCGGTGCTCTCTCAATGCCTGGAAGCTCCAAAGCTGCTTCCTCCGTGCTCTGTCCCACCCTGGAAGCTCCAAAGCTACTTCCTCGGTGCCCTTTCACACCCTGGAAGCTCCAAAGCTGTTTCCTCAGTGCTCTGTCCCACCCTGGATGCTCCAATGCTGCTTCCTCGGTGCCCTCTCATACCCTGGATACTCCAAAGCTGCTTCCTCGGTGCTCTCTCATACCCTGGAAGCCCCAAAGCTGCTTCCCCCATGCTCTGTCCCACCCTGGAAGCTCCAAAGCTACTTCCTCGGTGCTCTGTCCCACCCTGGAAGCTCCAAAGCTGCTTCCTCGGTGCCCTCTCATACCCTGGAAGCTCCAAAGCTGCTTCCTCGGTGCTCTCTCATACCCTGGAAGCTCCAAAGCTACTTCCTCTTGCTCTCTCACACTCTGGAAGCTCGAAAGCTGCTTCCTCGGTGCTTTCTCCCTGCCTGGAAGCCCCCAAGGTGCTTCCTCGGTGCTTTCTCACACTCTGGAAGCTCGAAAGCTGCTTCCTCGGTGCTTTCTCACACTCTGGAAGCTCCAAAGCTGCTTCCTCAGTGCTCTGCCACCCCCTGGATGCCCCAAACCTGCCTTCTCAGTGCTCTCTCCCCCCACTCCCACCGGAAGCTCCAAAGCTTCTTCCTTGGTGCTTTCTCCCTGCCTGGAAGCTCCAATGCTGCTTCCTCGGTGCTTTCTCCCGCACTAGAAGCTCCAAAGCTGCTTCCGCACTGATCTCCCACAGCCTGGAAGCTTTAAAGCTGCTTCCTCGGTGCTCTCCCACCCCCTGGAAGCTCCAAAGCTGCTTCCTCGTTACTCCCAACCCTCTGGAAGCTCCAAAGCTTCTTCCTTGGTGCTTTCTCCCTCCCTGGTAGCCCCAAAGATGCATCCTCGGTGCTCTCTCCCACCCTGGAAGGTCCAAAGCTGCCTCCTCGGTGCCCTCTCCCACCCTGGAAGCTCCAAAGCTGCTTCCTCAGTGCTCTCTCACACCCTGGAAGTTCCAAATCTGCTTCCTCGTGGCTATAACCCCCCAGGGAAGCTGCAAAGCAGATTCCTCGGTGATCACTCACACTCTGGAAACTCGAAAGCTGCTTCCTTGGGGCTCACTCACCCCGTGGAACCTCCAAAGCTGCTTCATCGGTGCTCTTTCACCCCCTGGAAGCTCCAAACCTGCTTCCGCAGTGCTCTCTCTCCCCCTGGAAGCTCCAAACCTGCTTCCTCGGTGCTATTTTCTCCCTGGAATCTCCAAACCGGCTTCTTCGGTGCTCTCTCCCACACTGGAACTTCCAAAGCTGCTTTCTCGGGTCTCTCTCACACCCTGGAAGCGCCAAAGCTGCTTCATCAGTGCTCTCTCACCCCCTGGAAGCTCCAAAGCTGCTTTCTCGGGGCTCTCTCCCACCCTGGAAGCTCCAGAGCTGCTTCCTCCGTGCTCTCTCCCACCCTGGAAGCTCCAAAGCTGCTTCCTCGGTGCTCTCTCACACCCCCTAGAAACTCCAAGCCTGCTTCCTCGGTACTCTCTCACGCCCTGGAAGCTCCAAGCTGCTTCCTCGGTGGTCCCTCACACCCTGGAAGCTCCAAAGCTGCTTCCTCAGTGCTCTGTCAACGCCTGGAAGCTCCAAGCTGCTTCCTCAGTGGTCCCTCACACCCTGGAAGCTCCAAAGCTGCTTCCTCGGTGCTCTCTCAACGCCTGGAAGCTCCAAAGCTACCTCCTCGGTGCTCTCTCACGCCCTGGAAGCTCCAAGCTGCTTCCTCGGTCGTCCCTCACACACTGGAAGCTCCAAAGCTGCTTCCTCGGTGCTCTCTCAATGCCTGGAAGCTCCAAAGCTGCTTCCTCTGTGCTCTGTCCCACCCTGGAAGCTCCAAAGCTACTTCCTCGGTGCCCTTTCACACCCTGGAAGCTCCAAAGCTGTTTCCTCGGTGCTCTGTCCCACCCTGGAAGCTCCAAAGCTGCTTCCTCGGTGCCCTCTCATAGCCTGGAAGCTCCAAAGCTACTTCCTCGGTGCCCTTTCACACCCTGGAAGCTCCAAAGCTGCTTCTTCGGTGCTCTGTCCCACCCTGGAAGCTCCAAAGCTGCTTCCTCGGTGCCCTCTCATACCCTGGAAGCTCCAGAGCTGCTTCCTCGGTGCTCTCTCATACCCTGGAAGCTCCAAAGCTGCTTCCTCGGTGCTCTATCACACCCCCTAGTAGCTCCAAAGCTGCTTCCTCGGTGCTCTCTCACACCCCCTGGAAACTCCAAAGCTGCTTCCTCGCGGCTGTCTCACGCCCTGGAAGTTCCACGCTGCTTCCTCGGTGGTCCCTCACACCCTGGAAGCTCCAAAGCTGCCTCCTCGGTGCCCACTCCCACCCGGGAAGCTCCAAAGCTGCTTCCTCGTTGCTGTCTCACACCCCCTGGAATCTTCAAAGCTGCTTCCTCAGTGCTCTCCCACCCCCTGAAAGCTCCAAAGCTGCTTCCTCGGTGCTCTCTCAATGCCTGGAAGCTCCAAAGCTGCTTCCTTCGTGCTCTGTCCCACCCTGGAAGCTCCAAAGCTACTTCCTCGGTGCCCTTTCACACCCTGGAAGCTCCAAAGCTGTTTCCTCGGTGCTCTGTCCCACCCTGGAAGCTCCAAAGCTGCTTCCTCGGTGCCCTCTCATACCCTGGATGCTCCAAAGCTGCTTCCTCGGTGCTCTCTCATACCCTGGAAGCCCCAAAGCTGCTTCCTCGGGGCTCTGTCCCACCCTGGAAGCTCCAAAGCTACTTCCTCGGTGCCCTTTCACACCCTGGAAGCTCCAAAGCTGCTTCCTCGGTGCTCTGTCCCACCCTGGAAGCTCCAAAGCTGCTTCCTCGGTGCCCTCTCATACCCTGGAAGCTCCAAAGCTTCTTCCTCGGTGCTCTCTCATACCCTGGAAGCTCCAAAGCTGCTTCCTCGATGTTCTATCACACCCCTTGTAGCTCCAAAGCTGCTTCCTCGGTGCTCTCTCACACCCCCTGGAAGCTCCAAAGCTGCTTCCTCGCGGCTCTCTTACGCCCTGGAAGCTCCAAAGCTGCTTCCAAAGTGCTCTGTCCCACCCTGGAAGCTCCAAAGCTGCCTGCTCGGTGCCCACTCCCACCCGGGAATCTCCAAAGCTGCTTCCTCGTTGCTGTCTCACACCCCCTGGAATCTTCAAAGCTGCTTCCTCAGTGCTCTCCCACCCCCTGGAAGCTCCAAAGTTGCTTCCTCGGTGCTCCCAACACCCCTGGAAGCTCCAAAGCTTCTTCCTTGGTGCTTTCTCCCTCCCTGGTAACCCCAAAGATGCATCCTCGGTGCTCCTGATGCCGAATTTTGCCCCAAAAGGCGAGAATAACTGCCTAAGAGACTCAGTTTAAGTCAGATAGACAGGAGGTATTTTATTGGCAACGCGTTGGAGAAATCACTAAATGGATTTCTGCCTGTCCCGTAACAAAAGCATGCCTTTTATACAGCTTTGGATGTAGTATTGCATCAGATCTTATACATAATCATTTCTTTGCATACATATTCATGTGGGGTATGGTGTAGGCTGAGCGTGGGCGGGGCATCTCTTTGACGATCTTCTTGGTGGTCATTCCGTGGCCTTCATCATGGGCAGGGGTTTCCTGATGAGTCTTCCTCCTTAAACTTTTGAACTCCTTTCCTAATTTGGTCAATTCCCCGTGTGGCTGGCTTGGTTGCTGATGATGTTCTGAGTGTTAGTTTGGCCTTGTTGGCTCTGAATCATGCTTATCCTAACAGTTCTTGTCAGTCTCTATTCCTTATCTTCTTTTCTGTCACAGTGACCCATGCCTTAGCTAATTTACTGCTTTATCTGCTTCATGCTTTCGAAAGCTCTCTGTTCTGGGGCTTCATTCCCCCTTTTTCTTATAACTGACGAATTCTTTCGTCAAATTCTAATCTATAGGGCGCTGATATGCCCGTACCATCGCCCAAATTATTTGGGTCCTTTTTATTATGTTTCTTAGTTTCCACCACATACAAATATTTGTGAGAGTTAATAGTAGCAGAACTAAAATTACTATTATCATTGGGTGCACCAGATAGTTAAAGACCTGGGTAGCTGTTGGGGAGTATCCTGTAAAGATGTCCCACCAATGATGCTGGCCTACTTGTTCCACCTTGGTCAGGACATCTTTTATTTTTTCTGAATTATGTTCTACCTGCCATACCACTCGTTTATTCGTTTGATTCACCTTTTGCACTAATTCCTTCACTTTAGGATGTGCTAGCATTGCTTTAAGAATTTTGATGTCCATCCCTATTTGTAATTTCGGTATTTTTTGATATAGGTTAAAATCTGCATTAATTAGCTGTTGCGTAGTTATTGGGACTGTATAATGAAAATCACAACCCACTATCTTGGTGAAGTTGCACACACAGAAGTTAGTATTGTTAGTCTCCTCTTGGCAATTATCTATAGTGACGCTGTCACAAGCAGTCCTAACGCAAGCACACCCATCCCCTATATAGTAGACTTGTGATTGTGTTCCATTATGTGAAAGCATTTCAAAGGCACATACACTATTTTCGACATCTAAGCATAAATCTTCTGCTTCTATTACAGCGTTCTCGCAAACATAGCCTAATTGTCCTCTATGAATACATGCCTCTGTGCTAACTGATTGCCACTTATTTTTGGTGTAATCATAACTGGCCCAGACATTGTGATCTATTGGTCTGACAATGACATCTTGATGTATTGTCCCTAGAGTGAGGATAGGAAAGATAGCTTTTTCCTCTGCCGCACTGATGGTGAGGACATAGGCTTCAATGTGATCTTGTTGAGGGTCATAAGTGAAATTTACTAATTGCCACCAGGCTTGGTGGTCCTTCTCAAATTGTGTAGTATAATTATCCTTTAATATTGTTTCTCTTATCTCTTGAGGTAATGTACCTGACATTCCCTCTCTCATTATTCCTGCCGCTACCGATTGTACCCATTGTTGTGTCTGAGAGCATTGTATAGCGAGTGCAATGTCTCTACTAAGTTCCCTGTATAGTCAGAGAGCTTCACAAAATCTTCTGCAGTATGGTTTGCTACCATGGTTAGTAATTTTACCACTAGCGATTGTGTTTCTGTTAATGTGAGCACAGATGAACTCAGAGGCACTTTGAGTTTTCTAAGTTAGTGGTGACAGTGCTCAATTTGTTCACCAATACCTCTTGATCAATTGCATTCACTATTCCAAATCCAGTGCCGACCCATCCACTTATATCTCTTGCACCCGCCTGTGATAAGACCTAGTTGCCAGCCATGCATCCCATCCCTTAAGGCTTTGCTGTATAAATGGTCGGCAATCTTTCTGCAAATGAGTAACGTCGGCGTGAATGTTCATCTGCACCTTCTTCAGGGAATAAGTGGGGTCTAACAATAATTTTAGTTCGTTAGATCTTCTTATCACCTGTGGCCCTATAAAGGTTAGGTTATGTATTAATCTACATTCTACCGGTAGAGTAGTTTTTTGGGGGCAAGGCTATATTTGGATACAATGGGATCATGTCTTCCGGTGACCACACCTTATATTCGACAGCATCGCCAAGGAGGCCTGAACCCCCTTTCGGCATTTTCAACTGTCTTTCGCATATGAATGACATTGACTGATCCAATCTAAATGCCATCTCACACTGTGCTTTCCCTTCCTCAGGACCACTAGATGCTACAATCTTTCTCACGGGAAAGAGAAGAGGGTGAAGGTCAAGGGTTATGTTTTGGGGTTGTAATTCGGGTGGATCTTCCCTGAAGTCTCTCCACTGGCATGAAATTGGGCCCTTTTGCTGGGTCCAGCCGGTGGGCTTGCCCATTTTCACTGGACTATAGATAACAAGGTTATTTCTAGAAGCTGTCGTCGAGGATCGAATTGTTAATACTAGTTGTCTTGTTTTCCTTCCTCTGGGTCTAGCTCCCGACACCCAACTTGGATTTGGTCTCCTTGTATGCTACCATGGAGGGTTGATGCCATACTTCACTCATGTATGGCTGATTGTTACGTAAGGCATAAACCTCGAAATAGGGTCTCTCCTGTCCTATCTCTGGGTGGATACACTGGTGTGCGTGAGACCATGGGTCTATTGGGGCAGAGCCTTGGGGAAGAGCTATACTTATCGAGAGTCCAATGATCAGAGTTGTAATGGCCTGAGGTGGAGTCAGGATCATGACGTCTGCTCCTCTTGTTTGTTCTCTGGGGCTTTCTTGACTCGTGAATAATGGATCCACGTAGGTCGCTCCTTGATCCGAACCGCGGTGAAGGTAGCCAGCAGCACTTGGAAGGGTCCTTCCCACTTCTCTTGTAGGGGTTTTGCTAAAAGATTCTTAACATACACCCAATCACCGGGATTAAACAGATGTAACTTGCAAACAGGTTGTTTTGGTTGGTGCTCTATCACCACAGTAGCATTCCTGTCCAATTGTTTCCCCACTGTAATTACATAATCATAAATGTACTGATCACCGATTTGGCCCATAGCGTCCCCATTTACGACTTGCATAGCATAAGGTCTACCATACAAAATTTCAAATGGGCTTAACTTTTCTTTTGATCTTGGTTTGACTCTCAGCCTCAGTAGAGCAATAGGCAAAGCTTGATACCACTGCAAATTAGTCTCCTGACATATTTTGGCAATTTGTTGTTTGATAAGATGATTCATCTTTTCCACTTGCCCACTGGCCTGTGGACGGTAAGGCGTGTGTAATTGCCATTTGATTTGTAATGCTTTGCTTATTGCTCTCACTGTTTTTGCACAGAAATGTGTACCCCTATCCGAGGAAATGCTCCTCGGTACCCCAAACCGTGGAATAATTTCATTCAACATTACTTTAGTTACTTCTTTTTCCTTATTTGTCCTGCAAGGGAATGCTTCAGGCCACCCAGAAAATGTATCAGTTAATACCAACAAATACCGAAACCCCCCTTTTCTTGGGAGTTCTGAAAAATCAATTTGCCATGATTCACCTGGGAATTTACCTCGATTTATGGCTCCTTGGTGTACCTTGGTTCCCGTATTCGGGTTGTTTTTCAGACACCGCACGCACTGGGATGTAACGTGTTTTATAGTAGTAAATAATTTTGGTCCTGCTATCCTGGTTTGTAAATATTGGTAAAGCGAATCTAGACCCCAATGGGCCTTCTCATGTTCTGCTTTTACAAACTGCCACATCACGTTTCCTGGTATTACTAACTGTCCTGTTTCCAATTGACCCCAACCATTTTCTAATATTTTACCCTTATTTCTTTGAATCCATCTATGATCTGATTCCTGGTAATCTGGCTGGATGTTGATATCCAGCTCTCCTGGTATTAGGGCCGTTATTTCCACTGCCCTAGTCCTCGTGGCAGCCAATTTAGCTTCTGCATCTGCCTTCCTGTTTCCTATTTCTGGAATAGTGTTACCTTTCAAATGTCCCTTACAATGCATTATGGCCACCTGTGCTGGGAGTTGGACCGCCTCTAGCAATCGCAGAACCTCCTCTGCATGTTTGACCGTTTTTCCTTGGGTAGTTAACAGTCCTCTTTCTTTCCAAATGGCTCCATGAGCATGTACAACTGAAAAGGCATATTTAGAGTCTGTCCATATATTAATTTGCATGTTCTCCGCCAATTCCAGGGCTCGAGTCAGAGCTATCAGCTCTGCCTTTTGAGCTGAGGTCCCTGCAGGCAAGGGGTTCGACTCAATTACCCTTTCTGTAGTAGTGACTGCATAGCCAGCCATTCTTACTCCTCGCTTTACAAAGCTGCTGCCGTCTGAGAACCAGTTATCTGCATTCTCGAACGGCTCTTCTTTTAGGTCCGGGCGACTGGAGTATACTGCTTCAATTGTTTCCAGGCAGTCATGTTCGATGGGTT
Source organism: Melanerpes aurifrons (assembly GCA_011125475.1). NCBI lineage: Eukaryota > Metazoa > Chordata > Aves > Piciformes > Picidae > Melanerpes > Melanerpes aurifrons. Next base: position 695,822 of record WWNC01000164.1, on the reverse strand, counting down.
CTGCTGGGTTTCTTCCTTCTAGAAATGAAGCTGGGTTCACAATGTTAGTTACCTGAATGGTTATGTCATCTGATTCAGCCAGGATGGCCTGGTATTTTAGGAATCTGGAAGGCGACAACCAATGGTTGCCTTTCTGTTCCAGTACAGCTGACACAGTGTGAGATACTAGCACAGTGATCTTTTGACCCAGCGTGAGCTTCCTGGCCTCTTCTATGTTAATTATTACTGCGGCCACTGCCCTCAGACAGCCTGGCCATCCTTTACTTACTTCATCCAATCGCTTGAGAAGTATGCCACAGCTCTCTTGTGTGGTCCCAATTGTTGTGCTAGGACTCCTAGGGCCATCCCTTGTCGCTCATGGGAGAACAGCCAGAATGGTTTTGATACATCTGGGAGACCCAAGGCCGGTGCTCTCATTAGCTCCAGCTTCAACTTCTTAAAGGCCCCTTCTGCCTCAGGAGTCCAAACTAGGATGTTCTTCGTCTCCTTCAACAAATCATAGAGCGGTTTAGCAAGTATCCCGTACTGATAGATCCATAGCCGACACCAACCTGTCATCCCCAGAAAGGTGCGCAGATCTCTCACCGTCTGTGGTTTGGGTATCTGGCAGATGGCCTCTTTCCTAGCTGCTCCCAGGGATCGCTGTCCTCTGGAGACTTTGTATCCCAGGTACACCACTTCTTTTTGCACCAGCTGTGCTTTCTGTTGAGAAACTCGATATCCACTTAAACCCAGGAAATTTAACAAGGAAATAGTCCATTCAATGCATTCTTCCTCTGTCACTGTTGCTATTAGGAGGTCGTCTACGTATTGCAGAAGGGTACCATCTCCCAGCGGCCTTTCCCACTGTTCTAATTCTTTGGCTAACTGATTCCCAAAAATCGTGGGGGAATTGCACCACCCTTGGGGCAATACCGTCCAGGTAAGTTGAGTCTTTCTTCCTATCGCTACAGATTCCCACTCAAAGGCAAAAATCTTTTGACTCTCGGGAGCTAAGGGAAGGCAGAAGAATGCATCTTTTAAATCTAATACGGTGAACCAGGCCAAATTATCCTTCAGTCTAGTTAAAAGTGTGTATGGATTAGCAACTACCGGATGTAATGTCTTGGTTATTTCGTTTACTGCTCTCAGATCCTGAACTAGTCTATAGGCTCCATTAGGTTTCTTTACTGGCAGGATTGGTGTGTTAAAATCTGATTCGCATTCTACCAATAATCCCAATTCCAAAAACCTTTTGATTATGGGCTCAATTCCCTTCCTGTCCTCTATCCTCAGAGGGTATTGTTTTCTTCTCACTGGTTTTGCCCCACCCTTAAGTTCAACAACAATCGGTACTGCTTGTTTTGATTTTCCAGGTATATCAGTAGCCCACACTAATGGGTATGTCTTCTTCAGAATTCGCTCGAAATTGTGATTCTCAGGTTTAGGTTCCACACAACTGATCGTCAGGCTTAGAGCTGTAATCAGTTGTTCCTCATTTACTTGTAATTCCAATTTGTCTTTGTTGAACTTTATTATGGCTCCCAAGTTCTCCAATAAGTCTCTTCCCAATAAGGGCTTAGGCGAATTTGGTAAATACAGGAACTGATGAATTCCCATTTGTTTCCCAATTTTGTATTTAATGGGTTTCAAAAAGTAAGCCTTTTCTGGTTGGCCTGTTGCTCCCACAACTTGTACAAATTCTTCACTTTTAGGTACCAATTCCTGATTTAAAACCGAAAAAGTTGCTCCGTATCAATCAAAAAGTTCAATTCCTTTTTATCTTCCCTAGCTCTATTTTAACCAGTGGGTCTGCTAGGTACAGCCCACCGGTCTTCCTCATTCACTATTCTGATGTGTGGTAGTAGTAGTGGCCATTAACCTTTCCCTTCGTTGGGGGCATTCCGCTTCCAGTGCCCCATCTGTAGGCAGTATGCACATTGATTTGGCCCTACTCTAGCTGGGTGGGGTTGGAGCCTTCCTCCCCTTCCTGCTGGGTTGCCTCTACCTCTTCCCCTGGTTCCAGGTTCCGAGTAACCTGTCTTCTGAGCTGCCACTGCTACAGCGACTACTCGAGCTATTCTCTTGTCCTCCTTTTTCTTCTCCTCAATCTCTCTATTATTGTATACTTTCCATGCCTCATTCAGCAGTGTCTCTAGGTTTTTATTTGCTGGATGCTCAAGTTTTTCTAATTTCTTTCTAATGTCTGGGTTACTCTATCCCATCATCAACCCTAACAAGTGCTGTTTCCCTTCTTCTGTTGCTGGGTCCAGGGGTGTGTATTGTCTCATTGCTACCCTAAGTCTATCCAAAAACTCTGATGGGGTCTCATCCTTTCCCTGCCTGACGTCATATAGCATTGACCAATTTATGGCCTTAGGGATCGCATTACGCAAGCCCATCGCTATCAGTTTTCTATACTGCACTAACTGTTGATAGTGCTCTGGATTGCCTGGGTCCCATTCTGGTTTACTGCTGGGAAAATTATCTTCTAGTCTTCCTGATAATACCTGAGCATGTTGCTTTCCTGTTTCCAATACGAGTTCCCTTTCTGTATCTGTCAACTCTGACAGCATCACTTCTATATCCTCCCAATCAATATCTAAATTCTTTGCCATTAATTCAAACCTCTTCGCTACTCCCTCAGGGTTTCTCCTGAAATTCCTTGCCTCATCCCTCCAACTGTTCAAATCACTTGTCGAGAACGGTACTTTTACTCTAGTCTTTTCCCCTACCATTGGTACAACTTCTCGGAGAGGAGCTATCGTATGGTTCCCTTCCTCTCTTTGCTTTGCTTCCCCTTGTGCCACAGATCTTGTATAATACGAGTGACCGATCTCTTTCCCTGGATCTCCTTCCTGTGCCCCAACGTCTCCCTATTCTTTCTCTTCTCTTTCCTCTTCCCCCCTCCCTGTTCTTCCTCTTTCCTTTTATCTCCATTACACAATCCATACGGTTTTCGTCCTGCGTCTGTTGCCTTTTTTGTATCTGCCGACTCCTATCCTGTCCCGGGCTGCTGTCCTTCTCATCCTCTGCTTCCCCCCCACTTCTCTCATCCTTTATCTGAATTACTATATTAAGTGGTTCCCTGCCCCCCTTTCTGCATGTCTCGTTATCATCCTTCTCACTATATTTAAATTCAGAGACGCCGCTTCCCAGTGAATTACTTTTGTCCCCAGTCCTTGGTGTGCTGGTTTTTATTTTACTAATGTTTCCACTTCTGGATGTGTTGTTACCCCCATATTGACTGAGCTCGGGCAGGCTAAGCGTCTCCCTTCGGCTCTCTGCTCCTGACGGGCTGCCTTCCTCCCTTTCGACTTCTAATCTGGGTGGGCTCTCAGCATCCATGTAGCTCCCTGACCCCTGTGGAGTATTTAGTCCCTGAGGGCTGCTTTTCCTCTCGTCGATTCCCGATTTTAATGGACTGCCCTCCTCCCCACTGTTGTCTACCCTCGGAGGGCTGCGCCCAAACTTAGATTTCCACCATCGCTCCAGTTCCTTTAATGGGCTAGGATCCCCTTGCTCCTCTTTTGGCCTGGGAAGAGACCCTTCCCACCCTGGAGCAAATGGGTGGTATTCCCCAGGCTTATTTTGCTCTCTTCTCCACTATCTCTTCTTGTTAGCTTGAGACACTGCTGTCCAATACTACATGCATCACAGCAACGTTCCTCCGGCTTTGGACCCTTCTTATCCCTTTCCAGAGCTAGTACCAGAGGATCCTGAGGGGCTACATTAATTCCGCACTCTCTCTGCCACTCAGGTTTATTCCTTAGAGTGAAGAACATGTCTGCATACATCACCTCATCCCATTTATTGAGCCGGCGGAGGAAGATCATCAATTGTAAAATAGTGTTACATTTAGTTGTTCCCTCCGTGGCCACTTCTCATTGTCATCTAACTTATACAATGGCCACCACTGTGTGCAATATTTAAGGAGTGTCTTTTTACTTATGCTCCCCCTGAGTCCCTCCCAAGTCCTTCCAGTGCTTTAGAATACATCCTAAAGGGGTTTTCATATTTATGTCCTTACTCTGTCGACCTCCCATGGCTGTTCCTGTATCTGCGCTCTCTGTTTAACGGAACAGTCTCTTTTTCCCGCAAGCACTATATACACTATGTAAGCTCTATATTTTAATACTTCATGCACACAATTTCCAATCGCTTTGTCCGTTTCCGACCTGGCTTCTCGCGAAGAACAGGAAATGCGGATTGGGACTCCCTCTCACTTCGCAGCGATGCCGCGTCTCATTCAATCACCCCCACACATTCATTCAAACTGTCCTACCTTTCCGGTCTATCAGAGTATACTGCTTTACCACATGATGTCGCTGGCACACAGCTGTCCGATCTATCAGAGTACACTGCTTTTACCACAAGATGTTGCTGGTACACAGCTGTGAACCAAGGTAGGTTTGCAAAAAAATATCACAATAAATTCTTACACACCAAAAAGATTACAGTTAACACAAAATACCAAGTCCTCATCCCGAAATTCAAACTCGAGTCTTACTAAATTGCGAGATTCTTGCAGACAACATAACAATGTTAGACAAAGTGTGACACAAATGTATCTTTTCAGAAACAAAGCAACAACATTAAGATGAAAGAGAATCATACACCCGATTAACAAACACTCCGAATTTCCAGTGGGGCATCGAAACCCTTATTTCCAGTTGGGGGCTCGTCCCCCGAATTTCCAATGGGGCCTCGAACCCCTATTTGTGGGACTCTGCCAGGGCGGCCCTAGGCTTTCCCGCCAGGTGACCACGTCTGGTCCCTGTTTCCCAGTCAAAGCGCTTTATCCCAAAACCAGTAAACAATTAAAATACCTCTTGTTTGGAGCAGGAGATGCAGGTAACCCTTTGTCCACCAACGAGCGCTGGTCCGGGGGGGTCTCTTCTGACAAAAAAAGTCGTCAGGGGCGCCCAGAGGGTCCCGGTCCCGGACCCGGCTCGGGAGGACCCCTTTTGTCCTGGATCTCCTGTATGCTCCTGGCTGGCTCGCCAGAAAATGATGCCGAATTTTGCCCCAAAAGGCGAGAATAACTGCCTAAGAGACTCAGTTTAAGTCAGATAGACAGGAGGTATTTTATTGGCAACGCGTTGGAGAAATCACTAAATGGATTTCTGCCTGTCCCGTAACAAAAGCATGCCTTTTATACAGCTTTGGATGTAGTATTGCATCAGATCTTATACATAATCATTTCTTTGCATACATATTCATGTGGGGTATGGTGTAGGCTGAGCGTGGGCGGGGGCATCTCTTTTGACGATCTTCTTGGTGGTCATTCCGGTGGCCTTCATCATGGGCAGGGGTTTCCTGATGAGTCTTCCTCCTTAAACTTTTGAACTCCTTTCCTAATTTGGTCAATTCCCGGTGTGGCTGGCTTGGTTGCTGATGATGTTCTGAGTGTTAGTTTGGCCTTGTTGGCTCTGAATCATGCTTATCCTAACAGTTCTTGTCAGTCTCTATTCCTTATCTTCTTTTCCTGTCACAGTGACCCATGCCTTAGCTAATTTACTGCTTTATCTGCTTCATGCTTTCGAAAGCTCTCTGTTCTGGGGCTTCACTCCGTCCCACCCTGGATGCTCCAAAGCTACTTCCTCGGTGCTCTCCTACCCCCTGGATGCTCCAAAGCTGCTTACTCGGTGCTCTCTCACCCCCTGGAAGATTAAAGCTGCTCCCTCGGTGCTCTCTCCCACCCTGGAAGGTCCAAAGCTGCCTCCTCGGTGCCCTCTCCCACCCTGGAAGCTCCAAAGCTGCTTCCTCGGTGCTCTCTCACACCCTGGAAGCTCCAAAGCTGCTTCCTCGTGGCTATAACCCCCCAGGGAAGCTGCAAAGCAGATTCCTCGGTGCTCACTCACACTCTGGAAACTCGAAAGCTGCTTCCTTGTGGCGCTCTCACCCCATGGAACCTCCAAAGGTGCTTCATCGGTGCTCTTTCACAATCTGGAAGCTCCAAACCTGCTACCACAGGGCTCTCTCTCCCCCTGGAAGCTCTAAACCTGCTTCCTCGGTGCTATTTTCCCCCTGGAAGCTCCAAACCGGCTTCTTCGGTGCTCTCTCACACCCTGGAACCTCCAAAGCTGCTTTCTCAGGGCTCTCTCCCACCATGGAAGCTCCAATGCTGCTTTCTCAGGGCTCTGTCCCACTCTGGAACCTCCAAAGTTGCTTTCTCAGGTCTCTCTCACACCTGAAGCGCCAAAGCTGCTTCATCAGTGCTCTCACCCTGGAAGCTCCAAAGCTGCTTGTCTCGGGGCTCTCTCCCACCCTGGAAGCTCCAAAGCTGCCTCCTCCGTGCTCTGTCCCACCCTGGAAGCTCCAAAGCTACTTCCTCGGTGCCCTTTCACACCCTGGAAGCTCTAAAGCTGCTTCCTCGGTGCTCTGTCCCACCCTGGAAGCTCCAAAGCTGCATCCGCGGTGCCCTCTCACACCCTGGATGCTCCAAAGCTGCTTCCTCGGTGCTCTCTCATACCCTGGAAGCTCCAAAGCTGCTTCCTCGGTGCTCTCTCACACCCCCTAGAAGCTCCAAAGCTGCTTCCTCGGTGCTCTCTCACACCCCCTGGAAGCTCCAAAGCTGCTTCCTCGCGGCTCTCTCACACCCTGGAAGCTCCAAAGCTGCTTCCTCGGTGCCCTCTCACACCCTGGATGCTCCAAAGCCGTTTCCTCGGTGCTCTCTCACACCCCCTGGAAGCTCCAAAGCTGCTTCCTCTTGCTCTCTCACCCCCTGGAAGCTCCAAAGCTGCTTCCTCGTTGCTCCCAACCCCCCTGGAAGCTCCAAAGCTTCTTCCTTGGTGCTTTCTCCCTCCCGGGTGGCCCCAAAGATGCTTCCTCAGTGCTCTGTCCCACCCTGGAAGCTCCAACACTGCTACCTCGGTGCTCCCTCATCCCACCCTGGAAGCTCCAAAGCTGCTTCCTCAGTGCTCTCTCACACCCTGGAAGTTTCAAAGCTGCTTCCTCGGTGCTCTGTCCCACCCTGGAAGCTCCAAAGCTGCCTCCTCGTGCCCTCTCCCACCCTGGAAGCTCCAAAGCTGCTTCCTCGGTGCTCTCTCACACCCTGGAAGCTCCAAAGCTGCTTCCTCGTGGCTATAACGCCCCAGGGAAGCTGCAAAGGAGATTCCCCGGTGCTCACTCACCCCCTGGAAGCTCCAAAGCTACTTTCTCGGTGCTCTCTCACACCCTGGAAGCTCCAAGGTGCATCCTCGGTGCTATAACCACCCCTGGAAGCTCCAAAGCTGCTTCCTCGGTGCTATAACCACACCTGGAAGCTCCAAAGCTGCTTCCTCGGTGCTCTCTCACCCCCCTCAAAGCTCCAAAGCTGCTTCCTCAGTGCTCTCTCCCACACTGGAAGCTCCAAGGCTGCTTCCTTGGTGCTCTCTCATCCTCTGGAAGCCCCAAAGCTACTTCCTCGGCACGCTCTCACAGCCTTGGAAGCTCCAAAGCTTCTTCCTCGGTGCTCTGTCCCACCCTGGACGCTCCATAGCTACTTCCTCAGTGCTCTCTCACCCCCTGGAAGCGCCAACGCTGCCTCCTCGTTGCTCTCTCATACCCCCTGGAAGCTTGAAAGCCGCTTCCTCAGAGCTCTCTCACTCCGTGGAACCTCCAAAGCTGCTTTCTCAGTGCCCTCTCCCACTCTGGAAGATCCAAAGCTGCTTCCTCGGTGTTCTCTCACACTCTGGAAACTTGAAAGCTGTTTCCTTGGTGCTCTCTCACCCCGTGGAACCTGCAAAGCTCCTTCCTCGGTGCCCTCTCCCCCCCCGGATGCACCAAAGGTGCTTCCTCGGTGCTCCTTCACACTCTGGAAGCTCCAACCCTGCATCCTCAGTGCTCTCTCTCCCCCTGGAAGCTCCGAACCTGCTTCCTCGGTGCTATTTTCCCCCTGGAAGCTCCAAACCGGCTTCTTCGGTGCTGTCTCACACCCTGGATCCTCCAAATCTGCTTCCTCGGTGCACTCTCACACCCCCTGGAAGCTCCAAAGCTTCTTCCTCGGTGCTCTGTCCCACCGTGGAAGCTCCAAAGCTGCTTCCTCAGTGCTCTCTCACCCCCTGGAAGATCCAAACCTGCTTCCTCGGTGCTATTTCCCCCTCTGGAAGCTCGAAACCGGCTTCCTCGGTGCTCTCTCACACCCTGGATCCTCCAAAGCTGCTTCCTCGGTGGTCTCTCCCACCCTGGAAGCTCCAATGCTGCTTTCTCAGGGCTCTATCCCACCCTGGAACCTCCAAAGCCGCTTTCTCGGTGCTCTCTCACACCCTGGAAGCGCCAAAGCTGCTTCCTCGGTGCCCTCTCACACCCTGGAAGCTCCAAAGCTGCTTCCTCGGTGCTCTCTCACCCCCCTCAAAGCTCCAAAGCTGCTTCCTCGGTGCTCTCTCCCACACTGGAAGCTCCAAGGCTGCTTCCTTGGTGCTCTCTCATCCCCTGGAAGCCCCAAAGCTACTTCCTCGGCACGCTCTCACAGCCTTGGAAGCTCCAAAGCTTCTTCCTCGGTGCTCTGTCCCACCCTGGACGCTCCATAGCTACTTACTCAGTGCTCTCTCACCCCCTGGAAGCTCCAACGGTGCCTCCTCGTTGCTCTCTCATACCCCCTGGAAGCTTGAAAGCTGCTTCCTCAGAGCTCTCTCACTCCGTGGAACCTCAAAAGCTGCTTTCTCAGTGCCCTCTCCCACTCTGGAAGATCCAAAGCTGCTTCCTCGGTGTTCTCTCACACTCTGGAAACTTGAAAGCTGTTTCCTTGGTGCTCTCTCACCCCGTGGAACCTGCAAAGCTCCTTCCTCGGTGCCCTCTCCCCCTCCGGATGCACCAAAGGTGCTTCCTCAGTGCTCTTTCACACTCTGGAAGCTCCAAACCTGCATCCTCAGTGCTCTCTCTCCCCCTGGAAGCTCCAAACCTGCTTCCTCGGTGCTATTTTCCCCCTGGAAGCTCCAAACCGGCTTCTTCGGTGCTGTCTCACACCCTGGATCCTCCAAATCTGCTTCCTCAGTGCACTCTCACACCCCCTGGAAGCTCCAAAGCTTCTTCCTCGTTGCTCTGTCCCACCCTGGAAGCTCCAATGCTGCTTTCTCAGGGCTCTATCCCACCCTGGAACCTCCAAAGCCGCTTTCTCGGTGCTCTCCAACACACTGGAAGCGCCAAAGCTGCTTTCTCGGGGCTCTCTCCCACCCTGGAAGCTCCAAAGCTGCATTCTCGGTGCCGTCTCACACCCTGGATTCTCCAAAGCTGCTTCCTCGGTGCTCTCTCACCCCCTGGAAGCTCCAAGGTGCATCCTCGGTGCTATAACCACCCCTGGAAGCTCCAAAGCTGATTCCTCAGTGCTCACTCACCCCCTGGAAGCTCCAAACCTGCTTCCTCGGTGCTATTTCCCCCTCTGGAAGCTCCAAACCGGCTTCCTCGGTGCCCTCTCACACCCTGGATGCTCCAAAGCTGCTTCCTCGGTGCTCTGTCCTGCCCTGGAAGTTCCAAAGCTACTTCCTCGGTGCCCTCTCACACCCTGGATGCTCCAAAGCTGCTTCCTCGCTGCTCTCTCATACCCTGGAAGCTCCAAAGCTGTTTCCTCGGTTCTCTCTCACACCCCCTGGAAGCTCCAAAGCTGTTTCCTTGGTGCTCTCTCACACCCCCTGGAAGCTCCAAAGCTGATTCCTAGGTGCGATAACCACCCCTGGAAGCTCCAAAGCTGCTTCCTCGGGGCTCTATCCCACCCTGGAAGTTCCAAAGCTGCCTCCTCGGTGCCCTCTCCCACCCTGGAAGCTCCAATGCTGCTTCCTCGGTGCTCTCTCACACCCTGAAAGCTCCAAAGCTGCTTCCTCGTGGCAATAACCCCCCAGGGTGGCTGCAAAGCTGCTTCCTCGGTGCTCTCTCACACCCCCTGGAAGCTCCAAAGCTGCTTCCTCGGTGCTCTCTCGATGCCTGGAAGCTCCAAAGCTGCTTCCTCGTTGCTCCTAACCCCCCTGGAAGTTTCAAAGCTTCTTCCTTGGTGCTTTCTCCCTCCCTGGTAGCCCCAAAGATGCTTCCTCAGTGCTCTGTCCCACCCTGGAAGCTCCAACACTGCTACCCTGGTGCTCTCTCATCCCCTGGAAGCTCCAAAGCTACTTCCTCAGTGCCCTCTCCCACCCTGGAAGCTCCAAAGCTGCCTCCTCGGTACCCTCTCCCACCCTGGAAGCTCCAAAGCTGCTTCCTCGGTGCTCTCTCACACCCTGGAAGCTCCAAGGTGCATTCTCGGTGCTATAACCACCCCTGGAAGCTCAAAAGCTGCTTCCTCAGTGCTCTCTCACCCCCTGGAAGCTCCAAACCTGCTTCCTCGGTGCTATTTCCCCCTCTGGAAGCTCCAAAGCTGCTTCCTCGGGGCTCTCTCACCCCCTGGAAGCTCCAAAGCTGCTTTCTCGGGGCTCTCTCCCACCCTGGAAGCTCCAATGCTGCTTTCTCGGGGCTCTGTCCCACCCTGGAACCTCCAAAGCTACTTTCTCGGGTCTCTCTCACACCCTGGAAGCACCAAAGCTGCTTCATCAGTGCTCTCTCACACCCTGGAAGCTCCAAAGCTGCTTCCTCGGTGCTCTGTCCCACCCTGGATGTTCCAAAGCTACTTCCTCGGTGCCCTCTCACACCCTGGATGCTCCAAAGCTGCTTCCTCGGTGCTCTCTCACACCCTGGAAGCTCCAAAGCTACTTCCTCGGTGCCCTCTCACACCCTGGATGCTCCAAAGCTGCTTCCTCGGTGCTCTCTCATACCCTGGAAGCTCCAAAGCTGCTTCCCCGGTGCTCTCTCACACCCCCTAGAAGCTCCAAAGCTGCTTCCTCAGTGCTCTGTCCCACCCTGGAAGCTCCAAAGCTGCTTCCTCGGTGCCTTCTCACAGCCTGGATGCTCCAAGGCTGATTCCTCGGTGCTCTCTCACACCCCCTGGAAGTTCCAAAGCTGCTTCCTCGGTCATCAGTAAATTTGCAGATGACACCAAGCTGGGGACAGGAGTTGATCTGCTAGAGGGTAGAGAGGCTTTGCAGAGAGACCTCGACAGGCTGGACAGATGGGCACAGTCCAACAGCATGAAATTTAATGCATCCAAGTGCCGGGTTCTGCACATTGGCCACAACAACCCCATGCAGTGCTACAGGCTGGGGACAGAGTGGCTGGAGAGCAGCCAGGCAGAGAGGGACCTGGGAGTGCTGGTTGATGGTAGGATGAACATGAGCCTGCAGTGTGCCTAGGCAGCCAAGAGGGCCAATGGCATCCTGGCCTGCATTAAGAACAGTGTGGCCAGCAGGAGCAGGGAGGTCATTCTGCCCCTGTACACTGCACTGGTTAGGCCACACCTCGAGTACTGTGTCCAGTTCTGGGCTCCTCAGTTTAGGAAGGATGTTGACTTGCTGGAACGAGTCCAGAGAAGGGCAACGAAGTTAGTGAGGGGCTTGGAACACAAGCCCTATGAGGAGAGACTGAGGGAGCTGGGGCTGCTTAGCCTGGAGGAGGAGACTCAGGGGTGACCTCATTACTCTCTACAACTACCTGAAGGGGTTGTAAACAGGCAGAGGTTGGTCTCTTCTCCCAGGCAGCCAGCACCAGAACAAGAGGACACAGTCTCAGGCTGCGCCAGGGGAAGTTCAGGCTGGAGGTCAGGAGGAAGTTTTACACGGAGAGAGTGATTGCCCATTGGAATGGGCTGCCTGGGGAGGTGGTGGAGTCGCCGTCACTGGAGGTGTTCAGGAGGAGACTAGACAGGGTGCTTGGTTACATGGGTTAGTTGATTAGGTGGTGTTGGGTGATAGGTTGGACGTGATGATCTTGAAGGTCTCTTCAAACCTGGTTTATTGTATTGTATTGTATTGTATTGTGCTCTCTCACACCCCCTGGAAGCTCCAAAGCTGCTTCCTCGGTGTTCTCTCACACCCCCTGGAAGCTCCAAAGCTGCTTCCTCGGTGTTCTCTCACAACTCCTGGAAGCTCCAAAGCTGCTTCCTCGGTGCTCTCTCAACGCCTGGAAGCTCCAAAGCTGCTTCCTCGTGGCTCCCAACCCCCCTGGAAGCTCCAAAGCTTCTTCCTTGGTGCTTTCTCCCTCCCTGGTAGCCCCAAAGATGCTTCCTCAGTGCACTGTCCCACCCTGGAAGTTCCAACACTGCTACCTCGGTGCCCTCTCATCCCCTGTAAGCTCCAAAGCTGCCTCCTCGGTGCCCTCTCCCACCCTGGAAGCTCCAAAGCTGCTTCCTCGGTGCTCTCTCCCACCCTGGAATCTTGTGGTGGTTTAGGCTGGGTGCTGGCCCGGCTGCCACTGCACAGAACACACCTGGGAGGTCCCTACGTGTGGGCCCAGCCCAGGGGGTGGTCACAGGCAGGTATACAATCCCATAATGCCCTGCTCCCTATAAAATGCCCATGCGGGTCTCCACTTTCTCTTTGTCCCCAGCTGCAGCCTAGGTAAAATGGCGTGAGCCATCTCCCTGGGCCTGCCCAGGCCCAAGGCTGGGTTGGGGGAGGAAAGAGCCCTGGGGGTTTGGGTGTACCCCCAGGTGGGGATGGGATGTTCTTGGGCATGTTTCTGGGATCTCTCTCTTTGTCACGGTGCTTGTGGTTCTCTGTAAAGCTTTCATTGGTGTTTGTTTTTTAAATAGTTTTCCTATTTAAACTTTCCATCACTTTTGCAATCCCTTTGTCTGAGTCGTTGTTTCTGCCCGTGGTGGGAGAGGTTTGCCCCAACCCATTACATAGCTCCAAAGCTGCTTCCTCGTGTCTATAACCCCCCAGGTAAGCTGCAAAGCTGCTTCCTCGGTGCTCTCTCACACCCCCTGGAAGCTCCAAAGCTGCTTCCTCAGTGCTCTCTCACGCCCCCTGGAAGCTCCAAAGCTGCTTCCTCGGTGCTCTCTCAACGCCTGGAAGCTCCAAAGCTGCTTCCTCGTGGCTATAACCCCCCAGGGAAGCTGCAAAGCTGCTTCCTCGGTGCTCACTCACCCCCTGGAAGCTCCAAAGCTGCTTCCTCGGTGCTCTCTCACCCCCTGGAAGCTCCAAGGTGCATCCTCGGTGCTATAAGCACCCCTGGAATCTCCAAAGCTTCTTCCGCACTGCTCTCTCACCCCCTGGAAGCTCCAAACCTGCTTCCTCGGTGCTATTTTCCCCTCTGGAAGCTCCAAACCGGCTTCCTCGGTGCTCTCTCACACCCTGGATCCTCCAAAGCTGCTTTCTCGGGGCTCTCTCCCACACTGGAACCTCCAAAGCTGCTTTCTCGGGTCTCTCTCACACCCTGGAAGCGCCAAAGCTGCTTCATCAGTGCTCTCTCACCCCCTGGAAGCTCCAAAGCTGCTTCCTCGGTGCTGTCTCATCCCCTGGAAGATCCAAAGCTGCTTCCTCGGTGCTCTCTCCCACCCTGGAAGCTCCAAAGCTGCTTCCACGGAGCCCTCTCACACCCTGGATGCTGCAAAGCTGCTTCCTCGGTGCTCTCTCATATCCTGGAAGCTCCAAAGCTGCTTCCTCGGGGCTCTCTCACACCCCCTAGAAGCTCCAAAGCTGCTTCCTCGGTGCTCTCAACGCCTGGAAGCTCCAAAGCTACTTCCTCGTTGCTCCCAACCCCCCTGGAAGCTCCAAAGCTTCTTCCTTGGTGCTTTCTCCCTCCCTGGTGGCCCCAAAGATGCTTCCTCAGTGCTCTGTCCCACCCTGGAAGCTCCAAAACTGCCTCCTCAGTGCTCTCTCACACCCTGGAAGCTCCAAAGCTGCCTCCTCAGTGCTCTGTCCCACTCTGTAAGCTCCAAAGCTGCCTCCTCAGTGCTCTCTCACACCCTTGAAGCTCCAAAGCTGCTTCCTCGGTGCTCTCCCACCCCCTGGAAGCTCCAAAGCTGCTTCCTCGGTGCTCTCCCGCCCCCTGGAAGCTCCAAAGCTGCTTCCTCGGTGCTCTCCCATCCCCTGCAAGCTCCAAAGCTGCTTCCTCTTGCTCTCTCGCACTCTGGAAGCTCGAAAGCTGCTTCCTCGGTGCTTTCTCCCTGCCTGGAAGCCCCAAAGCTGCTTCCTCGGTGCTTTCTCACACTCTGGAAGCTCCAAAGCTGCTTCCTCTTGCTCTCTCACACCCCCTAGAAGCTCCAAAGCTGCTTCCTCGGTGCTCTGTCCCAGCCTGGAAGCTCCAAAGCTGCTTCCTCGGTGCCCTCTCACACCCTGGAAGCTCCAAAGCTGATTCCTCGGTGCTCTCTCACACCCCCTGGAAGTTCCAAAGCTGCTTCCTCGGTGCTCTCTCACACCCCCTCGAAGCTCCAAAGCTGCTTCCTCGGTGTTCTCTCACACCCCCTGGAAGCTCCAAAGCTGCTTCCTCGGTGTTCTCTCACACCCAGGATGCTCCAAGCTGCTTCCTCGGTGCTCTCTCATCCCCTGGAAGCTCCAAAGCTGCTTCCTCGGTGCTCTCTCCCACCCTGGAAGCTCCAAAGCTGCTTCCACGGTGCCCTCTCACAACCTGGATGCTGCAAAGCTGCTTCCTCGGTGCTCTCTCATATCCTGGAAGCTCCAAAGCTGCTTCCTCGGTGCTGTCTCACACCCTGGAAGCTCCAAAGCTGCTTCCTCGTTGCTCTCCCACCCCTGGAAGCTCCAAAGCTGCTTCCTCGGTGCTCTCCCGCCCCCTGGAAGCTCCAAAGCTGCTTCCTCGGTGCTCTCCCATCCCCTGCAAGCTCCAAAGGTGCTTCCTCTTGCTCTCTGACACTCTGGAAGCTCGAAAGCTGCTTCCTCGGTGCTTTCTCTCTGCCTGGAAGCCCCAAAGGTGCTTCCTCGGTGCTTTCTCACACTCTGGAAGCTCGAAAGCTGCTTCCTCGGTGCTTTCTCACACTCTGGAAGCTCCAAAGCTGCTTCCTCGGTGCTCTGCCACCCCCTGGAAGCCCCAAACCTGCTTCCTCAGTGCTCTCTCCCACCCTGGAAGATCCAACGCTGCCTCCTCCGTGCCCTCTCCCACCCTGGAAGCTCCAAAGCTGCTTCCTCGGTGCTCTCTCACACCCTGGAAGCTCCAAAGCTGCTTCCTCGTGGCTATAACCCCCCAGGGAAGCTACAAAGCAGATTCCTCGGTGCTTGCTCACCCCCTGGAAGCTCAAAGCTGCTTCCTCGGTGCTCTCTCACCCCCTCAAAGCTCCAAAGCTGCTTCCTTGTTGCTCCCAACCCCCCTGGAAGCTCCAAAGCTGCTTCCTCGGTGCTCTCTTACCCCCGTCAAAGCTCCAAAGCTGCTTCCTCGGTGCTCTCTCACGCCCTGGAAGCTCCAAGCTGCTTCCTCGGGGCTCTCTCCCACCCTGGAAGCTCCAAAGCTGCTTCCTCGGTGCTCTCTCACACCCTGGAAACTCCAATGCTGCTTCCTCGGTGCTGTCTCACACCCCCTGGAAGCTCCAAAGCCTCTTCCTCGGTGCTCTCTCATACCCTGGAAATTCCAATGCGGCTTCCTCGGTGCTCTCTCACACCCCCTAGGGGCTCCAAAGCTGCTTCCTCGGTGCTCTCTCACACCCCCTGGAAGCTCCAAAGCTGCTTCCTCGGTGCTCTCTCAACGCCTGGAAGCTCCAAAGCTGCTTCCTCGTTACTCCCAACCCCCCTGGAAGCTCCAAAGCTTCTTCTTTGGTGCTTTCTCCCTCCCTGGTGGCCCCAAAGATGCTTCCTCAGTGCTCTGTCCCACCCTGGAAGCTCCAACACTGCTATCTCGGTGCTCCTCATCCCCTGGAAGCTCTAAAGCTGCTTCCTCAGCGCTCTCTCACCCCCTGGAAGATTCAAAGCTGCTTCCTCAGTGCTCTGCCACCCCGTGGAAGCCCCAAAGCTGCTTCCTCAGTGCTCTCTTCCCCCCCCCCCCCCGGAAGCTCCAATGCTTCTTCCTTGGTGCTTTCTCCCTTCCTAGAAGCTCCAAAGCTGATTCCTCGGTGCTTTCTCCCACACTAGAAGCTCCAAAGCTGCTTCTTCGGTGCTCTCTCACACCCTGGAAGCTCCAAAGCTGCTTCCTCGTGGCTATAACCCCCCAGGGAAACTGCAAAGCAGATTCCTCGGTGCTCACTCACCCCCTGGAAGCCCCAAAGCTGCTTCCTCGATCCTCTCTCACCCCCTTGAAGCTCCAAGGTTCATCCTCGGTGCTATAGCCACCCCTGGAACCTCCAAAGCTGCTTCCTCAGTGCTCTCTCACCCCTGGAAGCTCCAAACCTGCTTCCTCGGTGCTATTTCCCCCTCTGGAAACTCCAAAGCTGCTTTCTCGGGGCTCTCTCACCCCCTGGAAGATCCAAAGCTGCTTCCTCGTGGCTATAACCCCCCAGGGAAGCTGCAAAGCAGATTCCTCGGTGCTCACTCACCCCCTGGAAGCTCCAAAGCTGCTTCCTCGGTGCTCTCTCACCCCCTGGAAGCTCCAAGGTGCATCCTCGGTGCTATAAGCACCCCTGGAATCTCCAAAGCTGCTTCCGCAGTGCTCTCTCACCCCCTGGACGCTCCAAACCTGCTTCCTCGGTGCTATTTTCCCCTCTGGAAGCTCCAAACCGGCTTCCTCGGTGCTCTCTCACACCCTGGATCCTCCAAAGCTGCTTTCTCGGGGCTCTCTCCCACACTGGAACCTCCAAAGCTGCTTTCTCGGGTCTCTCTCACACCCTGGAAGCGCCAAAGCTGCTTCATCAGTGCTCTCTCACCCACTGGAAGCTCCAAAGCTGCTTGTCTCGGGGCTCTCTCCCACCCTGGAAGCTCCAAAGCTTCTTCCTCGGTGCTCTGTTCCACCCTGGAAGTTCCAAAGCTACTTCCTCGGTGCCCTCTCACCCCCAGGATGCTCCAAAGCTGCTTCCTCGGTGCTCTCTCATCCCCCCTGGAAGCTCCAAAGCTGCTTCCTCGGTGCTCTCTCAACGCCTGGAAGCTCCAAAGCTGCTTCCTCGTGGCTCCCAACCCCCCTGGAAACTCCAAATATTCTTCTGTGGTGCTTTCTCCCTCCCTGGTAGCCCCAAAGATGCTTCCTCAGTGCACTGTCCCACCCTGGAAGTTCCAACACTGCTACCTCGGTGCCCTCTCATCCCCTGTAATCTCCAAAGCTGCTTCCTCGGTGCTCTCTCCCACCCTGGAAGCTTGTGGTGGTTTAGGCTGGGTGCTGGCCCGGCTGCCACTGCACAGAACACACCTGGGAGGTCCCTACGGGTGGGCCCAGCCCAGGGGGTGGTCACAGGCAGGTATACAATCCCATAATGCCCTGCTCCCCTATAAAATGCCCATGCGGGGTCTCCACTTTCTCTTTTGTCCCCAGCTGCAGCCTAGGTAGAATGGCGTGAGCTCCTCCCTTGGGCCTGCCCAGGCCCAAGGCTGGGTTGGGGGGGAGGAAAGAGCCCTGGGGGTTTGGGTGTACCCCAGGTGGGGATGGGATGTTCTTGGGCATGTTTCTGGGATCTCTCTCTTTGTCACGGTGCTTGTGGTTCTCTGTAAAGCTTTCATTGGTGTTTGTTTTTAAATAGTTTTCCTATATAAACTTTCCATCACTTTTGCAATCCCTTTGTCTGAGTCGTTGTTTCTGCCCGTGGTGGGGGGGGTTTGCCCCAACCCATTACATAGCTCCAAAGCTGCTTCCTCGTGTCTATAACCCCCAGGTAAGCTGCAAAGCTGCTTCCTCGGTGCTCTCTCACACCCCTGGAAGCTCCAAAGCTGCTTCCTCGGTGCTCTTTTCAACGCCTGGAAGCTCCAAAGCTGCTTCCTCGTGGCTATAACCCCCCAGGGAAGCTGCAAAGCAGATTCCTCGGTGCTCACTCACCCCCTGGAAGCTCCAAACCTGCTTCCTCGGTGCTCTCTCACCCCCTGGAAGCTCCAAGGTGCATCCTCGGTGCTATAAGCACCCTGAATCTCCAAAGCTGCTTCCGCAGTGCTCTCTCACCCCCTGGAAGCTCCAAACCTGCTTCCTCGGTGCTATTTTCCCCTCTGGAAGCTCCAAAGCTGCTTCCTCGGTGCTCTCTCACACCCTGGATCCTCCAAAGCTGCTTTCTCGGGGCTCTCTCCCACACTGGAACCTCCAAAGCTGCTTTCTCGGGGCTGTCTCCCACCCTGGAAGCTCCAAAGCTCCTTCCTCGGTGCTCTGTCCCACCCTGGAAGTTCCAAAGATACTTCCTCGGTGCCCTCTCACACCCAGGATGCTCCAAAGCTGCTTCCTCGGTGCTCTCTCGTCCCCTGGAAGCTCCATAGCTGCTTCCTCGGTGCTCTCTCACACCCCCTAGAAGCTCCAAAGCTGCTTCCTCGTTGCTCCCAACCCCCCTGGAAGCTCCAAAGCTTCTTCCTTGGTGCTTTCTCCCTCCCTGGTGGCCCCAAAGATGCGTCCTCAGTGCTCTGTCCCACCCTGGAAGCTCCAAAGCTGCCTCCTCAGTGCTCTCTCACACCCTGGAAGCTCCAAAGCTGCTTCCTCGGTGCTCTCCCACCCCCTGGAAGCTCCAAAGCTGCTTCCTCGGTGTTCTCTCGCCCCCTGGAAGCTCCAAAGCTGCTTCCTCGGTGCTCTCCCATCCCCTGCAAGCTCCAAAGCTGCTTCCTCTTGCTCTCTCACACTCTGGAAGCTCGAAAGCTGCTTCCTCGGTGCTTTCTCCCTGCCTGGAAGCCCCAAAGGTGCTTCCTCGGTGCTTTCTCACACTCTGGAAGCTCGAAAGCTGCTTCCTCGGTGCTTTCTCACACTCTGGAAGCTCCAAAGCTGCTTCCTCGGTGTTCTGCCACCCCCTGGAAGCCCCAAAGCTGCTTCCTCAGTGCTCTCTCCCCCCACCCCCCCCGGAAGCTCCAAAGCTTCTTCCTTGGTGCTTTCTCCCTGCCTGGAAGCTCCAATGCTGCTTCCTCGTTGCTTTCTCCCGCACTAGCAGCTCCAAAGCTGCTTCCGCAGTGCTCTCCCACCCCCTGGAAGCTCCAAAGCTGCTTACTCGGTGCTCTCCCACCCCCTGGAAGCTCCAAAGCTGCTTCCTCGGTGCTCTCCCACCCCCTGGAAGCTCCAAAGCTGCTTCCTCGTTACTCCCAACCCCCCTGGAAGCTATAAAGCTTCTTCTTTGGTGCTCTCTCCCACCCTGGAAGCTCCAAAGCTGCTTCCTCGGTGCTCTCTCACACCCTGGAAGATCCAAAGCTGCTTCCTCGTGGCTATAACCCCCCAGGGAAGCTGCAAAGGAGATTCCTCGGTGATCACTCACACTCTGGAAACTCGAAAGCTGCTTCCTTGGGGCTCACTCACCCCGTGGAACCTCCAAAGCTGCTTCATCGGTGCTCTCTCTCCCCCTGGAAGCTCCAAACCTGCTTCCGCAGTGCTCTCTCTCCCCCTGGAAGCTCCAAACCTGCTTCCTCGGTGCTATTTTCCCCCTGGAAGCTCCAAACCGGCTTCTTCGGTGCTCTCTCACACCCTGGAACCTCCAAAGCTGCTTTCTCGGGGCTCTTTCCCACCCTGGAAGCTCCAGAGCTGCTTCCTCCGTGCTCTCTCCCACCCTGGAAGCTCCAAAGCTGCTTCCTCGGTGCTCAGTCCCACCCTGGAAGCTCCAAAGCTGCTTCCTCGGTGCCCTCTCATACCCTGGAAGCTCCAAAGCTGCTTCCTCGGCGCTCTCTCACACCCCCTAGAAGCTCCAAAGCTGCTTCCTCGGTGCTCTCTCACGCCCTGGAAGCTCCAAGCTGTTTCCTCGATGGTCCCTCACACCCTGGAAGCTCCAAAGCTGCTTCCTCAGTGCTCTCTCACCCCCTGGAAGCTCCAAACCTGCTTCCTCGGTGCTATTTCCCCCTCTGGAAACTCCAAAGCTGCTTTCTCGGGGCTCTCTCACCCCCTGGAAGATCCAAAGCTGCTTCCTCGTGGCTATAACCCCCCAGGGAAGCTGCAAAGCAGATTCCTCGGTGCTCACTCACCCCCTGGAAGCTCCAAAGCTGCTTCCTCGGTGCTCTCTCACCCCCTGGAAGCTCCAAGGTGCATCCTCGGTGCTATAAGCACCCCTGGAATCTCCAAAGCTGCTTCCGCAGTGCTCTCTCACCCCCTGGATGCTCCAAACCTGCTTCCTCGGTGCTATTTTCCCCTCTGGAAGCTCCAAACCGGCTTCCTCGGTGCTCTCTCACACCCTGGATCCTCCAAAGCTGCTTTCTCGGGGCTCTCTCCCACACTGGAACCTCCAAAGCTGCTTTCTCGGGTCTCTCTCACACCCTGGTAGCCCCAAAGATGCTTCCTCAGTGCACTGTCCCACCCTGGAAGTTCCAACACTGCTACCTCGGTGCCCTCTCATCCCCTGTAATCTCCAAAGCTGCTTCCTCGGTGGTCTCTCCCACCCTGGAAGCTCCAAAGCTGCCTCCTCGGTGCCCTCTCCCACCCTGGAAGGTCCAAAGCTGCTTCCTCGGTGCTCTCTCCCACCCTGGAAGCTTGTGGTGGTTTAGGCTGGGTGCTGGCCCGGCTGCCACTGCACAGAACACACCTGGGAGGTCCCTACGGGTGGGCCCAGCCCAGGTGGTCACAGGCAGGTATACAATCCCATAATGCCCTGCTCCCCTATAAAATGCCCATGGGGTCTCCACTTTCTTTTTTGTCCCCAGCTGCAGCCTAGGTAAATGGCGTGAGCCACCTCCTTGGCCTGCCCAGGCCCAAGGCTGGGTTGGGGAGGAAAGAGCCCTGGGGGTTTGGGTGTACCCCAGGTGGGGATGGGATGTTCTTGGGCATGTTTCTGGGATCTCTCTCTTTGTCACGGTGCTTGTGGTTCTCTGTAAAGCTTTCATTGGTGTTTGTTTTTAAATAGTTTTCCTATATAAACTTTCCATCACTTTTGCAATCCTTTGTCTGAGTCGTTGTTTCTGCCCGTGGTGGGGAGGGGGTTTGCCCCAACCCATTACATAGCTCCAAAGCTGCTTCCTCGTGTCTATAACCCCCAGGTAAGCTGCAAGCTGCTTCCTCGGTGCTCTCTCACACCCCTGGAAGCTCCAAAGCTGCTTCCTCGGTGCTCTTTCAACGCCTGAAGCTCCAAAGCTGCTTCCTCGTGGCTATAACCCCCAGGAAGCTGCAAAGCAGATTCCTCGGTGCTCACTCACCCCTGGAAGCTCCAAACCTGCTTCCTCGGTGCTCTCTCACCCTGGAAGCTCCAAGGTGCATCCTCGGTGCTATAAGCACCCTGGAATCTCCAAAGCTGCTTCCGCAGTGCTCTCTCACCCTGGAAGCTCCAAACCTGCTTCCTCGGTGCTATTTTCCCCTCTGGAAGCTCCAAAGCTGCTTCCTCGGTGCTCTCTCACACCCTGGATCCTCCAAAGCTGCTTTCTCGGGCTCTCTCCCACACTGGAACCTCCAAAGCTGCTTTCTCGGGCTGTCTCCCACCCTGGAAGCTCCAAAGCTCCTTCCTCGGTGCTCTGTCCCACCCTGGAAGTTCCAAGATACTTCCTCGGTGCCCTCTCACACCCAGGATGCTCCAAAGCTGCTTCCTCGGTGCTCTCTCGTCCCCTGGAAGCTCCATAGCTGCTTCCTCGGTGCTCTCTCACACCCTAGAAGCTCCAAAGCTGCTTCCTCGTTGCTCCCAACCCCCTGGAAGCTCCAAAGCTTCTTCCTTGGTGCTTTCTCCCTCCTGGTGGCCCCAAAGATGCGTCCTCAGTGCTCTGTCCTGCCCTGGAAGCTCCAAAGCTGCCTCCTCAGTGCTCTCTCACACCCTGGAAGCTCCAAAGCTGCTTCCTCGGTGCTCTCCCACCCTGGAAGCTCAAAGCTGCTTCCTCGGTGTTCTCTCGCCCTGGAAGCTCCAAAGCTGCTTCCTCGGTGCTCTCCCATCCCCTGCAAGCTCCAAAGCTGCTTCCTCTTGCTCTTTCACACTCTGGAAGCTCAAAGCTGCTTCCTCGGTGCTTTCTCCTGCCTGGAAGCCCCAAAGGTGCTTCCTCAGTGCTTTCTCACACTCTGGAAGCTCAAAGCTGCTTCCTCGGTGCTTTCTCACACTCTGGAAGCTCCAAAGCTGCTTCCTCGGTGTTCTGCACACCCCTGGAAGCCCCAAAGCTGCTTCCTCAGTGCTCTCTCCCCCACCCCCGGAAGCTCCAAAGCTTCTTCCTTGGTGCTTTCTCCTGCCTGGAAGCTCCAATGCTGCTTCCTCGTTGCTTTCTCCCACTAGCAGCTCCAAAGCTGCTTCCGCAGTGCTCTCCCACCCCTGGAAGCTCCAAAGCTGCTTACTCGGTGCTCTCCCACCCCTGGAAGCTCCAAAGCTGCTTCCTCGGTGCTCTCCACCCCTGGAAGCTCCAAAGCTGCTTCCTCGTTACTCCTAACCCCTGGAAGCTATAAAGCTTCTTCTTTGGTGCTCTCTCCCACCCTGGAAGCTCCAAAGCTGCTTCCTCAGTGCTCTCTCACACCCTGGAAGTTCCAAAGCTGCTTCCTCGTGGCTATAACCCCCAGGGAAGCTGCAAAGGAGATTCCTCGTGATCACTCACACTCTGAAACTCGAAAGCTGCTTCCTTGGGGCTCACTCACCCCGTGGAACCTCCAAAGCTGCTTCATCGGTGCTCTCTCTCCCCTGGAAGCTCCAAACCTGCTTCCGCAGTGCTCTCTCTCCCCTGGAAGCTCCAAACCTGCTTCCTCGGTGCTATTTTCCCCCTGGAAGCTCCAAACCGGCTTCTTCGGTGCTCTCTCACACCCTGGAACCTCCAAAGCTGCTTTCTCGGGGCTCTTTCCCACCCTGGAAGCTCCAGAGCTGCTTCCTCCGTGCTCTCTCCCACCCTGGAAGCTCCAAAGCTGCTTCCTCGGTGCTCAGTCCCACCCTGGAAGCTCCAAAGCTGCTTCCTCGGTGCCCTCTCATACCCTGGAAGCTCCAAAGCTGCTTCCTCGGCGCTCTCTCACACCCCCTAGAATCTCCAAAGCTGCTTCCTCGGTGCTCTCTCACGCCCTGGAAGCTCCAAGCTGTTTCCTCGATGGTCCCTCACACCCTGGAAGCTCCAAAGCTGCTTCCTCGGTGCTCTCTCAACGCCTGGAAGCTCCAAAGCGGCTTCCTCCATGCTCTGTCCCACCCTGGAAGCTCCAAAGCTACCTCCTCGGTGCTCTCTCACGCTCTGGAAGCTCCACGCTGCTTCCTCGGTGCTCTCTCAATGCCTGGAAGCTCCAAAGCTGCCTCCTCGGTGCCCACTCCCACCCGGGAAGCTCCAAAGCTACTTCCTCGGTGCTCTTTCACACCCTGGAAGCTCCAAAGCTGTTTCCTCGGTGCTCTGTCCCACCCTGGAAGCTCCAAAGCTGCTTCCTCGGTGCCCTCTCCCACCCTGGATGCTCCAAAGCTGCTTCCTCGGTGCGCTCTCATAGCCTGGAAGCCCCAAAGCTGCTTCCTTGGTGCTTTCTCCCTCCCTGGTAACCCCAAAGATGCATCCTCGGTGCTCTGTCCCACCCTGGATGCTCCAAAGCTGCTTCCTCGGTGCTCTCTCACCCCCTGGAAGATTCAAAGCTGCGTCCTCGGTGCTCTCTCCCACCCTGGAAGGTCCAAAGCTGCCTCCTCGGTGCCCTCTCCCACCCTGGAAGCTACAAAGCTGCTTCCTCGGTGCTCTCTCACCCCCTGGAAGCTCCAAAGCTGCTTCCTCGTGGCTATAACCCCCCAGGGAAGCTGCAAAGCAGATTCCTCGGTGATCACTCACACTCTGGAAACTCGAAAGCTGCTTCCTTGGGGCTCACTCACCCCGTGGAACCTCCAAAGATGCTTCATCGGAGCTCTTTCACACTCTGGAAGCTCCAAACCTGCTTCCGCAGTGCTCTCTCTCCCCCTGGAAGCTCCAAACCTGCTTCCTCGGTGCTATTTTCCCCCTGGAAGCTCCAAACCAGCTTCTTCGGAGCTCTCTCACACCCTGGAACCTCCAAAGCCGCTTTCTCGGGGCTCTCTCCCACACTGGAACCTCCAAAGCTGCTTTCTCGGGTCTCTCTCACACCCTGGAAGCGCCAAAGGTGCTTCATCAGTGCTCTTTCACCCCCTGGAAGCTCCAAAGCTGCTTTCTCGGGGCTCTCTCCCACCCTGGAAGCTCCAAAGCTGCTTCCTCCGTGCTCTCTCCCACCCTGGAAGCTCCAAAGCTGCTTCCTCAGTGCTCAGTCCCACCCTGGAAGCTCCAAAGCTGCTTCCTCGGTGCCCTCTCATACCCTGGAAGCTCCAAAGCTCCTTCCTCGGTGCTCTCCCATCCCCTGCAAGCTCCAAAGGTGCTTCCTCTTGCTCTCTGACACTCTGGAAGCTCGAAAGCTGCTTCCTCGGTGCTTTCTCCCTGCCTGGAAGCCCCAAAGGTGCTTCCTCGGTGCTTTCTCACACTCTGGAAGCTCGAAAGCTGCTTCCTCGGTGCTTTCTCACACTCTGGAAGCTCCAAAGCTGCTTCCTCGGTGCTCTGCCACCCCCTGGAAGCCCCAAACCTGCTTCCTCAGTGCTCTCTCCCACCCTGGAAGATCCAACGCTGCCTCCTCCGTGCCCTCTCCCACCCTGGAAGCTCCAAAGCTGCTTCCTCGGTGCTCTCTCACACCCTGGAAGCTCCAAAGCTGCTTCCTCGTGGCTATAACCCCCCAGGGAAGCTACAAAGCAGATTCCTCGGTGCTTGCTCACCCCCTGGAAGCTCCAAAGCTGCTTCCTCGGTGCTCTCTCACCCCCCTCAAAGCTCCAAAGCTGCTTCCTTGTTGCTCCCAACCCCCCTGGAAGCTCCAAAGCTGCTTCCTCGGTGCTCTCTTACCCCCGTCAAAGCTCCAAAGCTGCTTCCTCGGTGCTCTCTCACGTCCTGGAAGCTCCAAGCTGCTTCCTCGGGGCTCTCTCCCACCCTGGAAGCTCCAAAGCTGCTTCCTCGGTGCTCTCTCACACCCTGGAAACTCCAATGCTGCTTCCTCGGTGCTGTCTCACACCCCCTGGAAGCTCCAAAGCCTCTTCCTCGGTGCTCTCTCATACCCTGGAAACTCCAATGCGGCTTCCTCGGTGCTCTCTCACACCCCCTAGGGGCTCCAAAGCTGCTTCCTCGGTGCTCTCTCACACCCCCTGGAAGCTCCAAAGCTGCTTCCTCGGTGCTCTCTCAACGCCTGGAAGCTCCAAAGCTGCTTCCTCGTTACTCCCAACCCCTGGAAGCTCCAAAGCTTCTTCTTTGGTGCTTTCTCCCTCCCTGGTGGCCCCAAGATGCTTCCTCAGTGCTCTGTCCCACCCTGGAAGCTCCAACACTGCTATCTCGGTGCTCCTCATCCCTGGAAGCTCTAAAGCTGCTTCCTCAGCGCTCTCTCACCCCTGGAAGATTCAAAGCTGCTTCCTCAGTGCTCTGCCACCCTGGAAGCCCAAAGCTGCTTCCTCAGTGCTCTCTTCCCCCTGGAAGCTCCAATGCTTCTTCCTTGGTGCTTTCTCCCTGCCTAGAAGCTCCAAAGCTGATTCCTCGGTGCTTTCTCCCACACTAGAAGCTCCAAAGCTGCTTCTTCGGTGCTCTCTCACACCCTGGAAGCTCCAAAGCTGCTTCCTCGTGGCTATAACCCCCCAGGGAAACTGCAAAGCAGATTCCTCGGTGCTCACTCACCCCCTGGAAGCCCCAAAGCTGCTTCCTCGATCCTCTCTCACCCCCTGGAAGCTCCAAGGTTCATCCTCGGTGCTATAGCCACCCCTGGAAGCTCCAAAGCTGCTTCCTCAGTGCTCTCTCACCCACTGGAAGCTCCAAACCTGCTTCCTCGGTGCTATTTCCCCCTCTGGAAACTCCAAAGCTGCTTTCTCGGGGCTCTCTCACCCCCTGGAAGATCCAAAGCTGCTTCCTCGTGGCTATAACCCCCAAGGGAAGCTGCAAAGCAGATTCCTCGGTGCTCACTCACCCCTGGAAGCTCCAAAGCTGCTTCCTCGGTGCTCTCTCACCCCTGGAAGCTCCAAGGTGCATCCTCGGTGCTATAAGCACCCCTGGAATCTCCAAAGCTGCTTCCGCAGTGCTCTCTCACCCCCTGGACGCTCCAAACCTGCTTCCTCGGTGCTATTTTCCCCTCTGGAAGCTCCAAACCGGCTTCCTCGGTGCTCTCTCACACCCTGGATCCTCCAAAGCTGCTTTCTCGGGGCTCTCTCCCACACTGGAACCTCCAAAGCTGCTTTCTCGGGTCTCTCTCACACCCTGGAAGCGCCAAAGCTGCTTCATCAGTGCTCTCTCACCCACTGGAAGCTCCAAAGCTGCTTGTCTCGGGGCTCTCTCCCACCCTGGAAGCTCCAAAGCTTCTTCCTCGGTGCTCTGTTCCACCCTGGAAGTTCCAAAGCTACTTCCTCGGTGCCCTCTCACACCCAGGATGCTCCAAAGCTGCTTCCTCGGTGCTCTCTCATCCCCTGGAAGCTCCAAAGCTGCTTCCTCGGTGCTCTCTCAACGCCTGGAAGCTCCAAAGCTGCTTCCTCGTGGCTCCCAACCCCCCTGGAAACTCCAAATATTCTTCTGTGGTGCTTTCTCCCTCCCTGGTAGCCCCAAAGATGCTTCCTCAGTGCACTGTCCCACCCTGGAAGTTCCAACACTGCTACCTCGGTGCCCTCTCATCCCCTGTAATCTCCAAAGCTGCTTCCTCGGTGGTCTCTCCCACCCTGGAAGGTCCAAAGCTGCTTCCTCGGTGCTCTCTCCCACCCTGGAAGCTTGTGGTGGTTTAGGCTGGGTGCTGGCCCGGCTGCCACTGCACAGAACACACCTGGGAGGTCCCTACGGGTGGGCCCAGCCCAGGGGGTGGTCACAGGCAGGTATACAATCCCATAATGCCCTGCTCCCCTATAAAATGCCCATGCGGGGTCTCCACTTTCTCTTTTGTCCCCAGCTGCAGCCTAGGTAAAATGGCGTGAGCCACCTCCCTTGGGCCTGCCCAGGCCCAAGGCTGGGTTGGGGGGGAGGAAAGAGCCCTGGGGGGGGTTTGGGTGTACCCCCAGGTGGGGATGGGATGTTCTTGGGCATGTTTCTGGGATCTCTCTCTTTGTCACGGTGCTCGTGGTTCTCTGTAAAGCTTTCATTGGTGTTTGTTTTTTAAATAGTTTTCCTATATAAACTTTCCATCACTTTTGCAATCCCTTTGTCTGAGTCGTTGTTTCTGCCCGTGGTGGGGAGGGGGTTTGCCCCAACCCATTACATAGCTCCAAAGCTGCTTCCTCGTGTCTATAACCCCCCAGGTAAGCTGCAAAGCTGCTTCCTCGGTGCTCTCTCACACCCCCTGGAAGCTCCAAAGCTGCTTCCTCGGTGCTCTTTCAACGCCTGGAAGCTCCAAAGCTGCTTCCTCGTGGCTATAACCCCCCAGGGAAGCTGCAAAGCAGATTCCTCGGTGCTCACTCACCCCCTGGAAGCTCCAAACCTGCTTCCTCGGTGCTCTCTCACCCCCTGGAAGCTCCAAGGTGCATCCTCGGTGCTATAAGCACCCCTGGAATCTCCAAAGCTGCTTCCGCAGTGCTCTCTCACCCCCTGGAAGCTCCAAACCTGCTTCCTCGGTGCTATTTTCCCCTCTGGAAGCTCCAAAGCTGCTTCCTCGGTGCTCTCTCACACCCTGGATCCTCCAAAGCTGCTTTCTCGGGGCTCTCTCCCACACCGGAACCTCCAAAGCTGCTTTCTCGGGGCTGTCTCCCACCCTGGAAGCTCCAAAGCTCCTTCCTCGGTGCTCTGTCCCACCCTGGAAGTTCCAAAGATACTTCCTCGGTGCCCTCTCACACCCAGGATGCTCCAAAGCTGCTTCCTCGGTGCTCTCTCGTCCCCTGGAAGCTCCATAGCTGCTTCCTCGGTGCTCTCTCACACCCCCTAGAAGCTCCAAAGCTGCTTCCTCGTTGCTCCCAACCCCCCTGGAAGCTCCAAAGCTTCTTCCTTGGTGCTTTCTCCCTCCCTGGTGGCCCCAAAGATGCGTCCTCAGTGCTCTGTCCCACCCTGGAAGCTCCAAAGCTGCCTCCTCAGTGCTCTCTCACACCCTGGAAGCTCCAAAGCTGCTTCCTCGGTGCTCTCCCACCCCCTGGAAGCTCCAAAGCTGCTTCCTCGGTGTTCTCTCGCCCCCTGGAAGCTCCAAAGCTGCTTCCTCGGTGCTCTCCCATCCCCTGCAAGCTCCAAAGCTGCTTCCTCTTGCTCTCTCACACTCTGGAAGCTCGAAAGCTGCTTCCTCGGTGCTTTCTCCCTGCCTGGAAGCCCCAAAGGTGCTTCCTCGGTGCTTTCTCACACTCTGGAAGCTCGAAAGCTGCTTCCTCGGTGCTTTCTCACACTCTGGAAGCTCCAAAGCTGCTTCCTCGGTGTTCTGCCACCCCCTGGAAGCCCCAAAGCTGCTTCCTCAGTGCTCTCTCCCCCCACACCCCCCGGAAGCTCCAAAGCTTCTTCCTTGGTGCTTTCTCCCTGCCTGGAAGCTCCAATGCTGCTTCCTCGTTGCTTTCTCCCGCACTAGCAGCTCCAAAGCTGCTTCCGCAGTGCTCTCCCACCCCCTGGAAGCTCCAAAGCTGCTTACTCGGTGCTCTCCCACCCCCTGGAAGCTCCAAAGCTGCTTCCTCGGTGCTCTCCCACCCCCTGGAAGCTCCAAAGCTGCTTCCTCGTTACTCCCAACCCCCCTGGAAGCTATAAAGCTTCTTCTTTGGTGCTCTCTCCCACCCTGGAACCTCCAAAGCTGCTTCCTCGTGGCTATAACCCCCCAGGGAAGCTGCAAAGCAGATTCCTCGGTGATCACTCACACTCTGGAAACTCGAAAGCTGCTTCCTTGGGGCTCACTCACCCCGTGGAACCTCCAAAGCTGCTTCATCGGTGCTCTCTCTCCCCCTGGAAGCTCCAAACCTGCTTCCTCGGTGCTATTTTCCCCCTGGAAGCTCCAAACCGGCTTCTTCGGTGCTCTCTCACACCCTGGAACCTCCAAAGCTGCTTTCTCGGGGCTCTTTCCCACCCTGGAAGCTCCAGAGCTGCTTCCTCCGTGCTCTCTCCCACCCTGGAAGCTCCAAAGCTGCTTCCTCGGTGCTCAGTCCCACCCTGGAAGCTCCAAAGCTGCTTCCTCGGTGCCCTCTCATACCCTGGAAGCTCCAAAGCTGCTTCCTCGGCGCTCTCTCACACCCCCTAGAAGCTCCAAAGCTGCTTCCTCGGTGCTCTCTCACGCCCTGGAAGCTCCAAGCTGTTTCCTCGATGGTCCCTCACACCCTGGAAGCTCCAAAGCTGCTTCCTCGGTGCTCTCTCAACGCCTGGAAGCTCCAAAGCGGCTTCCTCCATGCTCTGTCCCACCCTGGAAGCTCCAAAGCTACCTCCTCGGTGCTCTCTCACGCTCTGGAAGCTCCACGCTGCTTCCTCGGTGGTCCCTCACACCCTGGAAGCTCCAAAGCTGCTTCCTCGGTGCTCTCTCACCCCCTGGAAGCTCCAAAGCTGCTTCCTCGTGGCTATAACCCCCCAGGGAAGCTGCAAAGCAGATTCCTCGGTGATCACTCACACTCTGGAAACTCGAAAGCTGCTTCCTTGGGGCTCACTCACCCCGTGGAACCTCCAAAGATGCTTCATCGGAGCTCTTTCACACTCTGGAAGCTCCAAACCTGCTTCCGCAGTGCTCTCTCTCCCCCTGGAAGCTCCAAACCTGCTTCCTCGGTGCTATTTTCCCCCTGGAAGCTCCAAACCAGCTTCTTCGGTGCTCTCTCACACCCTGGAACCTCCAAAGCTGCTTTCTCGGGGCTCTCTCCCACACTGGAACCTCCAAAGCTGCTTTCTCGGGTCTCTCTCACACCCTGGAAGCGCCAAAGCTGCTTCATCAGTGCTCTCTCACCCCCTGGAAGCTCCAAAGCTGCTTTCTCGGGGCTCTCTCCCACCCTGGAAGCTCCAAAGCTGCTTCCTCCGTGCTCTCTCCCACCCTGGAAGCTCCAAAGCTGCTTCCTCAGTGCTCAGTCCCACCCTGGAAGCTCCAAAGCTGCTTCCTCGGTGCCCTCTCATACCCTGGAAGCTCCAAAGCTCCTTCCTCGGTGCTCTCTCACACCCCCTAGAAGCTCCAAAGCTGCTTCCTCGGTGCTCTCTCACGCCCTGGAAGCTCCAAGCTGCTTCCTCGGTGGTCCCTCACACCCTGGAAGCTCCAAAGCTGCTTCCTCGGTGCTCTCTCAATGCCTGGAAGCTCCAAGCTGCTTCCTCAGTGGTCCCTCACACCCTGGAAGCTCCAAAGCTGCTTCCTCGGTGCTCTCTCAACGCCTGGAAGCTCCAAAGCTGCTTCCTCCATGCTCTGACCCACCCTGGACGCTCCAAAGCTACCTCCTCGGTGCTCTCTCACGCCCTGGAAGCTCCAAGCTGCTTCCTCGGTGCTCTCTCAATGCCTGGAAGCTCCAAAGCTGCTTCCTCCGTGCTCTGTCCCACCCTGGAAGCTCCAAAGCTACTTCCTTGGTGCCCTTTCACACCCTGGAAGCTCCAAAGCTGTTTCCTCGGTGCTCTGTCCCACCCTGGAAGCTCCAAAGCTGCTTCCTCGGTGCTCTGTCCCACCCTGGAAGCTCCAAAGCTGCTTCCTCGGTGCCCTCTCATACCCTGGATGCTCCAAAGCAGATTCCTCGGTGCTCTCTCATACCCTGGAAGCCCCAAAGCTGCTTCCTCCGTGCTCTCTCAATGCCTGGAAGCTCCAAAGCTGCTTCCTCCATGCTCTGTCCCACCCTGGAAGCTCCAAAGCTACTTCCTCGGTGCCCTTTCACACCCTGGAAGCTCCAAAGCTGCTTCCTCGGTGCTCTGTCCCACCCTGGAAGCTCCAAAGCTGCTTCCTCGGTGCCCTCTCATACCCTGGAAGCTCCAAAGCTGCTTCCTCAGTGCTCTATCACACCCCCTAGTAGCTCCAAAGCTGCTTCCTCGGTGCTCTCTCAACGCCTGGAAGCTCCAAAGCTCCTTCCTCTCGGCTCTCTCACGCCCTGGAAGTTCCAAGCTGCTTCCTCGGTGGTCCCTCACACCCCCTAGAAGCTCCAAAGCTGCTTCCTCGGTGCTCTCTCACGCCCTGGAAGTTCCAAGCTGCTTCCTCGGTGGTCCCTCACACCCCCTGGAAGCTCCAAAGCTCCTTCCTCGGTGCTCTCTCACACCCCCTAGAAGCTCCAAAGCTGCTTCCTCGGTGCTCTCTCACGCCCTGGAATCTCCAAGCTGCTTCCTCGGTGGTCCCTCACACCCTGGAAGCTCCAAAGCTGCTTCCTCGGAGCTCTCTCAACGCCTGGAAGCTCCAAGCTGCTTCCTCGGTGGTCCCTCACACCCTGGAAGCTCCAAAGCTGCTTCCTCGGTGCTCTCTCAACGCCTGGAAGCTCCAAAGCTACCTCCTCGGTGCTCTCTCACACCCTGGAAGCTCCAAGCTGCTTCCTCGGTGGTCCCTCACACCCTGGAAGCTCCAAAGCTGCTTCCTCCGTGCTCTGTCCCACCCTGGAAGCTCCAAAGCTACTTCCTCGGTGCCCTTTCACACCCTGGAAGCTCCAAAGCTGCTTCCTCCGTGCTCTGTCCCACCCTGGAAGCTGCAAAGCTACTTCCTCGGTGCCCTTTCACACCCTGGAAGCTCCAAAGCTGCTTCCTCGGTGCCCTCTCATACCCTGGATGCTCCAAAGCTGCTTCCTCGGTGCTCTCTCATACCCTGGAAGCCCCAAAGCTGCTTCCTCCATGCTCTGTCCCACCCTGGAAGCTCCAAAGCTACTTCCTCGGTGCCCTTTCACACCCTGGAAGCTCCAAAGCTGCTTCCTCGGTGCTCTGTCCCACCCTGGAAGCTCCAAAGCTGCTTCCTCGGTGCCCTCTCATACCCTGGAAGCTCCAAAGCTGCTTCCTCGGTGCTCTCTCATACACTGGAAGTTACAAAGCTGCTTCCTCGGTGCTCTATCACACCCCCTAGTAGCTCCAAAGCTGCTTCCTCGGTGCTCTCTCACACCCCCTGGAAGCTCCAAAGCTGCTTCCTCGCGGCTCTCTCACGCCCTGGAAGCTCCAAAGCTGCTTTCTCGGGGCTCTCTCCCACCCTGGAAGCTCCAAAGCTGCTTCCTCCGTGCTCTCTCCCACCCTGGAAGCTCCAAAGCTGCTTCCTCAGTGCTCAGTCCCACCCTGGAAGCTCCAAAGCTGCTTCCTCGGTGCCCTCTCATACCCTGGAAGCTCCAAAGCTGCTTCCTCGGTGCTCTCTCACACCCCCTAGAAGCTCCAAAGCTGCTTCCTCGGTGCTCTCTCACGCCCTGGCAGCTCCAAGCTGCTTCCTCGGTGGTCCCTCACACCCTGGAAGCTCCAAAGCTGCTTCCTCGGTGCTCTCCCAACGCCTGGAAGCTCCAAGCTGCTTCCTCAGTGGTCCCTCACACCCTGGAAGCTCCAAAGCTGCTTCCTCGGTGCTCTCTCAACGCCTGGAAGCTCCAAAGCTGCTTCCTCCATGCTCTGACCCACCCTGGACGCTCCAAAGCTACATCCTCGGTGCTCTCTCACGCCCTGGAAGCTCCAAGCTGCTTCCTCGGTGCTCTCTCAATGCCTGGAAGCTCCAAACCTGCTTCCTCCGTGCTCTGTCCCACCCTGGAAGCTCCAAACCACTTCTTGGTGCCTTTCACACCCTGGAAGCTCCAAAGCTGTTTCCTCGGTGCTCTGTCCCACCCTGGAAGCTCCAAAGCTGCTTCCTCCGTGCTCTGTCCCACCCTGGAAGCTCCAAAGCTACTTCCTCGGTGCCCTTTCACACCCTGGAAGCTCCAAAGCTGCTTTCCTCGGTGCTCTGTCCCACCCTGGAAAAGCTGCCAGTGCTCTGTCCCACCCGGTAAGCTCCAAAGCTGCTTCCTCTCCCTTTCACACCCTGGAAGCTCCAAAGCTGCTTCCTCGGTGCTCTCTCACGCCCTGGAAGTTCCAAGCTGCTTCCTCGGTGGTCCCTCACACCCCCTGGAAGCTCCAAAGCTCCTTCCTCGGTGCTCTCTCACACCCCCTAGAAGCTCCAAAGCTGCTTCCTCGTGTCTCTCACGCCTGGAATCTCCAAGCTGCTTCCTCAGTGGTCCTCACACCCTGGAAGCTCCAAAGCTGCTTCCTCAGTGCTCTCTCAACGCCTGGAAGCTCCAAAGCTGCTTCCTCCATGGTCCCTCACACCCTGGAAGCTCCAAAGCTGCTTCCTCGGTGCTCTCTCAACGCCTGGAAGCTCCAAAGCTGCTTCCTCTCGGCTCTCTCACGCCCTGGAAGTTCCAAGCTGCTTCCTCGGTGGTCCCTCACACCCTGGAAGCTCCAAAGCTGCTTCCTCCGTGCTCTGTCCCACCCTGGAAGCTCCAAAGCTACTTCCTCGGTGCCCTTTCACACCCTGGAAGCTCCAAAGCTGCTTCCTCCGTGCTCTGTCCCACCCTGTCCCACTTCCTCGGTGCCCTTTCACACCCTGGAAGCTCCAAAGCTGCTTCCTCGGTGCCCTCTCATACCCTGGATGCTCCAAAGCTGCTTCCTCGGTGCTCTCTCATACCCTGGAAGCCCCAAAGCTGCTTCCTCCATGCTCTGTCCCACCCTGGAAGCTCCAAAGCTACTTCCTCGGTGCCCTTTCACACCCTGGAAGCTCCAAAGCTGCTTCCTCGGTGCTCTGTCCCACCCTGGAAGCTCCAAAGCTGCTTCCTCGGTGCCCTCTCATACCCTGGAAGCTCCAAAGCTGCTTCCTCGGTGCTCTCTCATACACTGGAAGTTACAAAGCTGCTTCCTCTGTGCTCTATCACACCCCCTAGTAGCTCCAAAGCTGCTTCCTCGGTGCTCTCTCACACCCCTTGGAAGCTCCAAAGCTGCTTCCTCGCGGCTCTCTCACGCCCTGGTTCCAAGCTGCTTCCTCGGTGGCTCCACCCTGGAAGCTGCTTTCCACAGTGCTCTGTCCCACCCTGGAAGCTCCAAAGCTGCTTCCTCCGTGCTCTCTCCCACCCTGGATGCTCCAAAGCTGCTTCCTCAGTGCTCAGTCCCACCCTGGAAGCTCCAAAGTTGCTACCTCGGTGCTCCCAACACCCCTGGAAGCTGCTTCTTCCTTGGTGCCCTCCCTCAAAGATGCATCCTCTGCTCTGTCCCACCCTGATGCTCCAAAGCTGCTTCCTCGGTGCTCTCTCACACCCCTGGAAGATTCAAAGCTGCTTCCTCAGTGCTCTCTCACGCCCTGGCAGCTCCAAGCTGCTTCCTCGGTGGTCCTCACACCCTGGAAGCTCCAAAGCTGCTTCACTCAGTGTTCTCTCACACCTGGAAGCTCAAAGCTGCTTCCTCGGTACTCTGTCCCACCCTGGAAGCTCCAAAGCTGCTCTGCTCTCTCACACCCTGGAAGCTCCAAAGCTGCTTCCTCAGTGGTCCCTCACGCCCTGGAAGCTCCAAAGCTGCTTCCTCGGTGCTCTCTCAACCCTGGAAGCTCCAAAGCTGCTTCCTCCATGCTCTGACCCACCCTGGAAGCTCCAAAGCTACCTCTCTGTCCCACCCTGGAAGCTCCAAAGTGCTCTCTCTCTCTCCCTGGAAGCTCCAAGCTGCTTCCTCGGTGCTCTCTCAATGCCTGGAAGCTCCAAAGCTGCTTCCTCCGTGCTCTGTCTCAATGCCTGGAAGCTCCAAAGCTGCTTCCTCCGTGCTCTGTCCCACCCTGGAAGCTCCAAAGCTACTTCCTCGGTGCCCTTTCACACCCTGGAAGCTCCAAAGCTGTTTCCTCGGTGCTCTGTCCCACCCTGGAAGCTCCAAAGCTGCTTCCTCCATGCTCTGTCCCACCCTGGAAGATCCAAAGCTGCTTCCTCGGTGCCCTCTCATACCCTGGATGCTCCAAAGCAGATTCCTCGGTGCTCTCTCATACCCTGGAAGCCCAAAGCTGCTTCCTCGGTGCTCTATCCCACCCCTAGTAGCTCCAAAGCTGCTTCCTCGGTGCTCTCTCACACCCTGGAAGCTCCAAAGCTGCTTCCTCGGTGCTCTGTCCCGCCCTGGAAGTTCCAAAGCTGCTTCCTCGGTGCCCTTCACACCCTGGAAGCTCCAAAGCTGCTTCCACAGTGCTCTGTCCCACCCTGGAAGCTCCAAAGCTGCCTCCTCGGTGCCCACTCCCACCGTGGAAGCTCCAAAGCTGCTTCCTCAGTGCTCTCCCACCCCCTGGAAGCTCCAAAGTTGCTACCTCGGTGCTCCCAACACCCTGGAAGCTCCAAAGCTGCTTCCTCGGTGCTTTCTCCCCTCCCTGGTAACCCAAAGATGCATCCTCGGTGCTCTGTCCCACCCCTGGATGCTCCAAAGCTGCTTCCTCGGTGCTCTCCTCACACCTGGATGCTCCAAAGCTGCTTCCTCTCGTGCCCTCTCACCCCTGGAAGTTCAAAGCTGCTTCCTCGGTGCTCTCTCACACCCTGGAAGGTCCAAAGCTGTTTCCTCGGTGCCCTGTCCCACCCTGGAAGCTCCAAAGCTGCTTCCTCGGTGCTCTGTCCCACCCTGGAAGCTCCAAAGCTGCTTCCTCGGTGCCCTCTCACCCCTGGAACCTCCAAAGCAGATTCATCGGTGCTCTTTCATACCTCTGGAAGCTCCAAACTGCTTCCTCAGGGCTCTCTCAATGCCTGGAAGCTCCAAACCTGCTTCCTCCATGCTCTTCCCCCTGGAAGCTCCAAACTACTTCTCGGTGCTCTTTCACACCCTGAACCTCCAAAGCTGCTTTCTCGGGCTCTGTCCCACCCTGGAAGCTCCAATGCTGCTTTCTCAGGGCTCTGTCACTCTGGAACCTCCAAAGTTGCTTTCTCAGGTCTCTCTCACACCCTGGAAGCTCAAAGCTCTTCATCAGTGCTCTCTCACACCTGGAAGCTCCAAAGCTGCTTTCTCGGTGCTCTCTCCCCACCCTGGAAGCTCCAAAGCTGCCTCCTCCGTGCTCTGTCCCACCCTGGAAGCTCCAAGCTGCTTCCTCGGTGCCCTTTCACACCCTGAAGCTCTAATGCTGCTTCCTCGGTGCTCTGTCCCACCCCTGGAAGCTCCAAAGCTGCATCCTCGGTGCCCTCACACCCTGGATGCTCCAAAGCTGCTTCCTCGGTGCTCTCTCATACCCTGGAAGCTCCAAAGCTGCTTCCTCGGGGCTCTCTCACACCCCCTAGAAGCTCCAAAGCTGCTTCCTCGGTGCTCTCAACGCCTGGAAGCTCCAAAGCTACTTCCTCGCGGCTCTCTCACACCCTGGAAGCTCCAAAGCTGCTTCCTCGGTGCTCTACCACCCCCTGGAACCTCCAAAGCTGTTTCCTCGGTGCTCTCTCACACCCCCTGGAAGCTCCAAAGCTGCTTCCTCTTGCTCTCTCACCCCCCTCAAAGCTCCAAAGCTGCTTCCTCGTTGCTCCCAACCCCCCCTGGAAGCTCCAAAGCTTCTTCCTTGGTGCTTTCTCCCTCCCTGGTGTCCCCAAAGATGCTTCCTCAGTGCTCTGTCCCACCCTGGAAGCTCCAACACTGCTACCTCGGTGCTCCTCATCCCACCCTGGAAGCTCCAAAGCTGCTTCCTCGGTGCTCTCTCACCCCTGGAAGCTTCAAAGCTGCTTCCTCCGTGCTCTGTCCCACCCTGGAAGCTCCAAAGCTGCTTCCTCAGTGCTCTTTCACACCCTGGAAGCTTTCCAAAGCTGCTTCCTCCGTGCTCTGTCCCACCCTGGAAGCTCCAAAGCTGCTTCCTCGTGCCCTTTCAACCCTGGAAGCTCCAAAGCTGCTTCCTCGGTGCTCTCTCACCCCCTGGAAGATTCAAAGCTGCTTCCTCGGTGCTCTCTCCCACCCTGGAAGCTCCAAAGCTGCTTCCTCAGTGTTCTCTCACACCCTGGAAGTTTCAAAGCTGCTTCCTCGGTACTCTGTCCCACCCTGGAAGCTCCAAAGCTGCCTCCTCGTGCCCTCTCCCACCCTGGAAGCTCCAAAGCTGCTTCCTCGGTGCTCTCTCACACCCCCTAGAAGCTCCAAAGCTGCTTCCTCAGTGCTCTCTCACGCCCTGGAAGCTCCAAGCTGCCTCCTCGGTGCCCTCTCCCACCCTGGAAGCTCCAAAGCTGCTTCCTCGGTGCTCTCTCAATGCCTGGAAGCTCCAAGCTGCTTCCTCAGTGGTCCCTCACACCCTGGAAGCTCCAAAGCTGCTTCCTCGGAGCTCTCTCAACGCCTGGAAGCTCCAAAGCTGCTTCCTCCATGCTCTGTCCCACCCTGGAAGCTCCAAAGCTACCTCCTCGGTGCTCTCTCACACCCTGGAAGCTCCAAGATGCTTCCTCGGTGGTCCCTCACACCCTGGAAGCTCCAAAGCTGCTTCCTCGGTGCTCTCTCAATGCCTGTCAGCTCCAAAGCTGCTTCCTCCGTGCTCTGTCCCACCCTGGAAGCTCCAAAGCTACTTCCTCGGTGCCCTTTCACACCCTGGAAGCTCCAAAGCTGTTTCCTCGGTGCTCTGTCCCACCCTGGAAGCTCCAAAGCTGCTTCCTCGGTGCCCTCTCATACCCTGGATGCTCCAAAGCTGCTTCCTCGGTGCTCTCTCATACCCTGGAAGCCCCAAAGCTGCTTCCTCCGTGCTCTGTCCCACCCTGGAAGCTCCAAAGCTACTTCCTCGGTGCCCTTTCACACCCTGGAAGCTCCAAAGCTGCTTCCTCGGTGCTCTGTCCCACCCTGGAAGCTCCAAAGCTGCTTCCTCGGTGCTCTCTCATACCCTGGAAGCTCCAAAGCTGCTTCCTCCATGCTCTCCCACACTGGAAGTTACAAAGCTGCTTCCTCGGTGCTCTCTCACACCCCCTGGAAGCTCCAAAGCTGCTTCCTCACGGCTCTCTCACGCCCTGGAAGCTCCAAGCTGCTTCCTCGTGGTCCTTCACACCCTGGAAGCTCCAAAGCTGCTTCCTCAGTGCTCTGTCCCACCCTGGAAGCTCCAAAGCTGCTTCCTTGGTGCCCTTTCCCACCCTGGAAACTCCAAAGCTGCTTCCTCGTGCTCTGTCTCACACCCCTGGAATCTTCAAAGCTGCTTCCTCAGTGCTCTCCCACCCTGGAAGCTCCAAAGTTGCTACCTCGGTGCTCCCAACACCCCTGGAAGCTCCAAAGCTTCTTCCTTGGTGCTTTCTCCCTCCCTGGTAACCCCAAAGATGCATTCTCGGTGCTCTGTCCCACCCTGGATGCTCCAAAGCTACTTCCTCGGTGCTCTCCTACCCCCTGGATGCTCCAAAGCTGCTTCTTCGGTGCTCTTTCACCCCCTGGAAGATTCAAAGCTGCTTCCTCGGTGCTCTCTCCCACCCTGGAAGGTCCAAAGCTGCCTCCTCGGTGCCCTCTCCCACCCTGGAAGCTCCAAAGCTGCTTCCTCGGTGCTCACTCACACTCTGGAAACTCGAAAGCTGCTTCCTTGTGGCGCTCTCACCCCGTGGAACCTCCAAAGGTGCTTCATCGGTGCTCTTTCACAATCTGGAAGCTCCAAACCTGCTTCCGCAGGGCTCTCTCTCCCCCTGGAAGCTCTAAACCTGCTTCCTCAGTGCTATTTTCCCCCTGGAAGCTCCAAACCGGCTTCTTCGGTGCTCTCTCACACCCTCGAACCTCCAAAGCTGCTTTCTCGGGGGTCTCTCCCACCATGGAAGCTCCAATGCTGCTTTCTCAGGGCTCTGTCCCACTCTGGAACCTCCAAAGTTGCTTTCTTGGGTCTCTCTCACACCCTGGAAGCGCCAAAGCTGCTTCATCAGTGCTCTCTCACACCCTGGAAGCTCCAAAGCTGCTTTCTCGGGGCTCTCTCCCACCCTGGAAGCTCCAAAGCTGCCTCCTCCGTGCTCTGTCCCACCCTGGAAGCTCCAAAGCTACTTCCTCGGTGCCCTTTCACACCCTGGAAGCTCTAATGCTGCTTCCTCGGTGCTCTGTCCCACCCTGGAAGCTCCAAAGCTGCATCCGCGGTGCCCTCTCACACCCAAGATGCTCCAAAGCTGCTTCCTCGGTGCTCTCTCATACCCTGGAAGCTCCAAAGCTGCTTCCTCGATGCTCTCTCACACCCCCTAGAAGCTCCAAAGCTGCTTTCTCGGTGCTCTCTCACACCCCCTGGAAGCTCCAAAGCTGCTTCCTTGCGGCTCTCTCACACCCTGGAAGCTCCAAAGCTGCTTCCTCGATGCTCTCACACCCCCTGGAAGCTCCAAAGCTGCTTCCTCTTGCTCTCTCACCCCCTGGAACCTCCAAAGCTGCTTCCTCGTTGCTCCCAACCCCCCCTGGAAGCTCCAAAGCTTCTTCCTTGGTGCTTTCTCCCTCCCTGGTGGCCCCAAAGATGCTTCCTCAGTGCTCTGCCCCACCCTGGAAGCTCCAACACTGCTACCTCGGTGCTCCCTCATCCCACCCTGGAAGCTCCAAAGCTGCTTCCTCGGTGCTCTCTCACCCCCTGGAAGATTCAAAGCTGCTTCCTCGGTGCTCTCTCCCACCCTGGAAGCTCCAAAGCTGCTTCCTCAGTGCTCTCTCACACCCTGGAAGTTTCAAAGCTGCTTCCTCGGTGCTCTGTCCCACCCTGGAAGCTCCAAAGCTGCCTCCTCGTGCCCTCTCCCACCCTGGAAGCTCCAAAGCTGCTTCCTCAGTGCTCTCTCACCCCCTGGAAGCTCCAAAGCTGCCTCCTCGTGCCCTCTCCCACCCTGGAAGCTCCAAAGCTGCTTCCTCGGTGCTCTCTCACACCCTGGAAGCTCCAAAGCTGCTTCCTCGTGGCTATAACCCCCCAGGGAAGCTCCAAAGTTGCTTCCTTGGTGCTCTCTCACACCCCCTGGAAGCCCCAAAGCTACTTCCTCGGCACGCTCTCACAGCCTTGGAAGCTCCAAAGCTTCTTCCTCGGTGCTCTGTCCCACCCTGGACGCTCCATAGCTACTTCCTCGGTGCTCTCTCACCCCCTGGAAGCTCCAACGCTGCCTCCTCGTTGCTCTCTCATACCCCCTGGAAGCTTGAAAGCTGCTTCCTCAGGGCTCTCTCACTCCGTGGAACCTCCAAAGTTGCTTTCTCAGTGCCCTCTCCCACTCTGGAAAATCCTAAGCTGCTTCCTCGGTGTTCTCTCACTCTGGAAACTCGAAAGCTGTTTCCTTGGTGCTCTCTCACCCCGTGGAACCTGCAAAGCTCCTTCCTTGGTGCCCTCTCCCCCCCCGGATGCACCAAAGGTGCTTCCTCGGTGCTCTTTCACACTCTGGAAGCTCCAAACCTGCATCCTCAGTGCTCTCTCTCCCCCTGGAAGCTCCAAACCTGCTTCCTCGGTGCTATTTTCCCCCTGGAAGCTCCAAACCGGCTTCTTCGGTGCTGTCTCACACCCTGGAACATCCAAAGCTGCTTCCTCGGTGCTCTGTCCCACCCTGGAAGCTCCAAAGCTGCTTCCTCGGTGCTCTCTCATACTCTGGAAGTTCCAAAGCTGCTTCCTCAGTGCTCTATCACACCCCCTAGTAGCTCCAAAGCTGCTTCCTCGGTGGTCTCTCACACCCCCTGGAAGCTCCAAAGCTGCTTCCTCGCGGCTCTCTCACGCCCTGGAAGTTCCAAGCTGCTTCCTCGGTGCTCCTTCACATCCTGGAAGCTCCAAAGCTGCTTCCACAGTGCTCTGTCCCACCCTGGAAGCTCCAAAGCTGCCTCCTCGGTGCCCAATCCCACCCGGGAAGCTCCAAAGCTGCTTCCTCGTTGCTGTCTCACACCCCCTGGAATCTTCAAAGCTGCTTCCTCAGTGCTCTCCCACCCCCTGGAAGCTCCAAACCGGCTTCTTCGGTGCTCTCTCACACCCTGGAACCGCCAAAGCTGCTTTCTCGGGGCTCTCTCCCACCATGGAAGCTCCAATGCTGCTTTCTCAGGGCTCTGTCCCACTCTGGAACCTCCAAAGTTGCTTTCTCGGGTCTCTCTCACACCCTGGAAGCGCCAAAGCTGCTTCATCAGTGCTCTCTCACCCCCTGGAAGCTCCAAAGCTGCTTGTCTCGGGGCTCTCTCACACCCTGGAAGCTCCAGAGCTGCTTCCTCCGTGCTCTCTCCCACCCTGGAAGCTCCAAAGCTGCTTCCTCAGTGCTCAGTCCCGCCCTGGAAGCTCCAAAGCTGCTTCCTCGGTGCTCTCTCAACGCCTGGAAGCTCCAAAGCTGCTTCCTCGGTGCTCTCTCACACCCCCTAGAAGCTCCAAAGCTGCTTCCTCGGTGCTCTCTCACGCCCTGGAAGCTCCAAGCTGCTTCCTCGGTGCTCTCTCACACCCCCTAGAAGCTCCAAAGCTGCTTCCTCGGTGCTCTCTCAACGCCTGGAAGCTCCAAGCTGCTTCCTCAGTGGTCCCTCACACCCTGGAAGTTCCAAAGCTGCTTCCTCAGTGCTCTCTCAACGCCTGGAAGCTCCAAAGCTGCTTCCTCCATGCTCTGTCCCACCCTGGAAACTCCAAAGCTACCTCCTCGGTGCTCTCTCACGCCCTGGAAGCTCCAAGCTGCTTCCTCTGTGGTCCCTCACACCCTGGAAGCTCCAAAGCTGCTTCCTCGGTGCTCTCTCAATGCCTGTCAGCTCCAAAGCTGCTTCCTCCGTGCTCTGTCCCACCCTGGAAGCTCCAAAGCTACTTCCTCGGTGCCCTTTCACACCCTGGAAGCTCCAAAGCTGTTTCCTCGGTGCTCTGTCCCACCCTGGAAGCTCCAAAGCTGCTTCCTCGGTGCCCTCTCATACCCTGGATGCTCCAAAGCTGCTTCCTCGGTGCTCTCTCATACCCTGGAAGCCCCAAAGCTGCTTCCTCCGTGCTCTGTCCCACCCTGGAAGCTCCAAAGCTACTTCCTCGGTGCCCTTTCACACCCTGGAAGCTCCAAAGCTGCTTCCTCGGTGCTCTGTCCCACCCTGGAAGCTCCAAAGCTGCTTCCTCGGTGCCCTCTCATACCCTGGAAGCTCCAAAGCTGCTTCCTCCGTGCTCAGTCCCACCCTGGAAGCTCCAAAGCTGCTTCCTCGGTGCTCTATCACACCCCCTAGTAGCTCCAAAGCTGCTTCCTCGGTGCTCTCTCACACCCCCTGGAATCTCCAAAGCTGCTTCCTCGCGGCTCTCTCACGCCCTGGAAGTTCCAAGCTGCTTCCTCGGTGGTCCCTCACACCCTGGAAGCTCCAAAGCTGCTTCCACAGTGCTCTGTCCCACCCTGGAAGCTCCAAAGCTGCCTCCTCGGTGCCCACTCCCACCCGGGAAGCTCCAAAGCTGCTTCCTCGTTGCTGTCTCACACCCCCTGGAATCTTCAAAGCTGCTTCCTCAGTGCTCCCCCACCCTGGAAGCTCCAAAGTTGCTTCCTCGGTGCTCCCAACCCCTGCAAGCTCCAAAGCTTCTTCCTTGGTGCTTTCTCCCTCCCTGGTAACCCCAAAGATGCATCCTCGGTGCTCTGTCCCACCCTGGATGCTCCAAAGCTACTTCCTCGGTGCTCTCCTCCACCCTGGATGCTCCAAAGCTGCTTCCTCGGTGCTCTCTCACCCCCTGGAAGATTCAAAGCTGCTTCCTCGGTGCTCTCTCCCACCCTGGAAGGTCCAAAGCTGCCTCCTCGGTGCCCTCTCCCACCCTGGAAGCTCCAAAGCTGCTTCCTCGGTGCTCTCTCACACCCTGGAAGCTCCAAAGCTGCTTCCTCGGTGCTCACTCACACTCTGGAAACTCGAAAGCTGCTTCCTTGTGGCGCTCTCAC
Source organism: Melanerpes aurifrons (assembly GCA_011125475.1). NCBI lineage: Eukaryota > Metazoa > Chordata > Aves > Piciformes > Picidae > Melanerpes > Melanerpes aurifrons. Next base: position 653,587 of record WWNC01000164.1, on the reverse strand, counting down.
CCCGTGGAACCTCCAAAGGTGCTTCATCGGTGCTCTTTCACACTCTGGAAGCTCCAAACCTGCTTCCGCAGGGCTCTCTCTCCCCCTGGAAGCTCTAAACCTGCTTCCTCGGTGCTATTTTCCCCCTGGAAGCTCCAAACCGGCTTCTTCGGTGCTCTCTCACACCCTGGAACCTCCAAAGCTGCTTTCTCGGGGGTCTCTCCCACCATGGAAGCTCCAATGCTGCTTTCTCAGGGCTCTGTCCCACTCTGGAACCTCCAAAGTTGCTTTCTCGGGTCTCTCTCACACCCTGGAAGCGCCAAAGCTGCTTCATCAGTGCTCTCTCACCCCCTGGAAGCTCCAAAGCTGCTTTCTCGGGGCTCTCTCCCACCCTGGAAGCTCCAAAGCTGCCTCCTCCGTGCTCTGTCCCACCCTGGAAGCTCCAAAGCTACTTCCTCGGTGCCCTTTCACACCCTGGAAGCTCTAATGCTGCTTCCTCGGTGCTCTGTCCCACCCTGGAAGCTCCAAAGCTGCATCTGCGGTGCCCTCTCACACCCTGGATGCTCCAAAGCTGCTTCCTCGGTGCTCTCTCATACCCTGGAAGCTCCAAAGCTGCTTCCTCGGGGCTCTCTCACACCCCCTAGAAGCTCCAAAGCTGCTTTCTCGGTGCTCTCTCACACCCCCTGGAAGCTCCAAAGCTGCTTCCTCGCGGCTCTCTCACGCCCTGGAAGCTCCAAAGCTGCTTCCTCGGTGCTCTACCACCCCCTGGAAGCTCCAAAGCTGCTTCCTCGGTGCTCTCTCACACCCCCTGGAATCTCCAAAGCTGCTTCCTCTTGCTCTCTCACCCCCTGGAAGCTCCAAAGCTTCTTCCTTGGTGCTTTCTCCCTCCCTGGTGGCCCCAAAGATGCTTCCTCAGTGCTCTGTCCCACCCTGGAAGCTCCAACACTGCTACCTCGGTGCTCCCTCATCCCACCCTGGAAGCTCCAAAGCTGCTTCCTCGGTGCTCTCTCACCCCCTGGAAGATTCAAAGCTGCTTCCTCGGTGCTCTCTCCCACCCTGGAAGCTCCAAAGCTGCTTCCTCAGTGCTCTCTCACACCCTGGATGTTTCAAAGCTGCTTCCTCGGTTCTCTGTCCCACCCTGGAAGCTCCAAAGCTGCCTCCTCGTGCCCTCTCCCACCCTGGAAGCTCCAAAGCTGCTTCCTCAGTGCTCTCTCCCACCCTGGAAGCTCCAAACGTGCTTCCTCGGTGCTCTCTCACCCCCTGGGCGATACACAGCTACTTCCTCCATGTCTGTCCCACCCTGGAAGCTCCAAAGTGCTTCCTTGGAGCTCTCCCACCCCCTGGAAGCTCCAAATCTGCTTCCTCTTGCTCTCTCACACCCTGGAACTTCCAAAGCTGCTTCCTCAGTGCTCTCTCACCCCCTGGAAGCTCCAAAGCTGCTTCCTTGGAGCTCTCTCACTCCCTGGAAACTCCAAAGATTCTTCCTCGGTGCTCTCTCTCCCCCTGAAAGCTCCAAAGCTCTTTCCTTTGTGCTCTCTCCCACACTGGAAGCTCCAAAGATGCTTCCTTGGTGCTCTCTCATCCCCTGGAAGCCCCAAAGCTACTTCCTCGGCACGCTCTCACAGCCTTGGAAGCTCCAAAGCTTCTTCCTCGGTGCTCTCTCACACCCTGGAAGCTCCAACACTGCTTCCTCGTTGCTCTCTCATACCCCCTGGAAGCTTGAAAGCTGCTTCCTCAGTGCTCTCTCACTCCGTGGAACCTCCAAAGCTGCTTTCTCAGTGCCCTCTCCCACCCTGGAAGCTCCAAAGCTGCTTCCTCGGTGCTCTCTCAATGCCTGGAAGCTCCAAATCTGCTTCCTCGTTGCTCCCAACCCCCCTGGAAGCTCCATAGATGCTTCTTTGGTGCTCTCCTCCCTCTCGTGGCTCTCCGCGATCCCCACAGCATATCCCAGTGATGCTTTGCAGGACCTGGTCTGAAACACTACCAGTGATTAGGCTCCTGTGGGCAGTCATGAGATGTGACTCTATCCAGCAAGCCCTCAGCACGGGAGGGACATGGAACTTATGGAGCATGTCCTGAGCAGGGCCATTGTAATGGGTTGGGGCAAACCCCCTCCCCACCACGGGCAGAAACAACGACTCAGACAAAGGGATTGCAAAAGTGATGGAAAGTTTAAATAGAAAAACAATTTAAAAACAAACACCAATGAAAGCTTTACAGAGAACCACAAGCACCGTGACAAAGAGAGAGATCCCAGAAACATACCCAAGAACATCCCATCCCCACCTGGGGGTACACCCAAACCCCCCCCCCAGGGCTCTTTCCTCCCCCCCAACCCAGCCTTGGGCCTGGGCAGGCCCAAGGGAGGTGGCTCACACCATTTTACCTAGGCTGCAGCTGGGGACAAAAGAGAAAGTGGAGACCCCATGGGCATTTTATAGGGGAGCAGGGCATTGTGGGATTGAATACCTGCCTGTGACCACCCCTGGGCTGGGCCCACCTGTAGGGACCTCCCAGGTGTGTTCTGTGCAGTGGCAGCCGGGCCAGCACCCAGCCTAAACCACCACACGCCACCCTTATTCAAGACCATAATCCCTGCACCCAGAACATATCATCAAACTAGAACTCTTCTGATGACATGTCTAGCAACAGTCCAGGTCTTCATCTGGGCGTCCTTCCACACAGTCTCTCATTCAGGCTCAAGTATCAGTCCATTCCAGTTCTTCTTCCTCATATGATGGAACCTCCCAGCGACACAGTCATTCTCCTGCAGTGTGAATTCCTTGTGGACTCGTTGGACATCCTGGTCACCTGGCAATACCTCACAACTTCTCAGCCGAGCCTTTGTTTGCTTTTACAGTTAATCAGCGGCTTTTTCCACCCCTGGGGCAAGCCGGTCAGAGCAACGACCGCTTTTCTCCATCCCTCCAGGGAGCCTCAGCCGACCGCTTCCAGCTGCGGTCCGAAACTACACAAAGGCACATCGCCGGCACATCACAGGCACATCGCAGGCACATCACAGGCACATCGCCGGCACATCACAGCCACATCACAGGCACATCACAGGCACATCACCTCCCCCCGGGGGGTTCGCGTACCGAGGCATCACCGCATCCGATTCACAGCCTTCCCCCGGCAGAGGGGCGGCTGCAGCACAACTCGCTGAGAAGAGAAGAGGCGGAGCCCGGTGCTTGGCGCCATTCTCGGAGCATGTCCGAAAACACCAGGGAAAGTTTTACAGCTGCCGCCGCCGCTGAACGCAGCCCGGCTCGGCGGTGCTGGCGCCGCTTGAATGCAGCCGGCCCGGCCCCCGCCGTCTCTGTCGCCGCGATGCAGAGTCCAAGTCACCTCCACCCCCTCGGGTTTCGGAGCCGCGCTTGCCCGCTCGCGGAGGCCATCCCCTGCAGCGGCCGCGGGCCGACCCTGCTCTGCTTGCCGCTGCCCCCTCCTCCGCTCCGCTCCCTGCCGCTCGTCGCTCCGCAGAGAACGAGGAGGAGAAGGCAGGTCTCACCTTCTTAGGCTAGTTGAGCATTTTTAAGCCACCCCGGGCAGAAAGTCACAGAAAGAGCCACCCCTCGCTGTTCCCAAGCAACGCGAGGGACTTCCATGCTATCAGCACGCACCAGGAGTCCTTCTGCAGTCCACAGGAGAGTTCACACAGTCGCCCCGGCAACAAAACTTGAGCCCCCAACTTGTAAACCCAAACCGACGCCCAGAACTAAATTTAAACTCTCCATCTTTTGCAATCGATCTGCAGAGTGGGCACCACAGCCAGCCCCACATTGGTGCGCCAAAATGTAATGGGTTGGGGCAAACCCCCTCCCCACCACGGGCAGAAACAACGACTCAGACAAAGGGATTGCAAAAGTGATGGAAAGTTTAAATAGAAAAACAATTTAAAAACAAACACCAATGAAAGCTTTACAGAGAACCACAAGCACCGTGACAAAGAGAGAGATCCCAGAAACATACCCAAGAACATCCCATCCCCACCTGGGGGTACACCCAAACCCCCTCAAGGGCTCTTTCCTCCCCCAACCCAGCCTTGGGCCTGGGCAGGCCTAAGGAGGTGGCTCACACCATTTTACCTAGGCTGCAGCTGGGGACAAAAGAGAAAGTGGAGACCCCGCATGGGCATTTTATAGGGGAGCAGGGCATTGTGGGATTGAATACCTGCCTGTGACCACCCCCTGGGCTGGGCCCACCCGTAGGGACCTCCCAGGTGTGTTCTGTGCAGTGGCAGCCGGGCCAGCACCCAGCCTAAACCACCACAGCCATGAAGATGATCAGGGGGTTGGAGAACCTCTGCTAGGAGGCCAGGCTTTAGGGAGCTGGAGGTGTTCAGCCTGGGGAAGAGAAGGCTCCAGGGACACCTAATAGCATCCTGCCAGTGCCTGAAGGGAGCTACAAGAAGGCTGCAGAGGGACTGTTCCCAAAGGCCTGCAGGGAGAAGCCCAGGGGCAAGGGTTTGAAATGAGAGCAGAGCAGATTGAGATTGGATGTGAGGAACAGTTGGGAATGGACTTTTGACAAGGGCTGGGCATGAGAGGATGAGAGGCGGTGACCTTGACCTTGAACAGGGGAGAAAGAAACTGGAGATGAGGAAGAGATTCTGGAATGGTTTGGGTTGGAAGGGAACTCCAAAGCTCATCCAGCCCAACCCCCCTGCACTCAACAGGGACATCGTCTACTGGATCAGGTTGCTCAGAGCTTTCTCCAGCCTCACCTTGAAGATCTCCAGGGATGGAGCCTCAACCACCTCCCTGGGCAAACTGCTGCAGTGTTCCAGCAGCCTCCTGAAGCACAACTTGTTCCTCACATCCAATCTCAATCTGCTCTGCTCTCATTTCAAACCCTTGCCCCTGGTCCTGTCCCTGCAGGCCTTTGGGAATAGTCCCTCTGCAGCCTTCTGGGCTGGATGGGAGCACACTGTGATGGGTTAGGAACTGGCTGGATGGCCGAGCCCAGAGAGTGGTGGTGAATGGTGCCACATCCAGCTGGCGGCCAGTCACTAGTGGTGTGCCCCAAGGATCAGTGCTGGGCCCCGTGCTCTTTAACATCTTTATTGATGATCTGGATGAGGGCATTGAATCCATCATCAGTAAATTTGCTGACTACACCAAGCTGGGGGCAGGAGTTGATCTGCTGGAGGGTAGAGAGGCTCTGCAGAGGGACCTCGACAGGCTGGACAGATGGGCAGAGTCCAATGGCATGAGATTTAACACATCCAAGTGCCGGGTTCTGCACATTGGCCACAACAACCCCATGCAGTGCTACAGGCTGGGGTCAGAGTGGGTGGAGAGCAGCCAGGCAGAGAGGGACCTGGGGGTGCTGGTTGATGGTAGGCTGAACATGAGCCTGCAGTGTGCCCAGGCAGCCTGGAGGGCCAATGGCATCCTGGCCTGCATCAGGAACAGTGTGGCCAGCAGGAGCAGGGAGGTCATTCTGCCCCTGTACACTGCACTGGTTAGGCCACACCTCGAGTACTGTGTCCAGTTCTGGGCCTCTCAGTTTAGGAAGGATGTTAACTTGCTGGAGCGTGTCCAGAGAAGGGCAACGAAGTTGGTGAGGGGTCTGGAACACAAGCCCTATGAGGAAAGACTGAGGGAGCTGGGGTTGCTCAGCCTGGAGAAGAGGAGACTCAGGGGTGACCTTATCACTCTCTACAACTACCTGAAGGGAGGTTGTAGACAGGCAGATGATGGTCTCTTCTCCCAGGCACCCAGTACCAGAACAAGAGGACACAGTCTCAGGCTGTGCCAGGGGAAGTTCAGGTTGGATGTTAGGAAGAAGTTTTACACAGAGAGAGTGATTGCCCATTGGAATGGGCTGCCCAAGGAGGTGGTGGAGTTGCCGTCATTGGAGGTGTTCAGGAGGAGACTTGATAGGGTGCTTGGTGCCATGGGTTAGCTGTTTGGGTGGGTTGGATTGGTTGATGGGTTGGACACGATGATCTTGAAGGTCTCTTCCAACCTGATTTGGTTTATTCTAAATAAAGTTTATTCTAAATTCTTGTAGCCCCCTTCAGGTGCTGGAAGTCCTGTTGGGACAGGCCAAGGGGTGAAGGTTTGAAGTGACAGAGGGAGATTACGACTGGAGAGAAGGGAGAAATGTTTTGACACTGAGGGTGGCAGAGCCTGACTCAGGCTGTCCAGAGCAGTGGTAGAGACCCCATCCCTGGAACCATTCCAGCTGAGGTTGTTTGGGGCCCTCAGCAGCCTACCCCTGTCAGGGATGACCCTGCTGACTGCAGGGGGTTGGAACTGGATGACCTCTGAAGGTGCCTTCCAGTCTGAAGCATTCTGTGATGCTCTGCTTCAGACCAGAGCTTGTTGGAATAAGCTCCCTGGGATGCATGGAGGGGCCACACTGGCTCCTCTGTGCCAGCTCCTCTCTGCTCCAGCTCTGCCCTGCTTGTTCCAGCCCACCTGCTAATAACACTGGAACGGTCCCCAGGAGGTTGCTCTGCTGCTTCCCAAGCCCTCTCCCTGCTGCAGTGGGTGAATTGTGCCACTCTGGGCACCATCTGGCAGCCCTGCAGGCCTCCAGCTGTCACCCTGCAGATCAACAGCTCAAGCAAATGGCTGCTGTCCGATCTGGCAGCCCCAGCAGGGCAGCCCAGAGACTGTGAGGAAAGGAACTGCCTGGGCAGGGCTCTGGGCAGGCAACGCAGTCCCTGGGGAGTGCAGCCTCTGAGCCTCCTCCTTAGAGAGGAAATGGAAGCAAGGGAGGCTGGAGATGAGGGGGAAAGGGAGGGGAGGGGAGGGGGGAAGGGAAGGAGAAAGGGAGAGGAGGGGAAGGGAAGGGGAAAAGGGAGGGGAAAAGGGAGGGGAGGGGCAGGGAAGGGTAAGGGAAGGGGAAAAAGGAGAGGAGGGGAAGGGAAGGGGAAAAGGGAGAGGAGGGGAAGGGAAGGGGAAAAGGAAGGGGAAAAGGGAGAGGAAGGGAAGGGGAAAAGGAAGGGGAAAAGGGAGAGGAAGGGAAGGGGAAAAGGGAGAGGAGGGGAAGGGAAGGGGAAAAGGAAGGGAAAAGGGAGAGGAGGGGAAGGGAAGGGGAAAAGGAAGGGGAAAAGGGAGAGGAAGGGAAGGGAAAAGGAAGGGGAAAAGGGAGAGGAAGGGAAGGGGAAAAGGGAGAGGAAGGGAAGGGGAAAAGGAAGAGGAAAAGGGAGAGGAAGGGAAGGGGAAAAGGGAGAGGAGGGGAAGGGAAGGGGAAAAGGGAGAGGAGGGGAAGGGAAGGGGAAAAGGAAGGGGAAAAGGGAGAGGAAGGGAAGGGAAGAGGAAGGGAAAGGGAGAGGAAGGGAAGGGGAAAAGGGAGAGGAAGGGAAGGGGAAAAGGGAGAGGAAGGGAAGGGGAAAAGGGAGAGGAGGGAAGGAAGGGGAAAAGAGAGAGGAGGGGAAGGGGAAAAGGAAGGGGAAAAGGGAAAGGAAGGGAAGGGGAAAAGGAAGGGGAAAAGGGAGAGGAAGGGAAGGGGAAAAGGGAAAGGAAGGGAAGGGAAAAGGAAAGGAAGGGAAGGGGAAAGGAAGGGAAAAGGGAGAGGAAGGGAAGGGGAAAAGGAGAGGAAGGGAAGGGGAAAAGGGAGAGGAGGGGAAGGGAAGGGGAAAAGGAAGAGGAAAAGGGAGGGGAAGGGAAGGAGAAAAGGGAGGGGGAGGGGGAAAAGGGAGGGGAGGGGAGGGGAGGGGAAGGGAAGGGGGAGAGGGAAGGGGAGGGGGAAGGGGAAAGGGAAAGGGGGAAAGGGAAAAGGGAAAAGGGAAAGGGAAGGATGTACTGTGTCTATTTTTATTTCCAGGACAGATTCATTGATAATTGCACTTCAGAAGGTAAGTACCACCCATGGTTTAAACCCACTTCACATTTGAGTTGTGCTCTTTCTGGATCTGCAGCTCATTCCTGATCCCACAAAGGGTTATCCTCATGTTCAGCTTTACACTCAAGAGTAAGAATCATGGAACTAATCACACAGTCACAGAATGCATTGGGTTGGAAGGGACCTCCAAAGCTCCTCCAGTCCAACCCCCTGCAGGCAGCAGGGACATCCTCCACTGGATCAGGTTGCTCAGAGCCTTCTCAAGCCTGACCTTGAGTATCTCCAGAGATGGAGCCTCAATCACCTCCCTGGGCAATCTGCTGCAGTGTTCCAGCAGCCTCCTGGTGCAGAACTTATTCCTCACATCCAATCTCAATCTGCTCTGCTCTCATTTCAAACCATTGCCTCTGAGTCTGTCCCTTTGGCAACAGTCCCTCTGCAGCCTTCTTGCAGCCCCTTCAGGTGCTGGCAGGCTGCTATTAGGTCTCCCTGGAGCCTTCTCTTCCCAGGCTGAACACCCCCAGCTCCCCTCAGCCTGGCCTCCTAGCAGAGGTGCTCCAACCCCCTGAGCATTTCTGTGACCTCCTCTGGACCTGCTCCATCAGCTCCATGTCCTTCCTTTGCTGAGGTCTGCAGAGCTGGAGGCAGTGCAGTGAGCTCTGTCACACAGCCACGGTAGGAAGAGGTTCTCCTGCTGATGGAAGATACAACCTGAGGGGATCTTGGAATGTGCCCTAGTAGCAGAAAGCACCCAGGGGTACTTCATACCCAACTCCTGTGTGTTTGAGCCTTTACTAAGAACGCTGAGGAACCTGTGAGGAGGAGTTTGCCTTACACACAACAGTTCAGCAGGCAAAGGTGAAGCAGACAACTCAGATTCTCGCTGACAAGAAGGAAGAGAAGATTCTTGGGTGGGACAGAAGACATCAAAATGCATTTTTAGGTACCCAAACCAGAAGGAGAATAAAACAAAGTGGTCCTTTGGGTGCTGTCTTCCAGGAGCTGCTTTCACCACCCACACTGTTTCTTAATGACTTGCAGCACTGTCTTGAGGACCTCCTCCTTGCAGGGGCTGGCATCAACCTCTTGGCAGGCAGGGTTCAGCATCCTTCTGTAGGACTCTTCAACCCTAGTTAAAAACAAAAACAGATGAATGAAGGAGAAGCTATGGACCTCAGGAAGAAGTTTTGGATATGAGGAGGAAGTTCTGGGCATCAGGGAGGGGGATTGGGGCCTTAGGAAGTTGTTTTGATGTCAGAAGGTGTTTTGGAGATTGGGAAGAAGCTTTGGACATTAGGAAGAGGTTTTGCACACTGGGGAGAGGTCTGGAGACTAGGAGGAAGTTTTGGGCATTGGGAAGAGCTTTGGAGATTGGGAAGAAGTTTGGGAGATTGGGAAGGTGTTTTGGACACTAGAAAGAAGTTTTGGGACACTGGGAAGAGGTTTGGGACATTAGGAAGATGTTTTGGATATTGGGAAGAAATTTGGTCCTTAGGAAGAAGGTTTGGACCTTAGGAAGAAGTTGGGACATTAAGAAGATGTTTTGGATGTTAGGAAGAAGTGTGGAGAAGGTAGGAAGAAGTTTGGGACTTCAGGAAGAGGTTTGGACCTTAGGAAGATGTTTGGGCATTAGGAAGAAGTTTGGAAATTAGGAAGAACATTTGGACCTTAGACAGAAGGTTTGGAGACTAGGAAGAAGTTCTTCACCACGAGGGTGGTGGAACACTGGAACAAGTTGCCCACAGAGAGGGTCAAGGCCCCATCCCTGGAGACTTCCAAGGTCTTGAGGGGCTCTGAGCAATCTGCTCTGGTTGGGGATGTCCCTGCTGACTGCAAGGGGGTTGGACTAGATCACCTTTAAAGGCCCCTTCCAACCCAAACCATTCCATGATTCTATCCATGTCCACATGGTAGGGACCTGAAGTCTTTCCTTCCTCACAGTATAGCACTGGATACACTCTGGTGGAGCACTGCAGGGGACAGCCTGCTTCCAACTGTGCCTCTGTGAGCAGCAGGAGCAGGGCAGGGATTGTCCCCCTGGACCCAGCGTTGGGGAGGCCACACCTTGAGTTCTGGGTTGGGTTTTGAGCTCCTCTCTCCGAGGACATTGTGGGGCTGGAGCAGGTCCAGGGAAGGGTCTGGAGAAGAGGGCTGGGGAGGAACAGCTGAGGGAGCTGGGGGTGGTCAGTGTGGAGAAGAGGAGGCTGAGGGGAGGCCTCATTGCTCTCTGCAGCTCCCTGAAAGGAGGTTGCAGTGAGGTGGAGGCTTGGTCTCCTCCTCCTAGGAACAAGTGATAGGAGAGGAATTGGCCTCAGGTTGCCCCCTGGGAGGTTGTAATGGGTTGGAGCAGAGCCCCCTCCCCATCACAGGCAGAAATAATGACTCAAATGGATTGCAAAAGTGATGGAAAGTTTAAATAGAAAACCAATGAAAAACAACAATGAAAGTTTTACAGAGAACCATAAGCACCGTGACAAAGAGAGAAATCCGAGAACATACCCAAGAACATCCCATCCCCACCTGGGCGTACACCCAAACCCCCCCAGGGCTCTTTAGAATAAACTTTATTTTAGAATAAACCAAACCAGGTTGGAAGAGACCTTCAAGATCATCGCGTCCAACCCATCAACCAATCCAACCCACCCAAACAGCTAACCCATGGCACCAAGTACCCCATCAAGTCTCCTCCTGAACACCTCCAATGACGGCAACTCCACCACCTCCTTGGGCAGCCCATTCCAATGGGCAATCACTCTTTCTGTATAGAACTTCTTCCTAATATCCAACCTGAACCTCCCCTGGCGCAGCCTGAGACTGTGTCCTCTTGTTCTGGTACTGGGTGCCTGGGAGAAGAGACCATCATCCGCCTGTCTACAACCTCCCTTCAGGTAGTTGTAGAGGGTGATAAGGTCACCCCTGAGTCTCCTCTTCTCCAGGCTGAGCAACCCCAGCTCCCTCAGTCTCTCCTCATAGGGCCTGTGTTCCAAACCCCTCACCAACTTTGTTGCTCTTCTCTGGACTCGTTCCAGCAAGTCAACATCCTTCCTAAACTGAGGGGCCCAGAACTGGACACAGTACTCGAGGTGTGGCCTAACCAGTGCAGTGTACAGGGGCAGAATGACTTCCCTGCTCCTGCTGGCCACACTGTTCTTGATGCAGGCCAGGATGCCATTGGCCCTCCAGGCTGCCTGGGCACACTGCAGGCTCATGTTCAGCCTGCCATCGACCAGTACCCCCAGGTCCCTCTCTGCCTGGCTGCTCTCCAGCCACTCTGACCCCAGCCTGTAGCACTGCATGGGGTTGTTGTGGCCGATGTGCAGAACCCGGCACTTGGATGTGTTAAATCTCATGCCGTTGGACTCTGCCCATCTGTCCAGCCTGTCGAGGTCCCTCTGCAGAGCCTCTCTACCCTCCAGCAGATCAACTCCTGCCCCCAGCTTGGTGTCGTCAGCAAATTTACTGATGATGGACTCAATGCCCTCATCCAGATCATCAATAAAGATGTTAAAGAGCACAGGGCCCAGCACTGATCCTTGGGGCACACCACTAGTGACTGGCCGCCAGCTGGATGTGGCACCATTCCCCACCACTCTCTGGGCTCGGCCATCCAGCCAGTTCCTAACCTATCGCAGTGTGTTCCCGTCCAAGCCATGGGCTGACAGCTTGGCCAGCAGTTTGCTATGGGGGATGGTGTCAAAGGCCTTGCTGAGGTCCAGGTAGACTACATCAACAGGCCTCCCCACATCCACCAGGCGGGTCACCTGATCATAGAAGGAGATCAGGTTGGTCAGGCAGGACCTGCCCTTCCTAAATCCATGCTGGCTAGGCCTGATCCCTTGGCCATCCTCTAAGTGATGTGTTATTGCACTCAGGATGACCTGTTCCATGATCTTGCCTGGCACTGAGGTCAGGCTGACAGGCCTGTAATTCCCTGGTTCATGTAACCGGCCCTTCTTATGGATGGGCACAATGTTGGCCAGCTTCCAGTCCTCTGGGACCTCTCCAGTGAGCCAGGACTGCTGGAAAATGATGGATAGTGGCTTGGCCAGCTCATCTCCCCCCTCCAACCCAGCCTTGGGCCTGGGCAGGCCCAAGGGAGGCAGCTCACACCATTGTACCTAGGCAGCAGCTGGGGACGAAAGAGGAAGTGAAGACCCTGTGCTGATCTATTATAGGGGATCAGGGCATTATGGGAAATGGAATACCTGGTTTCCTGTGACCACCCCCTAGGCTGGGCCCACCCCTTGGGACCTCCCAGGTGTGGCCTGTGCAGTGGCATCTGGGCCAGCACCCAGCCTAAATCACCACAGGGGTTTAGGTTGGATCTGAGAAGAAACTTGTTGACTGAAAGAGTTCTCCAAGCCTGGCACAGGCTGCCCAGGGAGGAGGCTGAATCCCTGGAGGTGTTTGGAAGAGGCAGAGCTGTGGTGCTGAGGGCCATGGGAACCTGATCGAGTTGGGGATGTCCCTGCTGAGTGCAAGGAGGTCAGACTGGATGAGCTTTGTAGGTCCCTTCTGGTCTGGACCATTATATGAATCATCTATGGTTCCATGATTTCATGATTACATGATTCCACCCTCTCCTTCCTCCCTGATGCCTACTTTTGTCTGAACAAGCTGTTAGCTTCCAGCTCTGCTTCCTCCTTTGTCTTCTCCAGCCCTTGGCGCTGAAGCCTCCAGACTTGCTCCTCGGGGTCAACAGTCAGGAGAAGGACAAGGTCTGGCCTGAGGAGGTCCTCAGGCCACTGGTATACCTCATCCTGTGCTGGTGGCAGGTCCTGGACTTGCCCATTTATTTCAGTGGCAATTGTGTAGGCAACTGCTGTGCCAGTACCTGCCAAGGAGAACACCGAGAATGCTGAGAGACATCTCAAAGTGGACATCGATTCCTCAGCAGTGCTGGGGAGAAGAAGGGTCACCAATGACAGCCATGAGGAGGTTGGGGACACTGCTTTTGAAGGGAAATGCAATGAGGTTATGGAAATGGAAAGGGAGAGTAACTGGGCTTGATATTCCATAAAGAAGAAGGCTGAGGGGAGACCTTCTGGCTCGCTATAACTCCATGAAAGGAGTTGGGAGCCAGAGTTGGTTCCTTCCTGTTACAAGTGATAGGTTGAGAGGAAATGGCCTCAAGTTGCACCAGGGCAGGTTTAAGCTGGACATGAGAAGAAACTTCTCCACTGAGAAGGTTCTCAAAGGCTGGAAGAGGCTGCCAGGGAGGTGGTGGAATCCCCACCCCTGGAGGTGTTTGAAAGAGGCAGAGCTGTGGTGCTGAGGGCCATGGTTCAGCCCCAGCCCTGGCAGAGCTAGAGACTGGCTGGATTCAGTGACCTTGAAGGTCTACTTCCAACCAAAAGCATTCTATGATTCTATATCCTGCTCTAACACCCCAGTGCTACCCTGCAACCCATAGAAGAGAAGAGAAGAGAAGAGAAGAGAAGAGAAGAGAAGAGAAGAGAAGAGAAGAGAAGAGAAGAGAAGAGAAGAGAAGAGACGAGACGAGACGAGACGAGACCAGGTTGGAAGAGACCTTCAAGATCATCGCGTCCAACCTATCATCCAACACCACCTAATCAACTAACCCATGGCACCAAGCACCCCATCAAGTCTCCTCCTGAACACCTCCAATGATGGTGACTCCACCACCTCCCCGGGCAGCCCATGCCAATGGGCAATCACTCTCTGTGTAAAACTTCCTCCTGACCTCCAGCCTGAACCTCCCCTGGTGCAGCCTGAGACCGTGTCCTCTTGTTCTGGTACTGGCTGCCTGGGAGAAGAGACCAACCTCTGCCTGTCTACAACCCCCTTTCAGGTAGTTGTAGACAGCAATAAGGTTACCCCTGAGTCTCCTCTTCTCCAGGCTAAGCAGCCCCAGCTCCCTCAGCCTCTCCTCATAGGGCTTGTGTTCTAAGCCCCTCACCAACCTTGTTGCCCTTCTCTGGACACGTTCCAGCAAGTCAACATCCTTCCTAAACTGAGGGGCCCAGAACTGGACACAGTACTCGAGGTGTGGCCTAACCAGTGCAGTGTACAGGGGCAGAATGACTTCCCTGCTCCTGCTGGCCACACTGTTCCTGATGCAGGCCAGGATAACATTGGCCCTCCTGGCCACCTGGGCACACTGCAGGCTCATGTTCAGCCTACCATCCACCAGCACCCCCAGGTCCCTCTCTGCCTGGTTGCTCTCCAGCCACTCTGACCCTAGCCTGTAGCACTGCATGGGGTTGTTGTGGCCGATGTGCAGAACCCGGAACTTGGATGTGTTAAAGTGTAGAGCCCTGCACCGGGGGAGGAGCAGCACCATGCACCAGCACAGATTAGGGGCTGAACTACAGAGATGTGGTGCTGAGCGACATGGTTTAGCATCAGCCTTGGTAGGGGTTGAGGATGGTGCATGATCTCAAAGGTCTTTTCCAACCAAAAGGATTAAGGGATTCTATGACAAGGAACCCAAGCACAGCACTGAAGAGCCATGGACAGATTGGTCCTTTAGAACCCTAGGACTGTTGGGCTTGGAAGAGACCTTTGAGATCATCCAGTCCAACCACTTCCCTAGAGCTCCCCACTCACAGGTCAGAGAAGGCAGATTGCTCTTTAGGATCATTCATTCCCCCAAATCTGCCACCAGTATCCCAGGATTGTTGTAAATCCCAAGCCATATGCACTGCTGAAGGCCACAGTTGTTCTGTCCCAACAGCTTCTCACCTGCAGCTGCATTGCCCTTACCTGTGGCATCCAGCCCCTCAAAAACCACCACAGGAAAGCCTCCTTTCTTCTGGTGCTCAGGACATTTGCCCAGCATGTCGAGGAGTGCCCCAGCCTCTGGGATCCGAGGAGCACACTGCAAGGGGAGAGAGGGGAGAGAGAACAGAGAGGGAAGAGAGGGGAGAGAGAACAGAGAGGGAAGAGAGAGGGGAGAAGGGAGATGAGGAGAGGGGAGAGGAAAGATGAGAAGAGGGGAGAGGAAAGATGAGGAGAGGGGAGAGGAAAGATGAGGAGAGGGGAGAGGGGAAGAGGAGAGGGGGGGAGAGGGGAGAGAAGAGGGAGAGGGGAAAGGGGAGAGAGGAGAGGGGGAAAGGGGAGAGAGGAAAGAGGGGGAAAGGGAGAGGGAAGAGGGGGAGAGGAGGAGAGGAGAGAAGAAATAATGGAGGAGAAGGAGAGAGAAGAGTGAGAGGGATAAGGAAAGGGGAGAAGGAAGAGGGAGAGAGGAGAGGTGAGAGGATAAGCAGAGAGGGGGAGCCCCTTCCCAGGCACCCAGCGCACAGCCGCCGCTGCTTTCCCCGCTCCCTGCGCAGCTGCGCAGGCTTGGAAAAGACCTGTAAGGGCATCCGGGCCAATCAGTCTCTTAACTCTGCGAGGCTGAGGCTGAACCATGGCCCTCAGCTCCACATCTCTGCCTCTTCCAAACGCCTGCAGGGATGGGGATTCAGCCACCTTCCTGGGTAGCCTGTGCCAGGCTTGGAGAACTCTTTCAGTGGAGGAGTTTCTTCTCATGTCCAACCTAAACCTGCCCTGGTGCAACTAGAGGCCATTTCCTATCATCCTAATACTTGTTCCTTGAGGGAAGAGTCCAACCCCCACCTGGGTCCTATTTCCTCTGAGGGAGTTGGAGAAAGCCAGAAGGTCTCCCCTCAGCCTTCTCTTCTCCACACTCAACACCCCCAACTCCCTCAGCTGCTCCTCCCCAGCCCTCTTCTCCAGACCCTTTCCCAGCTTCCTTGCCCTTCCTTGGACCAACTTCAGCCACTCAGCGTCCTGGGAGTGAGGAGCTCAAAACTGAACCCAGGACTCAAGGCCTGTCCTCCCTAGTGCTGAGTCCAGGGGGACAATCCCTGCCCTGGTCCTGCTGCCCACACCACTGCTGATCCAGGCCTGGCTGCTGGTGACATTGGCATACCTGGGCACACTGACCAGAGGAAGACATGAAGCTTCTGAGGAATTTCTTGAAGGCTGAGCTCATTTGTAAGGTAGATCCTTCCAGAAGGTGCACCACAAGGTGAAGGTCAGACATCTCTACATGGCAGTTTTCCAGCTGTTGGAAGGGAGAGATAGGATCCTGCAGAGGTGCAGCTCCTCCTGCATGTCCAAGTTCCATCTTTTGCAAACACAGAATCTGTGGTTTTGGGAAACATGACTCATAGCAGCTGACATGAAACTGAGTGCCACAGCTATTTGCAGTTGTGGTGGGTTGGAAAGGTAAGGCCAAGAAGCTTCTTCCCTCCCCCCTGTAAAGTAAGGGGAAAGAAAAAAAATTGAAGGGAAAAGAAAAAAAACTCAGAAGCTGAATTAGCAAAGCAGTGGAGGTGTATTTACAAAGCAATGTAGGGTATGCAGGGGAATATTTACAAATTTACAATATTTACAATATATACAAAGATATACAATAAAGTAACACAGAAATGAGAGTTCCCCCCTCTGCTGAGGGGGTTCCCCACCTCCCCTCTCTCCCCCCTTTCCCCAGAGTAGGTTAGAAGAAAGAGAGAAAGAGGAAAAAAAAGTTAGAAGCAGTTTGTGTTAATTGTAAGGGAGTTAATACAGGCCTTTATCAGTTTGAAGGCCGAAGCCTTGGCAGAAAGCCCAGCACATAAAGCTGCTGCCTGAAGAAGAGGCGGAAGCAAGACTAAAGATAGAAGTGCCGGAGTGCCCAGTTCACTCCCAGTTCACTCCCAGTTCAGAAGGTGCTTCCTCCCACTTCACCAATGAAATTAGTTTAGATTATTCTTTCCGTTTACCAACTTCCGTCCACCATATTCCCTTTCTTAAGGGGACAACGTCAACCGGCCACAGTTCACCCCTTCTAAACAATTTCATTGGCTGTTCACACTGTCCATCCAATCCAAAACGATATTTACAGTTCGTGAGTAAAGTTCATAGTCCATTCCGGCTATGCTCAGATGTAGATGATTCAAAAGTCCAAGAAAATCACAAAATGGGAAAAACGGAAAACAGTTCATTTTCTTCGCCGACGAAGCAAAGAAAAAGGGAAACAGGGAACCTCAGGGTCTCTTAGTTGACTCAGGGCTCTCAGGGATCTCAGGGTTCGTGCACCGTAGATTCCTCGTTGATTCTTCCTTTGGACGCGGTGCAGCTGTACAACAGTTTGAAATTAACCTCTTTCAGCTAAAGTTAAATTTCTTTGTGGAATACACTGAATTTCACCATTCTCTTGCATTATCCAATAAGTGTGACCCGGACCTTCAGCTGAAACCACCCCTCGGACAGGTTTAGCCTCTCATGAGGGAGAAAATACCCAAATAGTTTTACCTAACAGATTCTTTTCTCTAACAACAGGAACTTTACCACCTTCTACTTTCCGTAGCAAATCTGAATGTGCAGGTCCAGCTCGGTTCACTGAACCTCTACTATTTACCAGCCAGGTTGCTTGTGCTAAATGTTTTTCCCAGTTTTTCAAAGATCCACCTCCCATGGCTTTGAGAGTGGTCTTCAACAAACCGTTGTAGCGTTCAATCTTCCCTGAAGCTGGTGCATAGTAGGGAATGTGGGCTCTTTTGCCAAGTTCTTTACAAGGTTGTTCTTGAAATGAGTTCTATTGTCTGACTCAATCCTCTCTGGAGTTCCGTGTCTCCACAGGATCTGTCTCTCCAGACCGAGAATGGTGTTGCGTGCAGTTGCATGTGGAACTGGATAAGTTTCCAACCATCCAGTGTTTGCCTCTACCATAGTAAGCACGTACTGCTTACCAGAACGAGAACGTGGTAGAGTGATGTAGTCAATCTGCCAAGCTTCACCATCCTTGTACTTGGACCATCTGTCACCATACCACAAGGGCTTAAGTCGTTTTGCCTGCTTAATAGCAGCACAAATGTCACAGTCATGGATGACTTGCGTGATAGCATCCATGGAAATGTCTATGGATCTGTCACGAGCCCATTGGTATGTTGCATCTCTGCCTTGATGTCCTGACGAATCATGAGCCCACCGAGCTAAGAATATCTCACCTCGGTGTTTCCAGTCGAGATCAGGATTAGAGTCCATGTCTACTTGAGAAACTCTTGCAGTTAGATCTGCCTGATGGTTGTGTTGCTGTTCCTCAGTAGCTTTGCTCTTAGGAATGTGAGCATCGATGTGTCTCACTTTCACTGGAATTCTCTCGATTCGATCAGCAATGTCCTGCCACAGGTTGGCTGCCCAAATGGGTTTTCCTTTCCTCTGCCAACCACTCTTCTTCCAGTTCTTTAGCCAACCCCATAGAGCATTGGCTACCATCCATGAGTCGGTGTAGAGATAAAGCTTTGGCCATCTCTCACGTTCAGCCACGTCGAGAGCTAGCTGGACAGCTTTTACCTCTGTGAACTGACTGGATTCTCCTTCTCCATCTTTCGCCTCTGCAACTCGGCGTGTTGGCCTCCACACTGCAGACTTCCACCTTCGCTTGTTTCCAACAAGACGACAGGAACCGTCTGTGAACAAAGCATATTTCTTTTCATCATCAGAAAGGTCATTGTAAGGAGGAGCTTCCTCAGCACGAGTTACTTTCTCCTCTGGAGGTTTAGCACAGTTGATGCCTTCAGGCCAACTTGAGATCACCTCCACTAGACCAGGTCTTTCAAGATTTCCCATTCGAGCTCTCTGTGTTATCAGAGCCATCCACTTAGACCATGTGGAGTCTGTGGCATGATGTGGTGTGGAACCTTTGCCTTTGAACATCCAATTCAAAACTGGTAATCTGGGAGCTAAGAGAAGTTGTGATTCAGTTCCAATCACTTCAGAAGATGCTTTTACTCCTTCATAGGCAGCTAGAATTTCTTTCTCTGTTGGAGTGTAGTTAGCCTCTGAACCTCTGTAACCTCGACTCCAGAAACCAAGAGGTCGTCCACGTGTCTCACCTGGAGCTTTTTGCCACAGGCACCAGGTTGGACCATTGTCACTTGCAGCCGTGTACAAAATGTTCTTAATGTCTGGACCATCTCGGACAGGTCCCAGACCCATTGCTTGAATTACCTCTTGCTTTATCTGGTCAAAGGCTGCTTGTTGTTCAGGTCCCCAGTGGAAATGGTTTCTCTTTCGAGTCACATCATACAGAGGTTTCACAATCTGACTGTATCCAGGAATGTGTAGTCTCCAAAATCCCACTATCCCCAAGAAACGTAAGGTCTCTTGCTTGTTTGTGGGACTTGCCATGGTAGAGACTCTATTGACCACATCCACTGGAATGTGTCGGCGTCCATCCTGCCATCGCACTCCCAGAAACTGAATCTCTGTGGTAGGTCCTTTCACCTTGTCTCGTTTGATGGCAAAACCTGCATTCAGAAGAATGTCAATGATTTTGTTACCTTTCTCGAAGACTTCCTCAGCAGTTTTACCCCAGACGATGATATCATCGATGAACTGGATGTGTTCTGGAGCACCGCCTTTCTCCAGAGCATCGTGGATCACTGCATGACAGATGCTTGAGCTGTGGATCCAGCCCATTGGCAGCCTGTTGAAAGTGTACTGGATTCCTCTCCAGGTGAAAGCAAACTGAGGCCTGCATTCCTCTGCTATGGGAATAGAGAAAATGCATTAGCAATGTCTATGGTAGCATACCATTTGGCCTCTTTGGATTCCAGCTCATACTGTAGCTCCATCATGTCTGGTACTGCTGCACTCATAGGTGGTGTCACTTCATTCAGGGCTCGGTAGTCTACCGTCAGACGCCAGTCTCCATTCTGCTTCCGCACAGGCCACACTGGACTGTTGAAAGGTGAATGAGTTTTGCTGACGACTTTCTGACTCTCCAACTGACGAATCAGATTCTGAATGGGCAACAAAGAGTCACGGTTGGTTCTGTATTGTCTGTGATGCACAGTCTGAGAAGCAACCGCAATTTAATGTCCTGTATCTTATGTTGTCCCACAACTGCAGATTCATCAGAAAGTTCAGGTCTGGCAGACAGCTTCAATTTTTGTCCATCAATTTCTATTGAAGCGACTCCAAAAGCCCATTTGTAACCTCTAGGGTCCTTGAAACGCCCTTCTCTCAGAAAATCAATTCCCAAGATACAAGGTGCGTCAGGTCAGGTCACAACTGTATGCTTCCTCCATTGTTTACCAGTTAAACTTATATTAACCTCTACCTTACTTAACTCTTGAGATCCACCAGTGACTCCCAGAATAGTTATAGACTCTGATCCCTGATAATTTGATGGTATTATGGTGCACTGAGCTCCTGTGTCAACCAAGGCCCTGTACTTCCGAAATTGTGAAGTGCCAGGCCACTGGATGTACACATCCCAATAGATTCTATTATCTCTGTTATCCCTCTCCTCCCCCTGGCGGGAGGCAGGGCACCCCTAGTTATGGGGAACATGACCACATGTGCATTGCACATAGTTTGCAGGGTTATAACTTTGCATGTTATAACTGGAGCCACTGTTGGAACCATAAGAGTCGTTCTGGGGAACTGTGGAAGTAACAGCTACCCTTCTGGTATTGCTACCTCGGGTTCTGCCACTTTGCAATTCCCTCAGTCTCCTGAAAAGATTAGAAGTTGGTTGGCCATCCCAGCGGTTCATGTTCTCACCAAACTGATCACGCAGAGTTATCCAAATAGTTCTACGTGATTGCCTTGGCGGTCTGTTTTGGAATGACCTGTTCTGGAATGACCTGTTTTGGAATGACCTCCTTGGAGGACGTGTATTCCTCACAGATGAAACTTGTACCCACCTGGAGGGAGAAGTGAAATTATCCCTTTGTGCCAATTGGGATATGGAATTTCTAAATTCATCTTTTAACTCTCTCATGCAATTCTGAATATCACCAGACATCGTTTTAATGGCCGAAACCAAAGAACCACGTGTCATGCTATCCTCCAATTGTCTCATTTGATCACTGAATTGGCCAACCGTAGGAGAAGCTCCACCATAACTTCTTGACACAATTCTGCTTGCCAGAATGTTTGCATAATTAGAAGGAGCAAGTTTGATGATCTTTTTAGCAAGACCAATACCCACAGGAATGTCATCAGGATTCAGAGTTTCATGTTCACCATAGAGTAGCTCTCTAACAGCAAATTCTCTCAAGCGCTTAATTCCCTCATCTATGGTAGTCCAGGGTTTAGGATTCCATGGGAGATCATCTCGGGAAGGGTATCTCAGGGCAACCGCCATTAAAAGGCGTATCCACAGACTAACCTTACCAAGAGCTCTGCCTAGATGTCTATCTATTCCATTGTCCCATGAGAGAGTTCCTAACTGAGCTGCTGACTTGTCTCCAACTGTTAGAGCTAGAGCACCTGTATCATAACACCTACTAAGCCAAGCTAGAACTGGTTCCTTATCTGCCCTGGTGAAATCTTTACGGACATTTCGCTATTCCTCCCGCGGAGTAGAACATTCCAAAATATCATCTTCCGCCTCGTCTCCCTGAATTTTTTGTCCATATAATCCTGCTGTCATTCTCCTAAGGATCTCTTTAAGCTGAGAACCACCTTTGCCAGCTGCTTTCCTAGCTTCATCTGTATCCTGCTTTGATCTCACTAGGTTAGCTAGATCTTTAAAACAAACCACCTCTTCCTCCTGAGCAGGATCTCTTAGAGTAGAGGGCCCCTCACCAGGATCAGTCTCCAGCTCCTCTTCCTCTCCATCTTTGGCCTTTGCACCTCTAGTCTTTAAAGGAGCCACCTTAACTGGAGCTGTGTTTGAATTTACAGCCACCTTAATGGAAGCTGACAGGTCCTGAGATAAATCAGCTGCTGGGGCAGTGACTTCGGTCCCACCGAGGGATTGGGCGGAAGTGACGTTGCTCCGTTAATGGCCGATGGAGAAGAAGAAGAAGAAGGAGTAGGAGCCATGTTGATACCAGCTGCCGCCTTTGGCAGCTTGCTAGAATCAGCAAAGTCATTTAGAGCTGCTTTACCAATTAACTTTTTAGCCTTCTTTTTAACTGACACGGGTTCTCCACAGTCCTCATCACTAGATGACTCTGGGACTGATCTCGAGCTACGGCGTTTTCTTTTGGTCTAGTTTTAATAACAAAACACGCCCTGGACACCTTTCTCTCTCGCCACAAGGAATACAGAGAAAACACATTAGTTATTACCAGCAGCAGAATTATACACATCACATAAATCACTTTTGGGTCCCAGGCATCACCTAAAGTTACTCTCTCCTCAGGCGGAATCTTAAAACCCTTTATCTCAATTGGGAGAGTGGTGGAGGTAACATTCCTGTATCTCACTGGCCATAGTAAATTAATACATTTTCCATACCATAATTTAACTCTATACATAACCCACATATAAATTGTCCACACCAAGTATTTACCCAGGTAATCCAAAATCAAACCCAAACAATATCTGTAGACCAGAGCCCCAAAAATTGAGAAGAATAATCGCTCCACAAACCACAAGACCTTCATGTTTGCTTATTCAGCTAGAAAACACTAAATCAATCAAGTAATAAATTAAACTAATTATCTGCCCCACGTTGTGCGCCAATAAAAAAAATGTGGTGGGTGAAAGGGTAAGGCCGAGAAGCCTCTTCCCTTCCCCCTTGTAAGGTAAAAGGGAAAAAAAAATTGAAGGGAAAGGAAAAAAAACTTCACCAGCTGAATTAGCAAAGCAGTGGAGCTATATTTACAAATTTACAATATCTACAATATATACAAAGATATACAACAGAGTAACACAGAAATGAGAGTAACCCCCCTCGGCAGAGGGAGTTCCCCACCTCCGCTCTCCCCTCTCTTCCCCTTTCCCCAGAATAGTTCGGAAAAAGGGAGAAAGAGAAAGAAAGAAGTTAAAAGCAGTTTGTGTTAATTAGAAGGGAGTTAATACAGGCCGTTATCAGTTTTTCAAGGCCGGAGCCTTGGCAGAAAACCCAGCACAGGCAGAAAGCTGCTGCACCGAAGGAGATGCGGAAGCAAGAGTGACAGAGAAGTGCTGGGAATGCCCATTTCCACTCCCGTCCAGAAGGTGCTTCCTCCCACCTGACCAATGAAAATTAGTTTAGACTATTCCTTCCGTTTACCAACTTCCGTCCACCATATTCCCTTTCTTAAAGGGACAGCGTCAACCGGGCACAAACCACCTTTCAGGTAATTGTAGAGGGCAATGAGGTCACCCCTGAGCCTCCTCTTATCCAGGCTAAACAATCCAGGCTCCCTCAGCCTCTCCTCATAGGGCTTGTGTTCAAGGCCTCTCCCCAGCCTTGTTGCCCTTCTCTGGACACGCTCAAGTGTTTTGATGTCCTTCTTAAACTGAGGGGCCCAGAACTGGACACAATACTCAAGGTGCAGCCTAACCAATGCAGAGTACAGGGGCACAATGACCTCCCTGCTCCTGCTGGCCACACTGTTCTTAATGCAGGCCAGGATGCCATTGGCCTTCTTGGCCGCCTGGGCATACTGCTGGCTCATGTTTAGGCAGCTGTCGATCAGCATCCCCAGGTCCCTCTCTGTGTGGGAGCTCTCCAGCCACTCTGACCCCAGCCTGTAGCTCTGCATGGGGTTGCCGTGGCCAAAGTGCAGCACCCAGAACTTGGACTTGTTGAATGCCATCCCATTGGACTCCGCCCATCTGTCCAGTCGGTCGAGGTCCCTCTGCAGAGCCTTTCTACCCTCTAAATGACTAACATCTGCTCCTAACTTGGTGTCATCTGCAAATTTGCTGATGACTGACTCGACCCCCTCATCCAGATCATCAGTGAAGATGTTAAAGAGGATGGGGCCCAGCACTGATCCCTGGGGGACACCACTGGTGACTAGCCGCCAGCTGGATGTGTCACCATTCACCACCACTCTCTGGGCTCGGCCCTCCAGCCAGTTCCTAACCCAGCACAAAGTGTTGTGGTCCAAGCCACGAGCTTACAGCTTAGTCAGCAGTTTGCTGTGGGGGACGGTGTCAAAGGCCTTGCTGAAGTCTAGGTAGACCACATCCACAGGCCTCCCCACATCCACCAGACGGGTCACCTGATCATAGAAGGAGATCAGGTTGGAAATCAGGTGTTTAGGAAGAGCCTGGATGAGGCACTTGGTGCCATGGTCTAGTTGGTTAGTTAGGGTTGGGTGAGCAGTTGGACTTGATGATCTTGGAGGTCTCTTCCAACCTGGTTGATTCTGTGATTGTGTGGTTCTGAAGCAAGTTAACCCCTGTCAAGGAAGGCAAAAAAACCCGACCCTAATGTGGGCAATCCCATCATTAATTCAGATATTCTGCAAGTTAACTATTTTCATCCATAACAGTGATGAGAAATTAAAGACCCCACAAGGATTTTCTTTTCATAGACTCACAGAAATGGTAGGGAGAGGGAGGTACCTCTGGAGGTCATCCAGTCTAACCTCCCTGCCTGAGAAGGATCACCCAGAGTAAACCTCACAGGTGTGTTTGGAAAGCCCTACAGAGAGGGAGGCTCCACAACTTACCTGGGCAGTCTGGTCCAGTGCTTGGCCACTCTCAAAGTGCAGATGTGGTACTTCAAGGCATGGTTAATGGCCATGGAGGTGCTGGGTAGAAGGTTGGACTTGATGAATGTAAAGATCTTTTCCAACCTTAATGATTCTGTGAAGACTTGTGGCTTGAGCTGATGTTTGTTCCTGTGTTCCAGTTTGTACCCATTTCCTCTTGTCCTGTCACAGATCACCAGTGAGAGGAGTCTGGCTGCATCCTCCTGACTCTCACCTTTTCGATGTTGATCAGCATTTTCATCACTCAGAAGTCATCAGGCTCCCTCACCTGGAGTGCTCTGCCTGGCAAAACCATTTAAACTTCCAAGAACTCCTGGTTGTCTCCAAGAAGGCTGCAGCACAGCTACACAAGCTCATCCTCCCCTCTGCTTCATCAATCACACTCGGGTTTGACAAGGAGAACTGAAGCCACTAAGCCCGTATAGATCAAAATCAGTCCTCAGGTGCTAGAGATGCTCACACCTAGAGATGCTCACATCTAGAGATGCTCACACCCAGAGATGCTCACACCTAGAGATGCTCACACCTAGAGATGCTCACACCCAGAGATGCTCACACCTAGAGATGCTCACACCCAGAGATGCTCACACCCAGAGATGCTCAAACCCAGAGATGCTCACACCCAGAGATGTTCACATGTAGAGATAGAATAGAATAGAATAGAATAGAATAGAATAGAATAGAATAGAATAGAATAGACCAGACCAGACCAGACCAGACCAGACAAGACCAGACCAGGTTGGAAAAGAACTTTGAGATCATCAAGTCCAGTCTTTCACCCAACACCATCTAATCAACTCAACCATGACACCAAGTGCCTCATCCAGGCTCTTCCTAAACACCTCCAGGGATGGTGACTCCACCACCTCCCTGGGCAGCACATTCCAATGGCCAAGCTCTCCTTCTGGGAACATCCAGCCTAAACCTCCCCTGGCACAGCTTGAGACTGTGTCCTCTTGTTCTGGTGCTGCTTGCCTGGGAGAAGAGACCAACCCCCACCTGGCTACAACCTCCCTGCAGGGAGTTGGAGAGAGCAAGAAGGTCTCCCCTGAGCCTCCTCTTCTCCAGGATAGGCAACCCCAGCTCCCTCAGCCTCTCCTCACAGGGCTGTGCTCCAGATCCCTCCCCAGCTTTGTTGACCTTCTCTGGACACCTTCCAGCATCTCAACATCTTTCCTGAACTTAGGAGGCCAGAACTGGACACAGAACTCAAGGTGTGACCTAAACAGTGCTGAGATGCTCACACCTGGACATGCTCACACCTAGAGATGCTCACACCCGGAGAGGTTCATACCTAAAGATGTCACAACCAGAGAAGTTAATACCTAGAGTTGCTCACACCTAGAGGGGCTCACACCAGTGACCCTCAACCCTGGGCAGCCAGTGGGTTTGGTGAGGACCCTGGAGTGCCAGGGATAGGTCCAGGTTGTGGAGCAGGAGAAAGAAAACAGGGAATCGGATCACGTGGCTCGGAGCCAAGTTTCTCTTCTGCAAGAAAGGAAAATGAAACTCAGCTCTTCCCTTCACCCCAGCACGGCAGGAGTGGGAGGGGACAGGGCTGCCGCGCTCTTAAAAGCAGAGCTTGCGAGCCGAGCTGAGCCGAGTCCAACCAGGCTAAGTCAAGCTGAGCTGAGCTGAGCCGAGCCGTGTTGAGGAGAGACGAGTCGATTCTAGCAGAACTGAGCCCAGCCGTGCTGAGCCGAGCCCAGTCGATCCAAGCAGAGCGATGTCGCTACGGGCAGTGCTGGCGGTGCTGTGTGAGTGGCTGGATGCGCTGAGCTGGAGTCTACAGCCTCTCTTCCTACCCCTGCTCGGCTGGAGCTGGAACCCGACCCTCAGCACCGCCACCCCCACAGCGGGCAGCCAGCGAGAGAAGGAGTGGGAAGCTGAGACCCCGATGCCCACCAGTGTTAATTATCACTTTACCCGGCAGTGCAACTACAAGTGCGGCTTCTGCTTCCACACGGCCAAGACCTCCCTCGTGCTGCCCTTGGAGGAGGCCAAGCGGGGGCTGAAGATGCTCAAGGAGGCAGCTGAGTGGAGGAGGAGGCCCCCGGTGGCCGGGGCCCTGTGGCGTCATGGCCTCACAGATACATTCGGGCTGGAAAAGACCTTTAAGCTCATCCATTTCAACCATTCTCTAACCCTACCAAGGCTGGGGCTAAACCATGGCACTCAGCACCACATCTCTGCAGCTTTCAATCACCTCCAGGGATTGGGATGCAACCACCTCCCTGGGCAGCCTGTGCCAGACTTGGAGAACTGTCGAGGGTTGGAAGGGTAAGGCCAAAAAGCCTCCTCCCTCCCCCCTGTAATGTAAAGGGAAAGAAAATTGAAGGGAAAGGGAAAAAAAAAACTCACAGCTGAATTAGCAAAGCAGTGGAGCTGTATATTTACAAAGCAATGTAGGATATGCAGGGGAATATATACAAATTTACAATATTTACAATATATACAAAGATATACAATAAAGTAACACAGAAATGAGAGTTCCTCCCCCTTGCTGAGGGGGTTTCCCACCTCCGCTCTCCCCCTCTCTCCCCCTATTCCCCAGAGTGGGTTAGAAAAGAGAGAGAAAGAGAAAAAAAAATTTAGAAGCAGTTTGTGTTAATTGGAAAGGAGTTAATACAGGCCTTTATCAGTTTCAAGGCCGAAGCCTTGGCAGAAAGCCCAGGAGCTGCAAGCTGCTGCCCGAAGGAGAAGCGGAAGCAAGACTAAAGACAAAAGTGCCGGAATGCCCAGGATACTCTCCTGCACTCCCAGTTCAGAAGGTGCTTCCTCCCACTTTACCAATGAAATTAGTTTAGATAGTTCTTTTCATTTACCAACTTCCGTCCACCATATTCCCTTTCTTAAGGGGACAGCCCCAACCGGTGACAAGAACCCTTTCAGTCAAGGAGTTTCTTCTCAGATCCAACCTACACTGCTCCTGGTGCAACCTGAGGCCATCTCCTCTGGTCCATGTAGTCATCCCAAGGGCTGTCCCCTCCATAGCACTGACAGCATGTGGAAAGAGCAGGCAGCAGGCAGGCAGAGAGGTTCATTACATCTTTCTTTGTCCCTTTTCTAGGCATGGAGAAAATCAATTTCTCAGGAGGAGAACCCTTTCTTCAGGACAGAGGAGAATTTGTGGGCAAACTGGTCCAGTTCTGCAAGCAGGA
This sequence comes from Melanerpes aurifrons, assembly GCA_011125475.1. NCBI lineage: Eukaryota > Metazoa > Chordata > Aves > Piciformes > Picidae > Melanerpes > Melanerpes aurifrons. The sequence continues at coordinate 626,244 of WWNC01000164.1, read as the reverse complement.
GTTGAAGCTACCAAGCATCAGCATCGTTAACAACAGCAGCTTGATCAGAGAGCAGTAGTTCAAGAAGTATGGTAAGGAGAAACCAGAGAGCACAGCAGCACTGGTGGGGTTTGGGAAGCCTCTCTGGGGCAGCCTCACCCAGAGATGAGGTTTGGTGCAAGCAGGAGAAGGTTCATTTGCACTAAACCTGGTGTGGTGAGGAGAAAGCAGAGTGCACAGCACCAGTGGTGGTGTTGGGGAAGCCTCCCTGGGTTAAGGTGCAAGTGGGAGATAGTTTGGTAGTGGTTCATTTACACTAAACACAAACCAAGTTGGATGGATGAGGCCTTGAGCAACCTGGGCTGGTGGGAGGTGTCCCTGCCCATAGCAGTGGGGCTGGAACTGGATGACCTTTAAGGTCCCTTCCAACCCAACCCATTCTGTGAATCTACAAATAAATAAGGTGAGGAGAAACCAATGGGCACAGCAGCACTGGAGGGGTTTGGGAGCCTCCTTGGGGCAGCCTCACCCAAGGATAGGTTGTCGTGCAAAGTGGGAGGTGTTTTGGTAGTGCTTCACTGACACTAAATGCAAACCAAATGGAAATCCCAAGGGCACGTGGTGAATCTTGTGTGGTGAGCACAGGCAGTGTGGTCTCTCTGGCATGAAAGGGTAATGAATGAAGTGACAGCTCAGACCACCTCTGTAAGGCTGGAGCCACAGACTGTGTGCTGTGATGCTGCTGCAGCTGCTGTGGCTTTTTGTGGTTGCTGTGATGAATCCCTAGAACTCCATTTCCACAAATCCTAAGGAAGTGAAAGTGGGCAGAGTCCTGACAGCTTTCAAGGTCTTTATTGATGACCTGGACAAGGGGATTGAGTCCATCATCAGTGAATTTGCAGATGACACCAAGCTGGGGGCAGGAGTTGATCTGTTGGTGGGTAGGAGAGCTCTGCAGAGGGACCTTGCCAGGCTGGACAGATGGGCAGAGTCCAAGGGCATGAGATTGAACACATCCAAGTGCCAGGTTCTACACATTGGCCACAACAACCCCATGCAGTGCTACAGGCTGGGGTCAGAGTGGCTGGAGAGTAGCCAGGCAGAAAGGGACCTGGGGGTAGAGGTTGAGATGAGCCATCAGTGTGTCCAGGTGGCCAAGAAGGTGTAGTGGTTTGAACCTTAACTGGGAGTTAAAAGTTCAAATCGGGATGTGGTGGGTGAAAGGGTAAGGCCGAGAAGCCTCTTCCCTTCCCCCTTGTAAGGTAAAAGGGAATAAAAAATTGAAGGGAAAGGAAAAAAAAAACTCACCAGCCGAATTAGCAAAGCAGTGGAGCTATATTTACAAAGCAGTGTAGGATATGCAGGGGAACATTTACAAATTTACAATATCTACAATATATACAAAGATATACAACAGAGCAACACAGAAATGAGAGTAACCCCCCTCGGCCGAGGGGGATCCTCACCTCCGCTCTCCCCTCTCTTCCCCCCTTTCCCCAGAATAGTTCGGAAAAAAGGGAGAAAGAAGAAAGAAAGAAGTTAAAAGCAGTTTGTGTTAATTAGAAGCAGTTACAGGCCTGGTTATCTTATCAAGTCTTCAAGGCCGGAGCCTTGGCAGAAAACCCAGCACAGGCAGAAAGCTGCTGCACCAAAGGAGATGCGGAAGCAAGAGTGACAGAGAAGTGCTGGGAATGCCCACTTCACTCTCAGGCCAGATAGTGCTTCCTCCCACCTGACCAATGAAAATTAGTTTAAAATATTCCTTCCGTTTACCAACTTCCGTACACCATATTCCCTTTCTTAAGGGGACAGCGTCAACCGGGCACAATCCACCCCTTCTAAACAATTTTCATTGGCTGTTTATACTGTCCATCCAATCCAAGATGATATTTACAGTTCGTGAATAGAGTTCATAGTCCATTCCGGCTATGCTCAGATATAGATGATTCAAAAGTCCAAGAAAATCAGAAAATGAGAAAAATGGAAAACAGTTCATTTCTTCGCCGAAGAAGCAAAGAAAAGGGAAACAGGGAAATTTCAGGGTCTCTTAGTTGACTCAGGGCTCTCAGGGATCTCAGGGTTCGTGCACCGTAGATTCCTTGTTGATTCTTCTTTTGGGCGCGATGTAGCTGTACAGCAGTTCGAAGTTAACCTCTTTCAGCTAAAGTTAAATTTCTTTGTGGAATACACTGAATTTCACCATTCTCTTGCATTACCCAATAAGTGTGACCCGGACCTTCAGCTGAAACCACCCCTCGGAAAGGTTTAGCCTCTCCTGAGGGTGAAAATACCCAAACAGTTTTACCTAACAGATTCTTTTCTCTAACAACAGGAACTCTATCACCTTCTACTTTCCGTAGCAAATCTGAATGTGCAGGTCCAGCTCGGTTCACTGAACCTCTACTATTTACCAGCCAGGTTGCTTGTGCTAAATGTTTTTCCCAGTTTTTCAAAGATCCACCCCCCCATGGCTTTAAGAGTGGTCTTCAACAAACCGTTGTGGCGTTCAATCTTCCCTGAAGCTGGTGCATAGTAGGGAATGTGGAATATCCACTCAATACTGTGCTCTTTTGCCCAGTTCTTTACAAAGTTGTTCTTTAAATGAGTTCCGTTGTCTGACTCAATCCTCTCTGGAGTTCCGTGTCTCCACAGGATTTGTCTCTCCAGACCGAGGATGGTGTTGCGTGCAGTTGCATGTGGAACTGGATAAGTTTCCAACCATCCAGTGTTTGCCTCTACCATAGTAAGCACGTACTGCTTACCAGAACGAGAACGTGGTAGAGTGATGTAGTCAATCTGCCAAGCTTCACCATACTTGTACTTTGACCATCTGTCACCATACCACAAGGGCTTAAGTCGTTTTGCCTGCTTAATAGCAGCACAAATGTCACAGTCATGGATGACTTGCGTGATAGCATCCATGGAAATGTCTATGGATCTGTCACGAGCCCATTGGTATGTTGCATCTCTGCCTTGATGTCCTGACGAATCGTGAGCCCACCGAGCTAAGAATATCTCACCTCGGTGTTTCCAGTCGAGATCAAGATTAGAGTCCATGTCTACTTGAGAAACTCTCGCAGCTAGATCTGCCTGATGGTTGTGTTGCTGTTCCTCAGTAGCTTTGCTCTTAGGAATGTGAGCATCGATGTGTCTCACTTTCACTGGAATTCTCTCGATTCGATCAGCAATGTCCTGCCATAGGTTGGCTGCCCAAATGGGTTTTCCTTTCCTCTGCCAGCCACTCTTCTTCCAGTTCTTTAGCCAACCCCATAGAGCATTGGCTACCATCCATGAGTCGGTGTAGAGATAAAGCTTTGGCCATCTCTCACGTTCAGCTACGTCGAGCTAGCTGGACAGCTTTTACCTCTGCGAACTGACTGGATTCTCCTTCTCCATCTTTCGCCTCTGCAACTCGGCGTGTTGGACTCCACACTGCAGACTTCCACCTTCGCTTGTTTCCGACAAGACGACAGGAACCGTCTGTGAACAAAGCATATTTCTTCTCATCATCAGAAAGGTCATTGTAAGGAGGAGCTTCCTCAGCACGAGTTACTTTCTCCTCTGGAGGTTTAGCACAGTTGATACCTTCAGGCCAACTTGAGATCACCTCCACTAGACCAGGTCTTTCAAGATTTCCCATTCGAGCTCTCTGTGTTATCAGAGCCATCCACTTAGACCATGTGGAGTCTGTGGCATGATGTGGTGTGGAACCTTTGCCTTTGAACATCCAATTTAAAACTGGTAATCTGGGAGCTAAGAGAAGTTGTGATTCAGTTCCAATCACTTCAGAAGATGCTTTCACTCCTTCATAGGCAGCTAAGATTTCTTTTTCTGTTGGAGTATAATTAGCCTCTGAACCTCTGTAACCTCGACTCCAGAAACCAAGAGGTCGTCCACGTGTCTCACCTGGAGCTTTTTGCCACAAGCACCAGGTTGGACCATTGTCACTTGCAGCCGTGTACAAAATGTTCTTAATGTCTGGACCATCTCGGACAGGTCCCAGACCCATTGCTTGAATTACCTCTTGCTTTATCTGGTCAAAGGCTGCTTGTTGTTCAGGTCCCCAGTGGAAATGGTTTCTCTTTCGAGTTACATCATACAGAGGTTTCACAATCTGACTGTATCCAGGAATGTGCAGTCTCCAAAATCCCACTATCCCCAAGAAACGTAAGGTCTCTTGCTTGTTTGTGGGACTTGCCATGGTAGAGACTCTATTTACCACATCCACTGGAATGTGTCGGCGTCCATCCTGCCATCGCACTCCCAGAAACTGAATTTCTGTGGTAGGTCCTTTCACCTTGTCTCGCTTGATGGCAAAACCTGCATTCAGAAGAATGTCAATGATTTTGTTACCTTTCTCGAAGACTTCCTCAGCAGTTTTACCCCAGACAATGATGTCATCGATGAACTGGATGTGTTCTGGAGCACCGCCTTTCTCCAGAGCATCGTGGATCACTGCATGACAGATGCTTGAGCTGTGGATCCAGCCCATTGGCAGCCTGTTGAAAGTGTACTGGATTCCTCTCCAGGTGAAAGCAAACTGAGGCCTGCATTCCTCTGCTATGGGAATAGAGAAAAATGCATTAGCAATGTCTATGGTAGCATACCATTTGGCCTCTTTGGATTCCAGCTCATACTGTAGCTCCATCATGTCTGGTACTGCTGCACTCATAGGTGGTGTCACTTCATTTAGGGCTCGGTAGTCTACTGTCAGACGCCAGTCTCCATTCTGCTTTCTCACAGGCCACACTGGACTGTTGAAAGGTGAATGAGTTTTGCTGATGACTTTCTGACTCTCCAACTGACGAATCAGATTCTGAATGGGCAACAAAGAGTCACGGTTGGTTCTGTATTGTCTGTGATGCACAGTCTGAGAAGCAACCGGCAATTTAATGTCCTGTATCTTATGTTGTCCCACAACTGCAGATTCATCAGAAAGTTCAGGTCTAGCAGACAGCTTCAATCTCTGTCCATCAATTTCTATTGAAGCTACTCCAAAAGCCCATTTGTAACCTCTAGGGTCCTTGAAACGCCCTTCTCTCAGAAAATCAATTCCCAAGATACAAGGTGCATCAGGTCCGGTCACAACTGTATGCTTCCTCCATTGTTTACCAGTTAAACTTATATTAACCTCTACCTTACTTAACTCTTGAGATCCACCAGTGACTCCCAGAATAGTTATAGATTCTGATCCCTGATAATTTGATGGTATTATGGTGCACTGAGCTCCTGTGTCAACCAAGGCCCTGTACTTCCGAAATTGTGAAGTGCCAGGCCACTGGATGTACATCCCAATAGATTCTATTATCTCTGTTATCCCTCTCCTCCCCTGGCGGGAGGCAGGGCACCTAGTTATGGGGAACATGCGCACATGTGCATTGCACATAGTTTGCAGGGTTATAACTTTGCATGTTATAACTGGAGCCACTGTTGGAACCATAAGAGTCGTTCTGGGGAACTGTGGAAGTAACAGCTACCCTTCTGGTATTGCTACCTCGGGTTCTGCCACTTTGCAATTCCCTCAGTCTCCTGAAAAGATTAGAAGTTGGTTGGCCATCCCAGCGGTTCATGTTCTCACCAAACTGATCACGCAGAGTTATCCAAATAGTTCTACGTGATTGCCTTGGCGGTCTGTTTTGGAACGACCTGTTTTGGAATGACCTGTTTTGGAATGACCTCCTTGGAGGACGTGTATTCCTCACAGATGAAACTTGTATCCACCTGGAGGAAGAATTGAAATTATCCCTTTGTGCCAATTGGTATATGGAATCTTTCAGATCCTTCATGCAATTCTCAATCTTTCCAGACAGAGTTTCAATGGCTGAAACCAAAGAACCACGTGTCATGCTATCCTCCAATTGTCTCATTTGATCGCTGAATTGGCCAACCGTGGGAGAAGCTCCACCATAACTTCTTGACACAATTCTGCTTGCCAGAATGTTTGCATAATTGGAAGGAGCAAGTTTGATGATCTTTTTAGCAAGACCAATACCCACAGGAATGTCATCAGGATTTAGAGTTTCATGTTCACCATAGAGTAGCTCTCTAACAGCAAATTCTCTCAAGCGCTTAATTCCCTCATCTATGGTAGTCCAGGGTTTAGGATTCCATGGAAGATCATCTCGAGAAGGGTATCTCAGGGCAACCGCCATTAAAAGGCGTATCCAGAGACTAACCTTACCGAGAGCCCTGCCTAGATGTCTATCTATTCCATTATCCCTTGAGAGAGTTCCTAACTGAGCTGCTGACTTGTCTCCAACTGTTAGAGCTGGAGCACCTGTATCATAACACCTACTGAGCCAAGCTAGAATTGGTTCCTTATCTGCCCTGGTGAAATCTTTACGGACATCACGCAATTCCTCGCGGGGCGAAGAACATTCCAAAATATCATCTTGCTCTTCATCTCCCTGAATTCTTTGCCCATATAATCCTGCTGTCATTCTCCTAAGGATCTCTTTAAGCTGAGAACCACCTTTGCCAGCTGCTTTCCTAGCTTCATCTGTATCCTGCTTTGATCTCACTAGGTTAACTAGATCTTTAAAACAAACCACCTCTTCCTCCTGAGCAGGATCTCTTAGAGTAGAGGGCCCCTCACCAGGATCAGTCTCCAGCTCCTCTTCTTCTCCATCTTTGGCCTTTGCACCTCTAGTCTTTAAAGGAGCCACCTTAACTGGAGCTGTGTTTGAATTTACAGCCACCTTAATGGAAGCTGACAGATCCTGAGATAAATCAGCTGCTGGGGCAGTGACTTCCGGTCCCACTGAGGGAGTAGGCGGAAGTGACGTTGCTCCGTTAATGGCCGATGGAGGAGAAGAAGAAGAAGGAGAAGGAGTAAGAGCCATGTTGATACCAGCCGATGCCCTTGGCTGCTTGCTGGAATCAGCAAAGTCATTTAGAGCTGCTTTACCAATTAACTTTTTAGCCTTCTTTTTGACTGACACAGGTTCTCCACAGTCCTCGTCACTAGATGACTCTGGGACTGATCTCGAGCTACGGCGTTTTCTTTTTGATCTAGTTTTAATAACAAAACAAGCTCTGGACACCTTTCTCTCTCGCCACAAAGAGAACAGCAAATATGCAATCACCATCACCAGCAACAGATTTATACACATCAAATAAATCACCTTTGGGTCCCAGGCATCACCTAAAGTTACTCTCTCCTCAGGCGGAATCTTAAAACCCTTTATCTCAATTGGGAGAGTGGTGGAGGTAACATTCCTGTATCTCACTGGCCATAATAAATTAATACATTTTCCATACCATAATTTAACTCTATACATAACCCACATATAAATTGTCCGCACCAAATATTTGCCCAAGTAATCCAAAATCAAACCCAAACAATATCTGTAAACCAGAGCCCCAAAAATTGAAAAGAACAATCGCTCGACAAACCACAAGACCTTCATGTTTGCTAATTCAGCTAGAAAACACTAAATCAATCAAGTAATAAATTAAACTAATTATCTGCCCCACGTTGGGCGCCAATAAAAAAAATGTGGTGGGTGAAAGGGTAAGGCCGAGAAGCCTCTTCCCTTCCCCCTTGTAAGGTAAAAGGGAATAAAAAATTGAAGGGAAAGGAAAAAAAAAACTCACCAGCCGAATTAGCAAAGCAGTGGAGCTATATTTACAAAGCAGTGTAGGATATGCAGGGGAACATTTACAAATTTACAATATCTACAATATATACAAAGATATACAACAGAGCAACACAGAAATGAGAGTAACCCCCCTCGGCCGAGGGGGATCCTCACCTCCGCTCTCCCCTCTCTTCCCCCCTTTCCCCAGAATAGTTCGGAAAAAAGGGAGAAAGAAGAAAGAAAGAAGTTAAAAGCAGTTTGTGTTAATTAGAAGCAGTTACAGGCCTGGTTATCTTATCAAGTCTTCAAGGCCGGAGCCTTGGCAGAAAACCCAGCACAGGCAGAAAGCTGCTGCACCAAAGGAGATGCGGAAGCAAGAGTGACAGAGAAGTGCTGGGAATGCCCACTTCACTCTCAGGCCAGATAGTGCTTCCTCCCACCTGACCAATGAAAATTAGTTTAAAATATTCCTTCCGTTTACCAACTTCCGTCCACCATATTCCCTTTCTTAAGGGGACAGCGTCAACCGGGCACACGGGAAAAGGCTGAGAATCTCTTCCCCACTCCCCCCCTTCTCCCTCCAAACAGAGAGAGGGAAAAAAAAAAAGGGTAAGGAGTAAATCCACTAAACAACAATCTGGAGTCAGCTTTCTAGTAGAGAGGCAAAGAATTTTTCTTTAAATTATATATATGACAATAACAGAAATAAAAGTTCACAAGGGCAAGGAACAAGAATGGATGGGAGAGGGACAGAAAAGAATAATACAAAACCAGTCTTTCTCTGAGGAGGTGCGGAGGCAGCAGGGAAAAGGATCAGGTCCGGCCACGTGGCTGAGGAGCAGGAGGGCAACTGCAGTAGCTCTCATCCAGCAGAGGCAGGAGCCAAAAAGGAGATCCAACAGCTATGAGGTCCTGCTTTTTTTACCCTAGCTGGGCAGGGAGGGGGGAGTGGAACAGACTCAGCTTTCCCAGGGGAAACGCCCTGCAGGGAGGGTAAAGTACCCGCAAGCCCTCCACCCTGCTTTGTTCTTTTGTTTTCAGAAAAAGGCGTTAACCCACCACAATCCACCCCTCTGTTCCATTTCCTCCCTCCTGCCACAGCCCCTTCATGTGATTTTGACATGTGGTCTTTGAATCCTTGGTGCAAGTCCCTTGTTATCCTGGCTCGCTCTCTCCCAGGGCAGTCTCTCTCTCTCTCTGGTGATGGTCAGTGTAGGTGGTGCTTGAACTGGGCAGGCATGTGGAGAAGAAGCAGGAATCAGTCTGTCTTTGAAAGGGAAAGAAAAAAATCAGGAACAGTCCATTGCTTTAGGGACATCAGGAACAGTCCGTTGCTGTAAGGACATCAGGAACAGGTGCAGGTGAGATGATGCAGGAGCTCTCTGGGTTGGTGTGCGGTGGGTACGTTGAGTCCTGGATGCTAGGCTGCTATTAAGCTAGGATGGAGAAACTTAGAACAACTTATAACTATTCACATAATTACATTGATGAGTGTTGCCTCCTCTGAGTTCATCCCCTCTCAGCCAGAGTCACATTCCGCTGTGGGATACACTGAATGTCCCCAGTTTCTAACATGACCCAGTACGTGTGACCAGGACCCTCAGCCAAGACCACCCCTCGAGTTGGTTTGCCCCCACCAGCAGCAGGGAAAAACCCACACCGACTTCACCAGCAGGTTCTTCTCAGCAATCACAGGAACTCCATCTCCATCCACTGTTTGCAGCAGGTGGGACTGGGCAGGACCAGCTCGGTTCACAGATCCTCTGCTGTTCACTAACCAAGTGGCTTGAGCTAGGTGCTTTTCCCAGTTCCTGAAGGTTCCACCCCCCATGGCTTTTAGGGTGGTCTTTAGCAAGCCATTGTAGCGCTCAACCTTCCCTGCAGCTGGTGCATGGTATGGGATGTGGTAAATCCACTCAATCCCATGTTCCTTTGCCCAGTCCCTTATGAGATGGTTCCTGAAGTGGGTTCCATTGTCTGATTCAATCCTCCTGAGGGTGTTGTGTCTCCACAGGATATGTTTCTCTAGGCCCAGGATGGTGTTGCGAGCAGTGGCATGAGGAACTGGATAGGTCTCCAACCACCCTGTACTTGCCTCCACCATGGTCAATACGTACTGCTTGCCACTGTGAGACTGTGATGTAGTCGATCTGCCAGGCCTCTCCATATTTATATTTCGACCATCTCCCCCCATACCACAGAGGCTTCATGTGCTTGGCCTGCTTGATGGCAGCACAGATGTCACACTCATGGATGACCTGTGAGATGGCCTCCATAGAGATGTCCACGGATCTGTCCCGAGCCCACCGGTATGTGGCATCTCTCCCTTGGTGGCCAGAAGTGTCATGGGCCCAGCGAGCTAAGAACAGCTCACTCTTGTGTTCCCAGTCCAAGTCTATTTGGGAGATCTTAGCAGCCAGGTCTGCTTGGTGGTTGTGCTTGTGCTCCTCTGTGGCTCTGCTCTTGGGGATGTGTGCATCGATGTGCCGTACCTTGGTTGGCAGCCTGTCCAGGCAGGCAGCGATGTCTTGCCACAGGTCAGCGGCCCAAACAGGCTTCCTTTTTCTCTGCCACCCGTTCCTCCTCCATTCCTTCAGCCACCCCCACAAGGCATTGGCTACCATCCAGGAGTCAGTGTAGAGGTACAGCACTGGCCAGCTCTCTCGTTCTGCTATATCCAGGGCCAGCTGGACAGCTTTTACCTCTGCGTACTGACTGGATTCGCCTTCTCCATCCCTTTCTTCCGCCACTTGCCTTGTTGGGCTCCAGACAGCTGCCTTCCATCTCCGCTTGCTTCCTACAAGCCGGCAGGACCCATCTGTAAATAGAGCATAGCCCTTCTCGTTGTCAGGGAGATCATTATATGGGGGAGCCTCCTCAGCACGGGTCACTGTCTGCTCTGGTGGCATTCCAAAGTCAGCACCCTCTGGCCAGTTGGTGATCACTTCCACTATGCCAGGGCATTTGAAGTTCCCCATTCGAGCTTGCTGAGTTATCAGGGCCATCCACTTACTCCAGGTAGCATCTGTGGCATGATGTGGGGTTGAGCCTCTCCCTTTGAACATCCAGGTCAGGACTGGAAGTCTCGGAGCTAGAAATAGAGGTGACTCAGTCCCAATTACCTCAGAGGCAGCCCGGACGCCCTCATAGGCAGCTAGGATTTCCTTCTCTGTCGCGGTGTAGTTGGCCTCAGAGCCTTTGTACCCCTTACTCCAGAAACCTAGGGGCCTGCCCCTGGTTTCACCAGGAGCCTTCTGCCACAAGCTCCATGTAGGACCATTCTCACCGGCCGCAGTGTACAGCACATTCTTGACTTCTGGCCCAGTTTGAACAGGTCCCAGAGCCATAGCATGGACCACCTCTCGTTTGATCTGGTCAAACGCCACCTGCTGCTCAGGTCCCCACACAAAATCATTTTTCTTCCTGGTTACATGGAAGAGAGGCTTCACAATTTGACTGTACCCAGGAATGTGTCACCGGTTCATGTTGTCCCCTTAAGAAAGGGAATATGGTGGACGGAAGTTGTTAAACAAAAAGAAGGATCTAAACTAATTTCATTGGTAAAGTGGGAGGAAGCACCTTCTGAACTGGGAGTGCAGGAGGGTATACTGGACATTCCAACACTTTATCTTCAGTCTTGCTTCCGCTCCCCCGCAGGGTAGAAGTTTTCTGTGCTGGGCTTTCTGCCAAGGTTTCGGCCTTGAAACTGATAAAGGCCTGTATTAACTCCTTTCCAATTAACACAAACTGCTTCTAACTTTTTTTTTCTCTTTCTCTCTCTTTCTAACCCACTCTGGGGAAAAGGGGCAGAGAGGGGGAGAGCGGAGGCGGCTAACCCCCTCAGCGGGGGGGGGAACTCTCATTTCTGTGCTACTTTATTGTATATCTTTGTATATATTGTAAATATTGTAAATTTGTATATATTTCCCTGCATATCCTGTATTGCTTTGTAAATATACAGCTCCACTGCTTTGCTAATTCAGCTGTGAGGTTTTTTTTTCCCTTTCCCTTCAATTTTCTTACCCTTTATTTTACAACGGACAAGGGAGGAGGCTTCTTGGCCTTACCCTTCCAACCCCACGACATTTTTTTTTTTCTTGGCATACCCAACGTGCGGCAGATAATTAGTTTAATTTATTACTTGATTGATTTAGTGTTTTCTAGCTGAATTAGCAAACATGAAGGTGTTGTGGTTTGTGGAGCGATTATTCTTTTCAATTTTTGGGGCTCTGGTTTAAAGATATTGTTTTGGTTTGATTTTGGATTACCTGGGTAAATATTTGGTGTGGATAATTTATATGTGGGTTATGTATAGAGTTAGATTATGGTATAGAAAATGTATTGATTTTTTATGGCCAGTGAGATACAGAAATGTTACCTCCACCACTCTCCCAATTGATATAAAGGGTTTTAGGATTCCGCCGGAGGAGAGAGTAACTTTAGGTGATGCCTGGGATCCAAATGTGATTTATGTGATGTATATAAATCTGTTGCTGGTGATGGTAATTGCATATTTACTGTTGTCTCTGCTTGTTTTGTTATTAAAACTAGATCAAAAAGAAAACGCCGTGGCTCTGGATCAGTCCCAGAGTCATCGAGTGATGAGGAATGTGCAGAATCTGTTTCAGTTAAAAAGAAGGCTAAAAAGTTTATTGGTAAAGCAGCTCTAAATGACTTTGCTGCTGATTCTGGCAAGCTGCCAAGGGCGGGGGCTGGTATCAACATGGCGCCTACTCCTTCTCCTCCTCCTTCTCCTCCTTCTTCTTCTCCGTCGGCCATTAATGGAGCAACGTCACTTCCGCCCACTCCCTCGGTGGGACCGGAAGTCACTGCCCCAGCAGCTGATTTATCTCAGGACCTGCCAGCTTCTATTAAGGTGGCTGTAAATTCAAACACAGCTCCAGTTAAAGTGGCTGTTTTAAAGACCAGAGGTGCAAAGGCCAAAGACGGAGAAGAAGAGCTGGAGACGGATCCTGGTGAGGGGCCCTCTACTCTAAGAAATCCTGCTCAGGAGGAAGAGAAGGTTTGTTTTAAAGATCTAGCTAACCTAGTGAGATCAAAGCAGGATACAGATGAAGCTAGGAAAGCAGCTGGCAAAGGTGGTTCTCAGCTTAAAGAGATCCTTGAGAAAATGACAGCAGGATTATTTGGACAAAAAGTTCAGGGAGAAGAAGAGGAAGATGATATTTTAGAATGTTCATCACCACGTGAGGAATTGCGAAATGTCCGTAAAGATTTCACCAGGGCAGAGAAGGAGCCAGTTCTAGCTTGGCTTAGTAGGTGTTATGATACAGGTGCTTCAGCTCTAACAGTTGGAGACAAGTCAGCAGCTCAGTTAGGAACTCTCTCAAGGGATAATGGAATAGATAGACATCTAGGCAGGGTTCTCAGTAAAGGTTAATCTGTGGATATGCCTTTTTAATGGCGATTGCCCTGAGATACCCTTCCCGAGATGATCTTCCATGGAACCCTAAACCCTGGACTACCATAGATGAGGGAATTAAGCGCTTGAGAGAATTTGCTGTTAGAGAGCTACTCTATGGTAAACATGAAACTCTGAATCCTGATGACATTCCTGTGGGGATTGGTCTTGCTAAAAAGATCATCAAACTTGCTCCTTCCAATTATGCAAACATTCTGGCAAGCAGAATTGTGTCAAGAAATTATGGTGGAGCTTCTCCTATGGTTGGCCAATTCAGTGATCAAATGAGACAATTGGAGGATAGCATGACACGTGGTTCTTTGGTTTCAGCCATTGAAACTCTGTCTGGAAAAATTGAGAATTGCATGAGAGAGTTAAAGGATTAATTTAAAAATTCCATACCCCAATTGGCACAAAGGGATAATTTCAATTCTCCCTCCAGGTGGATGCAAGTTTCATCTGTGAGGAATACACGTCCTCCAAGGAGGTCATTCCAAAACATATCAAATCAAAACAGACCACCAAGGCAATCACGTAGAACTATTTGGATAACTCTGCGTGATCAGTTTGGTGAGAATATGAACCGCTGGGATGGCCAACCAACTTCTAATCTTTTCAGGAGGCTGAGGGAATTGCAAAGTGGCAGAACCCGAGGTAGCAATACCAGAAGGGTAGCTGTTACTTCCACAGTTCCCCAGAACGACTCTTATGGTTCCAACAGTGGCTCCAGTTATAACATGCAAAGTTATAACCCTGCAAACTATGTGCAATGCACATGTGCGCATGTTCCCCATAACTAGGGGTGCCCTGCCTCCCGCCAGGGGGAGGAGAGGGATAACAGAGATGATATAATCTATTGGAATGTGTACATCCAGTGACCTGGCACTTCACAATTTCGGAAGTACAGGGCCTTGGTTGACACAGGAGCTCAGTGCACCATAATGCCATCAAATTATCAGGGATCAGAGTCTATAAGTATTCTGGGAGTCACTGGTGGATCTCAAGAGTTAAGTAAGGTGGAGGTTAATATAAGTTTAACTGGTAAACAATGGAGGAAGCATACAGTTGTGACCGGACCTGATGCACCTTGTATTTTGGGAATTGATTTTCTGAGAGAAGGGCGTTTCAAAGACGCAAGGGGTTACAAATGGGCTTTTGGAGTAGCTTCTGTAGAAATTGATGGACAAAAATTGAAGCTGTCTGTTAGACCTGAGCTTTCTGATGAATCTGCAGTTGTGGGACAACATAAGATACAGGACATTAAATTGCTGGTTGTTTCTCAGACTGTGCATCACAGACAATACAGAACCAACCGTGACTCTTTGTTGCCCATTCAGAATCTGATTCATCAGTTGGAGAGTCAGAAAGTCGTCAGCAAAACTCATTCACCTGATACCGAATTTTGCCCCAAAAGGCGAGAATAACTGCCTAAGAGACTCAATTTAAGTCAGATAGACAGGAGGTATTTTATTGGCAACGCGTTGGAGAAATCACTAAATGGATTTCTGCCTTTCCCGTAACAAAAGCATGCCTTTTATACAGTTTTGGATGTAGTATTACATCAGATCAGATACATAATCATATCTTCTTGGTGGTCATTCCGGTGGCCTTCATCATGGGCAGGGGTTTCCTGATGAGTCTTCCTCCTTAAACTTTTGAACTCCTTTCCTAATTTGGTCAATTCCCGGTGTGCCTGGCTTGGTTCTGCTGACAAGGCTCTGAGTGTTAGTTTGGCCTTGTTGGCTCTGAATCATGCTTACCCTAACAGTTCTTATCAGTCTTTATTCCTTATCTTCTTTTCTGTCACAGTGACCCCTGCCTTAGCCGATTTATTGCTCTACCTGGTTTATGCTTTTTCCCAGCTATCTGTTTTGGGGCTTCATTTCCCCCCTTTTTCTTATAACTGACGAATTCTTTCATCAAATTCTAATCCTATAGGGCGCTGATACGCTCGTACCATAGCCCAAACCATTTGGGTCCTTTTTATTATGATTCTTAGTTTCCACCACATACAAATATTTGTGAGAGTTAATAGTAGCAGAACTACAATTACTATTAGCATTGGGTGCACCAGATAGTTGAAGACCTGCGTAGCTGTTGGGGAGTATCTTGTAAAGATGTCCCAACAATGATGCTGGCCTACCTATTCTACCTCGGTCAGGACATCTTTTATTTTTTTTTTTTTTTTTTTTTTAATTATGTTCTACCTGCCATACCATTCGTTTAGTCATTTGATTCACCTTTTGCACCAATTCCTTCACTTTAGGATGTGCTAGCATTGCTTTAAGAATTTTGACGTCCATCCCTATTCACTCCCCTCTCTGGGTGGATACACTGGTGTGCATGAGACCATGGGTCTATTGGGACAGAGCCTTGGGGAAGAGCTATTCTTATCGAGTCCAATGATCAGAGTTGTAATGGCTTGAGGTGGAGTCAGGATGATGACTTCTGCTCCTCTTGTTTGTTCTCCGGAGCTTTCTTGACTCGTGAATAATGGGTCCACGTAGGTCGCTCCTTGATCCGAACCACGGTGAATGTAGTCAGCAGTACTTGGAAAGGTCCTTCCCACTTCTCTTGTAGGGGTTTTGCTAAAAGATTCTTAACATACACCCAATCACCGGGATTAAATTGATGTAATTTGCAATCAGGTTGTTTAGGTTGGTGCTCTATTACCACAGTAGCATTCCTGTCGAATTGTTTCCCCACTGTAATTACATAATCATAAATGTACTGATCACCGATTTGGCCCATAGCGTCCCCATTTACGACTTGCATAGCATAAGGTCTACCATACAAAATTTCAAATGGGCTTAACTTTTCTTTTGATCTTGGTTTGACTCTCAGCCTCAGTAGAGCAATAGGCAGAGCTTGATACCACTGCAAATTAGTCTCCTGACATATTTTGGCAATTTGCTGTTTGATAAGATGGTTCATCTTTTCCACTTGCCCACTGGCCTGTGGACGGTAAGGCGTGTGTAATTGCCATTTGATTTGTAATGCTTTTGCTTATTGCTCTCACTGTTTTTGCACAGAAATGTGTACCCTATCCGAAGAAATGCTCCTCGGTACCCCAAACCGTGGAATAATTTCATTCAACATTACTTTAGTTACTTCTCTTTCCTTATTTGTCCTGCAAGGGAATGCTTCAGGCCACCCAGAAAACGTATCAGTTAATACCAACAAATACCGAAACCCCCCTTTTCTTGGGAGTTCTGAAAAATCAATTTGCCATAATTCACCTGGGAATTTACCTCGATTTATGGCTCCTTGGTGTACCTTGGTTCCCGTATTCGGGTTGTTTTTCAGACACCGCTCGCACTGGGATGTAACGTGTTTTATAGTAGTAAATAATTTCGGTCCTGCTATCCTGGTTTGTAAATATTGGTAAAGCGGATCTAGACCCCAATGGGCCTTCTCATGTTCTGCTTTTACAAACTGCCACATCACGTTTCCTGGTATTACTAACTGTCCTGTTTCCAATTGACCCCAACCATTTTCTAATATTTTGCCCTTATTTCTTTGAATCCATCTATGATCTGATTCCTGGTAATCTGGCTGGATGTCGATATCCAGCTCTCCTGGTATTAGGGTCGTTATTTCCACTGCCCTAGTCCTCGTGGCAGCCAATTTAGCTTCCGCATCTGCCTTCCTGTTTCCTATTTCTGGAATAGTGTTACCTTTCAAATGTCCCTTACAATGCATTATGGCCACTTGTGCTGGGAGTTGGACCGCCTCTAGCAATCGCAGAACCTCCTCTGCATGTTTGACCGTTTTTCCTTGAGTAGTCAACAGTCCTCTTTCTTTCCAAATGGCTCCATGAGCATGTACAACTGAAAAAGCATATTTAGAGTCTGTCCATATATTAATTTGCATGTTCTCCGCCAATTCCAGGGCTCGAGTCAGAGCTATCAGCTCTGCCTTTTGAGCTGAGGTCCCTGCAGGCAAGGGTTCGACTCAATTACCCTTTCTGTAGTAGTGACTGCATAGCCAGCCATTCTTACTCCTCGCTTCACAAAGCTGCTGCCGTCTGAGAACCAGTTATCCGCATCTTGAACGGCTCTTCTTTGAGATCCGGGCGACTGGAGTAGACTGCTTCAATTGTTTCCAGGCAGTCGTGTTCGATGGGTTCTGCTGGGTCTCTTCCTTCTAGAAATGAAGCTGGGTTCACAATGTTAGTTACCTGAATGGTTATGTCATCTGATTCAGCCAGGATGGCCTGGTATTTTAGGAATCTGGAAGGCGACAACCAATGGTTGCCTTTCTGTTCCAGCACAGCTGACGCAGTGTGAGATACTAACACAGTGATCTTTTGACCCAACGTGAGCTTCCTGGCCTCTTCTATTTTAATTATTACTGCGGCCACTGTCCTTAGACAGCCTGGCCATCCTTTACTTACTTCATCCAATCGCTTGGAGAAGTATGCCACAGCTCTCTTGTGTGGTCCCAATTGCTGTGCTAGGACTCCTAGGGCCATCCCTTGTCGCTCATGGGAGAACAGCCAGAATGGTTTCGATACATCTGGGAGACCCAAGGCCGGTGCTCTCATTAGCTCCAGCTTCAACTTCTTGAAGGCCCCTTCTGCCTTGGGAGTCCAAACTAGGACGTTCTTCGTTTCCTTCAACAAATCATAGAGCGGTTTAGCGAGTATCCCGTACTGATAGATCCATAGCCGACACCAACCTGTCATCCCCAGAAAGGTGCGCAGATCTCTCACCGTCTGTGGTTTGGGTATCTGGCAGATGGCCTCTTTCCTAGCTGCTCCCAGGGATCGCTGTCCTCTGGAGACTTCGTATCCCAGGTACACCACTTCTTTTTGCACCAGCTGTGCTTTCTGTTGAGAAACTCGATATCCACTTAAACCCAGGAAATTTAACAAGGAAATAGTCCATTCAATGCATTCTTCCTCTGTCACTGTTGCTATTAGGAGGTCGTCTCGTATTGCAGAAGGGTACCATCTCCCAGCGGCCTTTCCCACTGTTCTAATTCTTTGGCTAACTGATTCCCAAAATCGTGGGGGGAATTGCACCATCCTTGGGGCAATACTGTCCAGGTAAGTTGAGTCTTTCTTCCTATAGCTACAGATTCCCACTCAAAGGCAAAAATCTTTTGACTCTCGGGAGCTAAGGGAAGGCAGAAGAATGCGTCTTTTAAATCTAATACTGTGAACCAGGCCAAATTATCCTTCAGTCTAGTTAAAAGTGTGTATGGATTAGCAACTACCGGATGAAATGTCTTGGTTATTTCATTTACTGCTCTCAGATCCTGAACTAGTCTATAGGCTCCATTAGGTTTCTTTACTGGCAGGATTGGTGTATTAAAATCTGTTTCACATTCTACCAATAATCCCAATTCCAAAAACCTTTTGATTATGGGCTCAATCCCCTTCCTGTCTTCTATCCTCAGAGGGTATTGTTTTCTTCTCACTGGTTTTGCCCCAACTTTAAGTTCAACAACAATCGGTACTGCTTGTTTTGATTTTCCAGGTATATCAGTAGCCCACACTAATGGGTATGTCTTATTTAGAATTCGCTCGAAATTGTGATTCTCAGGTTTAGGTTCCACACAACTGATCGTCAGGCTTAGAGCTGTAATCAGTTGTTCCTCATTCACCTGTAATTCCAATTTGTCTTTGTTGAACTTTATTACGGCTCCCAAGTTCTCCAATAAGTCTCTTCCCAATAAGGGCTTAGGCGAATTTGGTAAATACAGGAACTGATGAATTCCCATTTGTTTCCCAATTTTGTATTTAATGGGTTTCAAGAAGTAAGCCTTTTCTGGTTGGCCTGTTGCTCCCACAACTTGTACAAATTCATCACTTTTAGGTACCAATTCCTGATTTAAAACCGAAAAAGTTGCTCCCGTGTATCAATCAAAAGTTCAATTCCTTTTTACCTTCCCTAGCTCTATTTTAACCAGTGGGTCTGCTAGGGTACGCCCACCGGTCTTCCTCATTCACTATTCTGATGTGTGGTAGTAGTAGTAGTGGCCATTAGCCTTTCCCTTCGTTGGGGGCATTCCCGCTTCCAGTGTCCCATCTGTAGGCAGTACGCACATTGATTTGGCCCTACTCTAGCTGGGTGGGGTTGGAGCCTTCCTCCCCTTCCTGCCGGGTTGCCTCTACCTCTTCCCCTGGTTCCAGGTTCCGAGTAACCTGTCTTCTGAGCTGCCACTGCTACAGCGACTACTCGTGCTATTCTCCTGTCCTCCTTTTTCTTCTCCTCAATCTCTCTATTATTGTATACTTTCCATGCCTCATTCAGCAGTGTCTCTAGGTTTTTATTTGCTGGATGCTCAAGTTTTTCTAATTTCTTTCTAATGTCTGGGTTACTCTGTCCCATCATCAACCCTAACAAGTGCTGTTTCCCTTCTTCTGTTGCTGGGTCCAGGGGTGTGTATTGTCTCATCGCTACCCTAAGTCTATCCAAAAACTCTGATGGGGTCTCATCCTTTCCCTGCCTGACGTCATATAGCATTGACCAATTTATAGCCTTAGGGATCACATTACACAAGCCCATCGCTATCAGTTTCCTATACTGCACTAGCTGTTGATAGTGCTCTGGATTGCCCGGGTCCCATTCTGGTTTACTGCTGGGAAAATTATCTTCTAGTCTTCCTGATAATACCTGAGCATGTCGTTTTCCTGTTTCCAATACGAGTTCCCTTTCTGTATCTGTCAACTCTGACAGCATCACTTCTATATCCTCCCAATCAATATCTAAATTCTTTGCCATTAATTCAAACCTCTTCGCTACTCCCTCAGGGTTTCTCCTGAAATTCCTTGCCTCATCCCTCCAATTGTTCAAATCACTCGTCGAGAACGGCACTTTTACTCTAGTCTTTTCCCCTAACATTGGTACAACTTCTCAGAGAGGAGCTATCGTATGGTTCCCTTCCTCTCTTTGCTTTGCTTCCCCCCCGTGCCACAGATCTGGTATAATACGAGTGACCGATCTCTTCCCCTGGATCTCCTTCCTGTGCCTCAATGTCTCCCTTATTCTTTCTCTTCTCTTTCCTCTTCTCCCCTGCCTGTTCTTCCTCTTCCCCTTTTATCTCCATTACACAATCCACCCGGTTCTCGACCTGCGTCTGTTGCCCTTTTTGTATCTGCCGGCTCCTATCCTGTCCCGGGCTGCTGTCCTTCTCATCCTCTGTTCCCCTCCCACTTCTCTCATCCTTTATCTGAATTACTATATTAAGTTGTTCCCTCCGGTGGCCATTTCTTATTGTCATCTAACTTATACAATGGCCACCACTGTGTGCAATATTTAAGGAGTGTCTTTTTTTTTACTTATGCTTCCCCCTGGAATCCCTCCCAAGTCCTTCCAATGTTTTAGGATACATTCATATTTATGTCCTTACTCTGTCGACCTCCCATGGCTGTTCCCTGTATCTGCGTTCTCTGTTTAACCGGAACAGTCTCTTTTTCCCGCGAGCACTATATGCACTATGCAAGCTCTATATTTTAACACTTCATGCACACAATTTCCAATCGCTTTGTCCGTTTCCGACCTGGCTTCTCGCGAAGAACAGGAAATGCGGATCAGGACTCCCTCTCGCTTCGCAGCGATGCTGCGTCTCATTCAATCACACCCACACATGTGGCCGGTTGACGTTGCCCCCTTAAGAAAGGGAATATGGTGGACGGAAGTTGGTAAACGGAAGGAATAGTCTAAACTAATTTTCATTGGTCAGGTGGGAGGAAGCACCTTCTGAACGGGAGTGGAAATGGGCATTTCCAGCACTTCTCGGTCAGTCTTGCTTCCGCCTTTTCTCCGTGCAGCATCTCTTCCTCTGCTGGGCTTTCTGCCAAGACTTCGGCCTTGAAGGCTTGATAGGAATCCGGTACTAACTCCCTTCTAATTAACACAAACTGCTTTTAACTTCTTTCTTTTCTCTTTCTCCCTCTTTTCCGAACTACTCTGGGGAAAGGGGGGAAGAGAAGGGGGAGCGGAGGTGGGGAAACCCCTCGGCCGAGGGGGGGTTACTCTCATTTCTGTGTTACTCTGTTGTATATCTTTGTATATATTGTAGATATTGTAAATTTGTAAATATTCCCCTGCAAAATCCTACACTGCTTTGTAAATATAGCTCCACTGCTTTGCTAATTCGGCTGGTGAGTTTTTTTTTCCTTTCCCTTCAATTTTTTATTCCCTTTTACCTTACAAGGGGGAAGGGAAGAGGCTTCTCGGCCTTACCCTTCCACCCACCACAAACTGCCCTACCTTTCCAGTCTATCAGAGTATACTGCTTTACCACAAGATGTCGCTGGCCAACCGTATAGTCAGCTTCGGGCTGGCACACAGCTGTGAACCAAGGTAGGTTTGCAGATGATATCACAATAAATTCTTACACACTAAAGAGATTACAGTTAACACAAAATACCAAATCCTTATCCCGAAATTCAAACTCGAGTCTTACTAAATTGCGAGATTCTTGCAGACAACATAACAATGTTAGACAAAGTGTGACACAAATGTATCTCTTCAGAAACAAAGCAACAACATTAAGATGGAAGAGAATCATATACCCGATTAACAAAGACTCCGATTTACAGTGGGGACTCGAACTCCTATTTCCAGTGGGGACTCGAATCCCTATATTTTGGGACTTTGCCAGGGCGTCCCCAGGCTTTCCCGTCAGGTGACCACGTCTGGTCCCTGTTTCCCAGTCAAAGCGCTTTATCCCAAAATCAATAAACAATGAAAAATACCTCTTGATCGGAGCAGGAGATGCAGGTTACCCTTCGTCCACCAACGAGCGCTGGTCCGGGGGGGTCTCTTCTGACAGAAAGTCGTCAGGGGCGCCCAGAGGGTCCCGGCCCCGGACCCGGCTCGGGAGGACCCCTTTTGTCCTGGATCTCCTGTATGCTCCTGCCTGGCTCGCCAGAAAATGATGCCGAATTTTGCCCCAAAAGGCGAGACTAACTGCCTAAGAGACTCAATTTAAGTCAGATAGACAGGAGGTATTTTATTGGCAACGCGTTGGAGAAATCACTAAATGGATTTCTGCCTTTCCCGTAACAAAAGCATGCCTTTTATACAGTTTTGGATGTAGTATTACATCAGATCATATACATAATCATATCTTTGCATGCGTATTCATATGGGGCGTGGTGTAGGCTGAGCGTGGGCGGGGACATCTCTTTTGACGATCTTCTTGGTGGTCCTTCCGGTGGCCTTCATCATGGGCAGGGGTTTCCTGATGAGTCTTCCTCCTTAAACTTTTGAACTCCTTTCCTAATTTGGTCAATTCCCGGTGTGCCTGGCTTGGTTCCGCTGACAAGGCTCTGAGTGTTAGTTTGGCCTTGTTGGCTCTGAATGTTAGTTTGGCCTTGTTGGCTCTGAATCATGCTTACCCTAACAGTTCTTATCAGTCTTTATTCCTTATCTTCTTTTTCTGTCACAGTGACCCCTGCCTTAGCCAATTTATTGCTCTACCTGGTTTATGCTTTCGAAAGCTATCTGTTTTGGGACTTCACACCTTTCAACAGTCCAGTATGGCCTGTGCGAAAGCAGAATGGAGGTGGAGGTGATCTCAGGTTGGCCTGAAGGTACCAACTGTGCTAAACCTCCAGAGGAGAGAGTAACTCGTGCGGTTTGTTGAAGACCACTCTTAAAGCCATGGGGGGTGGATCTTTGAAAAATTGGGAAAAACATTTAGCATAAGCAACCTGGCTGGTAAATAGTAGACATTCAGTGAATGGAGCTGGATCTGCGCATTCAGATCTGCTACAGAAAATAGATGGTGATAGAGTTCCTGTTGTTAGAGAAAAGAACCTGTTAGTGTTGTGGGTTTGAGAGGAAGGCCCAGCCTTCTTCCCCCCACAAAGAGAGGAAAAAAAAAAATTGACCACAGCTAGCCACAGCCGGAGGAGCAAAGGAATGCTGTATTTAGAAGCAGCATTAGAGAATGCTGGGTATATATACACAATTTAGAGTATTTGCAATATATACACAGAAATATACAGCAAAGTAATACAGGAACGAAATTCCCCTCTCCCTGCTGGAGGAGGGTTCCCCCCCATACTCCCTTCTATCCCCTTTTTCCCCAGAGAGGGTTAGAAAGAGAGGAAAGGAGCAGTTGTTAATTAAAAGCAGTTATAAATTAGAGCAAAATGTTAGTAGGTTTGCAGGCCTCACGCTTATCAGTCCAAGGTCAGTCTGGCAGAGAGTCTAGAAGCTGCGAAAATGGAGGAGGGAAAGTGAACTGAGGAAAGTCTCAGCTGTACTCAAAACTTAAAGTTGCATTCTACCAATCCACCAATTAAATCCATTTAGACCTGTCCTTTGTTTACAAAACATTCAGCCATAGTGCTGTCCCTTCCTTAAAGGCTGTGGTGAAGAGGTTATTAATTTTATGAATATGATATATGAATAATGAAAATTATTTTATTAATTATCAAACTATTAATAACTGATGAATCACCAACTTATATACATGTTCTAGTGCATGTTCGTGAAATAGATTCCACACATGGCTTAGTGTTATGATTATAACTTAATTGAACTAGTTACAGACTATCTCTATACTTATATAATGGAGGGTGCAGTTCCGCCGCTTGACCACTAGATGGATACTCGGCGGGACGCGGGGGGCTTCTGGCTATACACAGCAATATTGCAATCTTTCTATGTGTTAGCGCTTACTCTGCTAGACGCGGATACTTTGAACTGAGTGCTAGTGGATGGAATGCACGTGGAAGATATTCGATTCCCTTCAGACAACAGGGATCGGTCCTGGTAGGGGTCCGCTCGCACGGCAGGGCGGGACGACGGTGGCCGGTAGGTGGGCTCGGACGACACGGCAGCAGGCAAAGCTAGGGAGGTCGGCCCAACCACAGCAGTTCTCGGGCTAGTGCAAACAGCCTCAGGGAGAGAATGCGGCTGTGTTAGGCAGCAGATTCTCGTTTACTGAGCTTAAAGGAGCAGCGGGACTCTAGGAGTGGTCCCGGGTTCGGTGCAGTATAGGCACGAACAATGCCTTAGTCTTCCCTGAGATTCACAGGGCTCAGAGCAGCACTCGGCGGCTCCTCAGAGCAGCACTCAGCGGCTTCTCTCCCGCTACGGCGGGGCTAGGCATACGTGGACTCGGTATCGATCAAGTCCCTTCTCCCTGGCAACTGGGCAGATCTTACCCTCGGGGGATTGGTCCAGTCCTCCGGTGGCACGTTGGGCTCTCCTGGTCGGTACGACTGGCCGTAGTGACGCTGGATCCCTCAGAAACAGCGAAGGTCCTCACTCTGGGCTTCTCACCATGCACGGGCTTTCAGTATACGTGCATGTATAACAGAAGCTAACAACAATAAGCTCAATGGCAAAGGCTGCAGCTCGAGAGTTACTCTCTCGAGCAAGCACAGAGACAAAGTGAATGAGGGGGGCAACTTGTTTACCAACTGGGGTGATACTTATAGATTCCTCGAGGCTGGGCTTGACCAATGGGCACTCTCATAAGCAACTGGCTTCAGCCTATAGAAAGTGTGAAACTAGAATTATGCCCATACTTGGTGTCAGCACGAGCACTGCATGCGCTGGGTGCGTGCAAGCCTGGTTAATGCCTTGGCTTTTGTCTTCCTCCTGGAGGAGGGGGAACTTGCCCACATACTGGGACAAGATTCAGTATCTGGGCATAATGTGCCTTCACCACAAAGGCACAGCCTAAAAAGGTCACAGTCCACCCCTTCTAAACAATTTCATTGGCTGTTCATACTGTCCATCCAATCCAAAACGATATTTACAGTTCGTGAGCAAAGTTCATAGTCCATTCTGGCTACACTCAGATGTAGATGATTCAAAAGTCCAAGAAAATCAGAAAATGAGAAAAATGGAAAACAGTTCATTTCTTCGCCGACAAAGTGAAGAAAAGGGAAACCAGGATTCACAGGGTCTCTTAGTTGATTCAGGGCTCTCGGGGTTCGCAGGGTTTGTACACCGTAGATTCCTCATAGTTCCTTCCTTTGGACGCGATGTAGCCATACAACAGTTTGAAATTAAACTCTTTCAGCTAAAGTTAAATTGCTTTGTGGAATACACTGAATTTCACCATTCTCTTGCATTACCCAATAAGCGTGACCCGGACCTTCAGCTGAAACCACCCCTCGGACAGGTTTAGCCTCTCCTGAGGGCGAAAATACCCAAACAGTTTTACTTAACAGATTATATTCACTAACAACAGGAACTCTATCGCCATCTACTTTCTGTAGCAGATCTGAATGTGCAGGTCCAGCTCGGTTCACTGAACCTCTACTATTTACCAGCCAGGTTGCTTGTGCTAAATGTTTTTCCCAGTTTTTCAAAGATCCACCCCCCATGGCTTTAAGAGTGGTCTTCAAAAAACCGTTGTAGCGTTCAATCTTCCCTGAAGCTGGTGCACAGTAGGGAATATGGAATATCCACTCAATACCGTGCTCCTTTGCCCGGTTCTTTACAAGGTTGTTCTTGAAATGAGTTCCGTTGTCTGACTCAATCCTCTCTGGAGTTCCGTGTCTCCACAGGATCTGTCTCTCCAGACCGAGAATGGTGTTGCGTGCAGTTGCATGTGGAACTGGATAAGTTTCCAACCATCCAGTGTTTGCCTCTACCATAGTAAGCACGTATTGCTTACCAGAACGAGAACGTGGTAGAGTGATGTAGTCAATCTGCCAAGCTTCACCATATTTGTACTTGGACCATCTGTCACCATACCACAAGGGCTTAAGTCGTTTTGCCTGCTTAATAGCAGCACAAATGTCACAGTCATGGATGACTTGTGTAATAGCATCCATGGAAATGTCTATGGATCTGTCATGAGCCCATTGGTATGTTGCATCTCTGCCTTGATGTCCTGACGAATCGTGAGCCCACCGAGCTAAGAATATCTCACCTCGGTGTTTCCAGTCGAGATCAAGATTAGAGTCCATGTCTACTTGAGAAACTCTTGCAGCTAGATCTGCCTGATGGTTGTGTTGCTGTTCCTCAGTAGCTTTGCTCTTAGGAATGTGAGCATCAATGTGTCTCACTTTCACTGGAATTCTCTCGATTCGATCAGCAGTGTCCTGCCACAGGTTGGCTGCCCAAATGGGTTTTCCTTTTCTCTGCCAACCACTCTTCTTCCAGTTCTTTAGCCAACCCCATAGAGCATTGGCTACCATCCATGAGTCAGTGTAGAGATAAAGCTTTGGCCATCTCTCACATTCAGCTGCGTCAAGAGGTAGCTGGACAGCTTTTACCTCTGCGACCTGACTGGATTCTCCTTGTCCGTTCTTTTCCTCTGCAACTTGGCATGTTGGACTCCACACTGCAGACTTCCACCTTCGCTTGTTTCCAACAAGACGACAGGAACCGTCTGTGAACAAAGCTTATTTCTTTTCATTATGAGAAAGGTCATTGTAAGGAGGAGCTTCCTCAGCACGAGTTACTTTCTCCTCTGGAGGTTTAGCACAGTTGGTACCTTCAGACCAACTTGAGATCACCTCCACTAGACCAGGTCTTTCAAGATTTCCCATTCGAGCTCTTTGTGTTATCAGAGCCATCCACTTGGACTATGTTGAGCCTGTAGCATGATGTGTTGTGGAGCCTTTGCCTTTGAACATCCAATTCAAAACTGGTAATCTGTATGCTTCCTCCATTGTTTACCAGTTAAACTTATATTAACCTCCACCTTACTTAACTCTTGAGACCCACCAGTGACTCCCAGAATAGTTATAGACTCCGATCCCTGATAATTTGATGGTATTATGGTGCAGAGCTCCTGTGTCAACCAAGGCCCGGTACTTCCGAAATTGTGAAGTGCCAGGCCACTGCATGTACATATCCCAATAGATTCTGTTATCTCCATTATCCCTTTCTTCCCCCTGGCGGGAGCCAGGGCACCCCTAGTTATGGGGAACATGACCACATGTGCATTGAGCGCACTGTGCAGTGTTAGAACTGGAGCCACTGTTAGAGCTACTAGAGTTGTTCTGGGGAACTGTGGAAGTAACAGCTACCCTTCTGGTATTGCTACCTCGGGTTCTGCCACTTTGCAATTCCCTCAGTCTCCTGAAAAGATTAGAAGTTGGTTGGCCATCCCAGCGGTTCATGTTCTCACCAAACTGATCACGCAGAGTTATCCAAATAGTCCTACGTGATTGCCTTGGTGGTCTGTTTTGATTTGATCTGTTTTGGAATGGCCTCCTTGGAGGACGTGTATTCCTCACAGATGAAACTTGTATCCACCTTGAGGAAGAATTAGAATTTTCTCTTTGTGCCAATTGGGATATGGAATTTTTAAATTAATCCTTCAACTCTTTCATGCAATTCTTTATTTCACCAGACATAGTTTCAATGGCTGAAACCAAAGATCCACGTGTCATGCTATCCTCCAATTGTCTCATTTGATCAGTGAATTGGCCAACCGTAGGAGGAGCTCCACCATAATTTCTTGACACAATTCTTCTCGCCAGAATGTTTGCATAATTAGAAGGAGCAAGCTTGGTGAGCTTTTTAGCAAGACCTGTTCCCACAGGAATGTCATCAGGTATCAGAGTTTCATGTTCACCGTAGAGTATCTCTCTAACAGCAAATTCTCTCAGGCACTTAATTCCCTCATCGATGGTAGTCCAGGGTTTAGGATTCCATGGAAGATCATCTCGGGAAGGTGTGGCCGGTTGACGGTGTCCCTTTAAGAAAGGGAATATGGTGGACGGAAGTTGGTAAACGGAAGGAATAGTCTAAACAATTTCATTGGTTAAGTGGGAGGAAGCACCCTCTGAACTGGGAGATATCCTGGGCACTCCGGGAACTTCTCGGTCAGTCTTGCTTCCGCCTTTCCTTTGGGCAGCATCTCTTTCTCTGCTGGGCTTTCTGCCAAGACTTCGGCCTTGAAACCGATAAGATAGAAGGCCTGTATTAACTCCTTTCCAATTAACACAAAACTGCTTTTAACTTCTTTCTTTCTTCTTTCTCCCTTTTTCTGACCTACTCTGCGGAAAGGGGGGAAGAGAGGGGAGAGCGGAGGTGGGGAATCCCCTCTCTGGCGAGGGGGGTTACTCTCATTTCTGTGTTACTCTGTTGTATATCTTTGTATATATTGTAGATATTGTAAATTTGTAAATATTCCCCTGCAAAACCCTACACTGCTTTGTAAATACAGCTCCACTGCTTTGATATTTCAGCTGGTGAGTTTTTTTTCCTTTCCCTTCAATTTTTCTTTTCCCTTTTACCTTACAAGGGGGAAGGGAGGAGGCTTCTTGGCTTTACCCTTCCACCCACCACAGAAGGGTATCTCAGGGGAACTGCAAATAAAAGGCGTACCCACAGATTAACCTTACTGAGAATCTTGGCTAGGTGTCTATCTATTCCATTACCCTTCGAGAGAGTTCCTAGCTGAGCTGCTGACTTGTCTGCAACTATTAGAGTTGGAGCACATGTATCATAACATCTACTAAGCCAAGTTAGAATTGGCTCCTTATCTGTCCTGGTGCAATCTTTACGGACATTTCTCAGCTCTTTGTGAGGCAAATGACACCCCGAAAGGTCACCTTCTTCTCCATCTATCACATTTTCCTGAACATGTTGTCCCCATAATCCTGCTGTCACTCTCTTAAGGATCTCTCTATGCTTAGAAGCACCACTAGCTGCTGTCCTAGCTGCATCTCTTTCTGGTGTTGATCTCAATAATTCAGCTAGATCTTTAAAACAAATCTTCTCTTCCTCCTCAGCAGGATCTTTTCTAGTAGAGGGTCCCTCAACAGGATCAGTCTCCTGCTCTTCTCCTCCATTAGCTCCTGGATCCTCTTTGGTCATTCCACTTCTAGTCTTTAAAACAGCTACTTCCTTAACCGGAGCTGTGTTTGAATTTACAGTCACCTTAACAGAAGCTGACAGGTTCTGAGACAGATCAGGTGCTGTGGCAGCGGCTTCCGGTCCGGCCGAGAGAGTGTGCGGTAATGACCTTGCCTCGTTAATGGCCGAAAAAGAGGAAGGGGAAGAAGGAGGAGGAACCGACATGTTGGCAGTTGCCGCCGCACCTGGCAGCTTGCCAGAATCAGCAGCAAAACTGTTCAAAGCAGCTTTTCCAATAGATTTTTTATCTTTCTCTTTAACTGACACAGATTCCCCACTCTCCTCATCACTAGATGTCTCTGGGCCTGACCCAGAGGAACGCTGCTTCTTCTTTGATCTGTGCTTAATAATAAAACACGCTCTGGACACCTTTTTCTCCCAACACCAAGAATACAGTGAATACACATTAGTTATCACCAGCAGCAGGATTACACACATAAAATAAATCACCTTTGGATCCCAGACATCACTTAAAGTTACTCTTTCCCCTACTGGGATCCTAAACTCCTTTATCTCAATCGGGAGAGTGCTAGAGGTCACATTCCTGTATCTCGCTGGCCAGAAAAAATCTATACAGCGTCCATACAGGAGCCTCAGTCTATACTTAAACCACAAAGAAATTCTCTGCATCAAATATTTACCTAGGTAATCCAGAATCAAACCCAAACAATATCTGTATATCAGAGCCCCAAAAATTGAGAAAAACAGATGCTCCAAATTCCAAAGCTCCTTCATGTTTGCTAGTCCGGCTCGAGCAAGCAATAAAACAATAAAGCAATAAATCAAGCTAATTATCCTCAAGCCCCACGTTGGGCGCCAAGAAAAAAAAATGTCGTGGGTTTGAGAGGAAGGCCCAGCCTTCTTCCCCCCGCAAAGAGAGGAAAAAAAAAAATTGACCACAGCTAGCCACAGCCGGAGGAGCAAGGGAATACTGTATTTAGAAGCAGTATTAGAGAATGCTGGGTATATATACACAATTTAGAGTATTTGCAATATATACACAGAAATATACAGCAAAGTAATACAGGAACGAAATTCCCCTCCCCCTGCTGAGGAGGGTTCCCCCCCCCGTACCCCCTTCTCTCCTCTTTTTCCCCAGAGAGGGTTAGAAAGAGAGGAAAGGAGCAGTTGTTAATTAAAAGCAGTTATAAATTAGAGCAAAATGTTAGTAGGTGTCGAGGGTTGGAAGGGAAAGGGCTCCTCCCCCCGGAAAAGTGAAAGGAAAAAAAACTCACAGCTGAATTAGCAAAGCAGTGACTGCTGTATATTTACAAAGCAATATAGGATATGCAGGGGAATATACAGAATTTACAGTATTTACAATATATACAAAAATATACAATAAAGTAGCACAGAAATGAGAGTTCCTCCCTCTGCTGAGGGGGTTCCCCACCTCTGCTCCCCCTTCTCTCCCCCTTTCCCCAGAGAGGGTTAGAAAGAGAGAAAAGAGAAAAAAAATTAAAAGCAGTTATGTGTTAATTGGAAAGCGGTTAATACAGGCCTTGCAGTTTATCAGTTTCAAGGTCAAGCCTTGGCCGAAAGCCCAGAACGCTGTGAGCTGCAAAGGGGGAAAAGTAAGACTGACCAGAAAAGTGCAGGAATGCCCAGGATACTCTGCTGCACTCCCAGTTCAGAAGGTGCTTCCTCCCAATCTACCAATGAAATTAGTTTAGATTCGTCTTTCGTTTACAAACATCCAACCTCAATATTCCCTTTTTTAAAGGGGAAAGCCTCAAACGGTCACAGTGGGTTTGCAGGCCTCACGCTTATCA
Source organism: Melanerpes aurifrons (assembly GCA_011125475.1). Taxonomy (NCBI): domain Eukaryota; kingdom Metazoa; phylum Chordata; class Aves; order Piciformes; family Picidae; genus Melanerpes; species Melanerpes aurifrons. Next base: position 595,691 of record WWNC01000164.1, on the reverse strand, counting down.
GTCCAAGGTCAGTCTGGCAGAGAGCCTAGAAGCGGACAAGCTGCGAAAAGGGAGGAGGGAAAGTGAACTGAGGAAAGTCTCAGCTGTACTCAAAACTTAAAGTTGCATTCTACCAATCCACCAATGAAATCCGTTTAGACCTGTCCTTTGTTTACAAAACATTCAGCCATAGTGCTGTCCCTTTCTTAAAGGTACAGCCTCAAACGGTCACAGTTAGGTAAAACTTTTCGGGTATTTTTCCCCTCAGGAGAGGCTAAACCTGTCCGAAGGGTGGTTTCAACTGAAGGTCCGGGTCACACTTATTGGGTAATGCAAGAGAATGGTGAAATTCAGTGTATTCCACAAAGAAATTTAACTTTAGCTGAAAGAGTTTCTGTGACCGTTTGAGGCTGTGCCTTTAAGAAAGGGACACTATGGCTGAATGTTTGATCTCACTAATTCAGCTAGATCTTTAAAACAAACCTTCTCTTCCTCCTCAGCAGGATCTTTACTAGTAGAGGACCCCTCACCAGGATCAATCTCCTGCTCTTCTCCTCCATTAGCTCCTGGATCATCTTTGGTCTTTCCACTTCTAGTCTTTAAAACTGCTCCTTGCTTAACTGGAGCTGTATCAATTTTTTTTTTCCTCTCTTTGTGGGGGGAAGAAGGCTGGGCCTTCCTCTCAAACCCACAACAGTTTAATTTCAAACTGTTGTTCAGCTACATTGCGTCCAAAGGAAGGAACTATGAGGAATCTACGGTGCACGAACCCTGAGGACCCTTAGAGTCCTGAGTCAACTAAGAGACCCTGAGAATCCCTATTTCCCTTTTCTTCGCTTCATCTGCGAAGAGATAAACTGTTTTCCATTTTTCTCATTTCCTGATTTTCTTGGACTTTTGAATCATCTACATCTGAGTATAGCTGGAACGAACTATGAACTTTACTTACGAACTGTGAATATTGTCTTGAATTGGACAGACAGTATGAACAGCCAATGAAATTGTTTAGAAGGGGTGGACAGTGACCATTTGAGGCTGTGCCTTTAAGAAAAGGACAGTACTAGGGCACTGTGGCTGAATGTTTTGTAAACAAAAGACAGGTATAAACGAATTTCATTGGTAGATTGGTAGAATGCAACTTTAAGTTTTGAGTGCGGCTGGGACTTTCCTCAGTTCACTCTCCCCTCCTCCTTTCAAGCTCATCCGCTTCTAGGCTCTCTGCCCGACTGACCTTGGACAGATAAGTGTGCAGTCTACTAACACTTTGCTTTAATTTATAACTGCTTTAATTAACAACTGCTCTTTTTCTCTCTTTCTAACCCATTTTGGGGATAAAGGGGTGTGGTGGGTGAAAGGGTAAAGCCAAGAAGCCTCCTCCCTTCCCCCTTGTAAGGTAAAAGGGAATAAAAAAATTGAAGGGAAAGGAAAAAAAAACTCACCAGCCGAATTAGCAAAGCAGTGGAGCTATATTTACAAAGCAGTGTAGGATTTTGCAGGGGAATATTTACAAATTTACAATATCTACAATATATACAAAGATATACAACAGAATAGCACGGAAATGAGAGTAACCCCCCTCGCCGAGAGGTTCCCCACCTCCGCTCTCCCCTCCCTTCCCCCCCTTCCCCCAGAATAGTTCGGAAAGAGGAGAAAGAAGAAAGAAAGAAGTTAAAAGCAGGTTGTGTTAATTGAAAGCAGTTACAGGCCTGGTTATCAGTTTTCAAGGCCGGAGCCTTGGCAGAAAGCCCAGCACAGGGAGCTGCTGCACAAGGAGATGCGGAAGCAAGAGTGACAGAGAAGTGCTGGAAATGCCCACTTCACTCTCAGGCCAGACAGTGCTTCCTCCCACTCGACCAATGAAATTGTTTAGAGTGTTCCTTCCGTTTACCAACTTCCGTCCACCATATTCCCTTTCTTAAGGGGGCACCATCAACCGGGCACAATCCACCCCTTCTAAACAATTTTCATTGGCTGTTTATACTGTCCATCCAATCCAAGATGATATTTACTGTTCGTGAATAGAGTTCATAGTCCATTCCGGCTATGCTCAGGTGTAGATGATTCAAAAGTCCAAGAAAATCAGAAAGTGAGAAAAATGGAAAACAGTTCATTTTCTTCGCCGACGAAGCAAAGAAAAGGGAAATAGGGAAATTTCAGGGTCTCTTAGTTGACTCAGGGCTCTCAGGGATCTCAGGGTTCGTGCACCGTAGATTCCTCGTTGATTCTTGTTTTGGGCGCGATGTAGCTGTACAGCAGTTCGAAGTTAACCTCTTTCAGCTAAAATTAAATTTCTTTGTGGAATACACTGAATTTCACCATTCTCTTGCATTACCCAATAAGTGTGACCCGGACCTTCAGCTGAAACCACCCCTCGGACAGGTTTAGCCTCTCCTGAGGGTGAAAATACCCAAACAGTTTTACCTAACAGATTCTTTTCTCTAACAACAGGAACTCTATCACCTTCTGCTTTCCGTAGCAAATCTGAATATGCAGGTCCAGCTCGGTTCACTGAACCTCTACTATTTACCAGCCAGGTTGCTTGTGCTAAATGTTTTTCCCAGTTTTTCAAAGATCCACCCCCCATGGCTTTAAGAGTGGTCTTCAACAAACCGTTGTAGCGTTCAATCTTCCCTGAAGCTGGTGCATAGTAGGGAATGTGGAATATCCACTCAATACCGTGCTCTTTTGCCCAGTTCTTTACAAGGTTGTTCTTGAAATGAGTTCCGTTGTCTGACTCAATCCTCTCTGGAGTTCCGTGTCTCCACAGGATCTGTCTCTCTAGACCGAGAATGGTGTTGCGTGCAGTTGCATGTGGAACTGGATAAGTTTCCAACCATCCAGTGTTTGCCTCTACCATAGTAAGCACGTATTGCTTACCAGAACGAGAACGTGGTAGAGTGATATAGTCAATCTGCCAAGCTTCACCATACTTGTACTTGGACCATCGGTCACCATACCACAAGGGCTTAAGTCGTTTTGCCTGCTTAATAGCAGCACAAATGTCACAGTCATGGATGACTTGTGTGATAGCATCCATGGAAATGTCTATGGATCTGTCACGAGCCCATTGGTATGTTGCATCTCTGCCTTGATGTCCTGATGAATCGTGAGCCCACCGAGCTAAGAATATCTCACCTCGGTGTTTCCAGTCGAGATCAAGATTAGAGTCCATGTCTACTTGAGAAACTCTTGCAGCCAGATCTGCCTGATGGTTGTGTTGCTGTTCCTCAGTAGCTTTGCTCTTAGGAATGTGAGCATCAATGTGCCTCACTTTCACTGGAATTCTCTCGATTCGGTCAGCAATGTCCTGCCATAGGTTGGCTGCCCAAATGGGTTTTCCTTTTCTCTGCCAACCACTCTTCTTCCAGTTCTTTAGCCAACCCCATAGAGCATTGGCTACCATCCATGAGTCGGTGTAGAGATAAAGCTTTGGCCATCTCTCACGTTCAGCCACGTCGAGAGCTAGCTGGACAGCTTTTACCTCTGCGAACTGACTGGATTCTCCTTCTCCATCTTTCGCCTCTGCAACTCGGCGTGTTGGACTCCACACTGCAGACTTCCACCTTCGCTTGTTTCCAACAAGACGACAGGAACCGTCTGTGAATAGAGCATATTTCTTTTCATCATCAGAAAGGTCATTGTAAGGAGGAGCTTCCTCAGCACGAGTTACTTTCTGCTCTGGAGGTTTAGCACAGTTGATGCCTTCAGGCCAACTTGAGATCACCTCCACTAGACCAGGTCTTTCAAGATTTCCCATTCGAGCTCTCTGTGTTATCAGAGCCATCCACTTAGACCATGTGGAGTCTGTGGCATGATGTGGTGTGGAACCTTTGCCTTTGAACATCCAATTCAAAACTGGTAATCTGGGAGCTAAGAGAAGTTGTGATTCAGTTCCAATCACTTCAGAAGATGCTTTCACTCCTTCATAGGCAGCTAAGATTTCTTTCTCTGTTGGAGTATAATTAGCCTCTGAACCTCTGTAACCTCGACTCCAGAAACCAAGAGGTCGTCCACGTGTCTCACCTGGAGCTTTTTGCCACAAGCACCAGGTTGGACCATTGTCACTTGCAGCCGTATACAAAATGTTCTTAATGTCTGGCCCATCTCGGACAGGTCCCAGACCCATTGCTTGAATTACCTCTTGCTTTATCTGGTCAAAGGCTGCCTGTTGTTCAGGTCCCCAGTGGAAATGGTTTCTCTTTCGAGTCACATCATACAGAGGTTTCACAATCTGACTGTATCCAGGAATGTGCAGTCTCCAAAATCCCACTATCCCCAAGAAACGTAGGGTCTCTTGCTTGTTTGTGGGACTTGCCATGGTAGAGACTCTATTTACCACATCCACTGGAATGTGTCGGCGTCCATCCTGCCATCGCACTCCCAGAAACTGAATTTCTGTGGTAGGTCCTTTCACCTTGTCTCGCTTGATGGCAAAACCTGCATTCAGAAGAATGTCAATGATTTTGTTACCTTTCTCGAAGACTTCCTCAGCAGTTTTACCCCAGACGATGATATCATCGATGAACTGGATGTGTTCTGGAGCACCGCCTTTCTCCAGAGCATCATGGATCACTGCATGACAGATGCTTGAGCTGTGGATCCAGCCCATTGGCAGCCTGTTGAAAGTGTACTGGATTCCTCTCCAGGTGAAAGCAAACTGAGGCCTGCATTCCTCTGCTATGGGAATAGAGAAAAATGCATTAGCAATGTCTATGGTAGCATACCATTTGGCCTCTTTGGATTCCAGCTCATACTGTAGCTCCATCATGTCTGGTACTGCTGCACTCATAGGTGGTGTCACTTCATTCAGGGCTCGGTAGTCTACTGTCAGACGCCAGTCTCCATTCTGCTTCTGCACAGGCCACACTGGACTGTTGAAAGGTGAATGAGTTTTGCTGACGACTTTCTGACTCTCCAACTGACGAATCAGATTCTGAATGGGCAACAAAGAGTCACGGTTGGTTCTGTATTGTCTGTGATGCACAGTCTGAGAAGCAACCGGCAATTTAATGTCCTGTATCTTATGTTGTCCCACAACTGCAGATTCATCAGAAAGTTCAGGTCTAGCAGATAGCTTCAATTTTTGTCCATCAATTTCTATTGAAGCTACTCCAAAAGCCCATTTGTAACCTCTAGGGTCTTTGAAACGCCCTTCTCTTAGAAAATCAATTCCCAAAATACAAGGTGCATCAGGTCCGGTCACAACTGTATGCTTCCTCCATTGTTTACCAGTTAAACTTATATTAACCTCTACCTTACTTAACTCTTGAGATCCACCAGTGACTCCCAGAATAGTTATAGATTCTGATCCCTGATAATTTGATGGTATTATGGTGCACTGAGCTCCTGTGTCAACCAAGGCCCTGTACTTCCGAAATTGTGAAGTGCCAGGCCACTGGATGTACACATCCCAATAGATTCTATTATCTCTGTTATCCCTCTCCTCCCCCTGGCGGGAGGCAGGGCACCCCTAGTTATGGGGAACATGCGCACATGTGCATTGCACATAGTTTGCAGGATTATAACCTTGCACGTTATAACTGGAGCCACTGTTGGAGCCATAAGAGTCGTTCTGGGGAACTGTGGAAGTAACAGCTACCCTTCTGGTATTGCTACCTCGGGTTCTGCCACTTTGCAATTCCCTCAGTCTCCTGAAAAGATTAGAAGTTGGTTGGCCATCCCAGCGGTTCATGTTCTCACCAAACTGATCACGCAGAGTTATCCAAATAGTTCTACGTGATTGCCTTGGCGGTCTGTTTTGGAATGACCTGTTTTGGAATGACCTGTTTTGGAATGACCTCCTTGGAGGACGTGTATTCCTCACAGATGAAACTTGTATCCACCTGGAGGAAGAATTGAAATTATCCCTTTGTGCCAATTGGGATATGGAATTTCTAAATTCATCTTTTAACTCTCTTATGCAATTCTGAATATCACCAGACATCGTTTTAATGGCTGAAACCAAAGAACCACGTGTCATGCTATCCTCCAATTGTCTCATTTGATCACTGAATTGGCCAACCGTGGGAGAAGCTCCACCATAACTTCTTGACACAATTCTGCTTGCCAGAATGTTTGCATAATTGGAAGGAGCAAGTTTGATGATCTTTTTAGCAAGACCAATACCCACAGGAATGTCATCAGGATTCAGAGTTTCATGTTCACCATAGAGTAGCTCTCTAACAGCAAATTCTCTCAAGCGCTTAATTCCCTCATCTATGGTAGTCCAGGGTTTAGGATTCCATGGAAGATCATCTCGGGAAGGGTATCTTAGGGCAACCGCCATTAAAAGGCGTATCCACAGATTAACCTTACCGAGAGCTCTGCCTAGATGTCTATCTATTCCATTGTCCCTTGAGAGAGTTCCTAACTGAGCTGCTGACTTGTCTCCAACTGTTAGAGCTGGAGCACCTGTATCATAACACCTACTGAGCCAAGCTAAAATTGGTTCCTTATCTGCCCTGGTGAAATCTTTACGGACATTTCGCAATTCCTCCCGTGGAGAAGAACATTCCAAAATATCATCTTCCGCCTCGTCTCCCTGAATTTTTTGTCCATATAATCCTGCTGTCATTCTCCTAAGGATCTCTTTAAGCTGAGAACCACCTTTGCCAGCTGCTTTCCTAGCTTCATCTGTATCCTGCTTTGATCTCACTAGGTTAACTAGATCTTTAAAACAAACCACCTCTTCCTCCTGAGCAGGATCTCTTAGAGTAGAGGGCCCCTCACCAGGATCAGTCTCCAGCTCCTCTTCTTCTCCATCTTTGGCCTTTGCACCTCTAGTCTTTAAAGGAGCCACCTTAACTGGAGCTGTGTTTGAATTTACAGCCACCTTAATGGAAGCTGACAGGTCCTGAGATAAATCAGCTGCTGGGGCAGTGACTTCCGGTCCCACCGAGGGAGTAGGCGGAAGTGACGTTGCTCCGTTAATGGCCGACGAAGAAGAAGACGAAGGAGAAGGAGTAGGAGCCATGTTGATACCAGCTGATGCCCTTGGCTGCTTGCTAGAATCAGCAAAGTCATTTAGAGCTGCTTTACCAATTAACTTTTTAGCCTTCTTTTTAACTGACACGGGTTCTCCACAGTCCTCATCACTAGATGACTCTGGGACTGATCTCGAGCTACGGCGTTTTCTTTTTGGTCTAGTTTTAATAACAAAACACGCCCTGGACACCTTTCTCTCTCGCCACAAGGAATACAGAGAAAACACATTACTTATCACCAGCAGCAGAATTATACACATCACATAAATCACCTTTGGATCCCAGGCATCACCTAAAGTTACTCTCTCCTCAGGCGGAATCTTAAAACCCTTTATCTCAATTGGGAGAGTGGTGGAGGTAACATTCCTGTATCTCACTGGCCATAATAAATTAATACATTTTCCATACCATAATTTAACTCTATACATAACCCACATATAAATTGTCCGCACCAAATATTTACCCAGGTAATCCAAAAGCAAACCCAAACAATATCTGTAAACCAGAGCCCCAAAAATTGAAAAGAACAATCGCTCCACAAACCACAAGACCTTCATGTTTGCTAATTCAGCTAGAAAACACTAAATCAATCAAGTAATAAATTAAACTAATTATCTGCCCCACGTTGGGCGCCAATAAAAAAATGTGGTGGGTGAAAGGGTAAGGCCGAGAAGCCTCTTCCCTTCCCCTTGTAAGGTAAAAGGGAATAAAAAATTGAAGGGAAAGGAAAAAAACTCACCAGCCGAATTAGCAAAGCAGTGGAGCTATATTTACAAAGCAGTGTAGGATTTTGCAGGGGAATATTTACAAATTTACAATATCTACAATATATACAAAGATATACAACAGAATAGCACGGAAATGAGAGTAACCCCCCTCGCCGAGAGGTTCCCCACCTCCGCTCTCCCCTCCCTTCCCCCCTTCCCCCAGAATAGTTCGGAAAAGAGGGAGAAAGAAGAAAGAAAGAAGTTAAAAGCAGGTTGTGTTAATTGAAAGCAGTTACAGGCCTGGTTATCAGTTTTTCAAGGCCGGAGCCTTGGCAGAAAGCCCAGCACAGGGGAGCTGCTGCACCGAAGGAGATGCGGAAGCAAGAGTGACAGAGAAGTGCTGGAAATGCCCACTTCACTCTCAGGCCAGACAGTGCTTCCTCCCACTCGACCAATGAAATTGTTTAGAGTGTTCCTTCCGTTTACCAACTTCCGTCCACCATATTCCCTTTCTTAAGGGGGCACCATCAACCGGGCACAAGGGGAGAGAAGGGGGTACGGGGGGAGGGGAATTTAGTTCCTGTATTATTGTTCTTTTTACTTTGCTGTATATTTCTGTGTATATATTGTAAATACTGTAAATTGTGTATATACCCTGCATTCCCTAAAAAATTACTTGTAAATATAGCATTTCCCTTTGCTCCTCCAGCGGGCTAGCTGTGGTTATTTTTTTTTTTTCTTCTCTTTGTGGGGGAGAAGACTGAGACTTTCTCTCTAACCCTCCACACCTGGAGAAGAGGAGGCTCAGGGGAGACCTTCTTGCTCTCTCCAACTCCCTGAAGGGAGGTTGTAGCCAGGTGGGGTTTGGTCTGTTCTCCCAGGCAAGCAGCACCAGTACAAGAGGACACAGTCTCAAGCTGTGCCAGGGGAGGTTTAGGCTGGGTGTGAGGAAGATGTCCTTCCCAGCAAGAGAGATTGGCCATTGGGATGTGCTGCCCAGGGAGTTGGTGGAGTTACCATAGAATCATAGAATCACAGAATTGTCAGGATTGGAAGGCACCTCAAGGCTCAGCCAGCTCCAACCCTCCTGCCATGGCCAGGGACACCTCACACTACAGCAGGTTGCTCACAGCCACATCCAGCCTGGCTGCAAACACCTCCAGGCAGGAGGCTTCCACCACCTCCCTGGGCAACCTGTGCCAGTCTCTCACCACTCTCATGGGGAACAACTTCTTCCTAACATCCAGTCTCAATCTCCCCATTTCTAGTTTTCCTCCATCCCCCCCAGTCCTATCACTCCCTGACACTCTAGACAACATCACTGGAGGTGTTTAAGAAGAGCCTGGATGAGGCACTGGGTGCCCTGGTTTCCTTGCTTGGTTGGTGCTGGGTGGCAGGTTTGGGCTGGATGATCTCTGAGGTCTTTTCCATCCTGGTGACTCTGTGATTCTGTAGCTCTTCCCTCTGAGGGGCTGGGTGTTGAATGGTGTTTGCAACCCTGCTTGCAGGTGAATATTTAGACATCCTGGCCATTTCCTGTGACAGCTTTGAGGAGGAGGTCAACCCTTTGATCGGCCATGGGCAGGGCAAGAGGAGCCACCTGGGGAACCTGCGGCGGCTGAGGCGCTGGTGCCGAGACTACGCCATGGCCTTCAAACTCAACTCAGTCATCAACAGATTCAACGTGGAGGAAGACATGAACCAGCAGATCCGGGCCCTCAGCCCTGTGCGCTGGAAGTTGAGGAACTGATGGCTGCTTTGGGTCTCCTATCTGGATCACAGCCTTGTTAGGCTGGGAAAAGGCCTCCAAGATTGCCCAGCCCAGCCCTTGACCCAACACCACCGTGGCCGCCAAACCATGGCCCCAAGAGTCATGGCCACAGGGTTCTGAAACACCTCCCAGGCAGCCTGTGCCAGGGCCTCAGCATCCTCCATGCTACAGTCTGACCCTGCTCTCCCTCAGCTTCAAACCATTCCCCCTGGCTCCAGACCCCCTCAGGAGAAGTCTCTCTGCAGCCTTCCTGCAGGATCCCTTCAGGTCCTGGCAGGCAGCTCTGAGGTCCCCTTGGAGCCTTCTCCTCTCCAGGCTGCACAGCCCCAGCTCCCTCAGCCTGTGCTCACAGCAGAGCTACTCCAGACCTTGCAGCATCTTTGTGGCCTCCTCTGGGCTCACTCCAGCAGCTCTGTGTCCTTCTTCTGCTGGGAACACCAGAACTGGAGGTAGAATCGGAGGAGGGGTCTCAGCAGAGCAGAGTCAAGGGGGAAAATCCCCTCTCTTGCCCTGCCTTAGTTCATTTCTTCACCATAAGTAATTTCCACTCAACACAAATCACAGAATGGTTTGGGTTGGAAAGGACCTCCAAAGCTCATCCAGTCCAACCCCCTGCACTCAGCAGGGACATCTTCCACAATATCAGGTTTCTCAGAGCCCTGTCCAGCCTGACCTTGAGGGATGGAGCCTTGACCACCTCCCTGGGCAACCTGTTCCAGTAACTGGCGTCCTCTGGACTCTCTCCAGTAGCTCTGTGTCCTTCTCCTGCTGGGGACACCAGAGCTGGAGACAGGATTGGAGGTGAGGTCTGAGCAGAGCCCAGGGGCAGAATCCCCTCTCCTGCCCTGCTGCCCACACCCCTCTGGCTGCAGCCCAGCACACAGCTGCCTGCTGGGCTGCAGGAGGGCACTGCTGGCTCCTGGGGAGCTGCTCAGCACCCAACACCCCCAAGTGTCTGTCTTCATGTCACAGTTTGTGTCAGTGTGGCTCTAGTGACAGGAGAATTAAGGACATTCCTGCTGAAGGCTTTTGCCATGGGGTCAGCTCCATAGTCTCCTGCCAAGTGCAAACAGCAAATCTTAAGGAGGTGCTCTCTGCCCTCAGGTGTTCCAGTGCTTGCTCATCGAAGGGGAGAACTGTGGTGAGGATGCCCTGAGAGAAGCAGAGAAATTTGTTATCAGTGATGAGGAATTTGAACAGTTCCTGGCTCGCCACAAGGACATCTCCTGCTTGGTACCTGAGTCTAATCAGAAGGTAAGAATGAACCTGGCCTGTTGGACCTTCATGGAACTGGACAGGAGCTAGAGGCTTTCCTGGCAATGAACACTTCTCCTGTGAGCATTGTCTGAGAGAGGGCACAGCTTTGTCAGCGACTGCTTTGTTATGGTGGAAACCAAGGTTTCCTGCTTTCCTTCAAGCTTTTTACTGAGCACAAAGTTAAGAGTAGAGTTAAAAAGTGTTTAAAAACAGCAGGAGCCTTCTGACAGCGTTGTGTGGGCTCCAGGACACTGAATCATAGAATGATGGAATTGGTTTGGTTGTAAGAGACCTTCAAGAGACCTTCAAGGAGAAGGGAAGTGATTGTGCCCCTCCCTGCACCTTGAATGCTGGGCTCAGTTTTGGGCTCCTCACTCCCAGAAGGACATTGAGGAGCTGGAGCAGGTCAAGAGAAGGGCAACAAAGCTGGGGAAGGGTCTGGAGAACAGGGCTAGGGAGGAGCAGCTGAGGGAGCTGGGAATGTTCAGTATGGAGAAGAGGAGGCTGAGGGAGACCTCATTGCTCTCTGCAGCTCCCTGAGAGGAGGCTGGAACCAGGAGGGGGTTGGTCTCTTCTCCCCAGTATCAGGTAACAGGAGGAGAGGAAATGGCCTGGAATGGTGCCAGGGGAAGTTTAAGTTGAATTTTAGGGGAAATTCCATGACTGCAAGAGTGGTCAGGGACTGGCACAGGCTGCCCAGGGAGGTGGTGGAGTCACCTTGCCTGGAAGTGCTCAAGGAATGTGTGGCCATGGCACTTTGGGACATGGTTTAGTGACCATGGTGGGGTTGGGTCGCTGGTTGGACCTCTTGGAGGCCTTTTCCAAATGAAAGATTTCTCAGATTATGTGATTCCAGCTGTTGGGCTCTTGCTTGGTGCAGAACTGACAGCTTTTCGAGCTGGGAGGCTACCTTTGAGCTGGGAGGACACCTTGGTGAGCTGGGGTGATAATCAAGCAGGCCACATCATGTCATTTGGTAGGAAAATGACATCACCATACCAGTATGCAAAAAGTTCTGCTGGTCTGGGAGTTAAGCAAAAGCTTTGATATTATTTAAAACACCTTTATCCAGCTGGGCTTTCACATTTCACTTAGACACTGCCTGAAAGCATTAAAGATCAGGCTTTGAGTCCATAGTTGTTTGTTTGTTTAGAATCCCAGAATGGCTCAGTTTGGAAGAGGCCTCAGAGCTCATCTCCTCCAAGCTCCCCACCATGGGCAGGGACAACTCTCAGCTAGACTCAGCTGCTCAAGGCCTCATCCAGCCTGACCCTGAACATCCCCAGGCAGGAGGCAGCCACAGCCTCCCTGGGCAGCCTGTGCCAGAGACTCAGCAGCCTCCTACCAAAGAACTTTGTCTTCAGCTTCAGTCTAACCCTGCTCTGCCTCAGCTTCAAACCATTCCCCTTTGACCTTCTTGCTCTCTCCAACTTCCTGAAGGGAGGTCGTAGCCAGGTGGGGGTTGGTCTCTTCTCCCAGGCACCCAGCACAAGTGGACACAGTCTCAAACTGTGCCAGGGGACATTCAGGCTGGATGTTAGGAAGAAGTTCTTCACAGAGTCATTGGAATGTGCTGCCCAGGGAGGTGGTGGAGTCACCATCCCTGGAGATCTTCAAGAAGAGCCTGGATGAGGCACTTGGTGCCATGGTCTGGTTGATTGGATAGGGCTGGGTGCTAGGTTGGACTGGATGATCTTGGAGGTCTCTTCCGACCTGGTTGATTCTATGATTCTATGCCACCACTACTGCTAAGTCACCACCACTAAGCCACATCCCTCAGCACCACATCCATGAGTCTTTGAAACAGCTGCAGGGATGGTGGCTCCACCACCTCCCTGGGCAGCCTGTTTGGACACAAGGAGGAAGGGTTTGGACCTCAGGAGGAAGTTCTGCACAAATGAGAGTGGTGAAATAGTGCAACAGGTTGCTCAGGCATATGGTTGAGGTCCCATCCCTGGAGACATTCAAGATGGGACTGGATGTGGCCCTGGGCAGTCTGACCTAGTTGGAGGTGTCCCTGCTGAGCACAGGGGAGGTTGGACAAGACGACCTTGGAGGGTCCCTTCCTCCCCAGTGCAATCTGTGCATCTGTTCCAGTGCCTGGGAAGCCTTCCTGGGAAGACTTCTTTTTTCCTGAGGCAACATTTGTATTTTAATCCTAACTTGCCTCACTTCCTTTCTCTCTGCAAGCATTGCTGTGCTGTGTTGGACACGGTTTTCCCTCCCCCCACACACACTTCTGATGAAGGTTCCTGCTGAAATGGCTTCAAACTGTGTCATGAGTAACCTGGAGGATAAGTCTTAAGCATTCAATGTACCCTGCAGAGGGATTTACACCTTCTGCAGAGGGATTTACACCTGCCATTCTTCTGATAGCAACAAAGAGCTTTGCAGCAGAAAGGTTTTACATTTGCCCCGTGGAGCTTCAGAGTTGAAGGGGAAAGTCCTTAAGTAGGAGCTGCTACTCCTGAGTAAGGGAAGATGCAGCTCTGAAAGCACTGTGAAAGTAGGTCCATGTCTAACCCCTTGCTTTCTGTTTGGACTCTTGATCTAGTTTTAATAACAAAACACGGTCTCGATACCTTCCTCTCCCAATGCAAGGAAATTAGCAGATACACGTTAATTATCACCGAGAGCAAGATTACAGACACCAAATAAATCACCTTTGGATCCCAGCCATCACCTAAAGTTATTCTTTCCTCCGCTGATATCTTAAAGCCTTTTATCTCAATCAGGAGAGTGCTAGAGGTCACATTTCTGTATCTTGCTGGCCACAAGAAATCAACACGTTTTCCATACCATAGTCTAACTCTATACATAAACCACAAATAATTTGTCCGCACCAAATATTTACCCAAGTAATCCAAAATCAAACCCAAACAATATCTGTAAACCAGAGCCTCAAAAATTGAAAAAAATAAATGCTCTAAAATCCACAGCACCTTCATGTTTGCTAATCTGGTTATAAAACACTAAAGCAATAAATCAATAAATTAAGCTAATTATCTGCCACACATTGGGAAGCCAAGAAAAAAAAAGTCGAGGGTTGAAGGGGAAGGCCGCAAAGCCTTCTTCCCCCCCCGTAAGTAAAGGGAAGAAAATTGAAAGGGAAAAAAAAAACACAACCAGATTAGCAAAGGAATGTGCTATACTTACAAAGCAGTTTAGGGAATGCAGGTTTATATACAGAATTTACAGTATTTACAATATATACAGAAATATACAACAAAGTAACACAGAAATGAGATCCCCTTCCCCCCGTCTGGAGGAAGGGTTTCCCCCCGTACCCCCTTCTCTCCCCTTTTTCCCCAAAAAGGGTTAGAAAGAGAGAAAAAAGAGCAAATGTTAATTAAAAGCAGTTATGTGTGTGACTGGTTGACGTTGCCCCCTTAAGAAAGGGAATATGGTGGACGGAAGTTGGTAAACGGAAAGAATAATCTAAACTAATTTAATTGGTGAAGTGGGAGGAAGCACCTTCTGAACTGGGAGTGCAGGAGAAGTTATCCTGGGCACTCCGGCACGTTATCTTCAGTCTTGCTTCTGCCTCTGCTTCAGGCAGCAGCTATCTGTGCTGGGCTTTCTGCCAAGGCTTCGGCCTTCAAACTGACAAACCTGATAAGGCCTGTATTAACTGCTTCCAATTAACACAAAACTGCTTTTAACATTTTTTCCTCTCTCTCTCTCTTTTCTAACCTGCTCTGGGGAAAGGGGGGAGAGAGGGGAGAGCGCAGGTGGGGAACCCCTCGGCAAGGGTGGTTACTCTCATTTCTGTGTTACTTTATTGTATATCTTTGTATATATTGTAAATATTGTAAATTTGTATATATTCCCCTGCAAATCCTACATTGCTTTGTAAATATACAGCTTCACTGCTTTGCTAATTCAGCTTGTGAGTTTTTTTTCCTTTCCCTTCAATTTTTCTTTTCCCTTTACTTTACAGGGGGGAGGGAAGAGGCTTCTTGGCCTTACCCTTCCAACCCACCACATTTTTTTTCTTGGCGCCCAACGTGGGACAGATAATTAGTTTAATTTATTACTTGATTGATTTAGTGTTTTCCAGTTGAATTAGCAAACATGAAGGTCTTGTGGTTTGTGGAGCGATTATTCTTTTCAATTTTTGGGGCTCTGGTTTACAGATATTATTTGGGTTTGATTTTGGATTACCTGGGTAAATATTTGGTGCGGAAAATTTATATGTGGGTTATGTATAGAGTTAGACTATGGTATGGAAAATGCATGGATTTATTATGGCCAGTGAGATACAGAAATGTTACCTCCACCACTCTCCCAATTGAGATAAAGGGTTCTAGGATTCCGCCTGAGGAGAGAGTACCTTTAGGTGATGCCTGGGACCCAAAGGTGATTTATGTGATGTGTATAATTCTGCTGCTGGTGATAACTAATGTGTTTTCTCTGTATTCCTTGTGGCGAGAGAGAAAGGTGTCCAGAGCTTGTTTAGTTATTAAAACTAGATCAAAAAGAAAACGCCGTGGCTCTGGATCAGTCCCAGAGTCATCGAGTGATGAGGAAGGTGGAGACTCTCTGTCAGTTAAAAAGAAGGCTAAAAAGTTAATTGGTAAAGCAGCTCTAAATGACTTTGCTGATTCCAGCAAGCTGCCAAAGGCGGCAGCTGGTATCAACATGGCGCCTACTCCTTCTCCTACTCCTTCTCCTTCTTCTTCTTCTCCGTCGGCCATTAATGGAGCAACGTCATTTCCACCCAATCCCTTGGTGGGACCGGAAGTCACTGCCCCAGCAACTGATTTATCTCAGGACCTGTCAGCTTCCATTAAGGTGGCTGTAAATTCAAACACAGCTCCAGTTAAGGTGGCTACTTTAAAGACTAGAAGTGGAAAGGCCAAAGATGGAGAAGAAGAGCTGGAGACTGATCCTGGTGAGGGGCCCTCTACTCTAAAAGATCCTGCTCAGGAGAAAGAGAAGGTTTGTTCTAAAGATCTAGCTAACCTAGTGAGATCAAAGCAGGATACAGATGAAGTTAGGAAAGCAGCTGGCAAAGGTGGTTCTCAGCTTAAAGAGATCCTTAGGAGAATGACAGCAGGGTTATATGGACAAAGAATTCAGGGAGACGAAGACGAAGACGATATTTCAGAATGTTCGTCACCACGGGAGAAATTGCGAAATGTCCGTAAAGATTTCACAAGGTCCAAGGAGGTCATTCCAAAACAGGACATTCCAAAACAGGTCATTCCAAAACAGACCACCAAGGCAATCACGTAGAACTATTTGGATAACTCTGCGTGATCAGTTTGGTGAGAACATGAACCGCTGGGATGGCCAACCAACTTCTAATCTTTTCAGGAGACTGAGGGAATTGCAAAGTGGCAGAACCCAAGGTAGCAATACCAGAAGGGTAGCTGTTACTTCCACAGTTCCCCAGAACGACTCTTATGGCTCCAACAGTGGCTCCAGTTATAACATGCAAAGTTATAACCCTGCAAACTATGTGCAATGCACATGTGCGCATGTTCCCCATAACTAGGGGTGCCCTGCCTCCCGCCAGGGGGAGGAGAGGGATAACAGAGATAATAGAATCTATGGGGATGTGTACATCCAGTGGCCTGGCACTTCACAATTTCGGAAGTACAGGGCCTTGGTTGACACAGGAGCTCAGTGCACCATAATACCATCAAATTATCAGGGATCAGAGTCTATAACTATTCTGGGAGTCACTGGTGGATCTCAAGAGTTAAGTAAGGTGGAGGTTAATATAAGTTTAACTGGTAAGCAATGGAGGAAGCATACAGTTGTGACCGGACCTGATGCACCTTGTATTTTGGGAATTGATTTTCTGAGAGAAGGGCGTTTCAAGGACCCTAGAGGTTACAAATGGGCTTTTGGAGTAGCTTCAATAGAAATTGATGGACAAAAATTGAAGCAGTCTGTTAGACCTGAACTTTCTGATGAATCTGCAGTTGTGGGACAACATAAGATACAGGACATTAAACTGCCGGTTGCTTCTCAGACTGTGCATCACAGACAATACAGAACCAACCGTGACTCTTTGTTGCCCATTCAGAATCTGATTCGTCAGTTGGAGAGTCAGAGAGTCGTCAACAAAACTCATTCACCTTTCAACAGTCCAGTGTGGCCTGTGCGGAAGCAGAATGGAGACTGGCGTCTGACGGTAGACTACCGAGCCCTCAATGAAGTGACACCACCTATGAGTGCAGCAGTACCAGACATGATGGAGCTACAGTATGAGCTGGAATCCAAAGAGGCCAAGTGGTATGCTACCATAGACATTGCTAATGCATTTTTCTCTATTCCCATAGCAGAGGAATGCAGGCCTCAGTTTGCTTTCACCTGGAGAGGAATCCAGTACACCTTCAACAGACTGCCAATGGGCTGGATCCACAGCTCAAGCATCTGTCATGCAGTGATCCACGATGCTCTGGAGAAAGGCGGTGCTCCAGAACACATCCAGTTCATTGATGATATCATCGTCTGGGGTAAAACTGCTGCTGAAGAAGTCTTCGAGAAAGGTAACAAAATCATTGACATTCTTCTGAATGCAGGTTTTGCCATCAAACGAGACAAGGTGAAAGGACCTACCACAGAGATTCAGTTTCTGGGAGTGCAGTGGCAGGATGGATGCCGACACATTCCAGTGGATGTGGTAAATAGAGTCTCTACCATGGCAAGTCCCATAAACAAGCAAGAGACCCTACGTTTCTTGGGGATAGTGGGATTTTGGAGACTGCACATTCCTGGATACAGTCAGATTGTGAAACCTCTGTATGATGTGACTCGAAAGAGAAACCATTTCCACTGGGGACCTGAACAATAAGCAGCCTTTGACCAGATAAAGCAAGAGGTAGTTCAAGCAATGGGTCTGGGACCTGTCCGAGATGGTCCAGACATTAAGAACATTTTGTACACGGCTGCAAGTGACAATGGTCCAACCTGGTGCTTGTGGCAAAAAGCTCCAGGTGAGACACGTGGACGACCTCTTGGTTTCTGGTGTCGAGGTTACAGAGGTTCAGAGGCTAATTATACTCCAACAGAGAAAGAAATTTTAGCTGCCTATGAAGGAGTGAAAGCATCTTCTGAAGTAATTGGAACTGAATCACAACTTCTCTTAGCTCCCAGATTACCAGTTTTGAATTGGATGTTCAAAGGCAAAGGTTCCACACCACATCATGCCACAGACTCAACCTGGTCTAAGTGGATGGCTCTGATAACACAGAGAGCTCGAATGGGAAATCTTGAAAGACCTGGTCTAGTGGAGGTGATCTCAAGTTGACCTGAAGGCATCAACTGTGCTAAACCTCCAGAGGAGAAAGTAACTCGTGCTGAGGAAGCTCCTCCTTACAATGACCTGTCTGATGATGAAAAGAAATATGCTTTGTTCACAGACGGTTCCTGTCGTCTTGTTGGAAACAAGCGAAGGTGGAAGTCTGCAGTGTGGAGTCCAACACGCCGAGTTGCAGAGGCAAAAGATGGAGAAGGAGAATCCAGTCAGTTCGCAGAGGTAAAAGCTTTCCAGCTAGCTCTCGACGTAGCTGAATGTGAGAGATGGCCAAAGCTTTATCTCTACACCGACTCATGGATGGTAGCCAATGCTCTATGGGGTTGGCTAAAGAACTGGAAGAAGAGTGGTTGGCAGAGAAAAGGAAAACCCATTTGGGCAGCCAACCTGTGGCAGGACATTGCTGATCGAATCAAGAGAATTCCAGTGAAGGTGAGACACATTGATGCTCACATTCCTAAGAGCAAAGCTACTGAGGAACAGCAACACAACCATCAGGCAGATCTAGCTGCAAGAGTTTCTCAAGTAGACATGGACTCTAATCTTGATCTCGACTGGAAACACCGAGGTGAGATATTCTTAGCTCGGTGGGCTCACGATTCGTCAGGACATCAAAGTAGAGATGCAACATACCAATGGGCTCCTGACAGTTCCATAGACATTTCCATGGATGCTATCACACAAGTCATCCATGACTGTGACATTTGTGCTGCTATTAAGCAGGCAAAACGACTTAAGCCCTTGTGGTATGGTGACAGATGGTCCAAGTACAAGGATGGTGAAGCTTGGCAGATTGACTACATCACTCTACCACGTTCTCGTTCTGGTAAGCAATACGTGCTTACTATGGTAGAGGCAAACACTGGATGGTTGGAAACTTATCCAGTTCCACATGCAACTGCACGCAACACCATTCTCGGTCTGGAGAGACAAGTCCTGTGGAGACACGGAACTCCAGAGAGGATTGAGTCAGACAACGGAACTCATTTCAAGAACAACCTTGTAAAGAACCAGGCAAAAGAGCACGGTATTGAGTGGATATTCCATATTCCCTACTATGCACCAGCTTCAGGGAAGATTGAACGCTACACCCGGGGGGTGTTTAAACCCAGTCTGGATGAGGCTCTGTCCAGCCTGATCTAGTGTGGGGTTTCCCTGCCCATGGCAGGGGGGTTGGAACTAGGTGATCCTTGTGGTCCCTTCCAACCCTGAATGAAACTATGAAACCTCCAGGGACGGGACCTCGACCACCTCCCTGGACAACACATTCCAGGGTTTCACCACTCTCATGGTGAAGAACCTCCTCCTCACATCTAGCCTGAATCTCCCCACCTCCAGCTTCATTCCATTCCCCCTAGTCCTATCACTCCCTGAGATCCTGAGAAGTCCTTCCCCAGCCTTCCTGTAGGCCCCCTTCAGATACTGGAAGGCCACAATTAGGTCTCCTGGGAGCCTTCTCCTCTCCAGCCTGCACAACCCCAACTCCCTCTGTCTGTCCTCACAGCAGAGCAGCTCCAGCCCTCTGCTCATCCTCATGGCCCTTCTCTGGACACCTTCCAGCACCTCCAGATCCTTCCTGGCACAGAGGCTCCAGAACTGGACCCAGAGCTCCAGCTGTGGTCTCAGCAGAGTGGAGCAGAGGGGGAGAATCCCCTCCCTGGCCCTGTTGGCCACACTTCTCTTGCTGCAGCCCAGGCTCTGCTTGGCTCTCTGGGCTGCAAGTGCTCACTGCTGGCTCCTGTTGAGCTTCTCCTCCACCAGCACCCCCAGGTACTATTCTTCAGGTAGAGATGGTTCTTAGCAGCTTAGGGAGATGAATCCCATAGAATCCCAGAATGGGCCAGTTTGGAAGTGTCCTGTAGAGGTCTCCTACTCTAAGCTTCATCACTGAGCCTCTTTCCCTCTCCGGACCAAGACACCTTCCTTCCCTTCCCTTCCCTTCCCTTCCCTTCCTTCCTTCCTTCCCTTCCCTTCCCTTCCCTTCCTTCCCTTCCCTTCCCTTCCTTCCTTCCTTCCCTTCCCTTCCCTTCCCTTCCCTTCCCTTCCCTTCCCTTCCCTTCCCCTTCCCTTCCCTTCCCTTCCCTTCCCTTCCCTTCCCTTCCCTTCCCTTCCCTTCCCCTTTTCCCTTTCTTTCCTTTTCCTGTTCGATTTTATTTCCATTTTTCTTCCCTTTCTTATTTAATTATTTTTTATTTTCTCCTTTATTTTCTGCCCTTTGACTTCCTCTTTTCTTCCTTCTCCCCCTCCTCTCCCTCCCCACGTACCAGTAGCTTTAGTGCCTCCACGTACTAGTACACCCAGTGGCTTGCTCCTGCTGCAGCAGATGCCAGCTGTAGCACACAGCAGGCAGCTGTGGGGCGCACAAACTCCCATTCAGATCCATAAACCCTGCCTTGCTCTGTGTGTCCGTCTGCAACTGGCTGTTCTTGTGCTGCAAGACATCCTTTGTGCCTAGGGGGGAAGCTGCAGGGTAAACAAAATGGGACTGAATATTTGGTGTGTGTGGAATTCAGGCACTGCAGATGGATTTTATCAGAAGCTTTTGAGTTCTGCTAAGTATCTTAAGGAATTGACATCACAGTTTGTTACATGGAATCATGGAATCACAGGGGATTGGAAGGGACTTGTGGAGATCATCCAGTCCAGAGCAGGATCACCCAGGGCAGGTCACACAGGAACACATCCAGGTGGGGCTGGAAAGTCTCCAGAGCAGGAGGCTCTACAACCTCTCTGGGGAGCCTGCTCCAGGCGTCCAGCACCCTCTACACCAAAGAAGTTTCTCCTCATGTTGAGGTGTATGGGAGGTGACGGAGATTGGAATCAATACGGCTGACCAATGTGATCGAGTATTGTTCCTTTATTGTTCCAGTGTTGCAGGCCGATGGTGCAGGCCTGAGGTGCAGGCCTAGGGTGCAGGCCTGTAGTGCAGGTATAGCACAGTAAAGTGTAGAAGAAGAGGAGACAGGAAAGGCAGAAGTGCGTAGCAAGGCAACTGCTACAACTTATATAAACTCGGAGTGCCCTGTTGGCATAGCTCCATTGGTTCCCTCTGAGTGACCACACATTGCACTGTTATAGATTATTGGTCCAACTACTAACGACACGCAAGGTTTGTTGATGCAGGTGCATGTCCTGTTGTCCCAAGATAACTTTCCATGTTTATAGCTACCAGTGTCTTGTTTCAGTTACATGCTGCAGGCACAGCACTGTTTTGCTACACTGCTAGCTGGCTCTGCACTTATGCTGAGCATGGCCTACCACCATGTCAGGCTCTAGGCCTACACTGCCAGATTGCTCACACTGCTCGTCGCTGGCATTGCCACAGAGGTGAAATCTCCTGGGTTCCAGTTTGTGTCCATTGCCCCTTGTCCTATCCCTGGGCACCTCCCAAAAGAGCCTGGCCCCTTTCTCTTGACACCCTCCTGCCATAGACATTAACCAGATGCACTCTGAGCCTTCTCTTCTCCAGACTACACAGCCCCAGGTCTCTCAGACTTTCTTCACAGAGATGTTCAAATCCCTTAATTCTCCTGGGAACTCTCTGTTGGACCCTCCCCAGCAGATCCCTGTCTCTCTTGAGACACTTTGAGAGACAATCCTTGAAATCAATGGCACAGGCTGCCCAGGGAGGTGGTGGAGTCCCCATCCCTGGGGGTATTCCAGAACCCTGTGGCCATGGCACTTGGGGGCAGGGATTGATGGCAATGGTGGGGTTTAGTTGATGGTTGGCCTGGATGATCTCAGAGGGCTTTTCTAACCCCAAACTATTTAGATTCCATGATTCTGTCTCCCCAGCTTGATGTCTTCCCCTTTTATGTCTCCACACAGAGCCACTGTTCCACACACAAACCAACAACAAGAAAGCATCTGGCTTTTGTTTTTTTTTTTCTCTGCTGTAAAACAACCATTCCTGTCCTGGTCTCCTGATGTTTCCCTTCTTCCTTCCCTCACAGACCAGGGAACCTCTGCTTTCAAATCAACTCCCTCTCAGAGGGCTGGAGCTGCTCTGCTCTGAGGACAGACTGAGGGAGTTGGGGTTGTGCAGGCTGGAGAGGAGAAGGCTCCCAGGAGACCTAATTGTGGCCTTCCAGTATCTGAAAGGGGCTGCAAGAAAGCTGTGGAAGGACTTTTGAGGGTGTCAGGGAGTGATAGGACTGGGGGGGATGGAGCAAAAGTAGAAGTGGGGAGATTGAGATTGGATGTTAGGAAGAAGTTGTTCCCCATGAGGGTGGTGAGAGGCTGGCACAGGTTGCCCAGGGAGGCGGTGGAAGCCTCCTGCCTGGAGGTGTTTGCAGCCAGGCTGGATGTGGCTGTGAGCAACCTGCTGTAGTGTGAGGTGTCCCTGGCCATGGCAGGGGGGTTGGAACTGGCTGATCCTTGAGGTCCCTTCCAACCCTGACAGTTCTGTGATTACTTCTCTCCTGCCCGGTAGGGTTGGGGAGGACAGACGCAGCCACACCAGCCTGCGATGCGATGCTTTAAAACAAATCACAGAGTCCTAATTCGAATCAGAATAATTAAGATTAAAAACAGAAAAGAGGGGAAAACGGCTGCCGGTGCTGCGCAGGGAGCCCGCGGCCGGTGCCAAGCGGGAACCCCCGGGATCCCCGCTTCCCGCCGGCCCCGCGGCTCCCTCCCTGCGCCGCCAGGCGGCGCCGCTCCGCCTGGCGCGGCGCAGCGGCCGATTCAAAGCGCCGGGGCGGGCGGGTGGCGGCAGCGCGGCGGTTAATGGCGGCTGCCTGACTGTGGGGCGCGCCCGCCCTCACCCCACCTTCCTCCTCCTCCGCTCCCCCCCTGCCCCGCGCCGCAGAAAAGCCCGGGAGCGGCTCCCGCTGTCCGCATTCCGTCTCTGCGGCAGGGTAGAGGACCATGGTGGAGGCGAGGGCTCTGCCCTTTGGCGGCTGGGCGGAGTAGCGTGGGCCGCCCTGTGCCGGCGACCGGCGGAGGCTGAGGGTAAGGCGTGCGGCGAGCCGGGCACGGCGGGGCAGCCTGCGGCGGCAGCGATCCACAGATCCATCGATAGAAAGATCGATAGACGGATTGATGGGGGTGGAGGTGCGGCGGCGAAAGGCGGCGCCCAGCCGCCTCCAGCCTTGGGAGGTTGTTCAGCAGCTCTTCCCGCGGGGGGATGAGCCCTGAGGCTCCCCGCGCCGGGCGGCTGCTGCCCGCCGCCGGCTCCAGGCCTCCCCCGCGGGCTGCTGGCGGCGGCCGGGGCTGGGGGCTGCGCCCCGGGGCAGGGCTGGCTCCGGTTCTCTCCCCCCCCCCCGCAGCTGGGTGCCCTCGCGGCCGTTCGGGGATGGGCGAGGCGGAGGAGCGAGGTGGTACCCGGGTGCAGGGAGGGCGCAGGCTGCCCCAGAGGAGAGGGTGCTGCCGGGCAGGGCACGGCACGGCATGACACGGCACGGCATGGCACGGCTTGGCAAGGGAGCCCTAGCCCCCCGCCCCCCGCGTTCGCTGGGCTGTGGTTTCCACAAATGAGCTAAAAAACCGCTGCCTGGAGCGCAGATGAGTGTCGTGGAGGCCAGCAAGCCCTCTTGCAGGGTGTGAAAGCAATGGATTAAGAGGGCTGTGTGGATTCTAGGGCTCTGTGATGGTGTCATGGGTACAGAATTAACCAGGCTGGAAGAGACCTCAGAGATCGAGTCCAACCTATCACCCAACACCATCTGATCAACTCAACCATGGCTCCAAGGGCCTCATCCAGGCTCTTCCTAAATACCTCCAGGGATGGTGACTCCACCACCTCCCTGGGCAGCACATTCCAATGGTAAAGCTCTCTTGCTGGGAAGAATTTATTCCTAATATCCAGCATAAACTTCCCCTGGCACAGCTTGAGATGCAAGTGAGCTGTGTGCTCTGGGGAGAATCACAGCATCATAGACTCACAGAATTGTCAGGGTTGGAAGGGACCTCAAGGATCAACCAGTTCCAAGCCCCCTGCCATGGCCAGGCACACCTCACACCACATCAGGTTGCTCACAGACACATCCAGCGTGGCTGCAAACACCTCCAGGGATGGGGCAGAAATGGGTTGGTTTGGACTGCAGGGTGGTGTGGTGGGTTGGAAGGGTAAGGCCAAGAAGCCTCTTCCCTCCCCCCCTGTAAAGTAAAGGGAAAAGAAAAATTGAAGGAAAAGGAAAAAAAAACTCACAAGCTGAATTAGCAAAGCAGTGGAGCTTTATATTTACAAAGCAATGTAGGATTTGCAGGGGAATATATACAAATTTACAATATTTACAATATATACAAAGATATACAATAAAGTAACACAGAAATGAGGGTTCCCCACTCTGCTGAGGGGGGTTTCCCACCTCCGCTCTCCCCTCTTTCCCCCTTTCCCCAGAGTGGGATAGAAAGAGAAAGAAAAGAGAGAAAAAAAAATGTTAGAAGCAGTTTGTGTTAATTGGAAGGGAGTTAATACCGGCCTTTATCAGGTCTTCAAGGCCGAAGCCTTGGCAGAAAGCCCAGCACAGAGAGAGCTGCTGCCCGAAGAAGAGGCGGAAGCAAGACTGAAGATAAAGTTCCGGAGTGCCCAGGATACTTTCTCCTGCACTCCCAGTTCAGAAGGTGCTTCCTCCCACTTCACCAATGAAATTAGTTTAGATTATTCTTTCCGTTTACCAACTTCCGTCCACCATATTCCCTTTCTTAAGGGGGCAACGTCAACCGGTCACAGGCGGAAAGCACAGAACTGGGATTCATGGGGTTTGTGCTTTCATCTTTTTCTCTTTTTTTGTTGTCTTCCTTCACTGCTCTGAAGAGATGCTGCTGTTGGCTTTGGTGAGGGGTTAGAACAATCATGGAATCAATAAGGTTGGAAAAGACCTCAGAGATCATCAGGTCCAACCTATTGCCTAATACCTAACACCTCCTGACAACTAAACCATGGCTCCGAGTGCCACATCCAATCCCTTCTTGAACACCTTCAGGGATGGGGACTCCACCACCTCCCTGGGCAGCACATTCCAATGGCCAATCTCTTTGTCTGGGAAGAACGTTCTCCTCACCTCCAGCCTAAACCTCCCCTGGCACAGCTTGAGACTGTGTCCTCTTGTTCTGGTGCTGGGTGCCTTGGAGAAGAGACCAACCCCCCACCTAGCTACAACCTCCCTTCAGGGAGTTGGAGAGAGCAAGAAGGTCTCCCCTGAGCCTCCTCTTCTCCAGGCTAAACTCCCTCAGCCTCTCCTCACAGGGCTGTGCTCCAGACCCTCCCTAGCTTTGTTGCCCTTCTCTGGACACCTTCCAGCATCTCAATGCCCTTCTTCAATTGAGGGCCCCAGAACTGCACACAGGACTCAAGGCACCATATGCATGGTGTGAGGTTGACCTGGATCCTCAGTGTCCTATTAAATCAAGGCTATCTTGTGCCTGAAAAGTCAGGCCCTGTATTGCTGTGCTTTTATTGCCTCTGGAGAGCTGGGACAAGGGAGTGCCAGTGGGGCAGGCTGCTGAGGGAAGCACAGAATGGGTAGGGAAAGACCTTTAGGAGAGAGACAAACTGGGGTTTGAGTCCTCTCTGTCTTCTTGCAAGTATTGACATTTCTGCCCTGGAACTTCCTCTTCTCTCATGTAGCCCAAGCTTGAATGATGGTTTGGAAGGGGATCTGTTTGTTTGTATCCTTCCCAGTCTAGCCAAACATCTGTTTACCCTGCAAGTGGATTGCTTCATTTCACATTTGCTTATCAGTGCTGACCCAGGAGTGGCTCCAGCTGAGGTTAGTCTACTCTTGGGCAGAGTGCTGCCAGAGAGATTGTATCAAGATTTTCAGACTCCTGCTTGCTGGTCCTTCTGGAAGGGTTTAAAGTCAGGCTGGATGAGGCTTGGAGCAGCCTGGGCTAGTGGGAGGTGTCTGTGTCCATGGCAGGCTGGTTGGAGCTAGGTGAGCTTGAAGGTGCCCTCCAAATCAAACTGGTCTGTGAGTCTCTTGTAGACATGAAGTTGCAGCCAAGGGATGGGGGTGGTGAGAGAAGGGGGTGTGGGGGGTGGGTTGTGCTGAGGGACAGGTCTGTGCCCTTAAAGAAACTGCTCTGTCTAAACTGAGGTGGGGACTAAAGTGTGGGAGAAGTGCAGTGATTGTCTGCTGGTAATGTTAGAACTTGGAAGTGACCTGATCTGACATTTGTCTCTGCTGCCATTCCACCAGGCCTGGAGAACTGGGCAGAGGGCAACCTCATGAAGTTCAGCCAGGGCAAGTGCAGAGTCCTGCACATGGGGAGGAACAAACCCCTGCAGCAGGACAGGTGAGGGCTGACCTGCTGGGAGGCAGCTCTGTGGGGAAGGACCTGGGAGTGCTGGTAGAGAGCAAGCTGCCCATGAGGAAGGCAATGTGCCCTTGTGGCCAAGAAGGTCAGTGGACTCCTGGGGTGTATGAAGAAGAGTGTGGCCAGCAGGGCAAGGGAGGTTCTCCTGGCCCTTTACTGTGTCATGGTGAGGCCACACCTGGAATATGGTGTCTGGTTCTGGGCTCCCCAGTTCAAGAGGGACAGGGAGCTGCTGGAGAGAGCCCAAGAGGGGACCATGAGGCTGCTGAGGGGATTGGAGCATCTGTTGTGAGGAAAAACTGAGAGATCTGGGGATATTTAATCATGAGGAGAGCAGCCTGAGAGGGGATCTGATCAGTGATGATCAATAGCTAAAGGGTGGGGATTGAGAGGATGGGGCTGGGCTCTTCTCAGTGGTGCCCAGGGACAGGACAAGGGGCACTGGGCACAAACTACAACCCAGGAGGTTTCACTTGAACTTAGCAGAATCTTCTTTCCTTTTGAGGGTGACAGAGCCCTGGAGCAGGCTGCCCAGAGATGTTGTGGAGTCTCCTTGGCTGGAGACTTTCAAGCTCCACCTGGATGTGTTCCTGGGTGACCTGCCCTGGGTGACCCTGCTTTAGCAAGGGGCTTGGAGTGGATGATCTGCAGAGGTCCCTTCCAGCCCCCACCATCCTGTGCTGCTGTGGAGTGCCCAACAGCAGGAGGATCAAGTGGGAACAGAGTGGTGAAGATGGGTGGTGAGAACCTTTGCTTCTGCTGAGGAGCTCTTTGAAGCAGACAGGATTTGGCTGGGAGGGTGAGATTGTATTCCTCCACTCCTTTCTGGGGCCGCCATGGCTCAGCATCCTCTTGTGCAATCTTTTGTGTTGTTCATGAGGAGGAGAAACCATCTGGGATGGCAATACAATGAAGGATGTTCGCAGCCTGATATAAATACCCTGGGTGAGACAGCCTGGAGCTGAGACAAAGGCTCCATTTCCCCTCCTGTCTCAGTTACCCTGATGCCTCTTCTAGGAGCTGTTAGACCTCATCATGTGTTCAGCAGGAGCTGCTGTTAGACCCAATCATGTGCTTGTCAACTGCAGGGTTTTTGCCCTTGAAGCACAGCTCTGGGGGACACCTTCACTTGCAGCCTGGATTTTGGCACATTTCAGTTTTTTGGAGGGGAGGGTAAGAATCAAAACCCCCAACCCTGTGCTTATTGAACTGATTTGGGTCCTGACATTTCTTTTTCCCAGCCCCACTGCTTCCCCCCAAGGCTCTGTCAGTGTTTCTGTATGGGTTTGTTGTTGTTTGGGAGTTTTGCTCATTGATCTGTTGAAGTTAGTCTGACAGCTCCAGCCTCTGACAACTTCCCTTTCAGCCAAGCCAAGGGCAAGGCTGCTGCCTCAGCCCTGAGCTTTGGCTGCAGTTGCCCATCCTGGCGTTATGAATGGCCTCAGTGTGTCTGCTCTGTTCACAAGAGCACTCTCATAGGCTAGCAGAGGAGTGGTGGTTACCCTCCCCACTGCTGATTCAGGCACAGAAATCCACAGAGCTCCATAAAATACCAGCTCTGCTCATCCTGCACATACAGCCCCTGCCTGTCCTAGGCACCTGAGGAGGCAGCAGGGGACTTGCAGTCTCTTCTGCTCCTCACTGGGTGTCCTGGAGAAGAGTTTTGATAGCTGGGCAGCTTCCTTGGTGCATGGCTGGAGGAGGCTTGCTTGGAACTCTGCTTCCTTTTGTATCTTGAGTGACAAAAATGGAGTGGGAAAAAGTCATGGAGTACTGTGATGGCTCAGGTTGGAAGGGACCTGGAGGTCATCTGCCCCAATCTCCCACCAGCCCAGGTTGCTCAAGGCCTCATCCAGCCTGGCCTGGAACACCTCCAGGGAAAGAGCATCCACAGCCTCCCTGGGCAGCCTGTTCCAGTGTCTCCCTGCCCTCACTGTCAAGATCTATTGATGAGAAAGCTCTGAAGATCCTTGGTCATGTTCTACCTTGATCGATGCTCTGAAGGCATCTAAAGAGTTTCTTCCTCATCTCCACTCTCAATATGCCCTCTCCCAGCTCCAAGCCATTGTCCCTCGTCCTGCGCCTCCCAGCCCTTGTTACAAGTCCCTCCCCAGCTCTCCTGGAGCCCCTTCAGGCACTGGAAGGCTGCTCTGAGGTTTCCCTGGAGCCTTCTCTAGGCTGCACAGCCCCAACTCCCCCAGCCTGTGCTCATAACAGAGATGTCTCAGCCCTCTGACCATTTCCATGGCCTCCTCTGGACCGCCCTCTCTCAGTACCATTCTCTTACTGAGATTGCAGCCATCTGCTGAGCTCTTCCTTGCCCCCCTCACCTTGAATAAAACTGCCAGGCACATGGAGTCAGTCTCCAAAGAGGGAGGAACAGGGGGGGAGGATAGTCAGAGTGTCCCCAGCAGAAATGGCCCCATCAGCAAACAGGCTGCTTGCAAAGCCAGCCTTGTCCCAGCACTGCCAGCTCCAGTAGGCACTGCCTGCAGAGGCAAAAAGGAGCTGTCAGCATTTCTGAGCTGCTGTGCTGATGAACCAGAGAAATCAGTGGCCTGCCTTTGCAGCAGGCAGCCAGGGCATTCACAGCAGCCCCCTCCCAGCCCCCAGCAGGGAAACCCAGAAATGACCAAGGTGATCTTTTGGCTTGGTCTCCTTCAAGAGGGCATAATGGGTTGGGGCAAACCCCCTCCCCACCACGTGCAGAAATAATGACTCAGACAAACAGAATGCAAAAGTGATGGAAAGTTTAAATAGAGAACAGTGAGTGCGTGCAGAGAACTAGAAACACAGTGACAAGAAGAACCCCAAAACAGACCCAGAGAGATCCCATCCCCACCTGAGGGTGCACCCAAAACCCCCAGGGCTCCTCCTTCCCCCCCCACTGCTAGGCTAGTCTCAGCTGGCCAGATCTAAGACTGCCCATCCCCCCCCGTGGCCTTGGGCCTAGCCAGGCCCATGACCGGGAGATCTCTCCCTCAGTTACCAGGTGGCGGGCAGGAAGGAAAGAGGAAGTGCCAGACCCCGCCGTGAAACTTATAGTGGTGCAAGGGATCATGGTAGGAAATAACCTAATTTCCTGTGTCCACCCACTGGGATGGACTTCTGGACACAGGAAACACCCCTGTAGCAGAGGGCACCCAGCCCAAACTATGACAGAGGGCTACAAAGATATCAGGGGAGTAGAACATCACTCCTATGAGGAAACATCTGACCAGGGCTGGTGGTGGCAGGGTGAGAGGGGGTGGAATGAAGCTGGGAGAAGGGAGACTGAGACTGGAGATCAGGAAGAACTTCTGGAGAGTGAGGCTGGGGAGATACTGGAACAGGTTGCCCAGGGAGATTGTGGACCTCAGAGCAGCCTTCCAGGACCTGAAGAGGCTCCAGGAGAGCTGGGGAGGGACTTGTGACAAGGGCTGGGAGTGCCAGGATGAGGAACAATGGCTTTGAGCTGGGAGAGGGGATATTGAGGAAGAACTTCTGGAGAGTGAGGCTGGGGAGACTCTGGCACAGGCTACCCAGGGAGGCTGTGGCTGCCTCCTCCTTGGAAGTGTTGAAGGCCAGGCTGGATGAGGCCTTGAGCAGCCTGGGCTGGTGGGAGGTGTCCCTGCCCATGGCAGGGGGTTGGCACTGGGTGGTCTTTGAGGTCCCTCTCTGAGAGCACTGTCTCTCAGCAGCATTCCCATCTCTTCACTCAACAGCAAGTGGCAGCTTGTGGCAATAAAGTGCTCCACTGGGAGCTTCCAGCTGCCACTGTGAGAGATTAATGCAACTACCAATGTAATACATACAGGCTGCCCAGGGAGGTGGTTGAGGTTCCATCCCTCAAGGTCAGGCTGGACAGGGCTCTGAGCAACCTGATCCAGTGGAGGATGTCCCTGCTGAGTGCAGGGGGTTGAACTGGCTGAGCTTTGGAGGTCCCTTCCAACCTGTCTCGGTCCGGAGAGGGAAAGAGACTCAGTTCTTTTGAATACTCACGTGTTGTGAAATTAGAGGCACAAAGGAGGCCAAAATGTCAACAGCTAAACTATTTATTACATAAATAAAGTGGAAATAAGAAGGGGAGAGAGAGAGAATAGAGAGAGAGAAGAGAGAGAGAGAGAAGAGGAATTATATTACCACACCCCTCACCCCCCCAAGACAGTTCAAGTCTGTGGAGGAAAGGTGCTGCAGGAGATGTTGGGTTTGTAGAGAAACGGTGGTGAGGCTTTTGCTGGAGAAGATATGTGGTCCTCTGGGCAGCCTCTTCAGCTCCATGAGTTGCAGCAGGCAGAACTTAGGACACGGAGAGAGGGTTCAGTCTGCTTCTTCCAGGCTCCATGGCCTCTTTTCTCCAGAGCAGCATTGTCCCAGGCTTTTCCATCTCTCGTGCTTTCTTTCTCAGCGGCATTGTCCTTCTTCTCCATTTTCCTTCTCCGTTTTTCTTCTGCGTTTTTCTTCTTCCGAGCCAGTAGTGGCTCAAGTCTTTTATACAGTTTTTTAGTCCTTAGGTATGTGTCCAAGTATTGTCCCTCAGGAATTCAGGGGCCAGGAAATCATCCATAGGTATCGTTCCCCAGGAAATCCTTCTGTACATTTCTGTGTGTTTGGGCAGGGGTCTGGATGGAGGGGGGAGGCTTCCGCCTCCTCCTTCTCCATCTACATGCCCCCACACTCCTTACACATCAGGAAACAGGTGGTGAATCCATTGTCTCACCATTCTCCCTTCCTGGGGTATCTGATGGCTGGAAATTATTTTGTCCTGAAGGCTTGATGGCCGTGTCCTTGGGCCATTGTTGTAGGCCAGCTGCAGTCCAGTGTTATCATGATGCAATCGCAAGGTGATTTGCATCCAGGATTGGTAGACAGGATTCCAGTGAGCTATGTTATCTTAGCACCTTCCAAGAGTCGTTCAAGTGGCTCTGCCCAACACATATCAGCTATTGTCTGGGTAAGCAGCAAGTGATTTTATCTTTGTTGAGTGTGAGAAACTGCTTATAATATTTGGCTTTCACAAGGGGAATTACTGGGGACTGTGGGGCTCAATCATTGGGCTGATGGTCTGTATTGTGTGGGGTATTGGGAGAGAAAGGTGAGGCGCCAACAGGTCTAAAGACTGTCCAGGTCAAAAGTGCAGGTTTTGTCTCAGTCCTGATGGAGAGGGGTGGGAGCGTGTTGGGGAATATATGAATATGTACGTTTTAATATATTAATATGTATGTTTGCTGTCTATATAAGTTCAACTCATGTTGTTAGGGTGCACCTCTAGCAAACTCACTATGTGCCCAGCGCTGTGTTACCTTTATTTTATAATAAACTGGTTATAAATTTCAGCAGTGAGTTCGTTTCTCACGATTTGGTGACCCGTACGTGATTACCCTGCCTGCAACGGCTTTTGGGGCCCTTCAGAAGGGGGGACGCCCCCGCTGATTTCGGCAGCCCGGAAGGAGGACCCTGGAAGCCTCTCGGAACATGGGTAGATCCAGCCAATGTTATAGGATAAAGGCAAGGGAAGGAGCTCCTGGAACTAGCCTGTAATTCTAGTGCACAAAGATCCGGGCAAGAAAAGGACTGTAAGTATTGTCCGGTTGGGCTGGTATTGAGGTCAGTGAGAGTGTGTGCATGCATGAGACGTGGATTGGACAGTCCGGATCCACGAAGCAAGTGAGGAGTCCTTCTAACTGCGTTTCCAATATTCCGCGAGGGGCTTGGCCAGTGAAGGGACGAAGCGGTTGGTGATGGAAAGCATAGACCTTGGGAAATGGGGCAAGGGTCAGGTGTAGAGCAGCCCCGGGAAACATGGGAGCAACAAGGGTACCCAGGGATATACCCCCGGACAGTCCTCTGGGGTTGCGTATTGGAGGCACAATACGCAGGATAAGGATAAGGCAAAAAGGATAATGGAGGAAGGGCCTAGAGAGAAAAGTAGATTGTGGGAAGGTTGGGCATTTGAAATGAGAGTGCCCAAGGAGAAGAGAGATCTTAAGGGTTTTTTTTTAAGCTTAGTTGGATTGGCTCCGAGTGGGCCTGGAGCTGGGGCCATTAGGGTAGGGGCTGCACGTAGAACAGCCAGAGCTGCAAGGCCAGTGTCAGTGTTTGCACCAGCACCTGCAGTAGTGCGGCAGGCGGAGCAGGAGCTGTTGCTGGGAGAGCTACAGTGGCTGAGCCATGCCCACCAGGGACTGGTAAAGGATCAGGCTCAGGAGGTGGCCAGGCTCAGGTCGGAGAAGGAGGGTTACTCGTGTTACCAAGGTTCCTAGAGGGGGTGTGGAGAGTGAGTTTTAGGGGCAAAAGGGGAAAGGTTTAAAATCCCGGTAGTTAAGGATGTTAAACTGGTTACTGAAGCTAGAATTGGGCTAGGGTATATCTTAGTGTAGCACCAAGTGCAAGACGTAATTTACTAGGGAGAGATAGTTCAGTTGGAAATAAGGGTAGCTCGGGAAGATGGGCAGATGACGGTCAGAAGAAAATAGAGGGGGGTTCGGTGTAGATAACTTGTTGATCTCGGGAGAAGGGGCAGTTGGGGTTGGAAGGAGGATTGTGTCTCTTCAAGCCCCAAGGCAAGGATTGTTTGGATTGTGGATAGTCGGTTTTGTGAGAAACGAACTCACTGCTGAAAATTTATAACCAGTTTACTATAAAATAAAGGCAACACAGCGCTGCGCGCATAGCGAATTTGCTAGAGGCGCACCCTAACAACATGAGGTGAACTTATATAGACAGCAAACATACATATTAATATATTAAAATGTACATATTCATATATTCCCCAACACGCTCCCACCCCTCTCCATCAAGACTGAGACTAAACCTGACTGAGACTAAACCGGACTGAGACAAAACCTGCACTTTTGACCTGGCCAGTCTCCAGACGTGTTGGCACCTCACCTTTCTTCCCCAATACCCCACACAATACAGACCATAACCAACCAATCAGCGCAACGAATCCGCCCAACAATCAAGCCCCACAGTCCCCAGTAATTCCCCTTGCGAAAGCCAAATATTATAACCAGTTTCTCACAATCCCTCCCCTTCTTTCTACTACATTTGGCTTGAGCCATAATAACCTAACTTGGCAACAATTCTACAACAAGCAAAATAATTCCAATTTAAACTTCCTGGTAAAGGGAATGGAATAACAACTGATGTTCCGTGCCTGAAAATATTTCCTCTTTTACTTTAATAGACACCATACACAGGGAGTGGCTATGGTATAATCCTGGTAATTAGGAGTCCGGTTTGACTTGCAACTCCACTCACATGGCCTATGGGATTGCTGCCCACAGCCATGGTTCTAGATCTTCTTCGTGGCAATTACAGAGGTCTACCTGGTCTTGCCTCCTTCAATCCCGCCAATATTCTGCTTGGATTATATCCCCGTGTCCAGGGAGGTTTTATGTTTTCAGGCAAGGACCATTACCACTCCTGCTCTGATACTGGAACTCGTCTGATGACCATCCTTAGGTCCTCCATTTGGGGTACCACAGTCCATTCGGTGGGTGGATCCACAGGTCCTTTAACTCTTGTTGTGTGTGTCCATCCTCTCTCGGCTGTCCGCACTGCAGTCTCTGTAGTAAGCAAGACCTGAAAGGGTCCTTCCCACTGAGGTGTAAGTGTTTGTTCTTTCCACATTTTTATCATAACCCAATCTCCTGGTTTAAATTCATGGATTTGGAAATCCAAAGGAACTGACTGAGATAACATCCCTTGAGCCCGTAAATGTTGTAATGTTCTCCCAATTACCATCACATAATTTCTAATGTTTTTGTCCCCCAATTCATAATTAGCCATTTCCCTCCCACCTTGTAAATAAGGTAGCCCAAACATCATTTCATAAGGTGATACACCAACATCAGATCTCGGCTGTGTCCTGATCCGGAGCAGGGCCAAGGGTAGGCACTTAACCCATGTCATCTGGGTCTCAATCATTAATTTGGTAAGGGTTTGTTTCAGTGTTTGGTTCATTCTTCCTACTCTCCCCGAGCTCTGTGGATGCCAGAGGGTATGAAGTTCCCAATGTATGCCCAAACTGTCCATTAATTGTTGGACCACCTTTGATGTAAAATGAGTGCCTCAATCAGAATCTATCCGGTGTACCAACCCATACCTGGGAATTATGTCTTTCAATATCACTTTAGTTACTACATTGGCGGTTGCTCTGGAGACCAGCACAGCTTCTACCCAATGTGTCAAATGATCCACTAGAACTAGGAGGTATTTCCATCTGTTTATCTGAGGTAGTTCAGTAAAATCTACTTGAATAGCTTGGAAGGGGCATAAGGATATGGTACGTCCCCCAGACGGAACCTGCCTCATGACTTTCTTGTTTACTTTTTGACATACTAGGCATTTGCTGGTTACCTGCCTAGCTATCTCATAAACTCCAATACAACCATAATCCCGTAGGAAATGATCACACAGAGCTCTTGTTCCCCAATGGGTGTTAAGGTGTAATCGCTCAAGGATTTTTCGGGCTAAGGCTTTTGAAATCAGTTGTCTCCCATCCTCCAATTTCCAGATCCCTTTTTCATCTTTCCTTCCCCCTATCTTTTCAAGTGCCTGTTCCTCTGTAGGAGTGCATACTGGTGATTCCTCCTGTTCATCTGATGCTGTTACCTGTATATGGAGGACCCTCTCCTCTCCTTCTTCTGCTACTTGCTTAGCTTCACTGTCAGCTAAGTTGTTCCCTCTAATGATTAACGAAGTTCCCTTCTGATGTCTTTTTACATGAACCACTGATATTTCTTCTGGTAGTTTCAATGCCTCTAAGACTTCCCTGATTAGAGCTTCATGAATCAAATTTTTCCCTTTTGAATTTAACATCCCCCTTTCTTCCCAAATTTTTCCAAATGTATGAACTATTCCAAAAGCATACTTAGAGTCTGTATAAATGGTTCCCACTTTATTCATTAAAAGGTGCAAAGCCCGATTCAGTGCATATGACTCACAGGTCTGAGCTGACCAATGGGAGGGTAATTTCCCTTTTTCAATCGTTTCCAATCTTAGCCCATCAACCACTGCATATCCTGACAAGCGTTTCCCATTTACACACCGAGAGGACCCATCCACAAAATATTTCTCCCCTTCTGGTAATTCCTGTTCAAATAAATCTTCCCTTGTTTTAATCTGGTATTGAATAACCTCCAGACAGTCGTGTACTAAAGCTTCAGTAGGCTCCCCGTATAAAAATTGAGCTGGATTTAGGCTTTGGCTAGTGGAGATTGTTAGATCTGGACCATCGATCAAGATTGCTTCATATTTTAAAATCCTAGAATCAGTTAGCCATTTTTCTGCTTTTTGGTTCAGTATATTTCTCACTGAATGGGGAGTATATACTTCCAATTTTCCTCCTAGTGTTAATTTTCTACTTTCTTCCACCATGAGTGCTGTGGCTGCCACTGCTTGAATGCATGCCGGCCAACCTCAGCTTACAGGATCTAATAACTTTGATAAGTATGCTACTGGTTTACGTGACCCTTCCCATTCTTGAGTCAGAACTCCATAGGCCACCCCTCCTTCCACATTAACAAAGAGTTGGAATGGCATATCCAGGGAAGGGAGGCTCAAAACTGGAGCAGTAGTCAAAGCCTTTTTAATTGTTTCAATTTTCTCCTCATCTTCCCCTGCCCAAACAAAGTTATCATCTCCTACTAATTTTTCATATAAAAACTTGACTAACTGGCTATACCTCTCAGTCCATAATCTACAATATCCTAGTAACCTTAATAATCTTCTGACTTGTTTCTTTGTTTTAGGGGCTTGGAGAGATATAATCACTTCTACTCTTTCAGGATCTATCTTCCTGGCTCCATTACTTAACCATAGTCCTAAATATTTAACTTCAGGTTCCACAAATTGTAATTTGCTTTTAGATACCCTTAATCCTGAATTTCCCAGGAAATTCAAGAGGTTTATGGTGGTCCTTCTAACTTCAACTGCCCCTTCTCCTGAAATTAATAAATCATCTACATATTGTGTGATTAAAACATCCTTTTCCTGTGGAAATAACAATAACAATTTTTCCAGGTTTTGACCAAATAGATTGGGAGATTCTGTAAAACCTTGGGGCAATCTGGTCCACCTCAATTATTGCTTTCTCCTGGTGACTGGATCTTCCCATTCAAAGGCAAAGATATCTCTACTGTTTTCAGCTAATGGGCAGGCCCAGAAGGCATCTTTAAGATCTATTACACTATACCATTTATGATTTGGAGGTATGTGACTCAACAATGTGTAAAGATTAGAAACTACAAGAAACTGAGTCATAGTTCTCTTATTGACCTCCCGCAGGTCTTGCACCAACCTGTAAGTTCCATCCTCTTTCTTTACTGGTAGTATGGGGGTGTTATGCGGGGACATACAAGGTTCCAAGGTTCCCTCTTTAAGGAGGCGGTTTATAACTGGCTTTAATCCCTCTCTCCCTTCTTTAGGTATGGGATACTGTTTTACTCTGATAGGACGTTCTGGTTGCTCTATAGTTACTTGTATAGGTTCAATGTCTAAGCTCCCTCTATTTTCTTCACTGGCCCAGACTTCTGGGTTAATCCCTGCCTCATCCTCAGTGTTTAATTGTAATATTCTGACCCTCACCTGCCCCTCTTCTGGAACTACCCCTATGCCCAATTGAACTTGTAAATCTCTCCCTAGTAAATTACATCCTGCACTTGGCACTACCAAAATATCTCCTAC
This sequence comes from Melanerpes aurifrons, assembly GCA_011125475.1. NCBI lineage: Eukaryota > Metazoa > Chordata > Aves > Piciformes > Picidae > Melanerpes > Melanerpes aurifrons. The sequence continues at coordinate 558,791 of WWNC01000164.1, read as the reverse complement.
CCCAATTCTAGCCTTAGTTTCTAATTTAACATCCTTAACTACAGGGACTTTAAACCCTTCCCCCTTTGCCCCTAAAACTTTTACAGTATTTTTACTCTCCACACACCCTTCAGGAACCTTGGTGACACAAGTACGTTCAGCTCCTGTATCTACTAAAAATTCTAAAATTTCTTCCTGGGGTCCTACTTTTAATTTTATCAAGGGCTCCTGTTGGTATTTTTGCCCAGGTAAAAGAGCCCCTGACACCCCTATTGCTGATCTTCCTCAAAAACTTTAAGATCTCTCTTCCTCATTTGACAATCTCGTTTAAAATGTCCAATTTTCCCACAATAATAACATTCAGTGCCCTTACTTCCAGTTTGAGCATTCCCCAGGTCCCAGTGAGGCCTGGGGGTTTTATCCCTCATAGGTCGAGGAGGTGGAGGGTGGGAGAATTGTGTTTTCTTCTCAGGTTTCCCCACCTGACCTGCTTCCCTCATGCTGGCTACCATAATTTTGGCCTTAGCTTTTGCTTTTTCCTCATCTCTACGCACATAGACCTTCTGCGCTTCCCTCAATAATTCTTGAAGTCCTCTATCTTGCCAATCTTCTATATTTTCCAATTTCTTTCTAATATCTGGCCAGGAATGAATGACAAAATTTACCTTTAACAATATCTGGCCATCCTGACTGGTGAGATCTATTCTTGAATATTGCTGTATATTTTTCCGTAACCTCTCAAGCCAATCAGTAGGGGTTTCCTCCCTTCCCTGTTGACTATCAAATGCTTTTTTTGTATTTTGCCCCCTGGGTATTGCTTCCTTTATGCCTCTAATAACCAAGGTTCGATATTCATTCATGTTTTGTCTGCCTCTATCATCATTATGGTTCCAATTAGGAGAAGCTAGGGGCATCTTTTGATCACCTGGAGGTCCCTGCTGATTTTCCCTTTCCCAAATTCTCATTCCAGCTGTCCTAATCATCTGTCTTTCCTCTGAAGTAAAAAGGATTCCCATGATTGATTGAATTTCTTCCCACATGTAAATATTTGGCCCCAAAAATTGATCAAATTGTTCTGCTACTCCAATTTGGTCTTCCAGGAGACCTTTTAATTCCTTCTTAAAGTTTCTCACCTCAGTAGAAGTGAGAGGGGCATTTACATATCCAATTCCCCCATGCGCTCCCCCCAGGGGCACCTCTCAAAGGATATAATGGCACTCCTTCATGTGGATTGTCTCAGTCAGTAGACTCTTCCTCTAAAACCATGACATTTGCCTGTCTTCTAGTTTGCCTACGTCCTCTCCTTTGGCGGGTGGATTTAGACGGGGGAGGACTAGGGGTTAGGCTAGTGTGTCCCTCTGCAGGGGGGCAGGGGCTGTTGCTGCCGAGGGGACGGGGGCTGCAGGGAGGACGGGGGCTGTAGGGAGGATGGGGGCTGCTGGTACTGCAGGGTTATAAGGTGGGGGTAAGTGATTCAGTGGTTCCCACTTTTCAGGTTCTGCCTCTTCCTCTTCCTCCACCTTAAAAACCGTTACTGTCGCTGCTGACCAGACGTTGCCTTTCCAGCAAGCGGCATATTCACTCTCCTCCTGATTAAAAGGCTCCTTACTGTTAACGTAAAGGTTGAGAGCCTGACAGATCCATCCTTCCGAGGACCCACATTGGGGCCAAAATAAATTGTCTCATCTGATCATCTCTCTAGCCCATTTCTCCATACAATAATATATCATTGTTCCCTGATCTTTATCCCGCGTTCCCAATACGCTAATTGTAACCCCAGAGGGCTGTCTGGGGGTATATCCCTGGGTACCCTTTCACTCCCATTTTTCCTGGGGCTGGTCTGTTTACCCGACCCCTGCCCCATTTCCCGAGGTCCACGCTTTCCATCACCAACCGCTTCGTCCCTTCACTGGCCAAGCCCCTCGCGGGAGATTGGAAATGCAGTTAGAAGGACTCTGCACTCACTTCGTGGATCCGGACTGTCCAGCCCATGTCTCACGCACGCACACACTCTCACTGACCTCAATACCAGCCCAACCGGACAATACTTACAGCCCTTTTCTTGCCTGGGTCTTTGTGCACTAGAATTACAGTCAGTCACGACAATTTGGAGCTCCTTCCCTTACCTTTATTTTATAACTTTTGCTGAATCTACCCGTGTTCCGAGAGGCTTCCAGGATCCTCCTTCTGGGCCACCGAAATCGGTGGGGGCTCCCCCCCTTCCGAAGGGTCCGTGAAGTCGTCGCAGGCAGGGTAATCACGTACGGGTCACCAAATTGTGAGAAACGAACTCACTGCTGAAAATTTATAACCAGTTTATTATAAAATAAAGGCAACACAGCGCTGGGCGTGTAGCGAGTTTGCTAGAGGCGCACCCTAACAACACGAGTTGAACTTATATAGACAGCAAACATACATATTAATATATTAAAACGTACATATTCATATATTCCCCAACACGCTCCCACCCCTCTCCATCAGGACTGAGACAAAACCTGCACTTTTGACCTGGACAGTCTTTAGACATGTTGGCACCTCACCTTTCTTCCCCAATACCGCACACAATAACCAACCAATCAGCCCAACGATTGAGCCCCACAGTCCCCAGTAATTCCCCTTGCAAAAGCCAAATATTATAACGAGTTTCTCACAATAGGATCCAGGCTGTTCGGCGAGTTTTGCCTGGGTAGGGGTCCTGGCTCCGGGGTCCCGGAATTTCACTGTGGGTGATGATTCCAGGATTCTGGATGGCAGTCAGGTGGTCTTCACAGCCCTGGAGAATTCGGGCAGTGAAGGGGCAGCGTTGTTTCTACGGTCTAGGGGCTGTGCAGGCTGGTCATCTGTAGGGATCGGGCGATCAGCGCTGTGTCCCGGTGTCCAGTATTCCGGTGGTGAGGGGCCCGGTTTCGGGGTTTTGGTATCCTGTGGTCTGGTTTCTGGAGGGACCTGGGCCGTGGGGGCCCGCATCGTGGTGGCGGTCGCGGGTTTGACGTCCTGGTTTGCGGTGTTCCGGCGGTGGGGGACCCGGGTTCAGGAGTTTTTCGTATCATGCAGTCGGTTCCTTAGGGGACCTTGAACTGTGGGGGCCCGTGGTGTGGTCACGCTCGCGGGTGTGACGTCCCGGTTTCTAGGGGGGAACCTCGGTTTGAGGGACCTGCTTCAGGAAGGTTTTTTTCTGTAGTTTCAGACTTCCGCAGGAGGGCAGGTACCTGGGCTGCGGCGGGTGAGGGTTTTTTTTTGCGGTTTGACTTTGCAGGGGATCGGCACAGTGAGGGGGGGTCGGTTGTTCGCAGGGAGCAGGCTAGGGGCTCGGAGCTGGCATTTCAACTGCCTCGGCTCGGTTTTGACCCCCGGGCAGTGATTAGTGATCAGGAGAATGGGACAAAAGCAAGTCATCAGAACTCCCTCCCATTCCTATCTCAGAGAGCGTGTTAGGGATCATATTACAGTATTGGGATGATGAGTTGAGAAAAGGAAAATCAAAGAAAAAATGGTTTATCTTTTGATGATTGGATTTGCCAAGTTTTGAACCATCATGTGAATTCTAAAAAGTGTTTTAGTAGGGAAGAAGCTGAATATGCTGCTGTTTGGATTAGGGCTTCACGCCCTACTCCTGTTCCCGTATTTAAGGACAAAGACAAGGAAAAGGCAGACAGGCTGGTATGAGAATATGGGAGAGGTAAAATCAGAGTGGGGGGGCCACCAAGAAATCAGAAGTGGCCTAATCAAGATCCTCAGTGGGACCATCAACGGCTTCAAGGGAGACAGAACATGGGAGGTAATACAAGGAATTGAAGAAGCTGTGCCCAGAAATTTTGATAAAGCCTATAGTGAGCATCAGAGGAAGCCTCCTATGGAGTGGATGGTAAGATTAAAGAGAAGTTTGCAGCTCTATTCTGGAATAGATCCCAGTTGTGCAGCTGGGGTGATACTTCTCAGGATGCAGTTTGTGGCAAAACCATGGGCAGATAGTAGAAATTGGAAAAGATCGAGGATTGGCAAGACAGAGGTTTAGAGGAATTACTACGTGAAGCTCAGAAGGTCTTTGTAAGGTGGGATGAAGAGAAACAGAAGGCAAAAGCTAGAATGTTGGTAACTGCTGTAAGGGTACTGTTGATTATGGATAGAGAGAAAAAAAAAAGAAGGTAAAATTCTTATATGATAAATTAGCCCTCAATAGTAATATTAAATGGAGTCCAGAAGATGATGAGTGATTGGATAAATAAAAAGAATGTTGATTGATGCTCTGTTTTAAATTTTCCTGACATGGACAAATCATTTGATCTTTTTGTACATCTATATGGGGTGTTGACCCAGGACTGGACTGGAAGTAAAAATCCTGTTGGACATTGTTCCAAGTTATTAGATTCTGTAAGTAGGTGAGGGCCAATTTGCTTATCAGCGGCCTTTATTAGGCCCAGAAAGCGGCTTTTTGTTTTGTTCTGGTCTCAGATCCCACCTTTGGGATTCCTTATGTATATGGGATTGAAGCTGGGGGTAAAGTGTTAAAAACAACTTGGAAAGGACAGTTACTAACTTCCCCCTGGGAAGGATCTTTTCTTGGTTTTGTTAACAGATCCTGCTGTCCGTACTGCAAAACAAGGGTGGACACATGCTTCGTGAGTACAAGGACCACTTCAGGAACACCTCGGTCTGAAGGCTCTGGAACTAGCAAGACAAACCCACCTTTTGAAACATCTGAATCTGTATTGCAAGAAAATATCAAGGATTTCATTCTGTGTATAAAACATCCTGGGACTTGATGTCATTGGGGATGGGTAAAGTGTAATAGTAATGGTAAACTGGTTATTTAGAAAAGTGATGGTAAATTTTCTGCCGCACTATAATGATGTGCTGAGACTGTGTGTGGTTATGAATGTATGCTGTTGTAGTTATGTGTCACCAGTTGGGGCTGTCCCCTTAAGAAAGGGAATATGGTGGACAGAAGTTGGTAAATGAAAAGAACTATCTAAACTAATTTCATTGGTAAAGTGGGAGGAAGCACCTTCTGAACTGGGAGTGCAGGAAGGTATACTGTGCTTTCCAGCACTCTATCTTCAGTCCTGCTTCCGCTTCTCCTTCGGGCAGCAGCTTGCAGCTCCTGGGCTTTCTGCCAAGGCTTTGGCCTTGAACTGATAAAGGCCTGTATTAACTCCTTTCCAATTAACACAAACTGCTTCTAACTTTTTGTGGTGGGGTGGAAGGGTAAGGCCGAGAAGCCTCCTCCCTTCCCCCTTGTAAGGTAAAAGGGAAAAAAAAAAATTGAAGGGAAAGGAAAAAAAAACTCACAAGCTGAATTAGCAAAGCAGTGGAGCTTTATATTTACAAAGCAATGAAGGATATGCAGGGGAATATTTACAAATTTACAATATCTACAATATATACAAAGATATACAACAGAGTAACACAGAAATGAGAGTAGCCCCCTCGGCAGAGGGTTCCCCACCTCTCTCCTCTCTTCCCCTTTCCCCAGAATGGGATAGAAAGAGAAAGAAAAGAGAGGAAAAAAAATGTTAGAAGCAGTTTGTGTTAATTGGAAAGGAGTTAATACAGACCTGGTATCTTATCTTCAAGGCCGAAGTCTTGGCAGAAAGCCCAGCACACAAAAGAGCTGCTGCCCAAAGAAGAGGTGGAAGCAAGAGTGACAGAGAAGTGCTGGAAATGCCCATTTCACTCCCAGTTCAGAAGGTGCTTCCTCCCACTTCACCAATGAAATAGTTTAGATTATTCTTTCCGTTTACCAACTTCCGTCCACCATATTCCCTTTCTTAAGGGGGCAACGTCAACCGGTCACACTTTTTTTTTCTCTTTCTCTCTCTTTTCTAACCCACTCTGGGAATAGGGGGAGAGAGGGGGAGAGCGGAGGTGGGGAACCCCCTCAGCAAGGGGAGGAACTCTCATTTCTGTGTTACTTTATTGTATATCTTTTTATATATTGTAAATAATTGTAAATTTGTATATATTCCCCTGCATATCCTACATTGCTTTGTAAATATACAGCTCCACTGCTTTGCTAATTCAGCTGTGAGTTTTTTTTTCCTTTCCCTCCAATTTTCTCTCCCTTTACTTTACAGGGGGGAGGGAAGAGGCTTTTTGGCCTTACCCTTCCAACCCTACGACATTATGTAATTAGGTTTCCTGTGGGTTCAAAAACTTTATCAAATGTAAATTGGCTTGTTGGAACAATTGTAACATTGATCTGTGTGGTTATAATTTGAAGTGATTAGGACAGAGGATTCATCTATGTTCTGTGTGTTAAAGTACCAAAAACTGTGTTCGGCTAGTGGGACCACAGAGACTGCAATACAGACAGCCAACAAAGGACTGGTGGATCCATCCACTGAATGGACTGTGGTACCCCAAATGGAGGACATAAAATATCAGAATAGGAGTGGTAATGGTCCTTGCCTGAAAACATCACAAACTAGAAACAGGTCAGGGTTCAAAATTGGTACAACCTTCCTGGACAAGGGAAGGAGACACGGTCCGAACAGAGCATTGGTGGGGACTGAAGGAGGCAAGACTGAGTAGACCTCTATAATTGCCACGAAGAAGATCTAGAACCATGGCCGTGGGCAGCAACCCCATAGGCCATGTGAGTGGAGTTGCAAATCAAACCGGATTCCTAATTCCCAGGATTAACCACTCGGAGGGAGAAAGTTGTCACCCAGATATTGGTATATGGTACCTATTAAAGTAAAAGAGGAAATATTTTCAGGCAAGGAACATCAGTTGTTGTTATAGATGACTCCAGGTAAAAGTTTTTGGTAACAGATTTATTGGCACTAAAAGATCATAAAAAGGCAATAAAAGCAATAAAAGCACGCAAAGCAACACGCTGGGCTTGGGAGGGGACAAAACTCCACCTCCACAATACCCTTACAATAGTTTTCTTCATCTTATATAGTTACATCATCTACATAGGCAAACTTATGTTAAATAGAAGGCAGGCATATGATAATGAGTCTTAGAATAGGTGGTCAAATCCCTTCTCCCTACATTCAGTGTGGTAAGGGTCAAAGCATCCACTTCCATGCATGCCCAATTGTGCAGGCTTCTTATGTAAAGAAAACAAATTCCTAGTTCTGAATGTTTAAGACAGCTCCTTCTCAGCCGTGATGTCTCCAATTAACCAGACAGTATCCTTGCAAGTCTGCAAGATAGGTTTCTTTCCCTTTACCCTCTAAACAGTCCTCACAAGATCCTGACCCTTAATCCCAGTGCACTGTAAGTCTTATAATTTTAACACAAATCACCAGTATATTCATAACAATCCCCCATTTTCTTTTTGTCACCATTGAATTGTGTTAAAATTTCCAGATATTTCAGAACCTTCTTAATTGGATCATAATTAAGTTCCTCTATTTTGATCACCTTCAGATCATAACCATCTGCTTGTAACTTATTGGCATAAACAATTTTACCTAAAGGTCTTACCATTTTAAAACAACAATTACAATGAATTACACAGATCAGTATTACAATTATTCCGACAGGTATTACAAACAAATGTTTAAACCAACTTATATTAGATAACCAAGAAGTTAACTTATCCCATATTTCTTTAAATCCACAGGAAGTATCATCCAAAGAAATCTGATTGTGATCTATAATCACTTAACATAACTACAGAATAACATAACTACAACAGCTTACATTTATGACTACACATACAACATGTAAGAAATCCAAAGCCAACCTATTTTCAGTAGATACTTTTGAGAGACTATTGACTTCAAGCTATTGAACTTTTATTGCATCTATGCTTGCATTCATCATAATTTCAGCTGTAGCAGAAAAATCTACCATCGCTTTTTCAAGTTCACTAACCTCAAGCCAAGGTAGAAACCTCCTAGCAAAACTATGAAACTTGCTATGCCTGGTTGGTAGTGGATTTGCTCCCCTCTTGGTTCTTCTTGCAAAGCTCCTGAGTAATTCCTGTGGCTGATTTACTATAAAGATATGAGGATAGGCCAGTCCTATAGCACATCTTCCTTACCCGCCTAAGGGTAATACCTTATAAGCATTTTTACCACATATCCAGTTCCATCCTGACCCAATAGGTATCAGCCATCCTTTAGGTATGTGTCCTTTCTTTCTGGTCTGATCATGGTGTGGTGAAGAGGTTATTAAATTTATGAATATTAAATATGAATTATGAAAAATATAATTTTATTAATTATCAAACTATTAATAACCGATGAATCACCAACTTATATACATGTTCTAGTGCACGTTCGTGAAATAGATTCCACAACTGGCTTAGTGTTATGATTATAACGTAATTGAACTATCTATAAACCCTTTCTGTATTTATATAACGAAGGGTGCAGTTCCACCGCTTGGCCACTAGATGGAGACTCGGCGGGACGCGGGCGGCTTCTGGCTGTACAGAGCAATATTACAGTCTTTCTATGCGTCAGCGCTTACTCTGCTAGATGCGGATACTTTGAACTGAGTGCTAGTGGGTGGAAAGCACGTGGACGATATTCAATTCCCTTCAGACAACAGGGATCGGTCCTGGTCGGGTCGGTCCGTGGGATCGGCCCTCAGAAGTCAGCTCGCACGGCAGGGCGGGACGACGTGGCGGTAGGTGGGCTCGAACGACGGAAGCAGGCGAAGCTACGGGGTCGGCCCAACCACGGCGGTTCTCGGGCTGATGCAAACAGCCTCAGGGAGAGAATGCAGCTGCGTTAGGCGGCAGATTCTCGTTTAATGAGGTTAAAGGAGCAACAGGACTCTCAGAGTGGTCCCAGATTCGGTGCAGTATAAGCACGAACAATGCTTTGGTTTTCCCTGGGATCCGCAGGGCTCAGAGCGGCACTCGGCGGCTCCTCAGAGCGGCACTCGGCGGCTCCTCTCCCCCACGGCGGGCTAGGCATACGTGGACTCGGTATTGATCAAGTCCCTTCTCCCGGCAACTGGGCAGATCTTACCCGCGGGGTTGGTCCAGTCCTCCGGTGGCACGATGGGCTCTTCCGATCGGCACGACTGGTTGTAGCAATGCTGAGCTCCTCAGGCTCAGCGAAGGTCCTCCCTCTGGGCTTCTTCAACGATGCAGAGGCTTCCAGTATGCATGCATGTATAACAGAAGCTAACAACAATAAGCTCAATGGCAAAGGCTGCAGCTCGAGAGTTACTCTCTCGAGCAAGCACAGAGACAAAGTAAATGAGGGGGCAATGTGTTTACCAACTGGGGTAATACTTATAGATTCCTCGAGGCTGGCCTTGACCAATGGGCACTCTCATAAGCAACTGGCTTCAGCCTATAGAAAGTGTGAAGCTAGAATTATGCCCATACTTGGTGTCAGCACAAGCACTGCATGCGCTGGGTGCGTGCAAGCCTGGCTAATGCCTTGGCTTTTGTCTTCCTCCAGGAGGAGGGGGAACTTGCCCACATGCTGGGACAAGATTCAGTATCTGGGCATAATGTGCCTTCACCACACATGGCTCCCCATATTTCCTTCTTCCTAACTAATAAATTGTGAACACTTTGATTACTGCCCTATAAAAATTACATTCCCACATCCAGGGTCAGTCCTATTTCCCCCTTTATTCCTGCCTATAGTTGTCTCCCAACATTGCTGGATACAAGGTACAGGCATATTTACATCCAAGGGTTCTTCAAATTGTAATCTCCCTCTTAACTGAGATTGTGGAATCTCGGTACAATCCTCAAGTTGCTGGGCTTTTGGAATGCTTTTTGTTTTTCTGTTACATCAGGAAAGACTGTCCCTATCAAAGGAAACCTGTGTGCTGAATTCTCAGGTAGCTGGGAACATATCCAAGAGTAAAAGGACACTGCTGCCTGTCCGCTGCAGACTTGAACCCATGACACTGAGATTAAGAGTCTCATGCTCCACTGACTGAGCTGACTGCTCCCTTTCAACAACTGCAGATAAGTGTTCTGTTCTCATACCTTTACTTCAGATGATGTTATAATCTTAGCTCCATAATGGCCTTTCAACCTACCTATTATTACTAATATTGGAAGAGAATTTATTCACACATGGGAACATGGTCTTTGATTTTGATTGGACTCCTTATACAAAAATAGGGTTAGGATCAAGAATAGGCTCCACCAGTATATGTTAAGTCTGTCTCCTTAGCCTACTGGGTGCAACCAGCAGCCAGGTGTCATGTCTTCTTGGCAGCAGTTACATTCTTCAGGAGTCCCACAGATTCCTTAACCCTAGAAAATTACGTCTTGCACTTGGTGCTACACTAAGATATACCCTAGCCCAATTTTAGCTTCAGTCTCCAATTTAACATCCTTAACTACCGGGACTTTAAACCTTTCCCCTTTTGCCCCTAAAACTCGCTCTCCACACCCCCTCTAGGAACCTTGGTAACACGAGTACCCCTAACCCTCCTTCTCCGACCTGAGCCTGGCCACCTCCTGAGCCTGATCCTTTACCAGTCCCTGGTGGGCACGGTTCAGCCACTGCAGCTCTCCCCGCAACAGCTCCTGCTCCGCCTGCCGCACTACCGCAGGTGCTGGTGCAAACACTGACTTGCAGCTCCGGCTGCTCTACGCGCAGCCCCTACCCTAATGGCCCCGGCTCCAGGCCCACCCGAAGCCGATCCAACTAAGTTTGAAAAAAAACCCTTAAGATCTCTCTTCTTCTTGGGCGCTCTCATTTCAAATGCCCAACCTTCCCACAATCTACTTTTCTTTGTAGGCCCTTCCTCCATTATCCTTTTTGCCTTATCCTGCATATTGTGCCTCAAATACGCAACCCCAGAGGACTGTCCGGGGGTATATCCCTGGGTACCCTTGTTGCTCCCATGTTTCCCGGGGCTGCTCTACACCTGACCCTTGCCCCATTTCCCGAGGTCCACGCTTTCCATCACCAACCGCTTCGTCCCTTCACTGGCCAAGTCCATCGCGGGATATTGGAAACGCAGTTAGAAGGACTCCTCACTCGCTTCGTGGATCCGGACTGTCCAGTCCACGTCTCATGCATGCACACACTCTCACTGACCTCAATACCAGCCCAACCGGACAATACTTACAGTCCTTTTCTTGCCCGGATCTTTGTGCACTAGAATTACAGGCTAGTTCCAGGAGCTCCTTCCCTTGCCTTTATCCTATAACATTGGTTGGATCTACCCATGTTCCGAGAGGCTTCCAGGGTCCTCCTTCCAGGCTGCCGAAATCGGCGGGGGCGCCCCCCCTTCTGAAGGGCCCCAAAAGCCATTGCAGACAGGGTAATCACGTACGGGTCACCAAATCGTGAGAAACGAACTCACTGCTGAAATTTATAACCAGTTTATTATAAAATAAAGGCAACACAGCGCTGGGTGAAGAGCAAGTTTTCTAGAGGCGCACCCTAACAACACGAGGTGAGCTTATAGAGATGGCAAGCATACATATTCATATATTAAAACGTACATATTCATATATTCCCCAACACGCTCCCACCCCTCTCCATCAGGACTGAGACAAAACCTGCACTTTTGACCTGGCCAGTCTTTAGACCTGTTGGCGCCTCACCTTTCTCTCCCAACACCCCACACAATACAGACCATCAGCCCAACAATCGAACCCAGTGGTCCCCAGTAATTCCCCTTGTGAAAGCCAAATATTATAACCAGTTTCTCACAGCTCTAAGGTCCCTTCCACCCTGAGTCATGCTTGGCTTTGCTGCCTCCGTTGGCTTCTGAACCAGCATAGATTCTGCTCCTGGTTTTTGAACCTCTCTCCAATTAGTCTGTGACTTCCTCTTGGGGTGTTTTTGTCAGGCTTTTTGAAGATGGAGGAAGAGCAAATGTTTAGGTTTTAGCCTGAAATAGCTTTCTGAGGAGAAAAAAAGAGGGTCTTGAACTTATAGAAATGGTTCTGTGAAGGACACATCCTTCTGCTCTGTTGATCTGAACTCCTTTGTTGGAAGAACTGCTTTTAATACTTGGGGGGTTTTGGTTCCTTTTTCATCTTGCAGTGCCATGGTGTTGCCCACCAGGACCTCTTAGGTGTTGTCTTTTCCAGTAGTTGTGCCCTGAAGCTGGGGCATGTCACTTGGTAGGAACCCAAGTGAAACAAGTCAGTGTTAGTCCTGCATTTCTCATCCCTCTTTGTCTCCCATCCTCTGTGTGAGCCTTTCAGCTGACTGCTCCTGTTTGGCACACTGCTCTCCATTGAGCACATCTTACAGTCCCCTGTTTGTGCTGGGATCTTCTGCCATCCTCTGCCCTGGTGTGTGACGTGCTCCTGGGCATGTCCTTGGAGCCTGGAGGGGAGCACACCTCTACAGCACCTTCATGAGCCTGCCCTGGGTTGGAAAACCCTCCCAAGCTCATCCAGTCCAACCAGCAACCCAGCACCTCCATGGCCACCAAACCCTGGCCCCAGGTGCCATGGCCACAGGGTTCTGGAACACCTCCAGGGCTGGGGACTCCACCACCTCCCTGGGCAACCTCTGCCAGTCCCTGACCAGTGGAGAGCCACTGAGGTGCTGAGGGGATTGGAACATCTACCTGATGAGCAGAGGCTGAGACCTGGAGCTGTTTAGCCTGGAGAAGAGGAGCTCGAGAGGAGATGTGGCTGTGAGCAACTTGCTGCAGTGTGAGGTGTCCCTGGCCATGGCAGGGGGGTTGGAACTGGCTAAGCCTTGAGGTCCCTTCCAACCCTGACAGTTCTGTGATCCTGTGCTGATCAATACATGAAGGGTGGGGGTCAAGAGGATGAGGCTGATTCTTCCAGCTTGCTGTGTGGTTATTCTTCTACACCCAGTCCTGGAATCACAGAATTGTTGTGGTTGGCAAAGGCCTCTAAGATCATCCAGTCCCACCCTCAACCCGACCCCCCCATGGCCCCCAAACCATGGCCCCAGGTGCCAGGTGCCACCTCCACCTCCAGGGATGGGGACTCCACCCCAAGTGACTCAAGTGGTGGCCAGGATGAGCTCTGTGCTCAGCAGGAAGGGCTGGCAGGATTGCTGGGAAACATCTGTGGCAGAGCTGGAGGAGAGGAACTGGCAGGCAGTGTCATGAGAAGGGAGCAAGCAGCTCAGCTGCCAGCAGGGGATCCCAGGCCTGGCTTCCTTTCACTGCCCTATTACTGGTTGTGCTCCTCCACCTCCCCTGCACTGATTCCATCAGGTTGGAAGGGACCCTCAGAGGTCATCTTGTCCAACCCCCTGCAGGCAGCAGGGACACCTCTAGCCAGAGCAGGCTGCCCAGGGCCACAGCAAGGCTGACCTTGAAAGTCTTTGGGGATGGGGCCTCAACCACATTCTTGGGCAACCTGTTCCAGGATTTCACCACCGTGATGGTGCAGAGCTTCCTCCTGATGTCCAACCTAAATCTGCCCTGCTCCAGTTTCAAACCATTGCCCCTTGTCCTGTCACCACAGGCCCTTCCAACAGCCCCTCCCCAGCCTCCTCCTAGGTCCCCTTCAGGTACTGAAGTCTGAGCTTCTGCATCTAAAGGTTGCCTGAGCTGTGAGGACATTCCCTGGAATGCTGCTTTCTTCTTCTTCTTCTTTTTCCTACCAGAAGTGTGTGTTATGTAACCACCCTCTGAGTCCTGAGTTCAGCTTTGGGCTCCTCACTGCAAGAAGGACACTGAGAAGCTGGAGCAGGGCCAGAGAAGGGCAACAGAGCTGGGGAAGGATCTGGAGAAGAGGGCTGGGGAGGAGCAGCTGGGGGTGTTCAGTGTGGAGAAGAGGAGGCTGAGGGAGACCTCATTGCTCTGCAGCTCCCTGAGAGGAGGCTGCAGGGAGCTGGGGGTTGGGCTCTGCTCCATAGTTACCAGGGACAGGAGGACAGGAAATGGTCTCAAGTTACCCCAGGGGAGAGGTTTAGGTTGGAGATGAGAAGAAACTTGTTGTCTGGAAGGGTTCTGAAAGCCTGGCACAGGCTGCCCAGGGAGGTGCTTGAATCCCCATCCCTGGAGGGGTTTGAAAGAGGCAGAGCTGTGGTGCTGAGAGCCATGGGTTAGCTTCAGCCTTGGCAGGGTTAGAGAATGGTTAGACTGGATGAGCTTGAAGGATTTTGCAACCAATACTCTAGATGTGGCCTCACCAGAGCAGAGTAGAAGGGGAGGAGAGCCTTACTTGACCTGATGGCCACACTCTTCTTCATGCACCCCAGGGCACCACTGGTCTTACTGACCACGAGGGCTCAACACCCTAAACCTTGTGGTGGCTGCCAGTGGTGATCCTGAACTTCTGGATCATGGGGGCTGCAGCTGTGTAAGCTGACAGGAAAATGGGGTTGGTTGGTTTCCCAGTGGTTGCTTCGGGGCCCTCTGGGTTGGAGCTTTGGGGCCCTCTGGGTTAGGGCCCGTGTTGTGAAATTAGAGGCACAAATGAGGCCAAAATAACAACGGCTAGACTATTTATTACATAAATAAAGTGGACATAAAAAGGGGAGAGGGAGAAAATATAGAGGGAGAGAGAGAAGAGGAAGGGAATTATATTACCACACCCCTCATCCCCCCCAAGACAGTTTGAGTCTGTGGAGGAAAGTTGCTGCAGGAGATGTTGGATTGGTACAGGAACGGTGCTGAGACTTTGGCTGGAGAAGAGCTGTGGTCCTCTGGGGAGATGTTGGGTTGATACAGGAACGGTGCTGAGGCTCTGGCTGGAGAAGAGCTGTGGTCCTCCGGGCAGCCTGGGTCTGTAGAGCAGCATTTTCCCGGCTTTCCCTTCTCAGCGGCATGGTCCGTCTCCTGTGTTTTCCTTCATCTCCGTTTTCCTTCTCCCCAACACACCAGTAGTTGCTTAAGTCTTTTATACGGTTTTTAGTCCTTAGGTATGTATCCAAGTATTGTCCCTCAGGAATTTCAGGAGCCAGGAAAACATCCTTAGGTAAATGTCTATAAAACCAAACCAAACCAAACCAGGTTGGAAGAGACCCATCAACGAATCCAACCCACCCAAACAGCTAACCCATGGCACCAAGTACCCCATCAAGTCTCCTCCTGAACACCTCCAATGACGGCAACTCCACCACCTCCTTGGGCAGCCCATTCCAATGGGCAATCACTCTTTCTGTATAGAACTTCTTCCTAATATCCAACCTGAACCTCCCCTGGCGCAGCCTGAGACTGTGTCCTCTTGTTCTGGTACTGGGTGCCTGGGAGAAGAGACCATCATCCGCCTGTCTACAACCTCCCTTCAGGTAGTTGTAGAGAGTGATAAAATCACCCCTGAGTCTCCTCTTCTCCAGGCTGAGCAATCCCAGCTCCCTCAGTCTTTCCTCATAGGGCTTGTGTTCCAAACCCCTCACCAACTTTGTTGCTCTTCTCTGGACTCGTTCCAGCAAGTCAACATCCTTCCTAAACTGAGGGGCACAGAACTGGACACAGGACTCGAGGTGTGGCCTAACCAGTGCAGTGTACAGAGGCAGAATGACCTCCCTGCTCCTGCTGGCCACACTGTTCCTGATGCAGGCCAGGATGCCATTGGCCCTCCTGGCCGCCTGGGCACACTGCAGGCTCATGTTCAGCCTGCCAGTCCAGATGTTCAGATGTTCATGTTCAGATGTCCCGGTATCGTTCCCCCAAGAAATCTCTCTGTGCATTTCTGTGTGTTTTGGGCAAGAGATCTGGATGGGGGGTGGAGGGGGGCCCTCCGCCTCCTCCGTCTCCCTCCAGACAAACCCCCACACTCATTAGACGTCAGGAAACAGGTGGTGAACCCATTGTCTACCCTTTCCAGGGCACTTGATGGGTGGAGATTATCTTGTCCTGAAGGCGTGAATGACTGGGTCATTGTTGTAGGCCAGCTGTGGCCCAGTGAGCAATGTTATCTTTGCACCTTCCAAGAGTCCTTCTAGTGGCTCTGCCCAACACATATTGTCTGGGCAAACAGCAAGTGATTTTATCTTTGTTGAGTCACACCAAGAGAGATAAACTTTTAGTCTCTCACACCCTTCTTCCTGAGGGCAGATTTGTTCCCATGCAGCAAAGTGATCTCTTTTTTTTCCCCCTGTAATGGGTTGGGGCAAACCCCCTCCCCACCACGGGCAGAAACAACGACTCAGACAAAGGGATTGCAAAAGTGATGGAAAGTTTAAATAGAAAAACAATTAAAAAAAAAAACAAACACCAATGAAAGCTTTACAGAGAACCACAAGCACCGTGACAAAGAGAGAGATCCCAGAAACATACCCAAGAACATCCCATCCCCACCTGGGGGTACACCCAAACCCCCCCAGGGCTCTTTCCTCCCCCCCAACCCAGCCTTGGGCCTGGGCAGGCCCAAGGGAGGTGGCTCACGCCATTTTACCTAGGCTGCAGCTGGGAACAAAAGAGGAAGTGGAGACCCCGCATGGGCATTTTATAGGGGAGCAGGGCATTATGGGATTGAATACCTGCCTGTGACCACCCCCTGGGCTGGGCCCACCCGTAGGGACCTCCCAGGTGTGTTCTGTGCAGTGGCAGCCGGGCCAGCACCCAGCCTAAACCACCACACGCCACCCCTTATTCAAGACCATAATCCCTGAACCCAGAACATATCATCAAACTGGAACTCTTCTGATGACATTTCTAGCAACAGTCCAGGTCTTCATCTGGGCGTCCTTCCACACAGTCTCTCATTCAGGCTCAAGTATCAGTCCATTCCAGTTCTTCTTCCTCATATGATGGAACCTCCCAGCGACACAGTCATTCTCCTGCAGTGTGAATTCCTTGTGGACTCGTTGGGACATTCCTGGTCACCTGGCAATACCTCACAACTTCTCAGCCGAGCCTTTGTTTGCTTTTACAGTTAATCAGCGGCTTTTTCCACCCCTGGGGCAAGCCGGTCAGAGCAACGACCGCTTTTCTCCATCCCTCCAGGGAGCCTCAGCCGACCGCTTCCAGCTGCGGTCCGAAACTACACAAAGGCACATCGCCGGCACATCACAGGCACATCGCCGGCACATCACAGGCACATCGCCTCCCCCCGGGGGGTTCGCGTACTGAGGCATCACCGCATCCGATTCACAGCCTTCCCCCGGCAGAGGGGCGGCTGCAGCACAACTCGCTGAGAAGAGAAGAGGCGGAGCCCGGTGCTTGGCGCCATTCTCGGAGCATGTCCGAAAACACCAGGGAAAGTTTTACAGCTGCCGCCGCTGCTTGAACGCAGCCCGGCTCGGCGGTGCCGCCGCCGCTTGAATGCAGCCGGCCCGGCCCCCGCCGTCTCTGTCGCCGCGATGCAGAGTCCAAGTCACCTCCACCCCCTCGGGTTTCGGAAGCCGTCGCTTGCCCGCTCGCCGCGGGAGGCCATCCCCCGCAGCGGCCGCGGGCCGACCCTGCTCTGCTTGCCGCTGCCCCCTCCTCCGCTCCGCTCCCTGCCGCTCGTCGCTCCGCAGAGAACGAGGAGGAGAAGGCAGGTCTCGCCTTCTTAGGATAGTTGAGCATTTTTAAGCCACCCCGGGCAGAAAGTCACAGAAAGAGCCACCCCTCGCTGTTCCCAAGCAACACGAGGGACTTCCATGCTATCAGCATGCACCAGGAGTCCTTCTGCAGTCCACAGGAGAGATCACACAGTCGCCCCGGTAACAAAACTTGAGCCCCCAACTTGCAAACCCAAACCGACGCCCAGAACTAAATTTAAACTCTTCATCTTTTGCAATCGATCTGCAGAGTGGGCACCACAGCCAGCCCCACGTTGGGCGCCAAAAATGTAATGGGTTGGGGCAAACCCCCTCCCCACCACGGGCAGAAACAACGACTCAGACAAAGGGATTGCAAAAGTGATGGAAAGTTTAAATAGAAAAACAATTTAAAAAAAAAACAAACACCAATGAAAGCTTTACAGAGAACCACAAGCACCGTGACAAAGAGAGAGATCCCAGAAACATACCCAAGAACATCCCATCCCCACCTGGGGGTACACCCAACCCCCCCCCCAGGGCTCTTTCCTCCCCCCCAACCCAGCCTTGGGCCTGGGTAGGCCCAAGGGAGGTGGCTCACTCCATTTTACCTAGGCTGCAGCTGGGAACAAAAGAGGAAGTGGAGACCCCGCATGGGCATTTTATAGGGGAGCAGGGCATTATGGGATTGAATACCTGCCTGTGACCACCCCCTGGGCTGGGCCCACCCGTAGGGACCTCCCAGGTGTGTTCTGTGCAGTGGCAGCCGGGCCAGCACCCAGCCTAAACCACCACACCCCCTCTGCACTCTCTCATTTTTTCCCTCCCCCCTTTGCAATGTTTTTTCCATCCCTTCCTCCAGGGCTTTGAAAAGCCACCACACCCAGGTTATTTCAGATTGCTGCTCTTGGGCAGGGCTGGCAGAAGCCACAGTGGCACCAAAAGCTGGTGAGCAGCCCAAGGAAAGTGCAAGGTCAGGAGAAGCTTTGGCTCTGGCACATCATTCAGGGGCTGCATGAAAGGCTCCTGCCCTCTGAGGGGCTCCTGCATGGGCAGCAGAGGAGTTGGTGGCCTGGCTATTTGTGGTGCTCTTGGGAATCAGTAGAATGGCTCAGGGTGGAAGGGACCTCAGAGATCATCTGCTCCTCCACCCCCCTCTGCCATGCCCAGGGACACCTCTCAGTTACATCTGGCTGCTCAAAGCCTCATCCAGCCTGGCCTGGAACACCCCCAGGCAGGAGACAGCCACAGCCTCCCTGGGCAGCCTGTGCCAGAGGCTCAGCTCACAGTATCACAGTATCACTTAGGTTGGAAAGGACCTTGGGGATCATCGAGTCCAGCCTATCAACACAGACCCCATGCCTAGACCATGGCACCAAGTGCCACGTCCAATCTCCCCTTGAACGCCTCCAGGGTTGATGACTCAACCACCTCCCTGGGCAACTGTAGTGGTTTGAGCCTTAACTGAGAGTTAAAGGCTGAAATGGGGAAAAGGCTGAGAATCTCTTCCCCACTTCCCCCCCACACACCTCCTCCCTCCAAACAAGGAGAAGGGGGAAAAGGAAAAAAAGGGGTAAGGAGCAAATCCACTAAGCAACAATCTGGAGTCAGCTTGGAAGTAGAGAGGCAAATAATTTTTTTCTTCAAATATAACAATAACAGGGACAAAAGTTCACAAGGGCAAGGAACAAGAATGGATGGGAGGGGGACAGAAAAGAATTATACAAACCAGTCTTTCTCTGAGGAGGCGCAGAGGCAGCAGGGAGAAAGGTCAGGTCCGGCCACGTGGCTGAGGATCAGGAGGGCAGCTGCTGTAGCTCTCATCCAGCAGAGGCAGGAGCCAAAAAGGAGACCCAACAGCTATGAGGTCCTGCTTTTTATACCCTTGCTGGGCAGGGAGGGGGGAGTGGAACAGACTCAGCTTTCCCAGGGGGGAGACGCCCTTCAGGGAGTGTAAAGTACCCGCAAGCCCTCCACCCTGCTTTCTTCTTTTGTTTTCAGAAAAAGGTGTTAACCCACCACAATCCACCCCTCTGTTCCACTTCCTCTCTCCTGCCACAGCCCCTTCATGTGATTTTGACACGTGGTATTTGAAGCCTTGGTGCAAGTCTCTTGCTATCCCGGCTCGCTCTCTCCCAGGGCAGTCACTCTCTCTCTCTGGTGATGGTCACTGTAGGTGGTGCTTGAATTGGGCAGGCATGTGGAGAAGAATCAGGAATCAGGAACAGTCCATTGCTGTAGGGACATTGGGAACAGTCCTTTTTCTGTAGGGACACTGGGAACAGTCCGTTGCTGTAGGGACATCAGGAACGGGTACAGGTGAGATGATGCTCTTTGGGTTGGTGTGCAGTAGGTACGTTGGGTCCTGGATGCTGGGCTGGTATTAAGCTAGGAGGGAGAAACTTAGAACAACTTATAACTATTCACATAATTACATTGATGAGTGTTGCCTCCTCTGAGTTCATCCCCTCTCAGCCAGAGTCACATTCTGCTGTGGGATACACTGAATGTCCCCAGTTTCTAACATAACCCAGTACGTGTGACCAGGCCCCTCAGCCGAGACCACCCCTCGGGTTGGTTTGCCCCCACCAGCAGCAGGGAAAACCCACACTGACTTCCCCAGCAGGTTCTTCTCAGCAATCACAGGAACTCCATCTCCATCCACTGTTTGCAGCAGGTCGGACTGGGCAGGACCAGCTTGGTTCACATCCTCTGCTGTTCACTAACCAAGTGGCTTGAGCCAGGTGCTTTTCCCAGTTCCTGAAGGCTCCATCCCCATGGCTTTTAGGGTGGTCTTTAGCAAGCCATTGTAGCGTTCGACCTTCCCTGCAGCTGGTGCATGGTATGGGATGTGGTAAATCCACTCAATCCCATGTTCCTTTGCCCAGTCCCTTATGAGATGGTTCCTGAAGTGGGTTCCATTGTCTGATTCAATCCTCCCGGGGTGCCGTGTCTCCACAGGATATGTCTCTCTAGGCCCAGGATGGTGTTGCGAGCAGTGGCATGAGGAACTGGATAGGTCTCCAGCCACCCTGTACTTGCCTCCACCATGGTCAGTACGTACTGCTTGCCACTGTGAGACCGAGGAAGGGTGATGTAGTCGATCTGCCAGGCCTCTCCATATTTATATTTCCACCATCTCCCCCCATACCACCAAGGCTTCATGCGCTTGGCCTGCTTGATGGCAGCACAGATGTCACACTCATGGATGACCTGTGAGATGGCCTCCATAGAGATGTCCACGGATCTGTCCCGAGCCCACCGGTATGTGGCATCTCTCCCTTGGTGGCCAGAAGTGTCATGGGCCCAGCGAGCTAAGAACAGCTCACCCTTGTGTTCCCAGTCCAAGTCTATTTGGGAGATCTTAGCAGCCAGGTCTGCTTGGTGGTTGTGCTTGTGCTCCTCTGTGGCTCTGCTCTTGGGGATGTGTGCATCGATGTGCCGTACCTTGGTTGGCAGCCTGTCCAGGCAGGCAGCGATGTCTTGCCACAGGTCAGCGGCCCAAACAGGCTTCCTTTTTCTCTGCCACCCGTTCCTCCTCCATTCCTTCAGCCACCCCCACAAGGCATTGGCTACCATCCAGGAGTCAGTGTAGAGGTACAGCACTGGCCAGCTCTCTCGTTCTGCTATATCCAGGGCCAGCTGGACAGCTTTTACCTCTGCGTACTGACTGGATTCGCCTTCTCCATCCCTTGCTTCTGCCACTTGCCTTGTTGGGCTCCAGACAGCTGCCTTCCATCTCCGCTTGCTTCCTACAAGCCGGCAGGACCCATCTGTAAATAGAGCATAGCCCTTCTCGTTGTCAGGGAGATTGTTATATGGGGGAGCCTCCTCAGCACGGGTCACTCTCTGCTCTGGTGGCATTCCAAAGTCAGCACCCTCTGGCCAGTTGGTGATCACTTCCACTATGCCAGGGCGTTCGAAGTTCCCCATTCGAGCTCGCTGAGTTATCAGGGCCATCCACTTACTCCAGGTAGCATCTGTGGCATGATGTGGGGTTGAGCCTCTCCCTTTGAACATCCAGGTCAGGACTGGAAGTCTCGGAGCTAGAAATAGAGGTGACTCAGTCCCAATTACCTCAGAGGCAGCCCGGACGCCCTCATAGGCAGCTAGGATTTCCTTCTCTGTCGCGGTGTAGTTGGCCTCAGAGTCTTTGTACCCCTTACTCCAGAAACCTAGGGGCCTGCCCCTGGTTTCACCAGGAGCCTTCTGCCACAAGCTCCATGTAGGACCATTCTCACCAGCCGCAGTGTACAGCACATTCTTGATCTCTGGCCCAGTTCGAACAGGCCCCAGAGCCATAGCATGGACCACCTCTCATTTGATCTGGTCAAACGCCACCTGCTGCTCAGGTCCCCACACAAAATCATTTTTCTTCCTTGTTACGTGGAAGAGAGGCTTCACAATTTGACTGTACCCGGGAATGTGCATTTTCCAGAAGCCCACAAGCCCCAAAAACGACTGTGTCTCTTTCTTGTTTGTGGGCTGCATCATAGTGGCTACCCTGTTCACCACCTCCTGAGGGATGTGGCGACGGCCATCCTGCCATTGAACACCCAGGAACTGGATCTCCTGGCAGGCCCTTTCACCTTGCTTCTCTTGATGGCAAAGCCAGCCTCCAGCAGGATGTCAATTATCCTCTTACCCTTCTGGTAAACTTCCTCTGCTGTCTCACCCCATACAATGATGTCATCGATGAACTGCAGATGCTCAGGAGCTCCACCTTTCTCCAAGGCAGTCTGGATCACCTCATGGCAGATGGTTGAGCTATGGACCCAGCCCTGAGGCAACCGATTCCATTGATACTGTACTCCCCTCCAGGTGAAAGCAAACTGTGGCCGGCATTCTTCTGCAATGGGAATGGAGAAAAAGGCATTAGCAATGTCAATTGTGGCATACCACTTGGCCGCCTTCGATTCCAGCTCGTACTGGAGCTCCAGCATGTCCGGCACGGCAGCGCTGATCGGAGGAGTCACTTCATTCAGGCCACGGTAGTCCACAGTCAGTCTCCATTCCCCATTTGCCTTCCGCACTGGCCATATCGGGCTGTTGAAGGGGGAGTGAGCCTTGCTGATCACCCTCTGGCTCTCCAGTCGTCGAATCAGTTGGTGTATGGGGTGCAGAGAGTCTCTGTTGGTCCTGTATTGCCTGCGATGTACTATGCGAGAGGCAATAGGTAACTTCAAATCCTGCACCTTATGGCTGCCCACTACGGAGGGGTCATCCGAAAGCTCGGGCATGGTGGACAGCTGTTCTTTGCCTGCAGTCTCCACAGCTGCCACCCCAAACGCCCACTTGTGCCCCCTAGGGTCCTTGAAGCATCCCTCCCGCAGAAAGTCAATGCCAACAATGCAAGGTGCATCTGGACCAGTCACTATGTCGTGCTTTCCCCATTCATTCCTGGTCAAGCTTATCTCAGCTTGCAGTACAGTCAAGTCTTGTGAGCCTCCTGTGACTCCTTGAATGCTTATGGACTCAGCCCCTTTGTACCCCGATGGTATCAGGGTGCATTGGGCCCCTGTGTCCACCAGAGTTTCTGAAGTGCCAGGCCATTTCACGTACACATCCCAGTATACTCTGTTATCCCTGGCCTCCACCTGGCTGGAGGTAGGGCACCTCTAATGCTGGCGGCAATGTCCACACTTGTCACACGGTCCTGTGTTACTAGGGGAAGGGTCTCTTGAGCGAGAGGGACCACTCCAGGAAACTGGGGCAGCTCTTCTCCTGGATGAGTTATCCCCATGGTGCCCACCTTGCAGTTCCCGCACCCTGTTCCAGAGGGCAGAGGTGGGTTGGCCATGCCAGGTGTCCATGTCCTCTCCATGGTCACAGAGGAACCTCCACAGAGACCCCCTTGACATCCCCCGATTGGCTTGGGGTGATCTCCTAGGGGAAGGTCGCCTGTTCCTGATTGCCGAAACCTGGACCCATTCTGAAGGAGAAGGGGAAAAGGAGACATCGCTCCCCTTTTTCAGTTCAGACATGGAGGTCTTGATCTCTTTGACAATGTCTTTAGCCATAGTTTCTATGGCTGAGATCAGGGGTTTCTGATTTACGCTGTCCTCATATTCCCTTAAATCATTGGCAAACTCACAGACAGTTTTAGGACTTCCATCCTGTCCAGTCAAGAGTATCCCTCCTAATGTGTGAGCATATTTCTGAGGAGCACCCTGGGTGAGTTTCTTTACGAAGGGCCGTCTCATGGGCAACTCATCTGGGTCCAGAGGGAGCTGGCCATCCCCATAAATTATTTCCATCACGGCCATCTGCCTCAGGTACCGAATGCCCTGTTCCATAGTTGTCCATCTAACTGGGGCCCAGGGCAGGTCATCTCTTGAGCGGTACCGGCTCTTGATGGCGTTCAGAATCCGGGCCCAGAGAGTGTGTATTCCATCAAGTTTGGCTAACTCTTTGTCCAGACCAGCATCACGAGTCAGGGAGCCTAAAAGCTTTGCCTCCCTCTTATCCAGGTCTACTGTGTCCACCCCCTCGTCCCAGCATCTCAGGGCCCAGCTTAGTATTGGCTCACCCTCTTTCCTGGCGTAGTCCAGACGAGTTTGCCTTAGTTCCTTTCTGGGCAGCGATGTAACAGTTATTTCCTGGTCTGAATCATCTTCATCCACCGCTGGGTTCTGTGAGGTGCTGGGACCTGCTGAGGTTCCTTCCTCACCATCTGTGCTTGGCGATGACTTTTGATTTCTTTTCCTGCGTGTGGTGACCGGTGCTAGAGAGACTGCATTGGCAGGAGCATCAGGGGTCAACTGTGGGACTGCTGGTGGTGGGGCAAACCCTTGTGCCTGGGGCTCAGGCTGAGAACTGGCACAGTCATTACAACCCGACCCCTCCCTCTTTGTGTCTACAGAGTGCTTACAATGCCCACAGCAGACACGCCCCAGTCATTAAAGAGCACAAAGGAGTGTGTTATCACCCTCCAAACAGCTCTTAATGGGTTAGCTAGTCCTCCACCCAACACGGTCCCAGCAAATGCCACTATAAGGATTACATTTAGGCATATGGAGCATATTGCAACGTAGAGCAATTTTCCATCACAGGCACTTTTATCTACACCATTGGTTTCATAACCTGCTTCAGGAAAGTTTCCTATGTTAGAAAAGTTACCACTGACAGTGAAATTCAATGAATTCAAGAGATACATGCCTAACTTAATTGGTAAAATTTTTATCCACTTGATCAGCATCTCTATCATTAACCACACCACATGGTAAGTTATCAATTTGTAGATGTGGGTCCAAAAGATCCAGCCAAAAGCCCATGCAAAGGCTTGGGCCATCAGGTTCTTTAAAATTGCCATTTCTACTTCTAGCTCCTTTTTCAGAAAAAAGTATTGCTTTCCCAATAGATTAATTTCCAAGCCCCACGTTGGAGGTGCCAAAACTGTAGTGGTTTGAGACTTAACTGAGAGTTAAAGGCTGAAATGGGGAAAAGGCTGAGAATCTCTTCCCCACTTCCCCCCCCCACACCTCCTCCCTCCAAACAAGGAGAAGGGGGAAAAGGAAAAAAAGGGGTAAGGAGCAAATCCACTAAGCAACAATCTGGAGTCAGCTTGGAAGTAGAGAGGCAAATAATTTTTTTCTTCAAATATAACAATAACAGGGATAAAAAGTTCACAAGGGCAAGGAACAAGAATGGATGGGAGGGGGACAGAAAAGAATTATACAAAACCAGTCTTTCTCTGAGGAGGCGCAGAGGCAGCAGGGAGAAAGGTCAGGTCCGGCCACGTGGCTGAGGATCAGGAGGGCAGCTGCTGTAGCTCTCATCCAGCAGAGGCAGGAGCCAAAAAGGAGACCCAACAGCTATGAGGTCCTGCTTTTTATACCCTTGCTGGGCAGGGAGGGGGGAGTGGAACAGACTCAGCTTTCCCAGGGGGGAGACGCCCTTCAGGGAGTGTAAAGTACCCGCAAGCCCTCCACCCTGCTTTCTTCTTTTGTTTTCAGAAAAAGGTGTTAACCCACCACAGCAACCCGTTCCAATGACGAGTGACTCGCTCGGTGAAGAACTTCCTCCTCACCTCGAGTCTGAACCTCCCCTGGTGCAGCTTGAGACTGTGTCCCCTCGTTCTGGTGCTGGTTGCCTGGGAAAAGAGGCCAACCCCCTCCTGGCTACAACCACCCTTCAGGTAGTTGTAGAGGGCAATGAGGTCACCCCTGAGCCTCCTCTTCTCCAGGCTAAACAATCCCAGCTCCCTCAGCCTCTCCTCATAGGGCTTGTGTTCAAGGCCTCTCACCAGCCTTGTTGCCCTTCTCTGGACACGCTCAAGTGTTTCGATGTCCTTCTCAAACTGAGGGGCCCAGAACTGGACACAGTACTCAAGGTGCGGCCTAACCAAAGCAGAGTACAGGGGCACTATGACCTCCCTGCTCCTGCTGGCCATACTATTCCTAATGCAGGCCAGGATGCTATTGGCCCTCCTGGCCACCTGGGCACACTGCTGGCTCATATTCAGGTGGCTGTCGATCAGCACACCCAGGTCCCTCTCTGTTTGGGAGATCTCCAGCCACTCCGACCCCAGCCTATAGCTCTGCATGGGATTGCGGTAGCCAAAGTGCAGCACTCGGCACTTGGACTTGTTGAATGACATCCCATTGGACTCTGCCCATCTGTCCAGTCGGTCGAGGTCCCTCTGCAGAGCCTTTCTACCCTCTAACTGACTAACATCTGCTCCCTCCTGCTGAAGAACTTCTTCCTCAGCTCCAGTCTAACCCTGCTCTGCCTCAGCTCCAAACCATTCCCCCTTGGCCTGGCTCAAGACCCCCTCAGGAGAAGTCTCTCTGCAGCCTTCCTGCAGGATCCCTTCAGGTCCTGGCAGGCAGCTCTGAGGTGCCCCTGGAGCCTTCTCCTCTGCAGGCTGCACAGCCCCAGCTCCCTCAGCCTGTGCTCCCAGCAGAGCTGCTCCAGCCCTTGGCTCCCCTTTGTGGCCTCCTCTGGCCTGGCTCTAACAGCTGCTTTAGGAGGTGGGGATTTCAAAGTCCCTTTGCTTTCTGTGTGTCTCTGGCATCAGAGGGTGGCAGGGGTTGGCAGGGACCTCTGGAGATCTGAATTCACAGATTTCCTTGCTGTGGCAGGGAGTCTTGGAGGTCACCTTGCCCAAGGCCCTCATCTTTCAGCCTTGGGCAGACTGATCTGGTTGGAGGTGTCCCTGCTGAGTGCAGGGGGGGTTCATGGATGCTTTTGACCCAGGGAGCAGGCAGGCAGGCAGGCAGGAGGGGCCAGGCAGGTTTGCAGCTCCAGCACTGCTCCAGCTAAGCCAATCAAGTCGTTTCTGTGTCCTTTTGTGTTGTTTTCCAGAGTGCTCTGCAATGACTACAGCAAGATACAGACCTACCTGGGACTTGGTTCTTGACCCATTAGTGTCCTGCAAGCTTTGCCTTGGGGGAGTACCCTGTGGAGCAGATGACAACCATAGCACAATGTCAATGCATCTTCTGCACCCTGGTGAGTCCTGAGGGGCATAAAACCAACCCCAACCCCAGTTCTGGCTGCACAACTCATGGAGCCGGGTGGGCTTTACCCTGAGGTCTTGATGCTGCAGTGGAAAGAAAGATTGCTGCCTATCTGACCTGGGTTCATTTAGCCTGGAGATGAGTAGGCTGAAGGGAGACCTTCTGGCCCTCTACAACTCCCTGAAAGGAGGTTGGAGCCTTTGGGGTTAGGCTCTTCTCCCCAGTAACAAGGGATAGGACAAGAGGAAATGGCCTCAGGTTGCACCAGGGGAGGTTTGGGTTGGACATGAGAAGAAACATGAAGTCTGATCTTGAGTGTCTCCAGGCCTGGGGCCTAAACCACATCCCTGGGCAGCCTGTGCCAGGGTTTCCTCACTCTTATTGTGAAGAATCTCCTCCTGATGTCCAAAGCTTCCTCCTGATGGCCAACCTTCCTGAAAAGAGGTTGGAGCCAGGAGGGTGTTGGTCTCTTCTCCCTAGGATCAAGTGGCAGGGTAGGAGGAGATGGCCTCAGGTGGCACCAGGGGAGGTTTGGGTTGGAGATGAGGAAAAATGTCCTTGCTGCAAGAGTGGTCAGGGACTGGCACAGGCTGCCCAGGGAGGTGGTGGAGTCCCCAGGCCTGGAGGTGTTGCAGAACCCTGTGGCCATGGCACTTGGGGCCATGGTTTGGTGGCCCTGGTGGGGTTGGGTTGCTGGCTGCACTCAATGACCTTGGAGCTCTTCTCCAAGCCATAGAATTCTGTGAGTCTCTGTGGTTCTCCCAGCATGAGTGGAGATACAGTTGGTGAATTCATTGCCCTTCTCTGTTACACTCTTGGTGTCAGGGAGGGATAGGACTGGGGGGGATGGAGTAAAACTAGAAGTGGGGAGATTGAGATTGGATGCGAGGAAGAAGTTGTTCCCCATGAGGGTGGTGAGAGGCTGGCACAGGTTGCCCAGGGAGGTGGTGGAAGCCTCCTGCCTGGAGGTGTTTGCAGCCAGGCTGGATGTGGCTGTGAGCAACCTGCTGTAGTGTGAAGTGTCCCTGGCCATGGCAGGAGGGTTGGAGCTGTCTGAGCCTTGAGGTCCCTTCCAGCCCTCACAGCTCTGTGACTCTGATTCTTTCCATTTGGGGTGTTGGGTTTTTTCCTTCTGGTTTTTGGGTGGGTTTGAGCTTTGGGATTTTTCTGAGCCAAAGCCCAATCTCCCTTCAGTGTTCTTAAAAGGCTTCTCCAACCAAAACATTTCCATGGTTCCATGCAGAAAGCTCCAACCCAAGCAGAAAAATGTTTCCAAGTAGGATGGTGATTGACACTGAGACTAAACTGCTGAGGTCCTCCTAAATTGTAGATCCTCTGCAAAGCAAGGAGGAGATGAGCTGCTAAAAATAGTCCTCCAGATATAGCCCCAGAGAGAGATTTATGTCAGCTGGGATCCAACCACAGCAGAGCCAGGAAATGCTGGGTGGCATTTTCTACAGTGCAGAACACAGAATTAACCAGGGTGGAAAAGACCTCAGAGATCATCAAGTCCAACCTCTCACCCAACACCATCTCATCAGCTAAACCATGGCACCAAGTGCCTCATCGAAGCTCTTCCTAAACACCTCCAGGGATGGTGACTCCACCACCTCCCTGGGCAGCACATCCCAATGGCCAATCTCTCTTGCTGGGAAGAATTTCTTCCTCACCTCCAGCGTAAACCTCCCCTGGCACAGCTTGAGACTGTGTCCTCTTGTTCTGGTGCTGGGAGGAGAGACCAACCCCCACCTGGCTACAACCTCCCTTCAGGGAGTTGGAGAGAGCAAGAAGGTCTCCCCTGAGCCTTCTCTTCTCCAGGCTAAGCAATCCCAGCTCCCTCAGCCTCTCCTCACAGGGCTATGCCCCAGACCTCCCCAGCTTTGTTGCCCTTCTCTGGACACCTTCCAGCATCTCAACATCTTTCCTAACCTGAGGAGCCCAGAACTGGACAAAGGACTCTAGGTGTGGCCTAACCAGTGCTGAGCACAGGGTAGAATGACTTCCCTGCTCCTGCTGGCCACACTGTTCCTGATGCAGGCCAGGATGCCATTTGCCTTCTTGTCTGCCTGGGCACACTGCTGGCTCCTGTTCAGCTGCTGTCACCCAGTCCCCCTGGTCCCTTTCTGCCTGGCTGCTCTCAGCCACCCTGACTCCAGCCTGTACACTGCATTAGGATTCACAGGAATGTTTTGGGCTGGAAGGGACCTCAAGGACCATCCAGTTCCAACCCCCTGCCATAGGCTTGGACACCTCCTACTAACCCAGGTTGTCCTAGGCCTCATCCAGCCTGCCCTTGAGCACCTTAGGAATGCAGTGCAGGAGAATGCTGTTGACTGTCTAAGCCTTACACCAGAGGTGACACTGGAGAGCAATCCCTTGTCTTCTGCAGCAGCAGCACCTTCTTAGGAGTGAGTTTGTTGTGGCTTTTCCAGGAGGTTGCTTTTCTAAGTAATGAAAATGTTCACCAGAAGTAACTTCAAGTGGTTTTCAGCCCAGCTTTGGTGGTTTGGGTTTTTTTGTCCTGTAAAAATTACCTGAGGCTCCAAGTGAACAGGGTAAGGGCTTGGAGCAGCCTTCCAGTCCCTGCAGGGGCCTGCACCAGAGCTGGGGAGGGACTTTGGACAAGGGCTGGGAGTGATGGAATGAGGGGGAATAGATTGAAGCTGGAAGATGAGAGATTGAGACAGGAGATGAGGAAGAAATCCTTGGCAGTGAGGCTGGGGAGACACTGGCACAGGCTGCCCAGGGAGGCTGTGGCTGCCTCCTTCCTGGAGGTGTTCAAGGCCAGGCTGGATGAGGCCTTGAGCAACCTGGGCTGGTGGGAGGAGTCCCTGCCCGTGGCAGGGGGTTGGCACTGGGTGAGCTTTGAGCCCTCTTCCAACCCAAAGGATTCTGTAGGCTCAGCGATCCTGAAGGTCTTTACTAGCTGACATGATTCTGTGATTCTCCAGCCAAGAATCACAGCATGTTGGAAGGTTGGAAGGGTCCTGTGGAGGTCCTTCAGTCCCAACCCCCTGCCAGAGCAGGGTCACCCAGGGCAGGGCACACACAACACATCCAGGTGGGGCTGGAAAGGCTCAAGAGGAGACTCCACAACCTCTCAGGGCAGCCTGCTCCAGGCCTCCAGCAGCCTCACCCTCAAGAGCTGTCTCCTCCCGCTGAGGTGGAACCTCCTGGGTTCTGGCTCTCAGCAGCTGTGTTCCCAGAAGGTTCAGCACAAGAAGTGCCCTTTGGCTGTGTTGTTTTGAGGAGGTGGTGGCCAGTGGTGCAGCAGGGCAAGGAGCAGGCCCTGCCCAGTGCTGGGGGTGGGGATGCAGTGTGTCACTGCTTGGGAGATGTGAGGAAAGGGATGCAAATGGAACAGGCTCTGGCAAAGGGCCCAAAGAGCTTGAGAAGGAAAATTAAGCACATGAATGATTGATGATGGCAAAGCTCTTTCAGCTTGAGAAGTGTAAGTGCTGGCATTAAAAATGAATGCATCATCCTCATCATCTTCATCCACACATGGCGTCTGCAGAGGGAGGGGAAAAGCAGCAGCAAGAGCTGGCAGTGTCATCAGGGCACCACTGAGACCTCACTCAGCCTAGGAGCTGCTTCCAGCAGAGCTCAGCCTGCTGTGCTTGCTACCAGTGACTAGAATAGAATAGAATTAACCAGGGTGGAAAAGACCTCAGAGATCATCAAGTCCAACCTCTCACCCAACACCATCTCATCAGCTAAACCATGGCACCAAGTGCCTCACCCAAGCTCTTCCTAAACACTTCCAGGGATGGTGACTCCACCACCTCCCAGGGCAACACATCTGTGGCCGGTTGACGTTGCCCCCTTAAGAAAGGGAATATGGTGGACGGAAGTTGGTAAATGGAAGGAATAGTCTAAACTAATTTTCATTGGACGAGTGGGAGGAAGCACCTTCTGAACTGGAGTGAAATGGGCATTTCCAGCACTCCTCTGTCACTCTTGTTTCCGCTTCTCCACGGTGCAGCAACTCTCTGACTGTGCTGGGCTTTCTGCCAAGGCCTCGGCCTTGAGGACTTGATATCAGGCCTGTATTAACTCCTTTCCAATTAACACAAACTGCTTCTAACATTTTTCTTTCTCTCTTTTCTCCCTCTTTTCCGAACTACTCTGGGGAAAGGGGGGGAGAGAGGGGAGAGCGGAGGTGGGGAACCCCTCGGCAAGGGGAGTTACTCTCATTTCTGTGTTACTCTGTTGTATATCTTTGTATATATTGTAGATATTGTAAATTTGTAAATATTCCCCTGCGTATCCTTCATTGCTTTGTAAATATAGCTCCACTGCTTTGCTAATTCGGCTGGTGAGTTTTTTTCCTTTCCCTTCAATTTTTCTTTTCCCTTTTACCTTACAAGGGGGAAGGGAGGAGGCTTCTTGGCTTTACCCTTCCACCCACCACATTTTTTTATTGGCGTACCCAACGTGCGGCAGATAATTAGTTTAATTTATTACTTGATTGATTTAGTGTTTTCTAGCTGAATTAGCAAACATGAAGGTGTTGTGGTTTGTGGAGCGATTGTTCTTTTCAATTTTTGGGGCTCTGGTTTACAGATATTGTTTGGGTTTGATTTTGGATTACCTGGGTAAATATTTGGTGCGGACAATTTATATGTGGGTTATGTATAGAGTTAAATTATGGTATGGTAAATGTATTAATTTCCTATGGCCAGTGAGATACAGGAATGTTACCTCCACCACTCTCCCAATTGAGATAAAGGGTTTTAAGATTCCGCCTGAGGAGAGAGTAACTTTAGGTGATGCCTGGGACCCAAAGGTGATTTATTTGATGTGTATAAATCTGTTGCTGGTGATGGTGATTGCATATTTGCTGTTCTCTCTGTGGCGAGAGAAAAAGGTGTCCAGGGCGTGTTTTGTTATTAAAACTAGATCAAAAAGAAAACGCCGTGGCTCTCGATCAGTCCCAGAGTCATCTAGTGACGAGGACTGTGGAGAACCTGTGTCAGTCAAAAAGAAGGCTAAAAAGTTAATTGGTAAAGCAGCTCTAAATGACTTTGCTGATTCTGTCAAGCTGCCAAGGGCGTCAGCTGGTATCAACATGGCTCCTACTCCTTCTCCTCCTTCTTCTTCTCCGTCGGCCATTAACGGAGCAACGTCACTTCCGCCTACTCCCTCGGTGGGACCGGAAGTCACTGCCCCAGCAGCTGATTTATCTCAGGACCTGTCAGCTTCCATTAAGGTGGCTGTAAATTCAAACACAGCTCCAGTTATGGTGGCTCCTTTAAAGACTAGAGGTGCAAAGGCCAAAGACGGAGAAGAAGAGGAGCTGGAGACTGATCCTGGTGAGGGGCCCTCTACTCTAAGAGATCCTGCTCAGGAGGAAGAGGTGGTTTGTTTTAAAGATCTAGCTAACCTAGTGAGATCAAAGCAGGATACAGATGAAGCTAGGAAAGCAGCTGGCAAAGGTGGTTCTCAGCTTAAAGAGATCCTTGAGAAAATGACAGCAGGATTATTTGGACAAAAAGTTCAGGGAGAGGAAGAAGATGACATTTTAGAGTGTTCGTCACCACGTGAGGAATTGCGAAATGTCCGTAAAGATTTCACCAGGGCAGATAAGGAGCCAGTTCTAGCTTGGCTTAGTAGGTGTTATGATACAGGTGCTCTGGCTCTAACAGTTGGAGACAAGTCAGCAGCTCAGTTAGGAACTCTCTCAAGGGATAATGGAATAGATAGACATCTAGGCCGAGCTCTCGGTAAGGTTAATCTGTGGATACACCTTTTAATGGCGGTTGCCCTGAGATACCCTTCCCGAGATAATCTCCCATGGAATCCTAAACCCTGGACGACCATAGATGAGGGAATTAAGCGTTTGAGAGAATTTGCTGTTAGAGAGCTACTCTATGGTGAACATGAAACTCTAAATCCTGATGACATTCCTGTGGGTATTGGTCTTGCTAAAAAGATCATCAAACTTGCTCGTTCTAATTATGCAAACATTCTGGCAAGCAGAATTGTGTCAAGGAATTATGGTGGAGCTTCTCCCACGGTTGGCCAATTCAGTGATCAAATGAGACAATTGGAGGATAGCATGACACGTGGTTCTTTGGTTTCAGCCATTAAAACGATGTCTGGTGATATTCAGAATTGCATAAGAGAGTTGAAAGATTCCATATCCCAATTGGCACAAAGGGATAATTTCAATTCTCCCTCCAGGTGGATACAAGTTTCATCTGTGAGGAATACACGTCCTCCAAGGAGGTCATTCCAAAACAGGTCATTCCAAAACAGGTCATTCCAAAACAGACCGCCAAGGCAATCACGTAGAACTATTTGGATAACTCTGCGTGATCAGTTTGGTGAAAACATGAACCGCTGGGATGGCCAACCAACTTCTAATCTTTTCAGGAGACTGAGGGAATTGCAAAGTGGCAGAACCCAAGGTAGCAACACCAGAAGGGTAGCTGTTACTTCCACAGTTCCCCAGAACGACTCTTATGGCTCCAACAGTGGCTCCAGTTATAACATGCAAAGTTATAACCCTGCAAACTATGTGCAATGCACATGTGCGCATGTTCCCCATAACTAGGTGCCCTGCCTCCCGCCAGGGGGAGGAGAGGATAACAGAGATAATAGAATCTATTGGGATGTGTACATCCAGTGGCCTGGCACTTCACAATTTCGGAAGTACAGGGCCTTGGTTGACACAGGAGCTCAGTGCACCATAATACCATCAAATTATCAGGGATCAGAGTCCATAACTATTCTGGGAGTCACTGGTGGATCTCAAGAGTTAAGTAAGGTAGAGGTTAATATAAGTTTAACTGGTAAACAATGGAGGAAGCATACAGTTGTGACCAGACCTGATGCACCTTGTATTTTGGGAATTGATTTTCTGAGAGAAGGGCTTTTCAAGGAACCTAGAGGTTACAAATGGGCTTTTGGAGTAGCTTCAATAGAAATTGATGGACAAAAATTGAAGCTGTCTGCTAGACCTGAACTTTCTGATGAATCTGCAATTGTGGGACAACATAAGATACAGGACATTAAATTGCCGGTTGCTTCTCAGACTGTGCATCACAGACAATACAGAACCAACCGTGACTCTTTGTTACCCATTCAGAATCTGATTCGTCAGTTGGAGAGTCAGAAAGTCGTCAGCAAAACTCATTCACCTTTCAACAGTCCAGTGTGGCCTGTGCGAAAGCAGAATGGAGACTGGCGTCTGACATTACCGAGCCCTGAAGGAAGTGACACCACCTATGAGTGCAGCAGCACCAGACATGATGAAGCTACAGTATGAGCTGGAATCCAAAGAGGCCAAATGGTATGCTACCATAGACATTGCTAATGCATTTTTCTCTATTCCCATAGCAGAGGAATGCAGGCCTCAGTTTGCTTTCACCTGGAGAGGAATCCAGTACACTTTCAACAGGCTGCCAATGGGCTGGATCCACAGCTCAAGCATCTGTCATGCAGTGATCCACGATGCTCTGGAGAAAGGCGGTGCTCCAGAACACATCCAGTTCATCGATGATATCATTGTCTGGGGTAAAACTGCGGAGGAAGTCTTCGAGAAAGGTAACAAAATCATTGACATTCTTCTGAATGCAGGTTTTGCCATCAAGCGAGACAAGGTGAAAGGACCTACCACAGAGATTCAGTTTCTGGGAGTGCGGTGGCAGGATGGACGCCGACACATTCCAGTGGATGTGGTAAATAGAGTCTCTACCATGGCAAGTCCCACAAACAAGCAAGAGACCCTACGTTTCTTGGGGATAGTGGGATTTTGGAGACTGCACATTCCTGGATACAGTCAGATTGTGAAACCTCTGTATGATGTGACTCGAAAGAGAAACCATTTCCACTGGGGACCTGAACAACAAGCAGCCTTTGACCAGATAAAGCAAGAGGTAATTCAAGCAATGGGTCTGGGACCTGTCCGAGATGGTCCAGACATTAAGAACATTTTGTACACGGCTGCAAGTGACAATGGTCCAACCTGGTGCTTGTGGCAAAAAGCTCCAGGTGAGACACGTGGACGACCTCTTGGTTTCTGGAGTCGAGGTTACAGAGGTTCAGAGGCTAACTACACTCCAACAGGGAAAGAAATTTTAGCTGCCTATGAAGGAGTAAAGGCATCTTCTGAAGTGATTGGAACTGAATCACAACTTCTCTTAGCTCCCAGATTACCAGTTTTGAATTGGATGTTCAAAGGCAAAGGTTCCACACCACATCATGCCACAGACTCCACATGGTCTAAGTGGATGGCTCTGATAACACAGAGAGCTCGAATGGGAAATCTTGAAAGACCTGGTCTAGTGGAGGTGATCTCAAGTTGGCCTGAAGGTATCAACTGTGCTAAACCTCCAGAGGAGAAAGTAACTCGTGCTGAGGAAGCTCCTCCTTACAATGACCTGTCTGATGATGAAAAGAAATATGCTTTGTTCACAGACGGTTCCTGTCGTCTTGTTGGAAACAAGCGAAGGTGGAAGTCTGCAGTGTGGAGTCCAACACGCCGAGTTGCAGAGGCGAAAGACGGAGGAGAATCCAGTCAGTTCGCAGAGGTAAAAGCTGTCCAGCTAGCTCTCGACGTGGCTGAACGTGAGAGATGGCCAAAGCTTTATCTCTACACCGACTCATGGATGGTAGCCAATGCTCTATGGGGTTGGCTAAAGAACTGGAAGAAGAGTGGTTGGCAGAGGAAAGGAAAACCCATTTGGGCAGCCAACCTATGGCAGGACATTGCTGATCGAATCGAGAGAATTCCAGTGAAAGTGAGACACATCGATGCTCACATTCCTAAGAGCAAAGCTACTGAGGAACAGCAACACAACCATCAGGCAGATCTAGCTGCAAGAGTTTCTCAAGTAGACATGGACTCTAATCTTGATCTCGACTGGAAACACCGAGGTGAGATATTCTTAGCTCGGTGGGCTCACGATTCGTCAGGACATCAAGGCAGAGATGCAACATACCAATGGGCTCGTGACAGATCCATAGACATTTCCATGGATGCTATCACACAAGTCATCCATGACTGTGACATTTGTGCTGCTATTAAGCAGGCAAAACGACTTAAGCCCTTGTGGTATGGTGACCGATGGTCAAAGTACAAGTATGGTGAAGCTTGGCAGATTGACTACATCACTCTACCATGTTCTCGTTCTGGTAAGCGATACGTGCTTACTATGGTAGAGGGAAACACTGGATGGTTGGAAACTTATCCAGTTCCACATGCAACTGCACGCAACACCATTCTCGGTCTGGAGAGACAAGTCCTGTGGAGACACGGAACTCCAGAGAGGATTGAGTCAGACAACGTGTAATGGGTTGGGGCAGACCCCCTCCCCACCACGCGCAGAAATGACGACTCAGACAAACGGATTGCAAAAGTGATGAAAAGTTTAAATAGAACAGTGAGTGCGTGCAGAGAACTGGAAACACAGTGACAAGAGAGAGAACCCAAAACAGACCCAGAAAAATCCCATCCCCCACCTGAGGGTACACCCAAACCCTCAGGGCTCCTCCTTCCCCCCCCCACTGCTAGGCTAGTCTCAGCTGGCCAGATCTGAGACTGCCCATCCCCCCGTGGCCTTGGGCCTAACCAGGCCCATGGCCGGGAGATCTTCTCCCCAGTTACCAGGCGGCGAGGAGGAAGGAAAGAGGAAGTGCCAGACCCCGCCGTGAGACTTATAGTGGTGCAAGGGATCATGGTAGGAAATAACCTAATTTCCTGTGTCCACCCACTGGGCTGGACTTCTGGACACAGGAAACACCCCTGTAGCAGAGGGCACTCAGCCCAAACTACGACACAACGGAACTCATTTTAAGAACAACCTTGTAAAGAACTGGGCAAAAGAGCACAGTATTGAGTGGATATTCCACATTCCCTACTATGCACCAGCTTCAGGGAAGATTGAACGCTACAACGGTTTGTTGAAGACCACTCTTAAAGCCATGGGGGGTGGATCTTTGAAAAACTGGGAAAAACATTTAGCACAAGCAACCTGGCTGGTAAATAGTAGAGGTTCAGTGAACCGAGCTGGACCTGCACATTCAGATTTGCTACGGAAGGTAGAAGGTGATAGAGTTCCTGTTGTTAGAGAAAAGAATCTGTTAGGTAAAACTGTTTGGGTATTTTCACCCTCAGGAGAGGCTAAACCTGTCCGAGGGGTGGTTTCAGCTGAAGGTCCGGGTCACACTTCTTGGGTAATGCAAGAGAATGGTGAAATTCAGTGTATTCCACAAAGGAATTTAACTTTAGCTGAAAGAGGTTAACTTCGAACTGCTGTACAGCTACATCGCGCCCAAAAGAAGAATCAACGAGGAATCTACGGTGCACGAACCCTGCGATCCCTGAGAGCCCTGAGTCAACTAAGAGACCCTGAGATTTCCCTGTTTCCCTTTTCTTCGCTTCGTCGGCGAAGAAATGAACTGTTCTCCATTTTTCTCATTTTCTGATTTTCTTGGACTTTTGAATCATCTACATCTGAGCATAGCCGGAATGGACTATGAACTTTACTCACGAACTGTAAATATTGTTTTGGATTGGATGGACAGTATGAACAGCCAATGAAATTGTTTAGAAGGGGTGGACTGTGGCCGGTTGACGTTGCCCCCTTAAGAAAGGGAATATGGTGGACGGAAGTTGGTAAATGGAAGGAATAGTCTAAACTAATTTTCATTGGACGAGTGGGAGGAAGCACCTTCTGAACTGGAGTGAAATGGGCATTTCCAGCACTCCTCTGTCACTCTTGTTTCCGCTTCTCCACGGTGCAGCAACTCTCTGACTGTGCTGGGCTTTCTGCCAAGGCCTCGGCCTTGAGGACTTGATATCAGGCCTGTATTAACTCCTTTCCAATTAACACAAACTGCTTCTAACATTTTTCTTTCTCTCTTTTCTCCCTCTTTTCCGAACTACTCTGGGGAAAGGGGGAGAGAGAGGGGAGAGCGGAGGTGGGGAACCCCTCGGCAAGGGGGGTTACTCTCATTTCTGTGTTACTCTGTTGTATATCTTTGTATATATTGTAGATATTGTAAATTTGTAAATATTCCCCTGCGTATCCTTCATTGCTTTGTAAATATAGCTCCACTGCTTTGCTAATTCGGCTGGTGAGTTTTTTTTTCCTTTCCCTTCAATTTTTCTTTTCCCTTTTACCTTACAAGGGGGAAGGGAGGAGGCTTCTTGGCTTTACCCTTCCACCCACCACAACATCCCAATGGCAATCTCTCTTGCTGGGAAGAACTTCTTCCTCACCTCCAGCCTAAACCTCCCCTGGCACAGCTTGAGACTGTGTCTTCTTGCTCTGGTGCTGGTTGCCTGGGAGAAGAGACTAACCCCCACCTGGCTACAACCTCCCTTCAAGGAGTTCTAGAGAGCAAGAAGGTCTCCCCTGAGCCTCCTCTTCTCCAGGTTCTCTTGACCTACTCCACCACTCAACCCTGCAAAGCCCTAAGTGAAGGCAGCTCAAGCAGCTAGGAGGTGAGCAGCTGGCTGCATGAAAGCCCTGCTCATCGAGAGGACATTGGCCATCATCTGTCACAAGTGGAGTCCTTAACATGGGCAAAGGACTTGCCACAAGGACTGTGAGTAACAGTGGATTGAAGCTGTAAGAGGAGAGATTGAGACTGGAGATGAGGAAGAAATTCTTGCCAGTGAGGGTGGGGAGAGCCTGGCACAGGCTTCCCAGGGAGGCTGTGGCTGCCTCCTTTCTGGAGGTGTTCAAGGCCAGGCTGAATGAGGCCTTGAGCAGCCTGGGCTGGTGGGAGGTGTCCCTGCCCATGGCAGGGGGTTGGAACTGGATGAGCTTTGAGGTCCCTTCCAACTCAACCCATTCTGTGACTCTGTGAAGCATCCAGTCTGATGTTCTGATATGGGCGACGGAGATAAGAATCAATATGGCTGACCAATATGATCGAGTATTGTTCCTTTATTGTTCCAGTGTTGCAGGCCTATGGTGCAGGCCTGTAGTGCAAGTATAGCACAGTAAAGTGTAGAAGAAGAAGAGACAGGAAAGGCAGAAGTGTGTGGCAAGGGAGCTTCTACAATTTATATAAACTCGGAGTGCCTTGTTGACATGGCTTCATTGGTTCCCATGGCACTATTACAGATTATTGGTCCAACTACTAATGACACAACGAGGTTGTTGATGCAGGTGCATGTCCTGTTGTCCCAAGATAACTTTCCATGTTTATAGCTACCAGTGCCTTGTTTTAGTTACATGCTGCAGGCACAGCACTGTTTTGCTACACTGCTAGCTGGCTCTGCATTTATGCTGAGCATGGCCTACCACCATGTCAGGCTCTAGGCCTGCACTGCCAGATTGCTCACACTGCTCATCGCTGGCATTGCCACATTCCAAGGAATGGATTTGTTGTCTCTGAGTAGGAGACAGAGAGAAGGAGGCTCTGGCAGCAATGCTCCCTCAAGGTCATCCAGGGAGTGCCTTGTTCCTCTGTGAGCCAAGCAGCAGCTCTTGTGTGGGTAGCAAGTGAAGCTCCTGCTGCCCTGGAGCTCTGAGAGCTCAAATCTGGCAGCAGATGTTTGTAGGTGAGAGGGGCTCTGGAAGCAGCTGAATGTCTTCTGCAGTGACCTGGATGAGGGCATCCAAGCACCTTGGAAGGTGACACTAAACTGGGAGGCAGTGCTGATCTGGTGGAGGGTAGGAAGGCTCTGCAGGGAGACCTGGGCAGGGTGGATCCAAGGGCTGAGGGCAGTAGGGTGAGATTCAACAAGGCCAAGTGCTGAGTCCTGCACTTGGCTCACAACAACCCCTGGAATGCTTGAGAGAGAGTGGCTGGAAACTGCCCACTACAGAAGGACCTGGGGGTGTTGAGGGCCATCAGCTGAAGGTGAGCCAAGGTGTGCCCAGGTGCCCAAGAAGGGCAATGGTTTCTTTGGGTGCATGAGAACAGTGTGGCCAGCAGGTCAAGGGAGGTTCTCCTTCTCCTCTGCTCTGCCCTGCTGAGGCCACACCTGAAGGATTGTGTCCAGTTCTGGGCTCCCCAGTTGAAGAGAGACAGGGAGCTGCTGGAGAGAGCCCAGGGGTGGGACACAAAGCTGCAGAGGGGCCTGGAGCAGCCCTGTGAGGAGGAAAGGCTGAGTGAGAGCCCTGGGGCTGGTGAGCCTGCAGAAGAGCAGCCCCAGAGGGGAGCTGAGCAATGCTGATCAACAGCTATAGGGTGGGAAGCAGGAGGACAGGGCCAGGCCCCTGTGAGTGGTGCCCAGGGGCAGGCCAAGGGGCAGTGGGCACAAACTGGAGCCCAGGAGGTTCCATCTGACCATGAGGAGAAACTTGTTTGGTGTGAGGCTGCTGGAGGCCTGGAGCAGGCTGCCCAGAGAGGCTGTGGAGCCTCCTGCTCTGGAGATATTCCAACCCCCCCCGGCCATTGTGCTCATGGGCAAGCTGCTGTGGGTGCCCTGCTGGAGCAGGGGAGTTGGACTGGGTGCTCTCCAGAGCTGCCCTCCATGATTCTGTCTAGCTCCACTCTCTGTTCACATACCTGACAACACTCAGAGGTGGCCTTTCTCTAATTGCCTGCATTTTGCCAATGCCGGCTGAGAACCCCACAGGGCTCTGCTGCACCCTCCCCTCCCCTTCCTGAGCAGTGCCAGGCCGGCAGAAGCTGAGTGGCATCTGCAGGATCTCCTCCCTGTCTCCATCACTCCCCTTTGCCTCCCCAGCAGGCAGCCAGGCAGTAGGTCTCACTGTGATGTGGGAAGTTGTCGTAGGTTTAGGGAGGAAGGCTCAGCCTTCTTCCCCCCACAAAGAGAAAGAGAAATAAACAAAACCACAGCTAGCCACAGCCAGAGGAGCAAAAAGGGAAAATGCTGTATTTACAAGCAGTTTTAGGGGATGCAGGGTATGTATACACAATTTACAGTATTTACAATATATACACAGAAATATACAGCAAAGTAATACAGGAACGAAATTCCCTTCCTCTGCTGAGGAGGGTTCCCCCCCTGTACCCCCATTGTCTCCCCTTTTTCCCAAAGAGGGATAGAAAGAGAGAAAAAGAGGAATTGCTAATTAAAGCAG
Source organism: Melanerpes aurifrons (assembly GCA_011125475.1). NCBI lineage: Eukaryota > Metazoa > Chordata > Aves > Piciformes > Picidae > Melanerpes > Melanerpes aurifrons. The sequence goes on along the minus strand of WWNC01000164.1, from coordinate 518,033 downwards.
AGTATGTTAGTAGAGGCCTTATCTGTCCAAGGTCAGTCTGGCAGAGAGCCTAGAAGCTGGAAAGGAGGAGGGCAGAATCAAAACTGAGGAAAGTCTCAGCTGGACTCAAAACTTAAAGTTGCACTCTACCAATCCACCAAATAAATCCATTTAGACCTGTCCCTTGTTTACAAAACATTCAGCCATAGTGTCCCCTTCTTAAAGACACAGCCTCAAATGGTCACAGAAGTGTGGAGGTGAAGGGAGGAGGTTGCTCTTCCACAGCAGCAAGGTTTGGGGTGAAGTCCACCTTGCTCCTCTGCTTTGGTGGTGCTCATGCTGCTCACTCCTGGGTTTGCTGCCAGGGGTTCAGTTGTGACAGGTAAAATGCTGTGGTTGCTATGGGAGAAGGGTGGTACCCAGATTGCTGATGTGGTCTCCATGGAAACTGTAGGGCTTCTGGGAGTCCCAGTTCCCATCTTTCCTTCCTCTGGAAAAGATCTGTGGCTGAGAGAGCTGGGGCTCTCCAGCCTGAAGAAGAGAAGGCTCTGGGGAGACCTCAGAGCAGCCTTCCAGTACTGGAAGGGGCTACAGGAGAGCTGGGGAGGGACTTGTGACAAGGGCTGGGAGTGACAGGACAAGGGACAATGGCTTTGAGATGGGAGAGGGGAGAGTGAGACAGGAGATGAGGAAGACAACCTTGCCAGTGAGGCTGGGGAGACACTGGCACAGGCTGCCCAGGGAGGCTGTGGCTGCCTCCTCCCTGGAGGTGTTCAAGGCCAGGCTGGATGAGACCTTGAGCAGCCTGGGCTGGTGGGAGGTGTCCCTGCCCATGGCAGGGGGGTGGCACTGGCTGAGCTTTGAGGTCCCTTCCAACCCAACCCCATTGTATGGATTCATGACCCATCAAGTTGAGATAGTTCTTCTGTAGAAACAGAAGGCAAGAGAGCAGCCTCCTGTGCCCCCTGGCACCAAGCACTGGCACAGGCTGCCCAAGGAGCTGCTGGGGTCACCATCCCTGCAGGGGTTCAGAGCACATGCAGACATTGGAGCTGGGGACATGGTTTAGTGGCCATGGTGGTGCTGGGTCAGAGTTGGACTCGATGACCTTGGAAATCCTTTCACAATATCACAGAATCACCAAGGTTGGAAGAGACCTCAAGGATCATCAAGTCCAACCTGTCACCACAGACCTCATGACTAAACCATGGAACCAAGTGCCACCTCCAGTCCCCTCTGGAACCCCTCCAGGGATGGGGACTCCACCACCTCCCTTCACTTTCCAAGTGAAACCCTCCTGAGATTCCTATTCCTTGTACCAGTGGATTCCAGGGCATCTGCCTCTCCGTCTGCCATCCTCAGAAACCTGTAGGGAGCAATGAGCTCCACGCTCAGCCTCCTTCTCTCCAAACTAAGCATTTCTCACTCCTGCCAGCCCTGGCCCCAGCTCCTTTGCCCTCCTCTGGCTGGTGGAGTCCCCAGCCCTGGAGGCGTTCTAGAACCCCCACAGCAAACTCCTGGCCAAGCTGCCAGCCCATGGCTTGGACAGCAGCACTCTGAGCTGGGTTAGGAACAGGCTGGAGGCTGAGCCCAGAGAGTGGTGGTGAATGGTGCCACATCCAGCTGGCAGCCAGGCACCAGTGGTGTGCCCCAAGGATCAGTGCTGGGCAGGAGTTGATCTGCTGGAGGGTAGAGAGGCTCTGCAGAGGGACCTCGACAGGCTGGACAGATGGGCAGAGTCCAACGGCATGAGATTTAACACATCCAAGTGCCGGGTTCTGCACATTGGCCACAACAACCCCATGCAGTGCTACAGGCTGGGGTCAGAGTGGGTGGAGAGCAGCCAGGCAGAGAGGGACCTGGGGGTACTGGTCGATGGCAGGCTGAACATGAGCTTACAGTGTGCCCAGGGAGCCAAGAGGGCCAATGGCATCCTGACCTGCATCAAAGAACTTTATTTAGAGTAAACTTTATTTAGAATAAACGAAACCAGGTTGGAAGAGACCTTCAAGATCATGGCGTCCAATCCATCAACCAATCCAACCCACCCAAACAGCTAACCCATGGCACCAAGTACCCCATCAAGTCTCCTCCTGAACACCTCCAATGACAGCGACTCCACCACCTCCCTGGGCAGCCCATTCCAATGGGCAATCACTCTTTCTGTATAGAACTTCTTCCTAACATCCAACCTGAACCTCCCCTGGCGCAACCTGAGACTGTGTCCTCTTGTTCTGGTACTGGGTGCCTGGGAGAAGAGACCATCATCTGCCTGTCTACAACCTCCCTTCAGGTAGTTGTAGAGAGTGATAAAATCACCCCTGAGTCTCCTCTTCTCCAGGCTGAGCAATCCCAGCTCCCTCAGTCTTTCCTCATAGGGCTTGTGTTCCAAACCCCTCACCAACTTTGTTGCTCTTCTCTGGACTCGTTCCAGCAAGTCAACATCCTTCCTAAACTGAGGGGCCCAGAACTGGACACAGTACTCGAGGTGTGGCCTAACCAGTGCAGTGTACAGGGGCAGAATGACCTCCCTGCTCCTGCTGGCCACACTGTTCCTGATGCAGGCCAGGATGCCATTGGCCCTCTTGGCTGCCTGGGCACACTGCAGGCTCATGTTCAGACTGCCATCGACCAGTACCCCCAGGTCCCTCTCTGCCTGGCTGCTCTCCACCCACTCTGACCCCAGCCTGTAGCACTGCATGGGGTTGTTGTGGCCAATGTGCAGAACCCGGCACTTGGATGTGTTAAATCTCATGCCATTGGACTCTGCCCATCTGTCCAGCCTGTCGAGGTCCCTCTGCAGAGCCTCTCTACCCTCCTGCAGATCAACTCCTGCCCCCAGCTTGGTGTCGTCTGCAAATTTACTGATGATGGACTCAATGCCCTCATCCAGATCATCAATAAAGATGTTAAAGAGCACAGGGCCCAGCACTGATCCTTGGGGCACACCACTAGTGACCGGCCGCCAGCTGGATGTGGCACCATTCACCACCACTCTCTGGGCTCGGCCATCCAGCTAGATCCTAACCCATTGCAGTGTGCTCCCGTCCAAGCCATGGGCTGACAGCTTGGCCAGGAGTTTGCTGTGGGGGACGGTGTCAAAGGCCTTGCTGAGGTCCAGGTAGACTACATCCACAGGCCTCCCCACATCCACCAGGCGGGTCACCTGATCATAGAAGGAGATCAGGTTGGTCAGGCAGGACCTGCCCTTCCTAAATCCATGCTGGCTAGGCCTGATCCCTTGGCCATCCTCTAAGTGCTGTGTTATTGCACTCAGGATGACCTGTTCCATGATCTTGCCTGGCACTGAGGTCAGGCTGACAGGCCTATAATTCCCTGGCTCATCCAACCGGCCCTTCTTATGGATGGACACAACGTTGGCCAGCTTCCAGTCCTCTGGGACCTCTCCAGTGAGCCAGGACTGCTGGAAAATGATGGAGCGTGGCTTGGCCAGCTCATCTGCCAGCTCTCTCAGCACCCTAGGATGAATCCCATCTGGTCCCATGGACTTGTGGGGATCCAAGCTGCTAAGGGGAGTTCCAACCACCTCCTCATGGAACATAGGGAAACTGTGCAGCTCCCTGGCTCCTTCTGCCAGCTCTGCAGGCCAGTTGTCAGGAAGACGTTCTGTCCTTCTAGTAAAAATTGAGGCAAAGAAGGTGTTAAGTATCTCTGCCTTTTCCTCATCCCTTGATACAACATTTCCCTCCATGTCAATCAAGGAGTGGAGGTTGTCCTTTCCCTTCCTCTTGCTATTAATGTATTTATAGAAGGACTTTTTGCTGTCCTTCACAGTAGAGGCCAGTTTAAGCTCCAAATGTGCTTTTGCCTCCCTAATTTTCTTCCTATAAGACCTGGCAACATCCTTAAAAATGTTATGGGTTGCCTCCCCTCTCTTCCAAAGGTGATACACCCTCTTTTTTTCCCTCAGTTCCATTAAAAGTTCATGAACCATCCAGGCTGGCCGTCTGCCCCGGCGGCTCATCTTCCGGCACATTGGCACAGCCTGTCCCTGAGCCTTCAACAATTCTTCCTTGAAGTAGGTCCAGTTCTCCTGGACCCCTTTATTATTAAGGGCTTTATCCCAAGGAACCCTCTGAATTAGTTCCTTGAGTAACCCCAAGTCTGCCCTCCGGAAGTCCAGAGTGGAGGTCTTCTTGCTGCCCCTCTTAGCTTGACCAAAAACCGAGAATTCAATTATCTCGTGGTCACTGGCCCCTAAGCACCCTCCGACCACCACATCGCCCACCAGTCCTTCCCTGTTGTTGAAGAGGAGGTCGAGCATAGCCTTGCCCCCGGTAGGCTCTCGCAGCACCTGGGATAAGAAGCTGTCCTCCATGCATTCTAAGAACCTCCTAGATTGTCTCCTCTCTGCTGTGTTCAGATCCCAGCAGATGTCGGGCAGGTTGAAGTCGCCCATGAGAACAAGGTCTGGAGATCTTGAGACAGCCCTAAGCTGCCTATAGAATGCTTCATCAACATCTTCCTCCTGGTTGGGTGGTCTATAACAGACTCCAACCAGGATGTCTGCCCTGCTGGTCTTCCCTCTAATTCTTATCCACAAGCATTCAACCCGATCGTCCCTAATCTCCATCTCAATGGCATCTAGTGCCTCCCTGATGTACAGGGCCACCCCTCCACCCCTTCTTCCTTGCCTGTCTCTCCTGAAGAGCTTGTAACCGTCAATTGCAGCGCTCCAGTCATGTGAGTCGTCCCACCACCTCTCTGTGATGGCAACTACATCATAACTTTCCTGCTGCATCAAGGCTTCCAGCCTCTCCTGTTTGTTACCCATGCTTCGTGCATTAGTGTACATGCACTTCAGCTGGACTGCTGGTTTCACCTCCGACTCTAGCTTGTCGCCCCCAGACTCTTGTCTGAGAGGACTAGTTTCAGCCCCTTCCCCCTTCGAAACTAGTTTAAAGCCCTGTCGATGAGACCTGCCAATTCCCTTCCCAGGATCTTTTTACCTTTGGGGGACAGGCCGTTCTCATATACAGTGACCTTTCCCCTTCTCTGGGACAGATGTACTCCATCTGTTGCCAGCTGGCCTGGTGCAGTAGAAAGTTTCCCAATATCAAAAAAAACAAAATTCTTTTGACTGCACCAGCCTCTAAGCCACTTGTTAACTATAACTGCTGACCTGTTCCTTACAGTATTCCCTCCTGCAGTTAAGGGTATTGATGAAAAATTATTTGTGCCCTGACCCTCAACCAGGTCTCCCAGGGCCCTGAAGTCATCTTTGATAGCCCTGGGAGTTCTGGTTGCAACATCATCATTCCCTAACTGCATAACTAGTAAAGGGTAGTAGTCAGAGGGCTGCACCAGTCTAGGCAGCCTACTGGTAACATCATTAACTTGGGCTCCTGGCAGACAACAGAGTTCCCTATGAGATGGGTCAGGCCGACATATAGGGCCCTCCCTTCCCCTCAGAAGGGAATCACCAATAACAATTACCCTCCTCTTTTTTTTGAGGGAACAGGTCTTGATGCCAGGGGAAGGCTGTTTAACCTTAGGCTGCTTTGCCTTAGGCTGTTTAACCTTAGGCTGCTTAGCCTTAGGGAGAACCCCAGATGGTGTGTCCTCCGGCATCAGGACCACCTCACCCTCGATCTCCAGTGCTCCATATCTGTTTTCCAAGAGCAGCGGGGAAGGTGAGGGGAGGCAAGGAGGTTTAACTTTGCGTCTTTTGAGAGGAACCTGCGTCCATTCCCCTCTGCTTTTTGAATAACCAGCCTCTGCTGGGGGAGCCTGCAGAGCCTGCTTACTCCGATTCAACTCTTTCCTCTTCTGGTTCACCTCTTTCCTCCTTTGGTCCATCTCCTTCCTCCTCTGGTTCATCTCTTTCTTACATTTCCTTACATTTCTAAGGCTTGCAACCTTATCCTTCAGTCTGGCCACCATATTAAGCAGATAGTCAACCTGCTCACACCTTATACAAGAGTTGCCCCCACTACCCTGCATCTCAAGTGCCAGGCTCCAGCATTCTCTACAGCCAGATACCTGGACAGCTACGTGCTTCTGTTCTACCTCGGTCTGGGTCGACACTGATTTTTTTAGGGAGATTTTGCTGCGAGTTACAACCATGGCTGTCCCTGGCCACAGCACCTACTGCCAATTTAAAAGAAAAAAAAAAAAAAAAAAGTGGGGCGGCGCGTGAGAGTACAAGAGAATACGGGCTGCCCGACGAAGAGAGCCTGTGCGAGCCGCAGCAGAGCCTTTTAAATTCAGCCGCTCCTGCCGCTGGGATCATGAGTCTGACCACATGAAAGAGCGGCTGCTCCTTCCTCGCCGCAAAACTCGGCAGCGATGGCGATTCCTGCAGCCCGAAAAGGAGAGCAGCGGCTGGTCCCCGGCGGTTGCTGGCCAGCAGGGGCAGGGAGGTCATTCTGCCCCTGTACACTGCACTGGTTAGGCCATACCTTGAGTCCTGTGTCCAGTTCTGGGCTCCTCAGGTTAGGAAAGATGTTGAGCTGCTGGAAGGTGTCCAAAGAAGGGTAACAAAGCTGGGGAGGGGTCTGGAGCACAGCCCTGTGAGGAGAGGCTGAGGGAGCTGGGGTTGCTTAGCCTGGAGAGGAGGAGACTCAGGGGTGGCCTTATTGCTCTCTACAACTACCTTAAGGGAGGTTGTAGACAGGCAGAGGTTGGCCTCTTCTCCCAGGCAGCCAGCACCAGAACAAGAGGACACAGTCTCAGGCTGTGCCAGGGGAGGTTTAGGCTGGATGTTAGGAAGAAGTTCTACACAGACAGAGTGATTGCCCATTGGAATGGGCTGCCCGTGGAGGTGGTGGAGTCACCATCACTGGAGGTGTTCAGGAGAAGACTTGATAGGGTGCTTGGTGCCATGGGTTAGTTGATTAGGTGGTGCTGGATGATAGGTTGGACATGATGATCTTGAAGGTCTCTTCCAACCTGGTTTATTCTATTCTATTCCATTCCATTCCATTCCAACCCTGTGGCCGTGGACCTTGGGGCCATGGTTTGGTGGCCATGGTGGGGTTGGGTGGCTGCTTGGACTGGCTGCTCTCAGAGGTCTTTCCCAAGCTCACTGATGGCTCTTAGTGGGAGGATGCCCTCTTCCTTTCCCTCTTACAGTGCCTAAAGCAGTATGTGGAGCTCCTGATCAAAGAAGGCCTGGAGACAGCCATCAGCTGCCCTGATACTGCCTGCCCCAAGAGAGGCCATCTGCAAGAGAATGAGGTACTGCAGACACCTTCTCCCCCTGCCTGCCCAGCATATTCAGCTGGCTCTGGCAGCCGCCACACAGGCTTTTAAGAACTCCGTAAAGGGCAAAGATTTTGATCTCCATGTCTTAAAAATGCCTTGAGATGATTTTTCTGCTGTTCCTAACTGGAAATTTGTCTTCTCCTGATGTTTTTTTTTCTCCCCCCCTTCCCCTTCCCTCACCAGATTGAGTGCATGGTTGCCTCAGAAATCATGCAGAGGTATAAGAAGCTCCAGTTTGAGAGAGGTAAGCACCTGGAACATGACCCTTTGCATGGCTGTGGGGAGGGGGAAGTCCAGAGCACCCCCATAAATGCTGAGAGAAGCAGAATCAGAGCAGGGCTTGGGTTGGGAGGGACCTCAAAGATCATCCAGCTCCAGACCCCTGCCACGGGCAGGGACACCTACCACCAGCCAGGGCTGCTGGATGGTAGCAGGAGCTTCACTTGCTACCCACACAAGAGCTGCTGCTTGGCTCACAGAGGAACAGGGCATTCCCTGGATGGCCTTGAGGGAGCATTGCTGCCAGAGCCTCCTTCTCTCTGTCTCCTACTCAGAGACAACAAATCCATTCCATGGAACAGACTGGATGCTTCACAGAGTCACAGAATGGGTTGGGTTGGAAGGGACCTCAAAGCTCATCCAGTTCCAACTCCCTGCCACGGGCAGGGACACCTCCCACCAGCCCAGGCTGCTCAAGGCCTCATCCAGCCTGGCCTTGAACACCTCCAGAAAGGAGGCAGCCACAGCCTCCCTGGGCAGCCTGTGCCAGTGTCTCCTCAGCCTCACTGCCAAGGATTTCTTCCTCATCTCCAGGCTCAATCTCCTCTCTCCCAGCTCAAAGCCATTGTACCTTGTCCTGGCACTCCCAGCCCTTGTCCAAAGTCCCTCCCCAGCTTTCTTGTAGTCCCTTCAGGTAGTGGAAGCTGGGGGTTGGTCTCTTCTCCCCTAGTAACAAGTGATAGGAGGAGAAGAAATTGCCTTGAGCTGCCCCAGGGGAGGTTTAGGTTAGAGATGAGGAGAAACTTGTTGACTGGAAGGGTTCTCCAAGCCTGGCACAGGCTGTCCAGGGGGGTGGCTGAATCCCCATCCCTGGAGGTGTTTGTCAGAGGCAAAGCTGTGGTGCTGAGGGCCATGGTTCAGCCCCAGCCTTGGCAGAGTTAGAGACAGGTTGGACTGGATGCTCTTCAAGGTCTTCCCCAACCAAACCCATTCTTTGGGTTACACTTGGGCAGAGGCTAACTGGAAACAGAGTCCTTCTGGGCCACTGTAAGAAGCCTTTCTGCTGCCTAGCTTGGGCTGTGCTTAACTGCAGCTGAAGATGATGAGGCTGCAGAGGAGCTGTTCCCAAAGGCCTGCAGGGACAGGCCCAGGGGCAAGGGTTTGAAATGAGAGAAGAGCAGATTGAGAGTGGATGTGAGGAACAAGTTCTGCACCAGGAGGCTGCTGGAACACTACAGCAGGTTGCCCAGGGAGGGAGCTGAGCCTCCATCCCTGGAGATCTTCAAGGTGAGGCTGGACAGGGCTCTGAGCAACCTGATCCAGTGGAGGATGTCCCTGCTGAGTGCAGGGGGTTGAGCTTTGGAGGTCCCTTCCAACCCAAACCCTTCTGTGATTCCAGGATGTCTCCTCCTCAGCTCAAGCTGAGTTCAGTGACTGAAAGCAGGGAGTTCATTCAAAGCCAGGGCACTCACTGCAGCCTGGTGTCCATTTGTAGGGCAGCCCCAGACTGATGTCTGAATTGGGAGGAATGAATGAAAAGCTTTCAGGTCTTCAAAGCCCTGCCAGCCAGGCTCAGCTGGAACAGGTTGTTGTGGGAGGCCAAGCTTGTAGCCCCCAGGGAATTCTCTTCTCTTCCGTCCCTTTCCAGAAGTGCTTTTTGATCCCTGCCGGACTTGGTGTCCATCCTCTATGTGCCAGGCAGTTTGCCAGCTCCAGGAACAGAGCCCCCAGGACTGCCAGCTGGTCCAGTGCAAGGCCTGTGACATTGAGTTCTGCTCTGCTTGCAAGTCTAACTGGCACCCAGGCCAGGGCTGCCAGGAGAACATCCCAGTCTCCCTTCTGCCAGGAGAAACGAGGTAAAGTACTGGGAAAGATCAGGGATGTGCAAACACAGCACCCAGGCTGCAAACAGGCTGGGGGAGGGATGGCAAAGAGTTGTTTTCCTCAGGCTTTGTTTGGGAGCTGATTCCTTCACTGAAGTCGTGCTGGATCCTTGGAAGCTCTGCTCCAAAACTGGGTAGCTCTTGGCAGCCTCACTCCTGGCTACCAGTCCTGGCAAAGCACAGAGGAGCTGCTTGAACCTCTATCTATTTAGCTTTATCTTTAACTGATACAGATTCTCCATTCTCCTCATCACTAGAAGTCTCTGGAGCAGAGCCAGAGCTGTGCTTCTTTCTCTTTGATCTATGCTTAATAATGAAGCAGGCCTTAGATACGTTTTTCTCCCGACACAGAGCATATAACAAATACGCAATCACTATCATCAGCAGTAGATTCACACACATCAAATAAATCACCTTTGGATCCCAGCCATCACTTAAAATTACTCTTTCACCTACTAGAATCTTAAACTCCCTTATCTCAGTTGGGAGAGTGCTCGATGTCACATTTCTGTATCTTGTAAGCCAAAAGAATGCCGTGCACCAGTCATAGAGAAGCTGAATCTTATATTTAAACCATAAATAAAATTTATGCATTAGATATTTCCGTATTTGATCAAGAAGCAAACCTAGACAATACTTGTAGATCAATACAGAACAGATTGAAAAGACTAGATGCTCTAAAATCCAAGACACTTTCATGTTTGCAACTCTGACTCGAGCAGGCAATAAATCAAGCTAATTTTGCCACACGTTGGGCACGCCAATTAAAAATGTGGTGGTGAGAGAAGGCCCAGTTCTCCCTCCCCCATTGTGGTGGTTTTAGAGAGAAGGGCCTAGCCTTCTCTCCGCCACAAAGAGGAAGAAAAACCACAGCTAGCCAGCCGGAGAAGCAAAAGAAAAAAAATGCTATATTTTACAAGCAATTTTGGAGAATGCAGGATATGTACACAATTTACAGTATTTACAAGTATTGTCGAGGGTTAGAGAGAAAGGCCCAGCCTTCCCCCCCCACAAAGAGAAGAAAAAGAAATAACCACAGCTAGCCAGCCGGAGGAGCAAAAGGGAAATGCTATATTTGCAAGCAATTTTTAGGGAATGCAGGATATATATACAATTTACAGTATTTACAATATATACACAGAAATATACAGTAAATTAAAAGAAAAACGATAATACAGGAAAGAAATTCCCTCCTCTACTGAGGAGGGTTCCCCCCGTACTCCCTTCTCTCCCCTTTTTCCCCAAAGAGGGTTAGAAAGAGAGAAAAAGAGCAGTTGTTAATAAAAGCAGTTATAAATTAAAACAAAGTGTTAGTAGGCCACGCTCTTATCTGTCCAAGGTCAGTCTGGCAGACAGCCTAGAAGGAGACGAGCTGGAAAGGGAGGAGGGAAGAATGAACTGAGGAAATTCTCAGCTGCACTCAAAATTAAAGTTGCATTCTACCAATCTACCAATGAAAGTTGTTTAGACCTGTCTTTTGTTTACAAAATATTCAGCCAGAGTGTCACAGTACTGTCCTTTTCATAAAGGCACAGCCTCAAACAGTCACAGTCCACCCCTTCTAAACAATTTCATCGGCTGTTTATATTGTCCATCCAATCCAAACCAATATTTACAGTTTGTAAGTAAAGTTCATAGTCCATTCCAGCTATACTCAGATGTAGAAGATTCAAAAGTCCAAGAAAATCAGGAAATGAGAAAAAATGGAAAACAGTTTATCTCTTCGCAGACGAAGCGAAGAAAAGGAAACAGGGATTCTCAGGGTCTCTTAGTTGACTCAGGACTCTCAGGGTTTACCAGGGTTCGTGCACCGTAGATCCCTCGTAGATTCTTCCTTTGGACGTGATGTAGCTGCACAACAGTTTGAAATTAACCTCTTTCAGCTAAAGTTAAATTTCTTTGTGGAATACACTGAATTTCACCATTCTCTTGCATTACCCAATAAGTGTGACCCGGACCTTCAGCTGAAACCACCCCTCGGACGACAGGTTTAGCCTCTCCTGAGGGTGAAAATACCCAAACAGTTTTACCTAACAGATTCTTTTCTCTAACAACAGGAACTCTATCACCTTTTACTTGCTGTAGCAAATCTGAATGTGCAGGTCCAGCTCAGTTCACTGAACCTCTACTATTTACCAGCCAGGTTGTTTGTGCTAAATGTTTTTCCCAGTTTTTCAAAGATCCACCCCCCATGGCTTTAAGAGTGGTCTTCAAAAAACCGTTGTAGCGTTCAACCTTCCCTGAAGCTGGTGCATAGTAAGGAATGTGGAATATCTACTCAATACCGTGCTCTTTTGCCCAGTTCTTGACAAGATTGTTTTTGAAGTGAGTTCCGTTGTCTGACTCAATCCTCTCTGGAGTTCCGTGTCTCCACAGGATCTGTCTCTCCAGACCAAGAATGGTGTTGCGTGCAGTTGCATGTGGAACTGGATAAGTTTCCAACCATCCAGTGTTTGCCTCTACCATAGTAAGCACGTATTGCTTACCAGAACGAGAACGTGGTAGAGTGATGTAGTCAATCTGCCAAGCTTCACCATCCTTGTACTTGGACCATCTGTCACCATACCATAAGGGCTTAAGTCGTTTTGCCTGCTTAATAGCAGCACAAATGTCACAGTCATGGATGACTTGTGTGATAGCATCCATGGAAATGTCTATGGAACTGTCACGAGCCCATTGGTATGTTGCATCTCTGCCTTGATGTCCTGACGAATCATGAGCCCACCGAGCTAAGAATATCTCACCTCGGTGTTTCCATTCTAGATCAAGATCAGAGTCCATGTCTACTTGAGAAACTCTTGCAGCTAGATCTGCCTGATGGTTGTGTTGCTGTTCCTCAGTAGCTTTGCTCTTAGGAATGTGAGCATCGATGTGTCTCACTTTCACTGGAATTCTCTCTATTCGATCAGCAATGTCCTGCCACAGGTCGGCTGCCCAAATGGGTTTTCCTTTCCTCTGCCAACCACTCTTCTTCCAGTTCTTTAGCCAACCCCATAGAGCATTGGCTACCATCCAGGAGTCGGTGTAGAGATAAAGCTTTGGCCATCTCTCACATTCAGCTACGTCGAGAGCTAGCTGGACAGCTTTTACCTCTGCGAACTGACTGGATTCTCCTCCGTCTTTCGCCTCTGCAACTCGGAGTGTTGGACTCCACACTGCAGCCTTCCACCTTCGCTTGTTTCCAACAAGACGACAGGAACCGTCTGTGAACAAAGCATATTTCTTTTCATCATCAGAAAGGTCATTGTAAGGAGGAGCTTCCTCAGCACGAGTTACTTTCTCCTCTGGAGGTTTGGCACAGTTGATACCTTCAGGTCAACTTGAGATCACCTCCACTAGACCAGGTCTTTCAAGATTTCCCATTCGAGCTCTCTGTGTTATCAGAGCCATCCACTTAGACCAGGTTGAGTCTGGGGCATGATGTGGTGTGGAGCCTTTGCCTTTGAACATCCAATTCAAAACTGGTAATCTGGGAGCTAAGAGAAGTTGTGATTCAGTTCCAATCACTTCAGAAGATGCTTTTACTCCTTCATAGGCAGCTAAGATTTCTTTCTCTGTTGGAGTATAATTTGCCTCTGAACCTCTGTAACCTCGACTCCAGAAACCAAGAGGTTGTCCACATGTCTGACCTGGAGCTTTTTGCCACAAGCACCAGGTTGGACCATTGTCACTTGCAGCCGTGTACAAAATGTTCTTAATGTCTGGACCATCTCGGACAGGTCCCAGACCCATTGCTTGAATTACCTCTTGCTTTATCTGGTCAAAGGCTGCTTGTTGTTCAGGTCCCCAGTGGAAACTGTTTCTCTTTCGAGTCACATCATACAGAGGTTTCACAATCTGACTGTATCCAGGAATGTGCAGTCTCCAAAATCCCACTATCCTCAAGAAACGTAGGGTTTCTTGCTTGTTTGTGGGACTTGCCATGGTAGAGACTCTATTTACCACATCCACTGGAATGTGTCGGCGTCCATCCTGCCACCGCACTCCCAGAAACTGAATCTCTGTGGTAGGTCCTTTCACCTTGTCTCGCTTACTGGCAAAACCTGCATTCAGAAGAATGTCAATGATTTTGTTACCTTTCTCGAAGACTTCTTCAGCAGCAGTTTTACCCCAGACGATGATATCATCGATGAACTGGATGTGTTCTGGAGCACCGCCTTTCTCCAGAGCATCGTGGATCACTGCATGACAGATGCTTGAGCTGTGGATCCAGCCCATTGGCAGTCTGTTGAAAGTGTACTGGATTCCTCTCCAGGTGAAAGCAAACTGAGGCCTGCATTCCTCTGCTATGGGAATAGGGAAAAATGCATTAGCAATGTCTATGGTAGCATACCATTTGGCCTCTTTGGATTCCAGCTCATACTGTAGCTCCATCATGTCTGGCACTGCTGCACTCATAGGTGGCGTCACTTCGTTCAGGGCTCGGTAGTCGACTGTCAGACGCCACTCTCCATTCTGCTTTCACACAGGCCACACTGGACTGTTGAAAGGTGAATGAGTTTTGCTGACGACTTTCTGACTCTCCAACTGACGAATCAGATTCTGAATGGGCAACAAAGAATCACGGTTGGTTCTGTATTGTCTGTGATGCACAGTCTGAGAAGCAACCGGCAATTTAATGTCCTGTATCTTATGTTGTCCCACAACTGCAGATTCATCAGAAAGTTCAGGTCTGGCAGACAGCTTCAATTTTTGTCCATCAATTTCTATTGAAGCGACTCCAAAAGCCCATTTGTAACCTCTAGGGTCCTTGAAACGCCCTTCTCTCAGAAAATCAATTCCCAAAATACAAGGTGCATCAGGTCAGGTCACAACTGTATGCTTCCTCCATTGCTTACCAGTTAAACTTATATTAACCTCCACCTTACTTAACTCTTGAGATCCACCAGTGACTCCCAGAATAGTTATAGACTCTAATCCCTGATAATTTGATGGCATTATGGTGGACTGAGCTCCTGTGTCAACCAAGGCCCTGTACTTCCGAAATTGTGAAGTGCCAGGCCACTGGATGTACACATCCCAATCGATTATATTGTCTCTGTTATCCCTCTCCTGCCTGTAATGGGTTGCGGCAAACCCCCTCCCCACCACGGGCAGAAACAACGACTCAGACAAAGGGATTGCAAAAGTGATGGAAAGTTTAAATAGGAAAACAATTTAAAAACAAACACCAATGAAAGCTTTACAGAGAACCACAAGCACCGTGACAAAGAGAGAGATCCCAGAAACATACTCAAGAACATCCCATCCCCACCTGGGGGTACACCCAAACCCCCCCCAGGGCTCTTTCCTCCCCCCCAACCCAGCCTTGGGCCTGGGCAGGCCCAAGGGAGGTGGCTCACACCATTTTACCTAGGCTGCAGCTGGGGACAAAAGAGAAAGTGGAGACCCCGCATGGGCATTTTATAGGGGAGCAGGGCATTATGGTATTGAAAACCTGCCTGTGACCACCCCCTGGGCTGGGCCCACCCGTAGGGACCTCCCAGGTGTGTTCTGTGCAGTGGCAGCCGGGCCAGCACCCAGCCTAAACCACCACACTCCCCCTGGCGGGAGGCAGGGCACCCCTAGTTATGGGGAACATGCACACATGAGCTACTAGAGTTGTTCTGGGGAACTGTGGAAGTAACAGCTACCCTTCTGGTATTGCTACCTCGGGTTCTGCCACTTTGCAGTTCTCTCTGTCTCGTGAAAAGATTAGAAGTTGGTTGGCCATCCCAGCGGTTCATGTTCTCACCAAACCGATCACGCAGAGTTATCCAAATAGTTCTACGTCATTGCCTTGGTGGTCTGTTTTGATTTGATCTGTTTTGGAATGACCTCCTTGGAGGATGTGTATTCCTCACAGATGAAACTTGTATCCACCTGGAGGGAGAATTGAAATTATCCCTTTGTGCCAATTGGGATATGGAATTTCTAAATTCATCCTTCAAGTCTCTTATGCAATTCTGTATATCACCAGACATAGTTTTAATGGCCGAAACCAAAGAAACACGTGTCATGCTATCCTCCAATTGTCTCATTTAATCACTGAATTGGCCAACCGTGGGAGAAGCTCCACCATAATTCCTTGACACAATTCTGCTTGCCAGAATGTTTGCATAATTAGAACGAGCAAGTTTGATGATCTTTTTAGCAAGACCAATACCCACAGGAATGTCGTCAGGATTCAGAGTTTCATGTTCACCATAGAGCAGCTCTCTAACAGCAAATTCTCTCAAGCGCTTAATTCCCTCATCTATGGTAGTCCAGGGTTTAGGGTTCCATGGAAGATCATCTCGGGAAGGGTATCTCAGGGCAACCGCCATTAAAAGGCGTATCCGCAGATTAACCGTACCGAGAGCCCTGCCTAGATGTCTATCTATTCCATTATCCCTTGAGAGAGTTCCTAACTGAGCTGCTGACTTGTCTCCAACTGTTAGAGCTGGAGCACCTGTATCATAACACCTACTAAGCCAAGCTAGAACTGGCTCCTTATCTGCCCTGGTGAAATCTTTACGGACATTTCGCAATTCCTCACGTGGTGACGAACACTCTAAACTATCATCTTCTTCCTCTCCCTGAACTTTTTGTCCGAATAATCCTGCTGTCATTTTCTCAAGGATCTCTTTAAGATGAGAACCACCTTTGCCAGCTCCTTTCCTAGCTTCATCTCTATCCTGCTTTGATCTCACTAGGTTAGTTAGATCTTTAAAACAAATCTTCTCTTCCTCCTCAGCAGGATTTCTTAGAGTAGAGGGCCCCTCACCAGGATCAGTCTCCAGCTCTTCTTCTCCATCATCTTTGGTCTTTCCACCTCTAGTCTTTAAAACAGCCACCTTAACTGGAGCTGTGTTTGAATTTACAGCCACCTTAATAGAAGCTGACAGGTCCTGAGATAAATCAGCTGCTGGGGCAGTGACTTCCGGTCCCACCGAGGGAGTGGGCGGAAATGATGTTGCTCCGTTAATGGCCGACGGAGAAGAAGAAGGAGGAGGAGAAGGAGTAGGCGCCATGTTGATACCAGCCGACGTCCTTGGCAGCTTGACAGAATCAGCAAAGTCATTTAGAGCTGCTTTACCAATTAACTTTTTAGCCCTCTTTTTAACTGACAGAGATTCTGCACTCTCCTCATCACTAGATGACTCTGGGACTGATCCAGAGCCACGGCGTTTTCTTTTTGATCTAGTTTTAATAACAAAACAAGCTCTGGACACCTTTCTCTCTCGCCACAAAGAAATCAGGAGATACACGTTAATTATCACTGAGAGCAGGATTATACACACCAAATAAATCACCTTTGGATCCCAGCCATCACCTAAAGTTACTCTCTCCTCAGGCGGAATCCTAAAACCCTTTATCTCAATTGGGAGAGTGGTAGAGGTAACATTTCTGTATCTCACTGGCCATAATAAATCAATACATTTTCCATACCATAATTTAACTGTATACATAACCCACAGATAAATTGTCCGCACCAAATATTTGCCCAGGTAATCCAAAATCAAACCCAAACAATATCTGTAAACCAGAGCCCCAAAAATTGAAAAGAATAATCGTTCTACAAGCCACAACACCTTCATGTTTGCTAATTCAGCTAGAAAACACCAAACCAATCAAGTAATAAATTAAACTAATTATCTGCCGCACGTTGGGTAAGCCAAGAAAAAAAAAAATGTCGTAGGGTTGGAAGGGTATGGCCCAAAAGCCTCCTCCCTCCCCCCTGTAAAGTAAAGGGAAAGAAAATTGAAGGGAAGGGAAAAAAAAACCTCACAGCTGAATTAGCAAAGCAGTGGAGCTGTATATTTACAAAGCAATATAGGATATGCAGGGAAATATATACAAATTTACAACATTTACAATACATACAAAGATATACAACAGAGTAGCACAGAAATGAGAGTTCCCCCCTCTGCTGAGGGGGTTTCCCACCTCCGCTATCCCACTCACTCCCCCTTTTCCCCAGAGCGGGTTAGAAAGAGCGAGAAAGAGAAAAAAGGTTAGAAGCAGTTGTGTTAATTGGAAAGCAGTTAATACAGGCCTTATCAGTTTCAAGGCCAAAGCCTTGGCCGAAAGCCCAGCACAGAGAGCTGCTGCTGCTCGGCGGAGGAGCGGAAGCAAGACTAAAGATAAAAGTGCCGGAGTGCCCAGGATACCCTCCTGCACTCCCAGTTCAGAAGGTGCTTCCTCCCACTCTACCAATGAAATTAGTTTAGATCGTTCTTTTCATTTACCAACTTTCGTCCACCATATTCCCTTTCTTAAGGGGACAGCCCCAACCGGTGACAAGTGTCATCAGATTGGATGTTGGGAAGAATTTGTTCCCCATGAGGGTGGTGAGAGACTGGCACAGGTTGCCCAGGGAGGTGGTGGCAACCTCACGCCTGGAGGTGTTTGCAGCCAGGCTGGATGTGGCTGTGAGCAACCTGCTGTAGTGTGAGGTGTCCCTGCCCATGGCAGGGGGGTTGGAACTGGCTGAGTCTTGAGGTCCCTTCCAACCCTGACAATCCTGTGATCAAGGAACTGCCTGAAAGAAGGAGGCAGAAAAAAGGAGAATGATCAGGACACAGGAAAGTGTGAACTGGCTGCTCTTCATCTGATCTAGCCCAGGAGCAAACTGTGTCCTGTCTCTTAGTGTCCCTGGGCACTCCATCATTTGATAGCCCAATCCCAGCTGAGAAAGGAGACTGGGAAAAGATCCACAGCTTGAAATGGAAATGGGCTGAATGAAATGGCCAGACTGCCACCAAGGCAAAGCAGATGAAGTTAGGCTCAGCCCTGCAAAGGTGCAGCAGGCACAGGACAGAGGAAGGCAGATCCCTGAGAGGAGGAGAAGGACAAGGGGAAGGAGGAGGAAGGGGAGAGGGAGGAGGGGAAGGAAAGGAGAAGGGGAAGGAAGGAGAGAAGAAGGAAAAGGAAGAGGAGACACAGTCCTGCAGGTGAGGTCTGAGAGGGGCAGAGGGGCAGAATCCCCTCTCTGCATCTCTGGCAATGGGCACTGGCAGCTCAGAAGGCCAAGGGCAGCTGAGCTGCCCCCTGGCCAGCTTCTCCCCAACCAGCACCCCCAAATCCATCTCTGCTCACCCAGCGTAACCAGTTGCTGCCTTTGCCCTCCCCTCCCCAGCTCTGTCCTGAAGGAGGAAGATGATGATGCTGATGATGCTCCCATCAAGCGCTGCCCCAAGTGCAAGGTCTACATCGAGCGGGATGAGGGCTGTGCCCAGATGATGTGCAAGAACTGCAAGCATGCCTTCTGCTGGTACTGCCTGGAGTCTCTTGATGTGAGTGCCCTGCTTCTGCTTCTGCTCCTCACAGCCTTGCAGATCCATTGCTTGGCTGGCTCTTGAACCCCTGCAGTTGCAGCCCTCTGCCTGCCACCTGACTTGGTGGAGCAGAGGGGCAGCAGAGCTGACACTGGGAGGGTGAGGGGGACTTGGGTGGCCTTGTTTTGCCTGGCTGACCTCTGTGCTCTTAGAATCCTAGAACCCAGTGGCCAAGGGATTTCATTCTACAGGCTGGGGACAGTGTGGTTGGAGAAAGGCAGAAAGGGACCTGGGGGGACTGAGTGACAGCAGCAAAACAGGAGCCAGCAGTGTGCCCAGGTGGCCAAAAAGGCCAAGGGCATCCTGACCTGCATCAGGAACAGTGTGGCCAGCAGGAGCAGGGAAGTCATTCTGCCCTGTGCTCAGCACTGGTTAGGCCACACCTTGAGTCCTGTGTCCAGTTCTGGGCTCCTCAGTTCAAGAAGGACATTGAGAGACTTGAAGGTGTCCAGAGAAGGGCAACAAAGCTGGGGAGAGGTCTGGAGCACAGCCCTGTGAGGAGAGGCTGAGGGAGCTGGGATTGCTTAGCCTGGAGAAGACCTTCTTGCTCTCTCCAACTCCCTGAAGGGAGGTTGTAGCCAGGTGGGGGTTGGTCTCTTCTCCCAGGCAAGCAACACCAGAACAAGAAGACACAGTCTCAAGCTGTGCCAGGGGAGGTTCAGGATGGAGGTGAGGAAGAAGTTCTTCCCAGCAAGAGAGATTGGCCATTGGAATGTGCTGCCCAGGGAGGTGGTAGAGTCACCATCCCTGGAGGTGTTCAAGAAAGGCTTGGATGTGGCACTTGGAGCCATGGTTTAGTTGTCAGGAGGTGTTAGGTATTAGGTAGTAGGTTGGGTTTGATGATCTCTTGAGGTCTTTTCCAACCTTATTGATTCTATGATTTAGGATCATCATTCAAAGTGTCAGAATGAATAAAAGCAGAGTTCCCAACTGGAAATCCACAGCAGGAAATCCAATCAACTAGACCATGGCACTAAGATACTCAAGGTTGACTTTGTGATGACTACTTAAGGCTAACAAGGAGCTGGAAACTAAATCAGCTGAGAAATTTGCTCCCACTTAAAACAACAGCAAAATAGAATCAGAATTGTCAGGGTTGGAAGGGACCTCAAGGCTCAGCCAGTTCCAACCCCCCTGCCATGGGCAGGGACACCTCACACTACAGCAGGTTGCTCACAGCCACATCCAGCTGGGCTGCAAACACCTCCAGGCGTGAGGCTTCCACCACCTCCCTGGGCAACCTGTGCCAGGCTCTCACCACCCTCATGGGGAACAAATTCTTCCTAATCACTCCCTGACACCTTCAGAAGTCCCTCCCCAGCTTTCTTGGAGCCCCCTGCAGATCCTGGAAGGCCACAATTAGGTCTCCTGGGAGCCTTCTCCTCTCCAGCCTGCACAACCCCAACTCCCTCAGTCTGTCCTCACAGCAGAGCAGCTCCAGCCCTCTGCTCCTCCTCGTGGCCCTTCTCTGGACACCTTCCAGCACCTCCAGACCCTTCCTGTACTAGTCAGTGAATGATTGTTGCCTGTGTCAGTCCATCAATGATTGTTCAAGTCAGTAACTAATTTAATAAAAAGTAAAATTGTATGAAATGAAGCTGTGAAATGTGATCAAATTGTGTGAAGGATGTGGAGCTCCTGGAGCAGATCCAGAGGAGGTCACAAAGATGATCAGAGGCTGGAGAACCTCCCCTATGAGGACAGGCTGGGAGAGTTGAGGCTGTTCAGCCTGGAGAAGGCTCCAGGGAGACCTCAGAGCAGCCTCCCAGTATCTGAAGGGGCTTCAGGAGAGCTGGGGAGGAACTTGTGACAAGGGCTGGGAGTGCCAGGATGAGAGACAATGGCTTTGAGCTGGGAGAGGATATTGAGACTGGAGATGAGGAAGAAATCCTTGCCAGTGAGGGTAGGGAGACACTGGCACAGGCTGCCCAGGAGGGTGGTTGAGGCTCCATCCCTGGACACATCCAAGGTCAGCCTTGCTGTGTCCCTGGGCAGCCTGCTGCAGCTGGGGGTGTCCCTGCTGCCTGCAGGGGGCCTGGACAGGATGCCCTTTGAGGGGTCCCTTCCAGCCATCTGTGAAGCTGGGAGGCCCAAGGGAGGTTCAGGCATGTGGCCTCAGCCCAGGGAAGTTCAATAAACTCTGGGTTTGGTGTGTCAGCAGCCAGGCCCATCTGTTTACCATTCATTGTCTTCTCTTGGGCAAGAAATAAATCTGACATGCAAAGAAGACAATGATCTGCCCCCAGCAGGCCTTGGTCAGTCTATAAGCTGCTGCTGTCATGTATTTATGGAGGTTCTTTTGAAATCAGCCTCTTATCATGGCCAAGGATCAGAGGATATCCAGCAGCAGCTGTTTCCAGCTCATCTGGTTTGTTCTACAGCATTGGAAACAATGGCAAAGGAAATGTTGGAGGTTCCTGAAAGCTGCTCTGCCTCCTTGGGACCTGGGGTTGTCCTGTTGGAATGCTTCACTCTCCATCCTGAGCTGCTCAGTCAGAGGCAGTGTTCCCTTAGAGCCAGGCCTGCTCTCCTGGCTGCCTCACAAAGGGTTGGAAGGACAGAGAGGGTCTGGGCTGCAGCCAGGGGAGTGTGGGCAGCAGGGCAGGAGAGGGGATTCTGACCCTGGGCTCTGCTCTGCTCAGACCTCACCTCCAATCCTGCCCCCAGCTCTGCTGTCCCCAGCAGGAGAAAGACACAGAGCTGCTGGAGAGAGGCCAGAGGAGGCCACAAAGATGCTGCAAGGGCTGGAGCAGCTCTGCTGGGAGCACAGGCTGAGGGAGCTGGGGCTGTGCAGCCTGGAGAAGAGAAGGCTCCAGGGACACCTCAGAGCTGCCTGCCAGGACCTGAAGGGATCCTGCAGGAAGGCTGCAGAGAGACTTCTTCTGAGGGAGTCTGGAGCCAGGCCAAGGGGGAATGGTTTGGGGCTGAGGCAGAGCAGGGTCAGACTGGAGCTGAGGAAGAAGTTCTTCAGCAGGAGGCTGCTGAGCCTCTGGCCCAGGCTGCCCAGGGAGGCTGTGGCTGCCTCCTGCCTGGGGGTGTTCAGGGCCAGGCTGGATGAGGCCTTGAGCAGCTGAGTCTAGCTGGGAGGTGTCCCTGCCCCTGGAGGGGAGGTTGGAGTGGATGAGCTGTGAGGTCCCTTCCAACCTGAGCCACTCTATAATCCCTTCTGCAAAATCTGTGTTGTCCTTCTCCTCTTCAGGTGGTAAAAGGGAGCAGCTCTGGGGAGCCTTCAGAGCAAGGATTCCTAGTTGCACAGAGTGGTTTCCTTTCCCTGTGCTGTTCCTCTGTGCTTGTCTTCCTGGCTCCTCTTGCTGACCTCCAAGCTAGCATTCAGCTGTGCAGCTGCAGAGCCTTTGGGAGCAGAGTTCAGTGGACAGGTGGAGCACTTGCTAAAGAAACCTGTTTGTGAAGGCAGCCCTCAGTGAAGCCCTTTGGAAAGGTTGGGCCTGGCCATATCCTCCCTGCTCAGCTTTCTCCCTCCCAGCACAACTCCTGGTGGGGAGATTTGGTCTCTTCTGACTTGCAGAACAGTTTGTGCTTTCATTGATTTGGATACCTTTTTGTCTCATGTTTTGCAGGATGACTTCCTCCTCATCCATTATGACAAAGGACCTTGTAGGAACAAGCTGGGACACTCCAGGGCATCTGTGATCTGGCACAGGACACAGGTATAGCTCACATCTTGCACAGCTCTCTGCAGATCTGCTGCTCCAGACCATGCTGCCTTTTCTCTGCCTGACTGGAGCCCCTTAGGATGAAATCCTGTGCCAAATGGTGGACTGATTCTGTAGCAGATGTAAGGAGATTCATACAACAGGAGGTTGGAAGGGACTTCAAACATCCTCAAGAGGGCAGTGGCTTGGAGAGGAGGAACAGGTAGCTCTCCCTGACAGGACACTCCTTGGCCACTGAGAAAGCCACAAAGCAAGTTTGCAGATGAGAGCAAGCTCAGTGATGCAGCTGATGAGTCTGAAGGAGCTCTCTGCTCTGCTTCAGTGCATGCAGCACAAAGGCCAATAACAATCAGTTGGCAAAGCCCTTTCAGATCACCCACTCCAAGCATTCTCCACCTCAGCACCACAGCTCTGCCTGCCTGAAACACCTCCAGGGATGGGGATTCAGCCTCCTCCCTGGGGAGGCTTTGAGAACCCTTCCAGTCAACAAGTTTTTGCTCATATCCAACCTAAACCTCCAGGTGATTCTCTCACCCTCTCTCCCTACAGCCACCCTCACTGCCTAGGTCTCCTGAGCTCTGGACTGGGTGTTCCATGGCTTTGCCACTGCTACCTTAGGAGATCTGTTTGTTTACAGAAGCTTGGATAGGATAGGATAGGAATTGAATTGAATTGAATTGAATTGAATTGAATTGAATTGAATTGACCAGGTTGGAAAAGACCTCAGAGATCACCAAGTCCAACCTCTCACCCAGCACGATCTGATCAACTAAACCATGGCACCAAGTGCCTCATCCAGGCTCTTCTTAAACACCTCCAGGGATGGTGACTCCACCATCTCCCTGGGCAGCACATTCCAATGGCCAATTCCTCTTGCTGGGAAGAACTTCATCCTCACCTCCAGCCTAAACCTCCCCTGGCACAGCTTGAGACTGTGTCCTCTTGCTCTGGTGCTGGTTGCCTGGGAGAATAGACCAACCCCCACTTGGCTACAACTTCCCTTCAGGGAGTTGGAGAGAGCAAGAAGGTCTTCTTGGTACCCCTGTACCATGAGGTGATGAACCTGCTAACTGGAGCCTGTCCTCAACACTCCCTTTCTCAACAAGGCCTAGAAGATCCAGCAAAGTGTCCATCAAACATATTTCTGCAAGAGGCTGGGGCTAACTCCCTCCAAAATAGGATCCAATCCTGCTGAGCCCCCTCAAGCCAAATCAGCACTGCAGTTGTTTCCTGGTGTTGAAGTTGCTTTGAGCGCTTAAGCCAAGGCAAACTGAGGTAAAGCCTTTTGGGTTGTGGTTTGTAGGTTTGCAGAAGGAATGGTTGTTTGTTTTGGCTCAAGGAGAGTGACTTGATGCTGAGTAGGGCAGGGCAGCAGCTTCTTCAGAAGCAACAGAACCAAGCAGAAAAGGAGTAAGCACTGCTCAGCAGAAAGGTTGGGTGAAAAACAAACCCAACCCAGCCAACCAAAATGGTCTGACTGAAGAAAACTCCCCACAAGTTTTGGGCCCTCACTGCAAGAAGGACACTGAGAGGCTGGAGCAGGGCCAGAGAAGGGCAAAAAAGCTGGGGAAGGGTCTGGAGAAGATGGCTGGGGAGGAGCAGCTGAAGGAGCTAGGGGTGGTGAGTGTGGAGAAGAGGAGGCTGAGTGAGACCTCATTGCTTTCTGCAGCTTCCTGACTGGAGGTTGGAGCCAGGTGGGGATTGGTCTCTTCTCCCTAATAACAAGTGATAGGAGGAGAAAAAATGGTCTCAGGTTGTCCCAGGTGAAGTTTAGGTTGGAGATGAGAAGAAACTCCTTGACTGAAAGGGTTCTGAAATCCTGGCACAGGCTGCCCAGTGTGAGAAACGAACTCACTGCTGAAAATTTATAACCAGTTTATTATAAAATAAAGGCAACACAGCACTGGGCGCACAGCGAGTTTGCTAGAGGCGCACCCTAACAACACGAGGTGAACTTATATAGAGACGGCAAACATACATATTAATATATTAAAACGTACATATTCATATATTCCCCAACACGCTCCCACCCCTCTCCATCAGGACTGAGACAAAACCTGCACTTTTGACCTGGCCAGTCTTTAGACCTCTTGGCGCCTCACCTTTCTCTCCCACACAATACAGACCATCAGCCCAACGATCCAGCCCAATGATCGAGCCCCACGGTCCCCAGTAATTGCCCTTGTGAAAGCCAAATATTATAACCAGTTTCTCACAATCCCTCTCCTTCTTTCTACTACATTTGGCTTGAGCTATAATAACCTAACTTGGTAACAATTCTACAACAAGCAAAAGGATTCCCAATTTCAACTTCCTGGTAAAGGAATGGGGTAACAACTGATGTTCCTTGCCTGAAAATATTTCCCCTTTTACTTTAATAGGTACCATATACCAATATCTGGGTGAATTAGGAGTCTGGTTTGACTTGCAACTCCACTCACATGGCCTATGGGGTTGCTGCCCACAGCCATGGTTCTAGATCTTCTTTGTGGCAATTACTGAGGTCTACCTGGTCTTGCCTCCTTCAATCCCCACCAATGCTCTGCTCAGACCATGTCTCCTTCCATTGTCCATGGAGGTTGTACCAATTTCGAACCCCGACCTGTTTCTAGTTTGTGATGTTTTCAGGCAAGGACCATTACCACTCCTATTCTGATACTGGAACTCAAATCATGACCATCTTTATATCCTCCATTTGGGGTACCACAGTCCATTCAGTGGATGGATCCACTAGTCCTTTAACTCTGGTTGCATGTTGGCTGTCTGTATTGCAGTCTCTGTGGTCCCACTAGCTGAACACAGGTTTTGGTACTTTAACACACAGAACACAGATGAATCCTCTGTCCTAATCACTTCAAATTATCCAGCAAGCCAATTTGCATTTAATAATCAAGAAGTTAAAGTTTTTGAACCCACAGGAAACCTAATTACATAACTACAACAGCATACATTTATAACCACACACACTCTCAGCACATCATCTAAGTTTTAGTAGGCCTAATTACTAATTCAACCTGTTTACCATTACAACATTTACACTTTACCCATCCCCAATGACATCAAGTCCCAGGGTGTTTTATACACAGAATGAAATGGGGGCTTTCCTTGATGTTTTCTTGCAATGCAGATTCAATGTCACACAATGTCAGATGTTCCAAAAGGTGGGTTTGTCTTGCTAGTTCCAGAGCCTTCAGACCTAGGTGTTCAGAGACACATTCCTGAAGTGGTCCTTTGTCCAGGGAGGTGGTCGAGGCCCTGTCCCTGGAGGTGTTTAAGACCAGGCTGGATGGGGCTCTGGCCAGCCTGATCTAGTGTGGGGTGTCCCTGCCCATGGCAGGGGGGTTGGAACTAGATGATCCTTGTGGTCCCTTCCAACCCTGAATGATACTATGATACTATGATACTATGTGTCCACCCTTGTTCTGCAGTACGGACAGCTGTATCTGTTGTTAACAAAAACAAGAAAAGATCCTTCCCAGGGGGAAATTAGTGACTCTCCTTTCCAAGTTGTTATTAACACTTTACCCCCAGCTTCAATCCCATATACATCAGGAATCCCAAAGGTGGGATCTGAGACCAGAACAAAACAAAAAGCCGCTTTCTGGGCCTCCTCTACTAATAAGGGCCACTGATAAGCAAATTGGCCCTCACCTACTTACAGAATCTAATAACTTGGAACAATGCCCTACAGGATTTTTACTTCCAGTCCAGTCCTGGGTCAACACCCCATATAGATGTAAGAATTTTTCCTCTCTATCCATAATCAACAGTACCCTTACAGCAGTTACCAACATTCTAGCTTTTGCCTTCTGTTTCTCTTCATCCCACCTTACAAAGACCTTCTGAGCTTCACGTAGTAATTCCTCTAAACCTCTGTCTTGCCAATCCTCGATCTTTTCCAATTTCTACTATCTGCCCATGGTTTTGCCACAAACTGCATCCTGAGAAGTATCACCCCAGCTGCACAACTGGGATCTATTCCAGAATAGAGCTGCAAACTTCTCTTTAATCTTACCATCCACTCCATAGGAGGCTTCCTCTGATGCTCACTATAGGCTTTATCAAAATTTCTGGGCACAGCTTCTTCAATTCCTTGTATTACCTCCCATGTTCTGTCTCCCTTGAAGCCGTTGATGGTCCCACTGAGGATCTTGATTAGGCCACTTCTGATTTCTTGGTGGCCCCCCCACTCTGATTTTACCTCTCCCATATTCTCATGCCAGCCTGTCTGCCTTTTCCTTGTCTTTGTCCTTAAATATGGGAACAGGAGTAGGGCGTGAAGCCCTAATCCAAACAGCAGCATATTCAGCTTCTTCCCTACTAAAACACTTTTTAGAATTCACATGATGGTTCAAAGCTTGGCAAATCCAATCATCAAAAGATAAACCATTTTTTCTTTGATTTTCCTTTTCTCAACTCATCATCCCAATACTGTTATATGATCCCTAACACGCTCTCTGAGATAGGAATGGGAGGGAGTTCTGATGACTTGCTTTTGTCCCATTCTCCTGATCACTAATCACTGCCCGGGGGTCAAAACCGAGCCGAGGCAGTTGAAATGCCAGCTCCAAGCCACTAGCCCGCACGACCGACCCCCCACTGTGCCGATCCCCTGCAAAGTCAAACCGCAAAAAAAACCCTCACCCGCCGCAGCCCAGGTACCTGCCCTCCTGCGGAAGTCTGAAACTACAGAAAAAAACCTTCCTGAAGCAGGTCCCTCAAACCGAGGTCCCCCCCTAGAAACCGGGACGTCACACCCGCGAGCGTGACCGTGCCACGGGCCCCCACAGTTCAAGTCCCCCTAAGGAACCGACTGCAGGATACGAAAAACTCCTG
This sequence comes from Melanerpes aurifrons, assembly GCA_011125475.1. Taxonomy (NCBI): domain Eukaryota; kingdom Metazoa; phylum Chordata; class Aves; order Piciformes; family Picidae; genus Melanerpes; species Melanerpes aurifrons. The sequence continues at coordinate 490,916 of WWNC01000164.1, read as the reverse complement.
AACCCGGGTCCCCCACCACCGGAACACCGCAAACCAGGACGTCAAACCCGCGACCACCACCACCACGCGGGCCCCCACGGCCCAGGCCCCTCCAGAAACCGGACCGCAGGATATCAAAACCCCGAAACCGGGCCCCTCACCACCGGAACACTGGACACCGGGACACAGCGCTGGTTGCCCGATCCCTACGGACGACCAGTCTCCACAGCCCCTAGACCATAAAAACAACACTGCCCCTTCACTGCCCGAATTCTCCAGGGCTGTGAAGAGCACCTGACTACCATCCAGAATCCTGGAATCATCACCCACAGTGAAATTCCGGGACCTCGTAGCCAGGACCCCTACCCAGGCAAAACTCACCGAACGGCCTGGCTCCTATGCATCCTGATTGACACGAATTATTACTCCATACGTCACACCCACCAATTCTTCAGTAAAAACCCGACTATCCACAATCCAAACAATCCTTGCCTTGGGGCTTGAAGAGACACAATCCTCCTTCCAACCCCAACTGCCCCTTCTCCCGAGATAACCAGTTATCTCTTCTGACCATCATCTGCCCCTCTTCCCGAACTACTCTTATGTCCAACTGAACTATCTCTCCCTAGAAAATTACGTCTTGCACTTGGTGCTACACTAAGATATACCCTAGCCCAATTCTAGCTTCAGTCTCCAATTTAACATCCTTAACTACCGGGACTTTAAACCTTTCCCCTTTTGCCCCTAAAACTCGCTCTCCACACCCCCTCTAGGAACCTTGGTAACACGAGTACCCCTAACCCTCCTTCTCCGACCTGAGCCTGGCCACCTCCTGGGCCTGATTCTTTACCAGTCCCTGGTGGGCACGGCTCAGCCACTGCAGCTCTCCCCGCAACAGCTCCTGCTCCGCCCGCCTCGCTACCGCAGGTGCTGGTGCAAACACTGACTTGCAGCTCCGGCTGCTCTACGCGCAGCCCCTACCCTAATGGCCCCAGCTCCACGCCCGCCCGAAGCCGATCCAACTAAGCTTGAAAAAAACCCCTTAAGATCTCTCTTCTTCTTGGGCACTCTCATTTCAAATGCCCAACCTTCCCACAATCTACTTTTCTCTCTAGGCCCTTCCTCCATTATCCTTTTGTGCCTCCAATACGCAACCCCAGAGGACTGTCCGGGGGTATATCCCTGGGTACCCTTGTTGCTCCCATGTTTCCTGGGGCTGCTCTACACCTGACCCTTGCCCCATTTCCCGAGGTCCACGCTTTCCATCACCAACCGCTTCGTCCCTTCACTGGCCAAGTCCATCGCGGGATGTTGGAAACGCAGTTAGAAGGACTCCTCACTCGCTTCGTGGATCCGGACTGTCCAGTCCACGTCTCACGCACGCACACACTCTCACTGACCTCAATACCCGCCCAACTGGACAATACTTACAGTCCTTTTCTTGCCCAGGTCTTTGTGCACAAGAATTACAGGCTAGTTCTGGGAGCTCCTTCCCTTGCCTTTATCTTATAACATTGGCTGGATCTACCCGTGTTCCGAGAGGCTTCCAGGGTCCTCCTTCTGGGCCGCCGAAATCGGCGGGGGCGCCCCCCCCTTCTGAAGGGTCCCGAAAACCATTGCAGACAGGGTAATCACGTCGGGGTCACCAAATTGTGAGAAACTAACTCACTGCTGAAATTTATAACCAATTTATTATAAAATAAAGGCAACACAGCGCTGGGCGCATAGCGAATTTGCTAGAGGCGCACCCTAACAACACGAGGTGAACTTATATAGACAGCAAACATACATATTCATATATTAAAATGTACATATTCATCAGGACTGAGACAAAACCTGCACTTTTGACCTGGCCAGTCTTTAGACCTGTTGACGCCTCACCTTTCTCTTCCAATACCCCACACAGTACAGACCATCAGCCCAATGATCGAGCCCCACAGTCCCCAGTAATTCCCCTTGCGAAAGCCAAATATTATAACCAGTTTCTCACACCAGGGAGGAGGCTGAATGCCCATCCCTGGAGGGGTTTTCTACAGGCAGAGCTGTGGTGCTGAGGGCCATGGGTTGGCACCAGCCTGGGTGCAGAGTTAGAGACTGGTTGGACTGGATGATCTTAAAGAGCTTTTCCAACCCAAACTGTTCTGACTGTATGAAAAATTGAACTTAATGAAGATTTGGACATCATATTGAGGCTGACAGTGGTAAGTAGGTAAGAAGGCCTTGAGCAACCTGGGCTAGTGGGAGGTGTCCATGGCAGGGAGGTTAAAAGTAGATGATCTCCAAGGTCCCTCCCAACCCAAACCATCCTGTGAATCTCATGAAAGTGAGCAATAGGGAATCCAATCCACTGCATTGCTGAGGTCCAGCTTGCCTGGCTGAGCAGCCTGGGCTTCAGTAAGCTGTCTCCAAAGAGCAGCCTGGGAGCAGCTGCAGCTCACAGCTTTCAAAGGAGATGAGAATTCAGCTTTGCTTTAGCAGCAAATGAAGGCCATGGAAGCTGCAGCAGATTGTCAGCACCTCCAGAAATCAAACCAGAGAGAGCAACGAAGCAACAACACCTCAGAGCCTGGAAGAGCTCTTGGCAGGCAGTCCAGTTATTAGGGCAGGGAAATTGGAGCTTCTCAGCCAGAAGCCAAGAGGAGAGGAATGGGAGGAAGTGGAAGGCAGCCTGAGGCTGGTGCCTGCAGTCCTGCAGCACCATCTCCTGCAGCCAGCTCTGCCTCTGAGCAGCCCTCTGAGCAGCAGGGCTGCAAGAAGCAAACCCAGAGCCAGCAAGGAAGGCAAGTCTCCATGGCCAGCAGAAGCACAAGGAAATCACCCTGCAGCATGGCTAATTACAGATTTGCCCGCTAATTAAGGCAGCACATCCAGCCCTGCCTTCAAGGACACTTTGGTTCCCCTCCTGTCTGACCCAGCCCCAGACATGAAATGTCATAGAAGCAGAGAATGGGTTGGGTTGGAAAAGCCTTCTGAGAGCATCCAGTCCAGCCAGCAACCCAACCCCACCATGGCCCCCAAACCCTGGCCCCAGGTGCCATGGCCACAGGCTTCTGGAACACCCCCAGGGATGGGGACTCCACCACCTCCCTGGGCAGCCTCTGCCAATCCCTGACCACTCTGGCAGCAAGGAAATTGTTCCTCATCTCCAACCTTTCAGGCACCCTTTGAGGCCATTCCCTCCCCTCCTGTCACCTGATACTGGGGAGCAGAGGCCAACCCCCACCTCACTCCAACCTCCTTGCAGGGAGCTGTGGAGAGCAATGAGGTCTCCTCTCAGTCCAGTTAAAAAGTGCTTCTGGATGGATTTGGTTCACAGCCCCTGAAGACCTGATGAGCTCAGGGCTTGATGCAAGAGAACATTGCCTATGCAAAGCCTTCCTGAAGTCCTTCCTGGTGTTTGACCTGGTGTTGTGAGACCCCTAGGCTTGCAGTCCTGCTGCTGGGAAGGTTCTGGGAGTCTTCCTACCTTCTCCATGAACATTAGGGAGAAGTTCTTTGCTATGAAGGTGGTGCAACACTGCAACAGGTTGCCCAGAGTGGTGGTGGAGACCCCATCCCTGGAGACATTCAAGGCCAGGCTTGCTGGGGCTCTGATCTAGTGGAGGATGTCCCTGCTGCCTGCAGGAGGGTTAGGACTGGGTGAGCTTTGGAGGTCCCTTCTAACCCAAACCATTCTGTGATTCTGACTCCAAAACATTGTTTGATTCTATTTTGGAGGCTTCTCTAGGAGAAAAAACAACACCAAAGGGAGCCCCTGAAAGTAGTACCAAGAGAGAGAATCACAGAATCATTTAATGGCTTGGCTGAGAAGGAACTTTTATAGGTCATCTAGGCCAGCTCCCCTGCACTGACCATGGTTCATTCATCTCCATTCAGAATCAGACTTGCTGTGGCCCTGAGCAGCCTGCTCTGGTTGGAGCTGTCCCTGCTGAGTGCAGGGGGGATGGACAAGATGAGCTCTGAGAGTCCCTTCCAAGCCAATGTAGTCTGTGAGATGGATGTTGGTCTCTTCTCTCTAGTGACAAGGAAAGGGCAATAAGGTTGGGGAAGGGGCTGGAGAAGAGGGCTGGGGAGGAGCAGCTGAGGGAGCTGGAGTGGTTTAGCCTGGAGGAGAGGAGGCTGAGGGAGACCTCATTGCTCTCTGCAGCTCCCTGAGAGGTGTTTGGAACCTATGCAGGAGTGGCAGGAGGAGAGGAAATGGCCTCAGGTGGCACCAGGGGAGGTTGAGGTTGGAGATGAGAAGAACCTTGGTGCCTGAAAGGGTTCTCCAAGCCTGGCACAGGCTGCCCAGGGAGGAGGCTGAATGCCTATCCCTGGAGGGGTTGGGAAGAGACAGGGATGTGGTGCTGAGGGCCATGGTAAGTTGTTAGTTAGAGAAGGGTTGGACTGGAGGATCTGAAAGGGCTTTTCCAACCAAACCAAATTCTCTGGTTCTTTAATTCTGTACTCCTGGGGGACAGTCCTGGCTCTGGCAAGGTCACTGACCTGTGCTGGGGTCCTTTGGAAAGTACTGGTGCTGCACTGGTGTCAGCAGACCCTAGGCAATGGCTTTCCCCAACTCCCTGCTCTTCCTTTCTCTTGCAGGTGGTAGGAATCTTTGCAGGATTTGGCCTTCTCCTCTTGGTGGCCTCCCCTTTCCTTCTCCTTGTGACACCCTTTGTCCTGTGCTGCAAGTGCAAATGCAACAAAGGAGATGATGACCCTCTGCCTACCTAAGTGGAGAGAAGATTAGACTCTTCCCATCACACACTTTGGTTTTTCTCCTTGCTGTTGATGTTTCCCTCTTGCTGTAGCCTTACTTTGCCCCCTGCTTCTTTTCATTGACACACAGCCTTGGTTCCAGGGACTGTTGAGTAGATCAATTGACAGTAGACAAGGAGGGTCATGGAAGGCAAGTTTGGTGCTAAAGAGAGGCCATGGGCCCGGGTAAGCCATCAGAGGTGAAGAGGTGACACTGCTGAGATCACTGCAAGAGGTTTCTGCTGCTCTTCTGGTGGAAGCATGCTGAGAGCCAGCAGCAAAGCAAGTTGAGGATGCCTCCAAAGCTACACTTGTGCATATCTCCTCACTGCCACATTTGGTGTCTTAATCTTCTTTGCCTTTCAGTTGCCTGCCACCTAAATCAGAGTCACCCTGGGGTGCCCTGGCCCTGTGCATCACCCTTCAGTTCCCTTCAAGCCACCCCAGTGTCCTTCTCAGTCCCTGTTTTTCCAAAGTAGAACAGACTTCATAAGGTGCATATAGGCCACCCTATGCATTTGGGAAGGCTTAGAGGGATAGAGTTGGTTCTGCTGCCTTCCAGCTTGGGACATCTGAGAAGAAATGGAGCTGGTGGGAAACTGTGAGCTTGAATGGTGACCCCAAACCTGCCACCTCAGCAAGGGTCACTCCAAAATGCTTCTGTGGGATTGATTACCTCTGCTGGATTGGTTGGGGCTTGGTTGGGCTTGGGGTTTTGGTCTGAATTGTTAACTTTTGTTGCTGTTTTTTAGGGTTCTGCTGCATTTAGAGGGCTATGTAACTTCTAATCCAGGTATCTTCATCTCTTTTTCTAGAGTTAGCTAGAGCTAGGATCCTATTTAAACCAAAAGTGTAAATAGATGTGCTGTTGGACTAAGGAAATGTTTTGGACCTTCAAGATAGCTTCTTCTGTCCTTAGAACCATGGAATGGTTAGAAGCAACCTTTAGCAGGCCAACCATTCTCCGACTCTGCCAAGGCTGGGGCTGAACCATGGCCCTCAGAACCACACCTCTGCCTCTCTCAGACACCTCCAGGGATGGGGATTCAGCCACCTCCCTGGGCAGCCTGTGCCAGGCTTGGAGAACCCTTCCAGTCAAGGAGTTTCTTCTCATCTCCAACCTAAACCTCCCATGGGACAACTTGAGGCCATTTCCTCTCCTCCTATCACTTGGTAATATTGAGAAGAGACCAACATCCAGGGATGGAGATTAAACCACTTTCAGGGACAAAGATTCACTCCCCTCCAGGGGTGAGGATTCAACAACCTCCAGGGGTGAGGATTCAGCCACTTCCCTGGGCAGCCTCTTCCAGTCTTTGAGAAGCCTTTCAGTCAGCAAGTTTCATCTCATCCTCCAGGGAAAGAGCATCCACAGCCTCTCTGGGCAGCCTGTTCCAGAGTCTCACCAGCCTCATACTGAAGAGCTTCTTCCTGAGACCATAGCTGATGTCCTGATGTGCAGAAAACAAGTCAAAAACAGTGAACAACTCTCTTGTCCATGGAGCTGGTGGGGAGAGGTCTTGGTAGATGAGGAAGCAGCTGAAGTGCTTTCGGTATTAAATGGTGATGGGCAGGAAAATAAAGCTGTGGTGTATTTATTTTGTGACTAAAAGTGTTGGGCTTCATCTTTTTGCTCTGTAGAAAGCAATGTGTTTAAGCCAAGCTCTTTTCATCCCAGTAGGGTGCAGCATGCACCAGGCTGTGTGCATGCATCAAGCTTTGGCCAGCAGACTTTGTGCATCAAGCTGTGGGCATGCATCAAGCTGTGGGCATGTAGCAGGCTTTTGTGCATTGAGCTTTGGACATGCAGCAGGCTTTGGGCATGCATCAAGCTTTGGGCATGCATCAGACATTGCCCATGAGGCTTTGGGCACGCATCAGGCCTTGGGCATGCATCAGGCTTTGTGCACTGAGCTTTGTGCATGCATCAGCCCTTGGGCATGCAGCAGGCTTTGTGCATTGAGCTTTGGGCATGCAGCAGGCCTTGGGCATCCATCAGGCCTCATGTATGCATCCAGCTTTGTCCCACAGGCCTTGGGCATGCAGCAGGCTTTGTGCATTGAGCTTTGTGCATGCATCAGCCCTTGGGCATGCAGTAGGCTTTGTGCATTGAGCTTTGTGCATGCATCGGCCCTTGGGCATGCAGCAGGCTTTGTGCATTGAGCTTTGGGCATGCAGCAGGCCTTGGGCATCCATCAGGCCTCATGTATGCATCCAACTTTGCCCCTCAGACCTTGTGCATGCAGCAGGCTTTGTGTTGCTGGTTTTGATTTTCTCCAAGCTCAAATCTGTGCTTTCCACATCCATAACCTAAACAATGCTGAGGGAAGCAGGCAGAGAAGGGTTGTTAGTGACACTGATACTGAAATCTCCAGCCTCACCCCACCCCACAGCAAATGTTTGCACCAGTTCTTTATGGATGAAAGCTCTTCTCCTAAGGAAGGAAGCAGCAGCAGGTCCAGAGAGGGGATTCTACCCCTCGGCCCTCCTGAGACCTCCCCTGCAGTGCTGTGGCCACATATGGGACACTCAACACAAGAGAGGGAGCTGAGGGAGCAGGTCCAGAGGAGGCCACCAAGATGATCAGAAGGCTGCAGAACCTCTGCTATGGGGACAGGCTGAGAGAGTTGGGACTGTTCAGCCTGGAGAAGAGAAGGCTACAGAGAGGCCTCAGAGCAGCCTTCCAGTACCTGAAAGAGGCTGCAGGAGAGCTGGGCAGGGACTTTGGACAAGGGGTTGTGGTGACAGGATGAGGACAACGGCTTTGAGCTGGGAGAGGAGAGACTGAGAGTGGAGGTGAGGAAATTGTTGCCAGTGAGGCTGGGGAGGCACTGGCACAGGTTGCCCAGGGAGGCTGTGGCTTCCCTGTCCCTGGAGCCATTCAAGCTCAGCCTTGCTGTGGCCTTGGGCAGCCTGCTCCAGCTGGAGGTGTCCCTGCTGCCTGCAGGGCCTTGGCCAAGCTGCCCTTGGATGGTCCCTTCCAAGGCAGTGCAGCTGTGCAGGGACTTCTAGGCAGGCAGGCTGCTCGTGGCTGGAACCCTGGGCTCTTCATGCCTGCTGGGCTGCGTGGAGCTCTCCCCAGAGGAGTGAAAGAACCTGAGGGTCAGGGAGCCCTGGGCCAGCACTGAGCCCTGCATCACTTCCTCCTGGGTGTGATTCTCAAGCTGCAGAGGGGCTGAGCATGGAGGGGTCAAGGCCTGTGTGCAGATCAATGTGTTTGAGCAGTGTACCAATAGTCCTTGTTGATGTCCTTGAGGTGTTGAAGTCTGTCTGGTGCCACTAACACTGTGATGTATAAAAGGAGCTGTCTGGATGCCTTTTAATGTTGTGTTTTGTACTTGGGATCATACTGAAGAGTTTTACTTTGTAATTTCAATAGATATTTTAAATGAACCTCTGTCTGCTGTGGTCCTTCCTTGGGGCTCTGCAGCCCTGCACTCACTGAGAAGCCTCCTGGCTGCTGTGCAGCCTGCTCTAGGTGACCCTGCTCTGGACCTGGATGATCTTCCAGGTCCCTTCCAACCCAAACCATTATATGGATCTTTGAATCCCCTTCCAGCCCCTCTCATTCTCTGAGTCTTTGCTTCATGGAGTGCTTTAAGTTGGAAAGGGCCTTAAAGATCATCCAGGTCCAACCTGTTCCAGTATTTCACCAGCCTCAGTGTGCAGAACTTCCTCCTGAGGTCCAACCTAAATCTGCCCTGCTCCAGTTCCAAACCATTGCCCCTCTCAGCACTGACTATTGACACACAATAACAAGTGAGAATTATGGAATGGGTTAGGTTGGGAGGGACCTTCAGGATCATCCAGTTCCAACTCCCTGCCATGGGCAGGGACATCTCCCACCAGCCCAGGCTGCTCAAGGCCTCATACAGCCTGGTCTGGAACTCCTCCAGGGAGGGGACATCCACAGCCTCCCTGTCGTAGTTTGGGCTGGGTGTCCTCTGCTACAGGGGTGTTTCCTGTGTCCAGAAGTCCAGCCCAGTGGGTGGACACAGGAAATTAGGTTATTTCCTATCACGATCCCTTGCACCACTATAAGTTTCACGGCGGGGTCTGGCACTTCCTCTTTCCTTCCTCTTCGCCACCTGGTAACTGGGGGAGAGATCTCCCGGCCATGGGCCTGGCTAGGCCCAAGGCCACAGGGGGATGGGCAGTCTCAGATCTGGCCAGCTGAGACTAGCCTAGCAGTGGGGGGGGAAGGAGGAGCCCTGGGGGTTTTGGGTGCACCCTCAGGTGGGGATGGGATCTCTCTGGGTCTGTTTTGGGGTTTCTTCTTGTCACTGTGTTTCTAGTTCTTTGCACGCACTCACTGTTCTCTATTTAAACTTTCCATCACTTTTGCAATCTGAGTCATTATTTCTGCACGTGGTGGGGAGGGGGTTTGCCCCAACCCATTACACTCCCTGTGCCAGTGTCTCCCCAGCCTCACTATGAAGAATTTCTTCCTCATCTCCAGCCTCAACCTCCTCTCTCCCAGCTCAAAGCCATTGTCCCTCATCCTGGTACTCCCAGTGCTTGTCAATAGTCCCTCCCCAGCTCTCCTGCAGCTCTCCTTCAGGCACTGGGAGGCTGCTCTAAGGTCTCCCTGGAGCTTTCCCTTCTCCAGGCTGAACAGCCTCAACTCCCCCAGCCTGTCCCCATAGCAGAGGTGCTGCAGCCCTCTGATCACCTTTGTGACCTCTAGATCCACTCCAGCAGCTCCAGGTCTTTGTCTCAGAGGCACCAGAACTGGAGGCAGTGCTGCACATGGGGTCTCAGCAGAGCAGAGCAGAGCAAAGGGGCAGAATCCCCTCCCTCTGCTCCTCACACTGTGTTGGATGCAGCCTAGGACATATCTGCCTTCTGTGTTAGGAGGCAGTGTTGGTCTGCTGGGAGGTAGGGAGGCTCTGCAGAGGGCCATGGCCAGGCTGGATCCATGGATGAGGCCAATGGGATGAGGTTCAACAAGGCCAAGTGATGGGTCCTGCCCCTGGGTCATACCAACCCCTTGAATGCTTCAGGCTTGGGGCAGAGTGGCTGCAAGCTGCCAAGCAGAGAAAGCCCTGGGGGTGCTGGGTGACAGCAGCTGAAGATGAGCCAGGGGGTGCCCAGGTGGGCAAGAAGGGCAGCAGCAACCTGGCCTGGAGCAGCAATGGTGTGGGCAGCAGGAGCAGGGCAGGGATTGTGCCCCTGGGCTCAGCACTGCTGAGGCCACAGCTTGAGTGGGTTCAGTTTTGGGTCCCTCACTCCCAGAAGGACACTGAGGGTTGGAGCAGGTCCAGGGAAGGGCAAGGAAGCTGGGGAAGGGTCTGGAGCAGAGGGCTGAGGAGGAGCAGCTAATTTAGCAGGTTCTGTAGGAGCTGCTCAGACCAATGCAAATTGAAGCTTTAAGGGGGTTGCTGGTGCTGCTGGCTTTTATTCTTGGTGACTACAACAAGCCACACTCCTTTGTTTGTTTGTTTTCTCCTCCTTGCTCCCCTGAGATGCTGGTTTGGGGGTTGGTAGGTGGCAGAAATGCTTCAGCTGCCTCAAACCCCTGAGGTCTTCTTGTGTTTGGGGCATGATGCTGATAGTGCTGGGGATTGGCCATGGGAGGAATGCAGGAGACGATTTCTCTGAATGGATGAGCATGGGGCGGGGCCCTGGCCTTTGCTTTTATTTTCAGCAGCTCCCTGTGTGCTCATCCTGCTGAATTCTCACCTCCCTGCCGAGCAGAGATCAAGGGAGGGATCCCTGAGCTGCAGCAGGGCTAAGCTGCTCTGGGTGCACCCAGAGAGGGTGTTTCAAGCCCGGGAGCCAGCAGGGAGCAGCCTCTGAACATCATTGCAGGCAAGCAGGAGGAGCTGGTGGGAGAAATCTCTGCTGACAACATTTCAGCCTCCAGCCCTTCAAGGTTGTGCTTGAAAACCTCCACAGAGCTCACTGGGATGATGTCATGGCTAAAAATAATGACCTTGGGCTGGGGCTGCCCCTTCCACTGGGGCCGTTCTAGTCCTTGGATGTTCCTGCTCCTGGTTTCTGTGATAAAAACCTGTGCTGGAAGTGGAAAAAAACCACCCTCAGTATATTTGGGATGTCAGCAAGCTGATGGAGGCAGATGTAAAAGGAAAGAGGCAGAGAGCCCAGCTTGAGGCCACCTCCTCCCTGCCTTGCTGGGCAGTGCTGAAGGAAAGCTGTTTCATAGGCTCAGAAAATCCTTGGGGTTGGAAAAGACCTTGAAGATCCTCCAGTCCCATCTTGAAGCCAGCCCAAGAAGGGGAAGCAAGAGCAGGCAGGGCTGTTTGCCAAGCCAGGATGACTTGGGAAGCCAATGACCCAAACCTCTGCTTGACTAGAACGGAGACAGGGACGACAGCACTCAATATGAGTGATAGTAATCATCCAACTTTATTGTTCCACACTTCATTATTTATAGCCTTATCTTATGCATAATTAATTCTATTCTAATTTAACACATACTATTGGTTTCTCTCTAAAGGTTACATCATTGTTTTCACTACTCTGTGGATTTTTTCTACGCAGTCTAATTGCTCTTTTTCCCAGATCTCGCCTCCTCCTTATCTTGCTTGCCTCCCTTCTCAGGCAGCTTGACCTTAGCATACCAAGCAATCAGCACTTTCCCATAGCTCCTACTCCATTGCTATATTAATAACAGAGAATCCTTCAAGGCCTGAATTGCACAGGTGTTTCTGGGACTCATGTCCCCTCTTGCTTAAACCAAACCCCAACATCTGCTCCCTTTTGTCCTCTTTTTATTCACTGTTTCAGGGGAGTGAAATCTCCCCCCCAGCCTGCCACACCCTGGGGTTTCCTCAAGCTACAGCAGCCCCTTCCCAAGGCTCCGCATCCACCCTGAACAAAGCCAAGTTGTTCCTGCTCCTGCTGTGTGCAGATCAGAGGGGCAGCAGCCTTCCCAGGCCCCTCTTGGCAAGTTGCTCTTTTTCCAGGTGTGTGCTTTTAATCCTTCCTCTCTCCCTCTCAGCTTGCTGTGAGCTGGACAATCAAACTGCTGCACAACAGTGGAGTCTCCATCTCTAGAGGCTTTCAGACCCCACCTGGACACATTCCTGAGCTAAGAGGTGGGTTTTGGATTAGATTATCTCCAGAGGTCACTCCCAGTCCCCACGGTGCTGGGATTCTGTGCTGGCAGAACAGTACAAGGACCAAGGAGCAGTAGTGAGGGGCAGCAGAGTTCATGCAACCCTGCCCCAGGGGGACCTCATACAATGTTGAGCGTCCAGGGTAGACCTCAGCTGGGACTAAACTCCCCCCTGCTCCCCAAGCAATGGAAGGAAATCCTCTCAGTGTGTTTTCCTGGGAGGTGGAAAGCCAGGAGACAGCTACACTTCCATTTCTCCTGCCTGTTTCTAGTGCAGGGCAGCAGCAGTGGAGGGCTGGCTGGGAAAGAGAATCAGAGGATGGCTTGAGGTGGAAGGGACCTTCAAGGTCATAAAGCTACAGCATCTGCAGGGGGCTCCAAGAAAGCTGGGGAGGGACTTTTGAGGGTGTCAGGGAGTGATAGGACTGGGGGGGATGGAGCAAAACTAGAAGTGGGGAGATTTAGATTGGATGTTAGGAAGAAGTTCTTCCCCAGGAGGGTGGTGAGAGACTGGCAGGGGTTGCCCAGGGAGGTGGTGGCAGCCTCATGCCTGGAGGTGTTTGCAGCCAGGCTGGATGTGGCTGTGAGCAACCTGCTGCAGTGTGAGGTGTCCCTGGCCATGACAGGGGGCTTGGATCTGGCTGAGCCTTGAGCTCCCTTCCAACCCTGACAATTCTATGATCCTAACCCATGGGCAGAGACACCTCCCACAGCATCAGATTGCCCAAAGCCTCATCCAGCCTGGTCTAAAACACTACCAGGGATGAGGCATCCACAGCTCCTCTGGGCAGTTATGAGATGCGGCTCAAGCTGGGAAGCCCTCAGCACAGGAGGGACATGGAGCTGATGGAGCAGGTCCAGAGCAGGGCAATGAAGATGATCAGGGGGCTGGAGAATCTCTGCTATGGGGCCAGGCTGAGTGAGCTGGGGGTGTTCAGCCTGGGGAAGAGAAGGCTCCAGGGACACCTAATAGCAGCCTGCCAGTGCCTGAAGGGAGCTACAAGAAGGCTGCAGAGGGACTGTTCCCAAAGGCCTGCAGGGACAGGCCCAGGGGCAAGGGTTTGAAATGAGAGCAGAGCAGATTGAGATTGGATGTGAGGAATAAGTTCTGCACCAGGAGGCTGCTGGAACACTGCAGCAGGTTACCCAGGGAGGTGGCTGAGCCTCCATCCCTGGAGATCTTCAAGGTGAGGCTGGAGAAGGCTCTGAGCAACCTGATCCAGTGGAGGATGTCTGCCTGCAGGGGGTTGGACTGGAGGAGCTTTGAAGGTCCCTTCTGACCCAAATCACTCTCTGATTTAATCTGGCATGGGAAAGGAGGGAAGCTGTTGTCCTACAGGTTGTAACTCGACTTCAACTCTACCTCCCTTACCTCCAATGTGCTGCATGGCATAAAAATGATAATGATTAAACAAAACAAAACAAAGAGGCAAAGGAGCAAAGCCCTGCAGAGCAAGAGCTCAGGTCTGGCTGGTTGTGTGCCACAGGAATGTCTGACAGCTGATGGGGTCTGTTACTGCTTCCTCTTGTGAAAGAGAGAAAGAGAGAGAAAAAAGCAAAGTCAGAGATAAATAAATCAAAGTAGGAAGCAGCAAACAGCCCTGGGAAACAGATGACTGCTGACACCCAAAGCATGGCATGAAACACTGCTTCACAAAGCCAGGAAGTTGTCCCTTTGCAGCTGTGGCATCTCTCTGTGCTGGGTTCCAGCACCCTCTCCACACATCCAGTGCTTGAAGGACGCCCAGGTGTCGCCATGAGATATTCACAGCTGGGCTCAAGCTCCTCAGCAAAGTCACAGAAAGACTTGGAGTGATCCCAGAGAGCTTTGGAGCAGGCTCCTTGCATGTCCTGCCTCCCTCTGGCTGAGCACTTGTGATCACTGCTGCTCTTTGCTCTAACCACACTCTGTTCTTCTGCAGGGGCTTCCACCCAGAGGGCTCAGTGAGAGCTCTGAGTAGTTCCTCTCACTGTGACCCCCTGGTAACTGCGGGGGGGGTTGGCCTAGATGACCTTTAAAGGTCTCTTCCAACCCAATGCATTCAGTTTGCTCAGAGGTATGTTGGAGGTCCCATCCCTGGAGACATTCAAGATCAAACTGGATGGGGCCCTGAGAAGCCTGATCCAGTTTGTAATGGGTTGGGGCAAACCCCCTCCCCACCACGTGCAGAAATAACAACTCAGACAAACAGATTGCAAAAGTGATGGAAAGTTTAAATAGAGAACAGTGAATGCATGCAAAGAACTAGAAACACAGTGACAAGAAGAAACCCCAAAACAGACCCAGAGAGATCCCATCCCCACCTGAGGGTGCACCCAAAACCCCCAGGGCTCCTCCTTCCCCCCCACTGCTAGGCTAGTCTCAGCTGGCCAGATCTGAGACTGCCCATCCCCCTGTGGCCTTGGGCCTAGCCAGGCCCATGGCCGGGAGATCTCTCCCCCAGTTACCAGGTGGCGAAGAGGAAGGAAAGAGGAAGTGCCAGACCCCGCCGTGAAACTTATAGTGGTGCAAGGGATCGTGATAGGAAATATCCTAATTTCCTGTGTCCACCCACTGGGCTGGACTTCTGGACGCAGGAAACACCCCTGTAGCAGAGGGCACCCAGCCCAAACTACGACACAGTTGGAGATGTGTTCCAGGACAAACTGGATGAGGCCTGGAGCAGCTTGGAGGTGTCCCTGTCCATGGCTAGGAGTTGGAACTGGATGATCTTTAAGGTCATCCACCCAGGACATCCACAGCCGCCCTGGGCAACCTGTGCCAGCATCTCCCCACAATCACTGGCAAGAATTTCTTCCTCATCTCTAGTCTCAATCTGCCCTCTCCCAGTTCAAAGCCATTCTCTCTCGTCCTGGCACTCCCAGCCCTTGTCAAAAGTCCCTCCCCAGCTCTCCTGGAGCTCCCTTCAGGTACTGGAAGGCTGCTCTGAGGTCTCCTTGGAGCTTTCCCTCCTTCAGGCTGCACAGCCCCAACTCTCCCAGCCTGTCCCCACAGGGGAGGTTCTGCAGCCCTCTGATCCTCTTCATGGCCTCCTCTGGACCCTCTCCATCAGCTCCAGGTCCTTCTTGTGCTGGGGGCACCAGGACTGGAGGCAGTGCTGCAGGTGGGGTCTCAGCAAAGCAGAGCAGAGGAGCAGAATCCCCTCCCTCATCCTGCAGGTCACTGCTTTGGATGCAGGCCAGGACAAGGTTGGCTTCTGTGCTGTCCTTCTGAGGCCACCCAAAGCTATTTTAACAAGAGACATGAGAACAGCAGCTTCAGCAGGGGCAGTTTGGTGCAAGGAAAGGGCTTTTATCCCTCTTTCCCCCCTGCTGTCATAGCCAAGCATCAGGATGAGACATTCAGATCACAGCCAAGCATCAGGATGAGACTTTCAGTTGCAGTGCAAACAGAGCACTCCATTTGTAAAGGCCAAAAGAGATCCTGCTGAGGTTGTCTTGGTTCATTCAAAGCAGCCTGGTGCTGAAGGGGGAGAGAGCTTGTTCCAAAGCCCTCTGAGCTGGCTTTGATTGCCTTTGGATCCAAGCCAGGGTAACCACAGAGGCCCCAGGAGGTCATAGTTTACCAACTTTTTCCTAAAGGACGAGGCCTGAAATGTCCCAGCCCTCCTGAGGTCCTCATGTAGCTGCAGGAGGCTTCAGGGGACAGTTTGCACTGTGAATGGAGCTGGGGCTAGCCCATGGCCCTCAGCACCACATCTCTGCCTCTTTCAAACCCCTCCAGGGAGGAGGCAGCCACAACCTCCTGGGCAACCTGTGCCAGAATCTCCCCACCCTCACTGCCAAGAATTTCTTCCTCATCTCCAGTCTCAATCTCCCCTCTCCCAGCTCAAAGCCATTGCTCCTCGTCCTGTCACTGCAAGCCCTTGTCAAAAGTCCTTCCTCATCATCAGATTCTTGACTGTTTCTAAAAGCATCAAGTTTTGAGCCATATTTAGCATCCCTTCTCAAAAAGTGGTCTGCTGGGAGGTGTCCCTGCCCATGGCAGGAAGGGTTGGATTAGATGACCTTTGGAGGTCCCTTCCAACCCAAGCCACTCTGAGAAACTATGACATGAGCCCAAGATTTATTCCCAGGCAGTATAATCCAGGCTGCCTGCCCTAGTTGGAGACTGCAAGGAGCTGGCTGCAAGGAGCTTGGACATGATGACCTCTGAGGATCCCTTCTAACCGAAACCCACTACAATGGGTTGGGGCAGACCCCCCTCCCCACCACACGCAGAAATAACAACTCAGACAAACAGATTGCAAAAAGTGATGAAAAGTTTAAATAGAACAGTGAGTGCGTGCAGAGAACTAGAAACACAGTGACAAGAGAGAAACCCAAAACAGACCCAGAGAAATCCCATCCCCCACCTGAGGGTGCACCCAAACCCCCAGGGCTCCTCCTTCCCCCCCCCACTGCTAGGCTAGTCTCAGCTGGCCAGATCTGAGACTGCCCATCCCCCCGTGGCCTTGGGCCTAACCAGGCCCATGGCCGGGAGATCTTCTCCCCAGTTACCAGGCGGCGAGGAGGAAGGAAAGAGGAAGTGCCAGACCCCGCCGTGAAACTTATAGTGGTGCAAGGGATCATGGTAGGAAATAACCTAATTTCCTGTGTCCACCCACTGAGCTGGACTTCTGGACACAGGAAACACCCCTGTAGCAGAGGACACCCAGCCCAAACTACGACACCCACTCTATGAATCTATGACATGAACCCGAGATTTATTCCCAGGCAGTAAATCCTGGCTGCCTACCCTAGTTGGAGACTGCAAGGAGCTGGCTGCAAGGAGCTTGGACATGATGACCTCTGAGGATCCCTTCTAACCGAAACCCACTCTATGAATTGATGACATGAACCCAAGATTTATTCCCAGGCAGTAAATCCAGGCTGCTTGCCCTAGTTGGAGAAGTCCCTGCTGGCTGCAAGGAGCTTGGACAAGATGACCTTTGAGGATCCTTTCTAACCCAAACCCATTCTATGAATCTATGACATGAACCCAAGATTTATTCCCAGTCAATGAGTCTGGGCAGCCTGCTCTAGCTGGCTGCTGGGGGGTTGGACAAGATGACCTTTGGAGGTCCCTTCCAGCCCAAACCCATTCTATGACTCTGTGATTTATTCCCAGGCAATGAATCTGGGCAGCCTGCTCTGGCTGGACAAGATGACCTCTGAGGCTCCCTCCCAGCCCTCTGCAATCTGTGACAGGGCTCTTCAGGAGCCTTTGGGAGTGTCGTAGTTTGGGCTGGGTGCCCTCTGCTACAGGGGTGTTTCCTGCGTCCAGAAGTCCAGCCCAGTGGGTGGACACAGGAAATTAGGATATTTCCTATCACGATCCCTTGCACCACTATAAGTTTCACGGCGGGGTCTGGCACTTCCTCTTTCCTTCCTCTTCGCCACCTGGTAACTGGGGGAGAGATCTCCCGGCCATGGGCCTGGCTAGGCCCAAGGCCACAGGGGGATGGGCAGTCTCAGATCTGGCCAGCTGAGACTAGCCTAGCAGTGGGGGGGGAAGGAGGAGCCCTGGGGGTTTTGGGTGCACCCTCAGGTGGGGATGGGATCTCTCTGGGTCTGTTTTGGGGTTTCTTCTTGTCACTGTGTTTCTAGTTCTTTGCACGCACTCACTGTTCTATTTAAACTTTCCATCACTTTTGCAATCTGTTTGTCTGAGTCGCTATTTCTGCACGTGGTGGGGAGGGGGTTTGCCCCAACCCATTACAGGGAGCCACCAGAAAGGTAGGGATTCAACAGCCCAACAAGAGATCCTCACTGCCTAGCTGAGGCCTATGAAGTTCTTAGCATAATTAATTGCTCCTCATTAGTCTGAACAGCTGCAGTCTCCTCTCCCTGCTTGCAGCAGCCTGAGCTCTGATAGGCCTAAGGCGTCCTTCCTGCTCTTAAGGCTGTTTGTTGCTTCCCACCCTTGCTCCAAGCTGAGCTCAGAAAGTTTCTTTTGGTTTCATTTTATGTTATGATTTTATTTCTATATTATGATTTAATTGTAGTCATTCTTGTTTATTTTTATTGATTTGATTGAATTCTATTATTTTATGTCCTGTTGGTTGATGCATTTTATTTTTATGTGATTTTATTGCTGGGTTTTATTTATTTATTTATTTCACTATTGTTTTATTTTCATTTTATTTTCTTTTTAAATCTATTTGATTTGGTACTATTATTTATTTTTTATTTCCTCTTACTATTGTCTTTTATTTATTTATTTAAACGTTTGGATGCTTCATTGTTTTATTATTTTATTTATTATTTATTTTATTAATTTTATTTAATTCCCTCATTTTTAATTTTTATTTTATTTTTACTTTATTTAATTTAATTTCCTTTTATTTCCTTTTATTTTATTTTATTGTATTAATTTAATTTAATTTTATTTTGTTTTATTTCATTTCATTTTATATTATTTTATTTTATATTATTTCATTTCACTTTGCTTAATTTCATTTCTTTTCATTTCATATAATTTCATTTCACATCATTTCATTTCACTTCATTTCATTTCATTTCATTTCACCAACCAGCACCAGTGACAATAATTAAAGCCCAGTTAGCTTGAGTTAAGGAACCTCAGCTAGGCGAACCCCAGGCTCTGCATTTGGTGTCCCTGGAAGGGATTCCTCTGGGAGGCACAGGCAGCGTTTTGTGCCTTGCCCCTGAATGAGCAGCGCTGGGAGTCCATTATCTGCCGTCATCATTGTCGCCGCTGCCGCCTCACACTAAATGCTTTATTTGTTCCGCGGGGGGACAGCGAATTTCCTTACCAACACCACACCATTGTGTGTCCTCGGAAACAGCTGCGGCAGCCCGCGCCGCGATGACACACACTTGAAATTTGCTCCCAGCCCTCCGCCACGCAGCGATGAATGTCCCAGGGAAGTAATCAAAGCTATCTGCTGTCAGGGGCAGGCAGGTGCTGCGCAGCTGCGCGGCGCGGACGGGAAGAGCGCTCCCGGAGAAGCGATCTGCCGCATCCCCAGCTCCCGCGGCCCTGCGCCCTGCTGCCCAGCTGCGGCTTCCCTGTCCACCCTGCCCGCAGCTCAGCTCCAAACCGACTGCTGCCTGCCCAGCTACAGCTTCCCTGTCCACCCTCAGCTCCAAACCAACTGCTGCCTGCCCAGCTACAGCTTCTCTGTCCACCCCACCCGCATCTAGGCTCTAAATTCGTTGCTTCCTACTCAGCTACAGCTTTTTTGTCCACCCTGCCTGCATCTCAGCTCTAAATTGCTTGCAGCCTGGAAGGTAGTCCCTGCCCATTGGGGGGAGTTGGAACTAGTTGAACATAGAATGGTTTGGGTTGGAAGGGATCTCCAAAGCTCATCCAGGCCAACCCCCTCTGCACTCAGCAGGGACATCCTCACCCAGATCAGGCTGCCCAGAGCCCTGCTGAGCCTCACCTTCAATATCTCCAGGGACAGAGCCTCAACTACCTCCCTGGGCAACCCATTCCAGTGTTCCACCGTTGTCATGGTGCAGAACTTGTTCCTACTACAAGTCCTGTAAATGTAACTGGTGGCTCTTCTCCTTGCTCCTTGGGGTGGCTCCTCCTGTTCTTACCTTGGAGGCCCTCAGCAGGCTGCCTGGCAGCAGATCCCAGCTCTCAGAGGGAACATGTGCATCCTGCACCGGGCTCTACATGGACCTACAACTGCTGCACTCATTTCCTTCTCGCCCCTCTTGTGACCCTATGATGAATGCCTCCTCTCCCCCTCCAGGAAACCCAAGTTCTCCAAGCTGCACCATCTGTAGAGCCATTTATTTACCTCCAGGATGTGCCTGTCCTTGCTCAGGCTTTCACCTTCTCTAATGGGGTTGATAAGAACACCAGCTGAGGCTCCAGGCCTCTCAGCATCACTTCAGGAGCTTTGCTGTTCCTGATGGCTTTCAGAGAGCCTTCAAATCATTGCAATTGGAAAAGATCATGAAGATCATTGAGCCCAACCATTCTCTAACTCTGCCAAGGCTGGGGCTACACCATGGCCCTCAGCACCACATCCCTGCCTCTTCCAAACCCCTCCAGGGATGGGAATTCAGCCACCTCCCTGGGCAGCCTGTGCCAGGCTTGGAGAACCCTTTCAGGCACCAAGTTTCTTCTCATTTCCAACCTAAACCTCCCCAAACAGTCAGGTTGACAATTTGCAAGTAGCCTTAGGATACCTAAATCCCGAACAGCACAGAACTGCATGGAATCATAGGATTGTTTGGGATGGAAAAGGCCTCTGAGCTCATCCAGTCCAACATCAACCCAACCCCACCATGGCCACCAAACCCTGTCCCCAAATGCCATGGCCAGAGGTTTCTGGCACACCTCCAGGGATGGGGACTCCACCACCTCCCTGGGCAGCCTGTGCCAATCCCTGACCACTCTTGCAGCAATGAATCTTCTCCTAACATCCAACCCAAACCTCTTCCTAGATCCACAGCAGCATTGCTTCCCTAGTGAATGAGCCCCATGGAGGAGCTGCCAGCTGCTGCCAGCTTGGTTTGGGCAGAAGCTCTCTTGTCAGCCTTAGGTCACTGCAGCACATGGATGGTTCTTGTGACTGAGAGAAGTGAGTCACCAGCCACTAGCACCTTCCCTTTACTTTCACAAGCAGGGGTCATGAACCTCCTGCCTGCCAGAGCATGTGGTTTCTCTTCCTTCAGCACTGCAGTTGCTCTCCCACTCCTTGCCAAGAGAGTTTGCTGCTTTTTCTTTGTTATTTATTTAAAGGCTTGATGAATCTCCAGCTGAGGCTGAAGCTCCATCTGCCAGCAGCAGTAGAACACAGCCAGCTTTCTCCCCCTGGAGAAATGCCTTCCTCTTCCTCCTCTGGGGCTTCTGCAGACCTTCAGCTGCTTCCTGCTTAGAGCCTCCACATGTAGGATGTCCATGAGGTCCACGAGTTGCTTCATGCTCCTCAGCCCACCCTCCCTTCCTGGGATTCTTCCAGCTGGTTTCTAGGGAGTTGGCTTTCCTGGCTCCCTGGCTCTGCAGGAAACCACACTCACTGAAAATCCAAACTGTGGCCCAGACCAACACAGCTCCAGTTGGGATCCTGGGCTGGGCATAACTCCTCTGAGGGCAGGCAGAGAAAGAGCTGGATGCTGAGCAGACATCACCCAGCCCTTATTCTCCCTGTTCCATAGCCTTCTAAACTCCCTGAACCCTGCTTTGTTCCACTTTGATTAGGAACTTCTGCCCTGTTGCCATCTGCTGCTGGCTAAGTGATCCCAACCTTGCCATGGACAGGGGGGCTTGAAGGTCTCTTCCAACCTGGTCTATTCTATTCTATTCTATTCTATTCTATTCTATTCTATTCTATTCTATTCTATTCTATTCCATTCCATTCCATTCCATTCCATTCCATCCCTGCTTTGACACTGCAGAGCTGAACATGAATCTGAAATCCAAACTTGATATCCTGCCAGCTGGTGACATTCAAGTGGCAGATGAACCTTATGAAGGCCACCTATGAAAGCCACCATGGGGAGGATCAGATGGACTGTCTGGACTAAAACCCTGTCACAGAAGCACAGAATGGTAGGGAAGGGTACTCTGGAGGCCATAGAATCACAGAACTATCAGGGTTGGAAAGGACCTCAAGGATCAGCCAGATCCAAGCCCCCTGCCATGGCCAGGGACACCTCACACTACAGCAGGTTGCTCACAGCCACATCCAGCCAGGCTGCAAACACCTCCAGGCAGGAGGCTTCCACCACCTCCCTGGGCAACCTGTGCCAGTCTCTCACCACCCTCATGGGGAAGAACTTCTTCCTAACATCCAATCTCAATCTCCCCACTTCTAGTTTTGCTCCATCCCCCCCAGTCCTATCACTCCCTGACACCCTCAAAAGTCCCTCCCCAGCTTCCTTGGAGTCCCCTGCAGAACCTGGAAGGCCACAATTAGGTCTCCTGGGAGCCTTCTCCTCTCCAGGCTGCACAACCCCAACTCCCTCAGTCTGTCCTCAGAGCAGAGCAGCTCCAGCCCTCTGCTCCTCCTCGTGGCCCTTCTCTGGACACTTTCCAGCACCTCCAGATCCTTCCTGGCACAGAGGCTCCAGAACTGGACACAGAGCTCCAGCTGTGGTCTCAGCAGAGTGGAGCAGAGAGGGAGAATCCCCTCCCTGGCCCTTCTGGCCACACTTCTCTTGCTGCAGCCCAGAACTGGAAGCATCAAGTCCAACCAGCTGCCAGAGCAGGGCTACCTAGATCAGGTTGCACAGGGATGCATCCAGGTGAGTTCTGACAGTCTCCAGAGAAGGAGGCTCCACAGCCTCTCTGGGCAGCCTGCTGCAGGGCTTCCTTAGGCCAAACTTGCTGCCCAGGTCCCATTCATTCCTAGGGTTGACTGCTCCACAGAGCTCAGCAGCAGCCTCTCAGCATCTCTCCAAGGGTGCACCAAACCCCCCTGCCTGATCTTCTGCAGCTCCTGCCTTGGCAGCTTCTGTCAGGCTAATGAAGAAAACCAAAGAGAAGAGTTCTTGTCGGAGGACATGAAGAGGAATCAAAAGGAAAGGTTCTCCACCCCCCTTACTCTGCTCTGCTGAGGCCACACCTGGAATATTGTGTCCAGTCCTGGGCTCAACAAGGACAAGGAACAGCTGGAGAGAGGCCAAATGAGAGTCACTGAGGTGCTGAGGGGATTGGAACATCTACGTGATGGGCAAAGGCTGAGACCTGAAGCTGTTTAACCTGGAGAAGAGGAGCTGGAGAGGAGGTGTGGCTGTGAGCAACCTGCTGCAGTGTGAGGTGTCCCTGGCCATGGCAGAGGGGTTGGAACTGGCTAAACCTTGAGGTCCCTTCCAACCCTGACAGTTCTGTGATCCTGTGCTGATCAATACATGAAGGGTGGGGGTCAAGAGGATGAGGCTGATTCTTCCAGCTTGCTGTGTGGTTATTCTTCTACACCCAGTCCTGGAATCACAGAATTGTTGTGGTTGGCAAAGGCCTCTAAGATCATCCAGTCCCACCCTCAACCCGACCCCCCCGTCCCACCCTCAACCCGACCCCCCCATGGCCCCCAAACCATGGCCCCAGGTGCCATGGCCACAGGGTTCTGGAACACCTCCAGGGATGGGGACTCCACCACCTCCCTGGGCAGCCTGTGCCAGCCCCTGACCACTCTTGCTGGGAAGAAATTGTTCCTCCTGGCCAACCCAAGGCAGCTGTCTGGTAGATTTCCCAGGACAAGATGCAGGACACTCTCTCCTGGTTGCTCTTCTCTCCTGCTGTCCTAGTTTATTTTGTGGAGGACCATGAGTATGCTCTCATCTGCTGGAGGCTGACAAAGGCTTCACTTGGGTTGCCATCAGTGGTCTCAGTCTATATTTGGCCAAAGAACCAGAATAGCTGCTGCTTGATGCTATTCACAGGCAGCAGGCTGGGAGCAAAAAACCCACAAGCTACTATTTTAATGCCAGGAAACCAGTTTGGGTTTATTTTTAACAGCAGAGTGTTGCCACAGCCTCAATTTGATTCCTCCTCCTCATCTTCTGTGTTCAACCAGGGCAAATGTAGAGTCCTGCACCTGGGGAGGAGTAACCTCCTGCACTACTACAGGTGAGAAGTGACCTGCTGGGAAGCAGCTCCATGGAGAAGGACCATGGAGAAGTGCTGGTGGGGGGGGACAAGTTCCCAGTGAGCCAGCAATGTGCCCTCATGGCACAGAAGGCCAGTGGTGTCCAGGGGTGCATGCAGAAGAGTGTGGCCAGCAGGGCAAAGGGGGTTCTCCTGCCCCTCTGCTCTGCCCTGGTGAGGTCACACCTGGAGTGTTGTGTCCAGCTCTGGGCTCCCTAGCTCAAGAGGGACAGAGAACTACTGGAGAGAGCCCAGTGGAGGGCCATGAAGATGCTGAGGGGCCTGGGGAGCATCTCTGTGAGGAGTAGAGGCTGAGCCCTGGGGCTGTTGAGCCTGGAGAAGGGCAGCCCCAGAGGGGATCTGAGCAATGCTCAGCAAGAGCTAAAGGGTGGGGGACAAGAGGCTGGGGCTGGGCTCTGCTCAGTGGTGGTCACTGAGAGGAAAGCAGGCAAAGGGCACAGACAAGAAAAGAGGAAGATTGACTTCAACTTAAGGAGAAACTTCTTTCTGTGAGGATGCTGACCAGAGGCTAAAGGGTGGAGGTCATGAGGCTGGGGCTGGGCTCTGCTCAGTGGTGGTCAGTGGCAGGACAAGGGACAAATGGGTGAAAACTAGAACAGAGGAGCTTCCAGAGAAGGGCCACAAGGAGGAGCAGAGGGCTGGAGCTGCTCTGCTCGGAGGACAGACTGAGGTAGTTGGGGGTGTGCAGTCTGGAGCGGAGAAGGTTCTGAGGAGAACTAATTGTGGCCTTCTGGCTCTTTACAACTCCCAGAAAGGAGATTGGAGACAGGTGGGGCTTGGCCTCTTCTGCCTGCTCACAACTGATAGGAAAGGGAACAGCCTCCAGTTGCACCAGGGGAGGTTCAGGTTGGAGATGAGGACAAATTTCTTTGCTGCAAGAGAGGTCAGGGACTAGCACAGGCTGCCCAGGGAGGTGGTGGAGTCCCCAGCCCTGGAGGTGTGCAAGAGCTGTGTGGCCATGGTACCTGGGGCCATGGTTTAGTGGCCATGGTGGTGTTGGGCTGAGGGTTGGACTGGGTGATCTTGGAGGTCTTTTCCAGCCTTATTGATTCTATGAAGATATTAAGGTGGCCAGATGCAGCTGAGCTGGAAACCAAAGCCACCCCCACAGCACTGTGGACTTCCTCTTCATTGAGATCTGATTAAAAACTCCATGGCCCAGTGCTGTACATTCCTAAATCTGATGGAGCTCTGCTGCCTTCTCCATCTTCACCTTCAATGCTCTGCATCTTTCAAGATGATTGATGAACTCCACAAAGGGAATTAGAGAGATTTATGCCAGGCTGTTCCACTTGTCATGATGTAATGTCAAGAGCTGAAGCAACATCTGGCCCAGTGGTTTTGATGAGGGAAATGTACAAGGGTTTAACATTCTTCCTGCTGGACCTTCACAAAACCCAGCCACATGTGGGCATCTCCAGCTCATGGCAGCATGACCCTGGAGCTTGGTCATCCTTTCAGGTCAGGTAGGGTGGAGAGAAACTCAGCCCAATGAGCTGGAAGGTGTCCAGAGAAGGGCCACGAGGAGGAGCAGAGGGCTGGAGCTGCTCTGCTCTGAGCACAGACTGAGGGAGTTGGGGTTGTGCAGCCTGGAGAGGAGAAGGCTCCCAGGAGACCTAATTGTGGCCTTCCAGGATCTGCAGGGGGCTCCAAGGAAGCTGGGGAGGGACTTTTGAAGGTGTCAGGGAGTGATAGAACTGGGGGGGATGAAGCAAAACTAGAAGTGGGGAGATTTAGATTAGACATTAGGAAGAAGTTGTTCCCCATGAGGGTGGTGAGAGCCTGGCACAGGTTGCTCAGGGAGGTGGTGGAAGCCTCATGCCTGGAGGGGTTTGCAGCCTGGCTGGATGTGGCTGTGAGCAACCTGCTGTAGTGTGAGGTGTCCCTGGCCATGGCAGGGGGCTTGGAACTGGCTGATCCTTGATGTCCCTTCCAACCCTGACAATTCTATGATCCTATGATCCTCCCCAGATTTTCTAGACAGGATTTCTGGAGCTGTGGAGCTGCCATGGGCAGCCAGCATCAGAGCCTGCCTGAGGGGAGCTGCTGCATGGAGCAGAGCTGCCACAGGATGGAGTGAGCTGCATGGAACCTTCAGACTTGGCTGAGAGATTTCACACTGTAAATGGCAAAGAGAAATCTGAATGCAGCAGAAACAAAAGCTGTGCCTGGATGTGTCTCAACAAGCCTCAGCTTCTTATAGAGAGCAGGAGAAAAAGAAGGAAGAATTCAGCATAAAAGAACCCAAAATTAACTGCAGTAGTGCCACAGGAGGGCAAATTGCTGTGATGGGTTCCTGGGGGATTTACTCCAGGGGATCTGCTCTGGAAGGGGGAGGGTTGGACTCCATGATCTGCAGAGGTCCTTTCCAACCCCCTCTGAGATCTGTCCAGAGCCTTTTATGCTCAGAGATGTTGGTGAGCAGAGTTGTAGGGAAGACCCCAACCCTCACCAGGGCTTTCTGAATGATTATTTCATAGAATCCTGAATCACTTTGGTTGGAAAAGCTCTTTCAGATCACTCAGTTCAACCAGTCTCTGACTCTGCCACATAGGTAACGAATGCAGTGCACCATGGAAGGGATGAGTGGGATTGGAATGCACTGAAACCTCCCTGGGGCACTGCCTGTGGAACACCACTGGGAGAGAGCTCTTCCAAAGCCATCTTCCAGGATGGACTTGATGGGGAATAAAATCATGGAATCAGTTTGTTTGGGAAAGACATTCAAAAGCATCCAGTCCAACCATTCCCTAACTCTGCCAAGGCTGAAGCTAAGCCATGGCCGTCAGCACCACATCTCTGTCTCTTCCAAACCCCTCCAGGGATGGGGATTCAGCCACCTCCCTGGGCAGCCTCTTCCAGTCTTGGAGAACCCTTCCAGTCAACAAGTTTCTTCTCATCTCCAACCTAAACCTCCCCTGGTGCACTTGAAGCCATTTCCTCTCTTCTTATCCCTTGTAAATAGGGAGAAGAGACCAACACCTACCTGGCTCCAACCTCCTTTCAGGGAGTTGTAGAGGACAGTGGCCTTAGGTTGGCCCAGGGGAGATTCAGGTTGGAGATGAGAAGAAACTCCTTGACTGGAAGGGTTCTCCAAGCCTGGCACAAGCTGCCCAGGGAGGTGGCTGACTCCCCATCCCTGGAGAGGTTTGGAAGAGACAGAGATGTGGTGCTGAGGGCCATGGCTTAGCCTCAGCCTTGGTAGAGTTAGAGAATGGTTGGAGTGGATGAGCTCAAAGAGCTTTTCCCATCAGAACCATTCGAGGACCCTCATGGAAGAACCACATTATGCTGATTTGTGTCTTGTTTGTAAAGGGCATCTTTGCACACTGGTTATTAATTAACTACACTTTTTAACAGGCTGATTTATACTTTCAGGTTCTAAAGATGCTCTGGCAGGGTGATGATGTTGGACTGGATGATCTCCAGAGGTCTCTTCCAGCCCCTAAACTTCTATGATCCTGTGCATGTCAAAACTGCCCTTTGAGGTCTCTTCCACCCTTGGTGATTCTGTGATACCTCAGAGCCTATTTTCAACCTTTTTTCTTCTTTTTCTTAAACCCCCCCCGAACTAGATGTTTTTCTCTTTATTTACCTCCCTTCAGACAATGAAAACCAAACAAAAATAAGACTCAAATTCTCTTGGTTGAATGACAGCTTCCAAGCAGACTTCCTGGCAAATCCTTTTCCTTCCCCCTTGTTGCACTTTGAGCTGGGTGCCCCCCTGCAATGTTTACTTCCTGTGTCCAGAAGTCCAGCCCAGAGGGGTGGACACAGGAAATTATGTAGTATTTCCTACCACAATTCTTTGCACCACTATAAGATCCAGTGCGGAGTCTAGCACTCTCTTTTTTCTTCCTCCTCCGTCAGCCGGTAACTGGGGGAGATGTCTCCTGGCTTTGGGCCTGGCTAGGCCCAAGGCCATGGGGGGATGGGCAGTCTCAGATCTGGCCAACTGAGACTAGCCTAGCAGTGGGAGGGGGAAGAAGGATCCCTGGGGGTCTTGGGTGTACCCTCAGGTGGGGATGGGATCCCTCTGGGTCTGTTTTGGGATCTTTCTTTGTCACTGCACTTTTAGCTTTCTGTGAAGGTTCACTGCTTTCTATTTAATCTTTCCATCACTTTTGCAATCCATTTGTCTGAGTGTTTATTGTTGCCAGGGGTGGGGAAGGGGGCTGCCTCAACCCAGCACACCCCTTTTCTCAGGCTTTGGTACCAAATGCTTGCCTTTAAGGAGGAAGCAGTGGCCCCAAGACAATAATTTGCACCGAGAACACTAAATGACCTACAAAGATTAGAGGTCAGGGAAATAATTTGTATTAGCTGCAGAGCGTTTTGGTACAGCCAAAACCATCAACAGACGAAATCCACCCAGGGGTGGGAGCAGGACTCTTCCAGCTGCTTGCGTGACTGAAGGAAAAATGGGTTTAGGTCTTGAGAAGCATCCAGCTTCCAGGAGATGGTGCTGCAGCCCTTCAGCTGCCTTCCTGCCAGGATCTTGAGGCTTCCACCTCCGGTAAAAATTCTCCTCTCCTCTCCTCTCCCTCTCCTCTCCTCTCCTCTCCTCTCCTCTCCTCTCCTCTCCTCTCCTCCTCTCCCTCTCCTCTCCTCTCCTCTCCTCTCTCCTCTCCTCTCCTCTCCTCTCCTCTCCTCTCCTCTCCTCTCCTCTCCTCTCCTCTCCTCTCCCTCTCCTCTCCTCTCCTCTCCTCTCCTCTCCTCTCCTCTCCCCTCTCCTCTCTCCTCTCCTCTCCTCCCTCTCCTCTCCTCTCTCTCCTCTCCTCTCCTCCCCCCTTTCCCATGTTTTATTACCTCACAGTTTGTGAATGATCCTAGCACCAAAGGAAATACTGCAGTGCAAGGGTCTGCAAATCAGTCTCCCTCCCGATTCTGCTGCTGGCACTGCTTGCAGCTAAGAAAGGAGCATCTTTGTCCACCCAGAACAGCGCTGGAAGGACATGAAAAATGTTCTCAATGCCTTAAAAAGGAAACTAGAAATCACACTTGGAAATCAAACTTTGTTTTTCCTGCTTTGGAGGGAAAATGGGGGGGGGGGGGAAGAAAAGTTGCTGTCTGAGAAAGTTTTCATGTTGAGAAGAAAAAAGAAGCCTCTTTTTTCCCCCCTTTTTTATTTGGGGGGAGAGTTTCAGAGTGTTTTGTTGTTCTCCATTGGGTTTGGCAGTGACCTTTTGACCAGGCTCTGCTTGACCTCGAGGAAATCCTTCAGCTGCTGCTTACCCAAGGGACTGACTGCCCACCTGTGTCAGCCAAGGGTCTACAGATAGGCAATGAAGGCTCTTCTCCAGTCTTCTCCTGCAGACATTTCAGTGGGGAGAGAACTTCATCCCCTACAGCTACACCTGCAACACAGAGGGCTTAGGGTGGAAGGGGACCTCAGAGATCATCTACTCCAACCTCCCTGCCATGGGCAGGGACACCTCCCACCATCCCAGGTTGCCTGAGGCTTCATCCAGACTGGCCTTGAACACCTCCAAGGAGGAGGCAGCCACAGCCTCCCTGGGCAGCCTGTGCCAGAGTCTCCCCAGCCTCATTCTGAAGACTGTTTATTCCTTTTGCATCCTTCCATGGCTCTTCTAATTCAGCAGTGCCTTCAGCTCCAGGGCTTGCCTCCTTTGGCAAAGACAATAGCTGGCAGCAGCTGCAATCAGAGAATGGTTTGGGTTGGAAAAGAACTTTCAGATCATCACAGAATCATAGAATCAACTAGGCTGGAAAAGACCTCAGAGATCATCAAGTTCAACCTAATACCTAACACCTCCTGACTACTAAACCATGGCTCCAAGTGCCACATCCAAGCCTTCCTTGAACACCTCCAGTGATGGTGACTCCACCACTTCCCTGGGCAGCACATCCCAATGGCCAATCTCTCTTTCTGGGAAGAACTTTCTCCTCACCTCCAGCCTAAACCTCCCCTGGCACAGCTTGAGACTGTGTCCTCTTGTTCTGGTGCTGGTTGCCTGGGAGAAGAGACCAACCCCCACCTGGCTACAACGTCCCTTCAGGGAGTTGGAGAGAGCAAGAAGGTCTCCCCTGAGCCTTCTCTTCTCCAGGCTAAGCAACCCCAGCTCCCTCAGCCTCAAGTCCAAGCATTATCCTTCTCTACAGCTCTCTCTGAGGAGCAGTCACAGAGATTTCCTGCAGCACAGCAAGGAATGTTCTGGGAGTCATCTTTCCTTTCCTATAGAGCATCCAGAACCTTTATCAGAGACTATTTGGTTTCTGGTTTCATAGAACTGTTGAGTTTGAAAAAGACCTCTGAGATCACCAAGCCCAACCCCTCACCCAGAGCTCACAATTCCACCCCTGCTGCTAAGCCACTGCCACCAAACCATGGCCCTCAGCACCACATCCCTGTCTCTTCCGAACCCCTCCAGGGATGGGGATTCAGCCACCTCCCTGGGCAGCCTGTGCAAGGCTTGGAGAATCCTTTCAGTCAGGAAGTTTCTTCTCATCTCCAACCTAAACCTTCCCTTGTGCAACTTGAGGCCCTTTCCTCTTGTCCTATCACTTCTGACTAGGGAGCAAAGACCAACCCCCAGCTGGCTCCAACCTCCTCAGGGAGCTGTAGAGAGCAATGGCCTCAGGTTGCACCAAGGGAGGCTTAGATTGTATGTGAGAAGAAACTTGTTGACTGGAAGGGCTCTGAAATCCTGGCACAGGCTGCCCAGGGAGGAGGTTGGATCCCCATCCCTGGAGGGGTTTGGAAGAGGCAGAACTGTGGAGCTGAGGGCCATGGCTTAGCCCCAGCCTTGGCAGAGTTGCAGCAAGGTCTCCCCTCAGCCTCCTTCTCTAACTTGCTACTTTAAATGCTGATGCTTTTCCCCTGGATTTTTGGGTGCTGCCAGCTGGGATGCTCTGGGTGTTAAAATGTTTGCTGTCAGCACCCCAGCATCACTGAGCAAGTTTGCTGATGACACCAAGCTGTGTGGTGCAGCAGACACACTGGAGGGAAGGGAGGCCATCCAGAGGGACCTTGACAGGCTGGAGAGGTGGGCACAAGCCAACCTCATGAAGTTCAATAAGAGCAAGTGCAGGGTCCTGCATCTGGGTCGAGGCAATCCCGGCACAAATACAGGCTGGGCAGTGACTGGCTGGAAAGTAGCCCTGAGGAGAGAGACTTGGGGGTGCTGGTGGACAAAAAGCTCAACATGAGCTCCCAATGTGCACTTGCAGCCCGCAAGGCCAATCAGATCCTGGGCTGCATCAGGAGAAGTGTGGCTAGCAGGTCGAGGGAGGTGATCCTCCCCTCTACTCAGCCCTGGTGAGACCCCACCTGGAGTACTGTGTCCAGTTCTGGAGCCCCTATTACAAGAGGGATGTGGAGGTGCTGGAACGTGTCCAGAGAAGGGCCACAAGGATGATCAGAGGGCTGGAGCACCTCTCATATGAGAGCAGACTGAAGGAGTTGGGGCTGTTCAGTCTGCAGAAGAGAAGGCTCCGAGGTGACCTAATTGTGGCCTTCCAGTATCTGAAGGGGGCCTACAGGAAGGCTGGGGAGGGACTGCTCAGGATGTCAGGTAGTGATAGGACTAGGGGGAATGGAATGAAGCTGGAGGTGGGGAGATTCAGGCTGGATGTGAGGAGGAGGTTCTTCACCATGAGAGTGGTGAGACCCTGGAATGGGTTGTCCAGGGAGGTGGTCGAGGCCCCGTCCCTGGGGGTGTTTAAGAGCAGGCTGGATGAGGCTCTGTCCAGCCTGATCTAGTGTGGGGTTTCCCTGCCCATGGCAGGGGGGTTGGAACTAGATGATCCTTGTGGTCCCTTCCAACCCTGAATGAAACTATGAAACTATGAAACTATGAAACTATGAAACTATGAGGGCTTTCCAACCCAACTCTATTTGAACAGTGAATGTCTCCAGAGAAAGGCTTTTCAGGGTTGTGGTGTTTGTTAACCTGCCTTCCCACAGCTCCTGAGCAGGCTGTGCACGGCTTTTTATGCTCCAGCATCTGCAACTCCCTGAGAGGAGGCTGGAGGGAGGTGGGGGTTTGGCTCTTGTCCCTAGGAGCAGGTGACAGAAGGAGAGGAAATGGCCTCAAATTGTCCCAGGGGAGGCTTAGTTTGGAGATGAGGACAAATTTCTTTGCTGCAAGAGTGGTCAGGGGCTGGCACAGGATGCCCAGGGAGGTGGTGGAGTCTCCATCCCTGGAGGTGTTCCAGAACCCTGTGGCCATGGCACTTGGGGCCATGGTCTGGTGGCCATGGTGGGGTTGGGTTGCTGGTTAACCTCTCCAGACTTAATGTCAACCCCAAGACTTTCCCCCAGCTCCATAGATTGTCTTTTTTTTGTGCTGCAGTCCCTCACCTGCTCAATAATTTCCATCTCTTGTCTAACCATTAACCAACAAGTACCTGTTAAAATAAAACTGGAGGAAGGGAAGCCAGATGTTGTTTGCTGCCTCTAATGAAAGAGCCTTGTTACATAGAATTACACAGAATTACATAGAATAAACCAGGTTGGAAGAGACCTTCAAGATCATCGCGTCCAACCCATCAACCAATCCAACCCATCTAAACAACTAACCCATGGCACCAAGCACCCCATCAAGTCTCCTCCTGAACACCTCCAATGATGGTGACTCCACCACCTCCCTGGGCAGCACATTCCAATGGGCAATCACTCTTTCTGTGGAGAACTTCTTCCTAATATCCAACTTAAACCTCCCCTGGCGCAGCCTGAGACTGTGTCCTCTTGTTCTGGCGCTGGCTGCCTGGGAGAAGAGACTAACATCCGCCTGTCTACAACCTCCCTTAAGGTAGTTGTAGACAGCAATAAGGTCACCCCTGAGTCTCCTCCTCTCCAGGCTGAGCAACCCCAGCTCCCTCAGTCTTTCCTCATAGGGCTTCTGTTCCAACCCCCTCACCAACTTTGTTGCCCTTCTCTGGACTCGCTCCAGCAAGTCAACATCCTTCCTAAACTGAGGAGCCCAGAACTGGACACAGGACTCGAGGTGTGGCCTAACCAGTGCAGTGTACAGGGGCAGAATGACCTCCCTGCTCCTGCTGGCCACACTGTTCCTGATGCAGGCCAGGATGCCATTGGCCCTCTTGGCTGCCTGGGCACACTGCAGGCTCATGTTCAGCCTACCATCGACCAGTACCCCCAGGTCCCTCTCCACCTGGCTGCTCTCCACCCACTCTGACCCCAGCCTGTAGCACTGCATGGGGTTGTTGTGGCCAATGTGCAGAACCCGGCACTTGGATGTGTTAAATCTCATGCCGTTGGATTCTGCCCATCTGTCCAGCCTGTCGAGGTCCCTCTGCAGAGCCTCTCTACCCTCCAGCAGATCAACTCTTGCCCCCAGCTTGGTGTCGTCAGCAAATTTACTGATGATGGACTCAATGCCCTCATCCAGATCATCAATAAAGATGTTAAAGAGCACAGGGCCCAGCACTGATCCTTAGGGCACACCACTAGTGACTGGCCGCCAGCTGGATGTGGCGCCATTCACCACCACTCTCTGGGCTCGGCCATCCAGCCAATTCCTAACCCATAGCAGTGTGCTCCCATCCAAGCCATGGGCTGACAGCTTGGCCAGCAGTTTGCTATGGGGGACGGTGTCAAAGGCCTTGCTGAGGTCCAGGTAGAGCACATCCACAGGCCTCCCCACATCCACCGGGCGGGTCACCTGATCGTAGAAGGAGATCAGGTTGGTCAGGCAGGACCTGCCCTTCCTAAATCCATGCTGGCTGGACCTGATCCCTTGTCCATCCTGTAAGTGCTGTGTGATTGCACTCAGGATGACCTGTTCCATGATCTTGCCTGGCACTGAGGTCAGGCTGACAGGCCTATAATTCCCTGGCTCATCCAACCGGCCCTTCTTGTGGATGGGCACAACGCTGGCCAGCTTCCACTCTTCTGGGACCTCTCCAGTGAGCCAGGACTGCTGGAAAATGATGGAGAGTGGCTTGGCCAGCTCATCTGCCAGCTCTCTCAGCACCCTAGGATGGATCCCATCCGGTCCCATGGACTTGTGGGGATCCAAGCTGCTAAGGAGAGCTCCAACTACCTGCTCATGGAACATAGGGAAACTATGCAGCTCCCTGGCTCCTTCTGCCAGCTCTGCAGGCCAGCTGTCAGGAAGACGTTCTGTCCTGCTAGTAAAAATTGAGGCAAAGAAGGTGTTAAGTACCTCTGCCTTTTCCTCATCCTTTGATACAACATTTCCCTCCATGTCCACCAAGGAGTGGATGTTGTCCTTGCCCTTCCTCTTGCTATTAATGTATTTATAGAAGGACTTTTTGTTGTCCTTCACAGCAGAGGCCAGTTTAAGTTCCAAATGTGCTTTTGCCTCCCTAATTTTCTTCCGGCATGATTTGGCAACATCCTTAAACATTCCGTGGGTTGCCTCACCTTTCTTTTTTTCCTTTAGTTCTATTAAAAGTTCATTAACCATCCAGGCTGGCCATCTGCCCTGGTGGCTCATCTTCTGGCACATTGGCACAGCCTGTCCCTGCACCTTCAACAGTTCTTCCTTGAAGCAGGTCCAGCCCTCCTGGACCCCTTTATTTTTAAGGGCTTTATCCCAAGGAACCCTCTGAATTAGTTCCTTGAGGAGCCTGAAGTCTGCTCTCCGGAAGTCCAGAGTGGAGGTCTTCTTGCTGCCCCTCTTAGCTTGACTGAATACTGAAAATTCAATTATCTCGTGGTCACTGGCCCCTAAACAGCCTTACGCAGCCTCATACCTTCCTGCCTGACCTTTCCAGGGCCTGGACCTTCTGTACCAGGCAGAGAGCTGTTTACAAGGGCCCCCATGCTGTGTACAGAGTCCCCCAGCACACAGCTGGCCAAGCAAACCAACAGCCCCTGGCCAAAGTGAGTGGTGCTGAGCACAGCCTGGGAGCAGGGCACCAAGGAGCTGCTGCTCCCATCACGCAGCTCCTCCCATGCCCAGGCAAAGCCCTGGAGGCACAGGGGAAGCTGAGAGCTTAACAAGCAGCCAGAACATTACCTTGGCTTCCAAATTGGACAGCAAGGTGAAGAGCAACAGACATCACCCCATAGGCAGTACACTTGGAGTCATAGAGCTGCTGAGGTTGGAAGAGATCTCTGAGGGCATCAAGTCCAAGAGCTGAGCCTAGAGCTCACACTTCCACCACTAAACCACATCCCTCAGCAGCACATCCAGGAATCTTTTGTACCACTCCAGGGATAGTGACTCCCCCACCTCCCTGGGCAGCCTGTCCCAGTGCTTGAGAATCCTCTCTGGGAAGGATTTCTCCTAATAACCAACCTGAACCTCCCCTGGAACAACCTTAGCCTGCTTCCTGTTGTCCTATCACTTCTTAGCAGGGAGGAGAGACCAACCCCCCCTGGCTACAACCTTCAGTTAGTTCCTTCTGCTGTAGAAGCAAACCCAGCCTTCACCAAAGGAGTTTTCCAGCTAGAAAAACCTTCTTGCTCTATCCAGCAGGAGTGGCAGCTCTTCAAGGATGGCTGGAGGAAATTGTAGGGCTGCTTGAGAGCAGCCCTGACGGAAAGGACCTGGGGGTGCTGGTGGAGGAGAAACTCAACAGGAGCCAGCAGTGAGCACTTGCAGCCCAGAGAGCCAAGCAGAGCCTGGGATGCAGCAAGAGAAGTGTGGCCGGCAGGGCCAGAGAGGGGATTCTGCCCCTCTACTCCACTCTGCTGAGACCACAGCTGGAGCTCTGTGTCCAGTTCTGGAGCCTCTGTTCCAGGAAGGATCTGGAGGTGCTGGAAGGTGTCCAGAGAAGGGCCATGAGGATGAGCAGAGGGCTGGAGCTGCTCTGCTCTGAGGACAGACTGAGGGAGTTGGGGTTGTGCAGTCTGGAGAGGAGAAGGTTCCCAGAACTAATTATAGTTTCATAGTTTCATAGTTTCATTCAGGGTTGGAAGGGACCACAAGGATCATCTAGTTCCAACCCCCCTGCCATGGGCAGGGACACCCCACACTAGATCAGGCTGGACAGAGCCTCATCCAGCCTGCTCTTAAACACCCCCAGGGACGGGGCCTCGACCACCTCCCTGGACAACACATTCCAGGGTTTCACCACTCTCATGGTGAAGAACCCCCTCCTCACATCCAGCCTGAATCTCCCCACCTCCAGCTTCATTCCATTCCCCCTAGTCCTATCACTACCTGAGATCCTGAGAAGTCCTTCCCCAGCCTTCCTGTAGGCCCCCTTCAGATACTGGAAGGCCACAATTAGGTCACCTCGGAGCCTTCTCTTCTGCAGACTGAACAGCCCCAACTCCTTCAGTCTGTCCTCATAGGAGAGGTGCTCCAGCCCTCTGATCATCCTCGTGGCCCTTCTCTGGACACGTTCCAGCACCTCCACATCCCTCTTGTAATAGGGGCTCCAGAACTGGACACAGCACTCCAGATGGGGTCTCACCAGGGCTGAGTAGAGGGGGAGGATCACCTCCCTCGACCTGCTGGCCACACTTCTCCTGATGCAGCCCAGGATCTGATTGGCTTTGCAGGCTGCAAGTGCACATTGAGAGCTCATGTTGAGCTTTTTGTCCACCAGCACCCCCAAGTCTCTCTCCTCAGGGCTGATTTCCTGCCAGTCACTGCCCAGCCTGGATTTGTGCCCGGGATTGCCTCGACCCAGATGCAGGACCCTGCACTTGCTCTTATTGAACTTCATGAGGTTGGCTTGTGCCCACCTCTCCAGCCTGTCAAGGTCCCTCTGGATGGCCTCCCTTCCCTCCAGCGTGTCTGCTGCACCACACAGCTTGGTGTCATCAGCAAACTTGCTGAGGGTGCACTCAATGCCACTGTCCATGTCACCCACAAAGATGTTGAACAAGACAGGTCCCAGGACTGATCCCTGAGGGACTCCGCTTGTCACTGGCCTCCACTGGGACATGGAGCCATTGACAGCCACTCTTTGGGTGCGGCCATCAAGCCAGTTCCTTATCCATCTAGTGGTCCACCCATCAAACCCATGTGTCACCAGTTTGGAGACCAGGATGTGGTGCGGGTCAGTGTCGAAGGCTTTGCTCAGGTCCAGGTAAATGACATCAGTTGCTCGCCCCTCATCTATTAATTTTGTCACCTGCTCATAGAAGGCCACCAGGTTGGTCAGGCAGGATTTGCCCTTGGCAAAGCCATGCTGACTGTTCCCAATCACCTCTTCACTATTCTTTTGAGCGAGTAGTGACTCCAGGAGGATCTGCTCCATGATCTTTCCAGGCACAGAGGTGAGACTGACTGGCCTGTAGTTCCCTGGTTCCTCCTTCTTACCCTTTTTGAAGATGGGGGCAATGTTTC
The DNA here is from genome assembly GCA_011125475.1 of Melanerpes aurifrons. NCBI lineage: Eukaryota > Metazoa > Chordata > Aves > Piciformes > Picidae > Melanerpes > Melanerpes aurifrons. Next base: position 454,285 of record WWNC01000164.1, on the reverse strand, counting down.
CCCTTTTCCAGTCTGTGGGGACTTCACCAGTGTGGTGGGTTAACGCCTCTTTCTGAAAACAAAAGAAGAAAGCAGGGTGGAGGGCTTGTGGGTACTTTACACTCCCTGAAGGGCGTTTCCCCCCTGGGAAAGCTGAGTCTGTTCCACTTCCCCCTCCCTGCCCAGCTAGGGTATAAAAAGCAGGACATCATAGCAGTTGGATCTCCTTTTTGGCTCCTGCCTCTGCTGGATGAGAGCTACTGCAGCTGCCCTCCTGCTCCTCAGCCATGTGGCCGGACCTGATCCTTTTCCCTGCTGCCTCTGCACCTCCTCAGAGAAAGACTGGTTTTGTATTATTATTTTTTTTTCCTGTCCCACTCCCATCCATTCGTGTTCCTTGCCCTTGTGAACCTTGTTTTTTTTCCTGTTATTGTTATATATGTATATATAATTTGAAGGAAAAAAAATTATTTGCCTTTCTACTTCCAAGCTGACTCCAGATTGTTGCTTAGTGGATTTGCTCCTTACCCCTTTTTTTTCCCTCCTCTCCCTGTTTGGAAGGAGGAGGTGGGGGGGAGTGGGGAAGAGATTCTCAGCCTTTTCCCTTTTGAGCTTTTAACTCTCAGCTAAGGCTCAAACCACTACAACCTGATTGCCATGACTTTTGAAATATAATAGAGAGGGGTTTAGCAACCTCATCTGCCAGTTCTCTCAGTACCCGTGGGTGTATCCCGTCGGGTCCCATGGACTTGAACACTTTCAGGTTCTTCAGGTGATCACGAACCTGATATGCACTTACAATGGGCAGTTCTTCCTCCCCGTCCCTGGCTTTGTCTTCCATAACATCAGGAGTGTGGCTAGAGGCCCTTGCAGTGAAGACTGAGGCCTTCCAGGTTCTGCAGGGGACTCCAAGGAAGCTGGGGAGGGACTTTTGAGGGTGTCAGGGAGTGATAGGACTGGGGGGGATGGAGGAAAACTAGAAGTGGGGAGATTGAGATTGGATGTGAGGAAGAAGTTGTTCCCCATGAGGGTGGTGAGAGACTGGCACAGGTTGCCCAGGGAGGTGGTGGAAGCCTCCTGCCTGGAGGTGTTTGCAGCCAGGCTGGATGTGGCTGTGAGCAACCTGCTGCAGTGTGAGGTGTCCCTGGCCATGGCAGGGGGGTTGGAGCTGGCTGATCCTTGAGGTCCCTTCCAACCCTGACAATTCTATGATTAGCTTGGCAATGGGCAGCCCACACTGGGACAGGTTTCATCCCCCTTCTATTTAATCCCTTCTATTTCTCACCTTCCTGCCTTGGACAGAGCCCACTGTGAGCAAGTGTTAATGGAATGAGCAAGGTCAATGTATGCTGTGGCAGCAGGCACAGATCGAAGGAGGGCTTCACTACCCTGCTGCATCCTCTCACCTCCTACATGCTGACATCTTAGTACCTGGTGTGGTGAAGAGGTTATTAAATTTATTAATATGAAATATGAATTATGAAAAATATTATTTTTATTAATTATCAAACTATTAATAACCGATGAATCACCAACTTATATACATGTTCTAGTGCACGTTCGTGAAATACATTCCACAACTGGCTTAGTGTTATGATTATAACGTAATTGAACTATCTACAAACCCTTTCTGTATTTATATAACGAAGGGTGCAGTTCCGCCGCTTAGCCACTAGATGGAGACTCGGCGGGACGCGGGCAGCTTCTGGCTATACACAGCAATATTACAATCTGTCTATGCGTCAGCGCTTACTCTGCTAGACGCGGATACTTCGAACTGAGTGCTAGTGGGTGGAAAGCACGTGAACGATATTCAGTTCCCTTCAGGCAACAGGGATCGGTCCTGGACAGGGTCGGTCCGTGGGGTCGGCCCTATAAAGTCGGCTCGCACGGCAGGGCGGGACGACGGTGGCCGGTAGGCGGGCTCGAACGACGGAAGCAGGCGAAGCTACGGGGGTCGGCCCAACCACGGTGGTTCTCGGGGCTGATGCAAACAGCCTCAGGGAGAGAATGCAGCTGCGTTAGGCGGCGGATTCTCGTTTAATGAGGTTAAAGGAGCAACAGGACTCTCGCAGTGGTCCCGGGTCCGGTGCAATACAAGCACGAACAATGCTCTGGGTTTCCCTGGAATTCACAGGGCTCAGAGCGGCACTCGGTGGCTCCTCTCCCGCACGGTGGGGTTAGGCATACACGGACTCGGTATTAATCAAGTCCCTTCTCCCCGGCAACTGGGCAGATCTTACCCGCGGGGGTTGGTCCAGTCCTCCGGTGGCACGATGGGCTTTACCGATCGGCACGACTGGTTGTAGCAATGCTGAGCTCCTCAGGCTCAGCGAAGGTCCTCCCTCTGGGCTTCTTAACGATGCAGAGGCTTCCAGTATGCATGCATGTATAACAGAAGCTAATAACAATAAGCTCAATGGCAAAGGCTGCAGCTCGAGAGTTACTCTCTCGAGCAAGCACAGAGACAAAGTAAATGAGGGGGCCACGTGTTTACCAACTGGGGTAATACTTATAGACTCCTCGAGGCTGGGCTTGACCAATGGGCACTCTCATAAGCAACTGGCTTCAGCCTATAGAAAGCGTGAAGCTAGAATTATGCCCATACTTGGTGTCAGCACGAGCGCTGCATGCGCTGGGTGCGTGCAAGCCTGGCTAATGCCTTGGCTTTTGTCTTCCTCCTGGAGGGAGGGGGAACTTGCCCACATGCTGGGACAAGATTCAGTATTGGGGCATAATGTGCCTTCACCACATTACCACCCCCTTGCCCATGGGCATGTATAAGCCTCAGTATAGATTACCCGTAACAAGGTTTATCCCATATAGGTTCAACTGTATCATATCTGTTTGGTAGAATACATTTTCAAACACAGTGACTTACAATACCTTAGCACTATATGAACAGTATACAAACTTTAAACTGTACTCTTAACAGAGCAAGCTGTCTTAGCAGTGTGGAACAAATGTTTGCTCCGAAACCAATATTGGTACTCTCAATTATCTCCCACCACCCCCTTGACTGAGTGATGGGGCTTGATTCCCATAATACACTGCAACTATCAAAGTGTCTATGGAGTTTGTCAATTTCCCACCCCCTTGATAGGATGGGCTCTGTCACTATGACAGGACTTCCTCAGTATTGAGATGAGGAATAATCTCTTTCCACTGCTTCTTTTATCAACTTAGTGAGTACCGTTTTTGCTACTTTCTTTCTCATCCTTGGTTCCAAGCCAAATACAACTTCCTCGGGACATTCCATTTTGAGGAGTACCCAACACCATGGATCTAGTGAGTCAGGTGAATCTCGTGAATTAGAGTATTCCCTGTCACTCTGCATGTTTTCATTCCCTCTACTGGGGTTGCAGGAACCTCGTGAGTGTTGTTTTCCAATGCAGTATTCATGTCTGCCTGGGTTGGTGGAAGAGGATGCTTGAAAGCGTTGCTCTTCCCTTCTCTGGCCATGCGGTATCGCTTTACAGCTGGCAGTATATACCTTTTGCCGGTGTCCCTCCTTACTGGGTCTGTGGTCCCTTCTGGAACTCTCCCTTTTGGAGGTCTTTTCCTGGAACTTAGCTTTCAGGATGCTGCGGGGTTCAGCCTCGTTGGCTTCTACAGCAGCTTGGCTCTTCCGCAGTTTGCGGTGATGCTGTGAGCTAGACTCACATCCAGAATCTGAGTCTGATGTGGTGCTCTGTGTGTCTCTGGGATCGTAGTAAGCTCTCTTGCTGGGATGCTGTGCAAACTGTTGTCGAGTCGGCTTGGCTACCTTATTGCAGGAGCTTCTATTTCCCTGGTTATCCCTTGGTCTGCCATGCTGTGGGAAACTCAGTCCACTGCTGGCTTTGGAGTCATCTGGTGATGCTAAGTTGAATCTCACCTTCTTCTTGGGGATTCGTTGTTGGTTGAAGCTGGTGGCTTCATTGTTATCATCCGGTGATGTGGAGCCTGGCTTGGCTTGCTGCACCGGTGCTATAGCTGCTGACCTGTCTGGTGTGGGTGAGCTAACATTGCTCGTGTGCTGATGCTGGGCAGCTACTGAATCAAAATCAGCTAGCTTCTGCCTGTCAGCTGGAACAGACAGAATAGGAGAGCCTGGCTCTCGTGGGTCATGTGCCCTGGCTACTTCATAGGTAGCATGTGATTGCCATTGAGACTTGAAGATAGACATGGTCTCTTTTATGTGCAGCTCAAATAAATCATGAAGTCTCTGGCTTTGTGCCTCTGACTTCGCCAGTTCCCTTTCCAATTTGGAAACTTTTTGGTCAAAGAATTTAATTTCCTCCTGCATCTGTATAATACAAGATGCCATCAGGACAGCGTGTTCGCTGCTGGGTTCGCTTAGCTTTGTGAAAATGCCATCTATATTTTTACAATTTAATTTTGCCCATTCAAGTCTGGGGCTGTAATTTTGTATCCCAAGTTATGGAAATATTTCACAGCTGTGCACCCTGCTCGCTGCGCCATATTGTGGTGAAGAGGTTATTAAATTTATTAATATGAAATATGAATTATGAAAAATATTATTTTTATTAATTATCAAACTATTAATAACCGATGAATCACCAACTTATATACATGTTCTAGTGCACGTTCGTGAAATACATTCCACAACTGGCTTAGTGTTATGATTATAACGTAATTGAACTATCTACAAACCCTTTCTGTATTTATATAACGAAGGGTGCAGTTCCGCCGCTTGGCCACTAGATGGAGACTCGGCGGGACGCGGGCGGCTTCTGGCTATACACAGCAATATTACAATCTGTCTATGCGTCAGCGCTTACTCTGCTAGACGCGGATACTTCGAACTGAGTGCTAGTGGGTGGAAAGCACGTGAACGATATTCAGTTCCCTTCAGGCAACAGGGATCGGTCCTGGACAGGGTCGGTCCGTGGGGTCGGCCCTATAAAGTCGGCTCGCACGGCAGGGCGGGACGACGGTGGCCGGTAGGCGGGCTCGAACGACGGAAGCAGGCGAAGCTACGGGGGTCGGCCCAACCACGGTGGTTCTCGGGGCTGATGCAAACAGCCTCAGGGAGAGAATGCAGCTGCGTTAGGCGGCGGATTCTCGTTTAATGAGGTTAAAGGAGCAACAGGACTCTCGCAGTGGTCCCGGGTCCGGTGCAATACAAGCACGAACAATGCTCTGGGTTTCCCTGGAATTCACAGGGCTCAGAGCGGCACTCGGCGGCTCCTCTCCCGCACGGCGGGGTTAGGCATACACGGACTCGGTATTAATCAAGTCCCTTCTCCCCGGCAACTGGGCAGATCTTACCCGCGGGGGTTGGTCCAGTCCTCCGGTGGCACGATGGGCTTTTCCGATCGGCACGACTGGTTGTAGCAATGCTGAGCTCCTCAGGCTCAGCGAAGGTCCTCCCTCTGGGCTTCTTAACGATGCAGAGGCTTCCAGTATGCATGCATGTATAACAGAAGCTAATAACAATAAGCTCAATGGCAAGGCTGCAGCTCGAGAGTTACTCTCTCGAGCAAGCACAGAGACAAAGTAAATGAGGGGGCCACGTGTTTACCAACTGGGGTAATACTTATAGACTCCTCGAGGCTGGGCTTGACCAATGGGCACTCTCATAAGCAACTGGCTTCAGCCTATAGAAAGCGTGAAGCTAGAATTATGCCCATACTTGGTGTCAGCACGAGCGCTGCATGCGCTGGGTGCGTGCAAGCCTGGCTAATGCCTTGGCTTTTGTCTTCCTCCTGGAGGGAGGGGGAACTTGCCCACATGCTGGGACAAGATTCAGTATTGGGGCATAATGTGCCTTCACCACACCTGGGAAGGTCACAGATTTGACTTCTGTCCCCAATTCCCTTCCCTCTCTGTGCATCCAAGGCCCTGCTGCCAGGTGCTGCTGGAACTCATCAGGTTGTGTATGGCCAGGCTTAATTTCTTGTGGGATTACACTCAGGGAAGAGCTCTTCAAACCAAGAGGACAACATCAATGAGGAGGGCTGTAGAGGATGGAAGAGGAAATGTTTGTCTGGGGTGTGTGTGTGTGGGGGGAAAGATCGATTTAATCAAATCTGAGCGTTCCTCAAGCTGCATTTCCTTATTTATTATTCTATTACATTGTATTCTTAGGTAAAATTCCTTCCCAGAAAGGGTTCTCAAATGCTGCCCAGGGAGGTGGTGGAGTTCCCAGCCATGGAGGGGTTTAAAAGCCACCTGGATGTGTTGCTAAGGGCTGTGGTTTAGTGGCGGGGGTGGGGGGGGTGGGGGGTGGCATTGTGAGCTCTAGGGGAGTGCTTGGGCTTGGTGGTGGTCTCAAAGGTCTCTCCCAGTCTCAACTGTGGGGGTGCTGGAGGGGAAGATGCTGGCCAGGAGCCAGCAATGGGCACTGGCAATCCCTCTTTACCTGCATTTATTGAAAACAACTCCATTTGACCTCCATCTTTCGTTGTCCCACCCTGAAGGTGGCAAAAGCAGAGGAGTTTCCAGGCAGGTTTCCTGTATCAGCAGCCTTGCTTCAGTTCCAAGAGGACATAAAAGCCTCTGGAATGCAGAGCAGGGATGTTTGCCACTCAGGTTTCTTTTCCTGCCAAGCAAATTTTCAGCTGAGTGACAAAATCCCAATCACTATGGAGGCTTACAGGAGCTCTTCTCAGCAGCTCAGCTTCAAAGGCTGCCTCTCTAATCCTCACCCAGGAAAGAAAAAATATATGTATTTCTAGGTTAATTACTAGGTTTATTTTCCCTTTCTCATTTTGTTCCTGCTGGTTAGGAAGCTGATGGTTCATTTTTCACCAATTCCCCCCAAATTTCCACCTTTTTCCTCTTTTTTCCACCAATTCCCCCCAGTTTCCACCTTTTTTGTCTCTTTACCACTAATTCCCACAATTCCCACCCTTCTCCCCTCATTTTCCCCCCATTTTTCCTCATTTCCTTGAAATTTCCCCCAGTTTTCCACTTTTTTTCCTTTTTGTCCCATTTCCCCCCAATTTTCCATCTTTTTTCCCTCTTTACTCCCCAAATCCACCAATTTTCCACCTTTTTTCCTCTTTTTCTTTCCAATGTTCTATCTTTACTCCTCTTTTTACCCAATTTAAACCTTTTTATCCTCTCTCTCCCTCCAATTCCCTCAATTTTCCACCTTTTTATCTCTTTTAACCACCCATTCCCATAATTCCCACCTTTTTTCCTCCTTTTCCCCCTAGCTTCCCCGTTTCCTCATTTTTCCCCCAAATTTTGCCAAATTTTTCACTTTTTCCCTCTTTTCACCCAGTTCCCCCAATTTTCCATGTTTTCCTCTTTTCCCCTCAAATTCCCACAATTTCCACCCTTTTCCTCCCAATTTTCCATATTTTTTCTTTTTTTTCTCCTAATTTTCCCTCTTCTCCCCCAATTTTCCATTTTTTCCATTTTTGGTCCCATTTCTCCCCAATTTTCCACCTTTTCTCTTTTCTTCTCCCAATTTTCCCATTTTTTCCCTCTTCCCCCCAATTTTCCCCCCTTTTCCCTCCCAATTTTCCACTTTTCCCCTTTTTTTGTCCAATTGCCCCCCCAATTTTCCATCTTTTCTCCTCTGTTTCCCCCCAAATCCCCCAATTTCCACCTTTCCCCCTCAGTTTTCCACCTTTCCCCCAGTTTTCCACCTTTCCCCCATTTTCCACCATTTGTCCTCTTTTTTTCAATGTTCCACTTTTAGTCCTTTTTTTACCAAATTTCCGCCAATTTTCCATCTGTTTTCCTCTTTTCCCCTGAAATTCCCACAATTTCCAACCTTTTCCTCCCAATTTTCTCCCCTTTTCCCTCTTTCCTCCCCAGTTTTCTACTTCTTTCCCTTTTCTTCTCCCATTTGCCTCCAATTTTCCATCTTGTTTTCCTCCTTTTCCCCCCAAATCCCCCAATTTCCACCTTTCTCCCCCAATTTTCCAGCTTTCGTCCTCTTTTTTCCCAGTGTTCCACTTTTAGTCCTTTTTTTACCAAATTTCCCCCAATTTCCCATCTGATTTCCTCTTTCCCCCTCAAATCCCCCAATTTGCACCCCTTCCCCCAGTTTTCCACCTTTTTCCTTTTTGCTGCTAATTTCCCCCTTCCCCCCCAATTTTTCCCTCTTTTCCCTCCTTCCCCCCAATTTTGTCCACTTTTTTTCCTTTTTTAATCCCATTTCCCCCCATTTTCCATCTTTTTTCCCCCAATTTCCACCTTTTTCCTCCCAATTTTCCACCTTTTTTCTCCCAATTTTCCACCTTTTTTCTCCCCATTTCCCCCTTTTCCCCTCTTTCCTCCTAATTTCCCCCTTTCCCCCATTCCCCCCCAATTTTCCAATTTTTCCCCTTTATTTGTGTCATTTCCCCCAATTTCCCGTTTTTTCCTTTTTTTTGGTCCCATTTCCCCCCAGTTCTCCTCTTTTTCCCCCATTTTTGTCCTATTCCCCCTCCCTGATTTACCATCTCACTTTTCCTTTCTCCCTTTGTTGCTGCTGCTTACGAAGCTGCTGGTTCATCCTTCAGTTGGTTTAGGTTTTTTCCTGGAGGGGGATGGGATTTGAGTTCTTTCTGTCGGTGTTTTCTGTTGTTTCCTGCTGCCATTCACACCAGCTACTATCAAACAGCCATAAAAACACTCCCAGTGCAGATCCTGACTGTAGATCACTGTACCTAGCCCCAGCTGCAGATGGATGGAGCAGCTGGGTCCAGCGAGGTGCTGTTCCTGACTCCCACACACACACTTGGTCATGAGGCATGAAGCAGCACAGTTGCTCCCCAGCCACAATTCCCATTCAGGCACAGATTGATGAAGTGATGAGCTGCCTACCAGGGAGGAAAAATAAACAACAGCAGACACAAAAAAAACCCCACACCAACCACCCCAAGCCCGCCACAAACCCAGCAGTTCTCCTGCACACCCTAAACAAACAGCCAGGGATATTCCAGCACTAATAAATAACTGCAGCTCAGACAGCAGGTAAGTTGCTGAAGCTTCCCTCCTCCCCATCACTTGGGTACTTGGAAGGAAATAGAGCAAGGGAGGAAGGAAATAGAATAGAATAGAATAGAATAGAATAGAATAGAATAGAATAGAATAGAATAGAATAGAATAGAATAGAATAGAATAGAATAGAATAGAATAGACCAGGTTGGAAGAGAGGAAATAGAGCAAGGGAGGAAGGAAATAGAACAAGGGAGGAAGGAAATAGAACAAGGGAGGAAGGAAATAGAACAAGGGAGGAAGGAAAGGAGTCTGTGGAGGGAGACAGCAACGTGTGAAAGTTGGGGGAGGGTTTATGACACAATGAACCAAGCTGGAAGGGACCCTCCAAGGGCATCTTGGCCAACCCCCCCCCCCCCCGAAGTCAGCAGGCACACCTCCAACTACATCAGGCTGCCCAGGGCCACAGCAAGTCTAACCTTGAATCCACCACCACCACCTCCCTGGGCAACCTGTTCCAGCTTTCCACCACCCTCCTGATGTCCAACCTAAACCTGCCCTGCTCCAGTTCCAAACCAGTTCCCCTCATCCTATCACCCCAAGCCCTTCTGAACAGTCCCTCCCCAGCCTTCCTGTAGGTGTCCTTCAGATATTGAAATGCAGCTCTAAGGTCTCCTTGGAGCCTTCTCTTTTCCAGCCTGAACAGCCCCAACTCTCCCAGCCTGTCCCCACAGCAGAGGTCCTGCAGCCCTCTGAGCATCTTTGTGGCCTCCTCTGGAACCTTCTCCAGCAGCTCCAGGTCCTTCCCCTCTCTCCATCTCTGGCAATGGGCACTGGCAGCCTGGAAGGCCAATGTCAGCTGGGCTGATCACTGAGTTGATGTTTTCAGTCCTTGATGGGGTCCATCCCAGGTTAGCAAAGAGCTGAAGCTGGAAGAAGAAAAGGATCAAGTTCAGAACTGCAGTTGGGGGAAGAAAAGGACCAAGTTCAGCTTTAACAGAGGGAGAAATTTCTCTTTATCAGCCTCCTTTAAGCAAAAAGTGAAAAAAAAAAGAAAGGCAAAATTGCTCTAAAATTTAATCCGATAAAGGGATCTAGCAGGAAGGAAGAAAAGTACTTGGAAGGAAGGAATTTGGAAGGGAGGGAGGGAGGGAGGGAGGGAAGGAGGAAGGAGGGAAGGGAGGGAAGGAGGAAGGAGGGAAGAGAGGAAGCGTGACCGTTTGAGGCGGTGCATTTAACAAAGGGACACCATGACCGAATGTTTTATAAACAAAAGACAGGTCTAAACTAATTTCATTGGTGGAGAGGCAGAGCACTACCTTAAGTTTTGATTCCCAGAGGGACTTGTCTCAGTGTGGTCTTGCACTTTCTCCCCCTCCTTCCGCATGCTTGCAGCTTCTGGGCTTTCGGCCAAACTGACCTTGGAACTGATAACCGTGAGGCACTAACATATTCTGCTTTAATTAACAATTGCTCTTTTTCCCTCTTTCTAACCCTCTTTGGGGAAAAAGGGGAGAGAAGGGGGTACAGGGGGAAACCCTTCCTCCTGACAGGGGAAGGGAATCTCATTCCTGTGTTACTTTGTTGTATATTTCTGTATATATATTGTAAATACTGTAAATTGTGTATATATTCCCCTGCATTTCCTAAACTGTTTTGTAAATACAGCACATTTCCTTTTGCTCATCTGGCTGTGTTTTTTTTTTTCCTTTCTTTCATTTTTTTTCCCTTCATTTACAGGGGGGGAAGAAGGCTTGAGGCCTTCCCCTCAACCCTCGACAGGAAGGAAGGAGGGAAGAGAGGAAGGAAGAGAGGAAGGAAGGAAGGAAGGAAGGAAGGGAGGGAGGAAGGAAGGAAGGAAGGAGGGAAGAGAGGAAGGAAGGGAGAAAGGAAGGAAGGAAGCATTCCAAGGTTGGCTTTGAGAGCTTAGGGCAGATCCTGAGCTGCTGTGGGCAGAGCTGAATCCTTCTGCACCAGCTGAGCTTTTAACCCTCTCTGTTCAGAGCACTTCAGTCCCTGTTAGTTGGTGATGTGGCTGCTGAAATCACCAAGGAGGCAGGGGAAAAGCAAACAAACTAACAAAAGAAATAGACAAGAAGTTAAAAAAGGTGGAAAATGGGGGGGGGGAGAAGGGAAAAGAGGGAAAAAGGGGGGAAAATAGGGGGGAAAAGGGGAAAATGGGGGGGGGAAAGGGGGAAAATAGGGGAAAGAGGGAAAAAGGGGGAAATTGGGAGAAAAAGGGGGGAAATGGGTGAACTTGAGGGAAAAAAGGAAAACACGGAAAATTGGGGGAAACTGGGTAAAAAGAGGAATGAAGTTGGAGCATTAGAAAAAAAAAGAGGAAAAAAGGTGGAAAACTGGGGGATTTGGGGGGAAAAGGAGGAAAAAATCAAAAATTTGAGGGAAACGGGACAAAAAAGGGAAAAAAGTGGAAAATGGGGGAAATTGGGGGAAAAATGAGGAAACAAATGGGGGAACTGGGGGAAAGGGTGGGAAAAAAGATGGAAATTATGGGAATTGGTGGTTAAAAGAGACAAAAAGGTGGAAAATTGAGAGTAATTGGAGGGAAAAAGAGGAAAAAAGGTGGACATTTGGGGGAAAATGGGTAAAAAGAGGAGCACAGATGGAACATTGGGAAGATAAGAGGAAAAAAGATGGAAAATTGGGGGGGGAAGAGGAAAAAAGATGGAAAAGCAGGGGAAATGGGACAAAAAAAAACCCAAAAAAGTGGAATATTGGGGGAAATTTGGGGGAAAAAATGAAAAACTGGGAGGGAACTGGGGGAAAGGTGGAAAAGCAATGGAAATTGTGAGAATTGGTGGTTAAAAGAGACAAAAAAGGGTTGAAAAAATGGGGGGAATGGGAAGGAAAAAGAGGAAGAAAGGTGGAAAATGTGGGAATTGGTGGAAATAAAAGAGGAAAATGGTGGAAAGTGGGGGAAAAGGTGGAAATGAGGAATAAAGAGGGAAAAAGTTGGAAATTGGGGGGAATTGGGGAAAAAAGAGAAAAGGTGGAAAATGGGAGGAAAAATGGTGGAAAATGGGTGAAAAAGAGGAAGAAAGGTAGAAAATGGGGGAAAAGGTGAAAAATGAAGAAGAAATGGTGGAAAATGAGGGGAAAAGATGGAAAATGAAGGAAAAATGGGGGAAAATGGGGGAAAAGAGGGAAAAAAGGTAGGAAATCATGGAAAAATGAAAAAAAAAACATGGAAAACTGGGGGGAAACTGGGGGGAAAAAGGCAGCAGGGCATCATAGTCCACCTTTAATGCCAACCCCTCTCAGGCAGAGAGAAGCAAATTTCAGCAGGCAAAAGCTGTCTCCCAATTGAGCCTAATGGTTTCAGGATGAAAAACAATAAATGAGAGCAGAGCAGGCAGGAGCTGGGAGCAGAGCCTGTGGTGCACAACCAGCCCAAAGCAGAGCTGCTCTTGCACGGCCAGGAGCTCAAGAATGTGAAACTGCTGCTGTGTCTTTGGTGGGGAAAGAGGTCTCTTTAGTGTCTTCCAGGCAGCAGTGACAGTCTGTCTTCCCTGAGCTTGGTGCAGAAGGTCAATTTGAATCCTCTGAAGTGCCAAGAACTCCATCTGATCTTCCATCTGAAACGAGAATAATTTTTTTCCCCTTTCCCTCTCTCTCTCTCTTTTTTTTTTTTTAATTTTTTTTAATCATGATTTTGGTCTTTTGGTGTTTTGTGTCAGAACACACAGCTCAGCTGCCAAGAATGAGGGGAGGAAAGATATTAAGTGATAAGGGAAGGAAGAGAGGCAGGAAAAGGAAGGAGGAAGGAAAATGGTAACTGAGGGGACTAAAAAAAATTAAATTAAATTAAATAAAACAAATAAAATAAAACCAATAAAATTGAAAGAAATACATAAGAAAAAAAAAGGGGAAAGAAAAGAAGAGAAAAGAAAAGAAGAAAAGAAAAGAAAAGAAAAGAAAAGAAAAGAAAAGAAAAGAAAAGAAAAGAAAAGAAAAGAAAAGAAAAGAAAAGAAAAGAAAAGAAAGAAGAAAAGAAGAGGGAGAGGGAAAAGGAGAGGGAGAGGAGAGGAGAGGAGAGGAGAGGAGAGGAGAGGAGAGGAGAGGAGAGGAGAGGAGAGGAGAGGAGAGGAGAGGAGAGGAGAGGAGAGGAGAGGGAGAGGAGAGGAGAGGAGAGGAGAGGTAAAAGTAAAGGGAGATGATTTGCAATATCCAGCCCAGGTGTGGCTGTAAATTTAAATGCTTCCCTGAGAGATTCCAACAGCTCCATCCCATAATCCTACACATCTGGTAAAGTGTTGGTCAGGACAGTGCTGGAATCTGTGCCAAAAACACCTTAAAGCTCTCCCAAGCCAGGCTCCAGCTGCAGCTGTGCTGCAGCTGCTGTTTGTTAGGGATGCGCATATTTTATGTGTGCTAGCACGCAGGAATTCTGTCCCAGGCCCAACTGGATAGGTAGAATTCAAGTCCTCGATGGGAGAGGCCTCTTCAGGCTTTATTAAAGCCTTTTTCATCCTATGTGCAGCCACGGAGCTGCAGCTCCTTTGGCCGAAACTGAACCATATGGAGATACCTGCACAGCCCTGCAAAGGAATGCCTGGATTGTCCTTAAATCAGAGTAAGAAATGGCAGTGCTTCTCAGGGGGGGAGGAAAAAACATCAACAACCCAGCCCAAAGAGAAAGAATATCTTTGCTTTCTCTCTTTGCTTGGATTTCACAGGCACCTGCAGCTTTGCAGACCCAGGGTATCTGGAGAAGCCCTCTCCTGAACCTTAGCAAGGATGCTAAGGCAGGAGGCAGTCTTCAGTGCAGAAGAATTGCCTGAGTGGTTTGGTTTAGGATAGGAAGGCCCTGACCAGGTGCCATCAGACAGCAGGCTCATGAGGAAACAAGGCCTGCCAGGGAAGCAAAGGTCTTAAACATGCTGAAGAGGAGAAGCATCAGATAATACTTCTGGGAAATAAAAGGTTACTTTTCTCCTTCTCCTTCTCCTTCTCCTTCTCCTTCTCCTTCTCCTTCTCCTTCTCCTTCTCCTTCTCCTTCTCCTTCTCCTTCTCCTTCTCCTTCTCCTTCTCCTTCTCCTTCTCCTCCTTCTCCTTCTCCTTCTCCTTCTCCTTCTCCTTCTCCTTCTCCTTCTCCTTCTCCTCTCCTTCTTTCCCTTTCCCTTTCCCTTCTTTCCCTTGCTTTTTCCTTGCCTTGCCTGCATGTGCCTTTTCCTTTCCTTTCCTTTCTATTTGCCTTGCTTTTACTTTACTTTCCCTTTGCCCCTCCCTCTTCCCCTCTTCTTCCCCTATATCCCTTTCCCCCTTTTCTTTCCCTTTCAGCCCTTTTCCCCATTTTCCCCATCCCCCCCCGCCTTTTTTTTTACCCATTTTTATTTTCGCTTTTTGGCTTCCTGTCACCGGCTGAGGCGGTCCCCTTAAGAAAGGGAATATGGTGGATGGAAGTTGATAAACGAAAAGAAGGATCTAAACTAATTTCATTGGTAGAGTGGGAGGAAGCACCTTCTGAATTGGGAGTGCAGGAGGGTATCCTGGGCATTCCGGCACTTTATCTTCAGTCTTGCTTCCGCTCCTCCACAGGGCAGCAGCTCTCTGTGCTGGGCTTTCAGCCAAGGCTTTGGCCTTGAAAACTGATAAGCTACAAGGCCTGTATTAACTGCTTTCCAATTAACACGTAACTGCTTCTAACTTTTTTTATCTTTTCTCTCTCTTTCTAACCCGCTCTGGGGAAAGGGGGGAGAGCGGAGGTGGGGAACCCCCTCAGCAGAGGAGGGAACTCTCATTTCTGTGCTACTCTGTTGTATATCTTTGTATATATTATAAATATTGTAAATTTGTATATATTCCCCTGCATATCCTACATTGCTTTGTAAATATAAAGCTCCACTGCTTTGCTAATTCATCTGTGAGGTTTTTTTTCCCTTTCCCTTCAATTTTCTTTCCCTTTACTTTGCGGGGGGAGGAAGGAGGCTTTTGGGCCTTACCCTTCCAAACCTACCACATTTTTTTTTCTTGGATTACCCAACGTGAGGCAGATAATTAGTTTAATTTATTACTTGATTGATTTAGTGTTTTCTAGCTGAATTAGCAAACATGAAGGTGTTGTGGTTTGTGGAGCGATTATTCTTCTCAATTTTTGGGGCACTGGTTTACAGATACTGTTTGGGTTTGATTTTGGATTACCTGGGTAAATATTTGGTGCGGACAATTTATATGTGGGTTATGTATAGAGTTAGATTATGGTATGGAAAATGCATGGATTTCTTATGGCCAGCGAGATACAGAAATGTTACCTCCACCACTCTCCCAATTGAGATAAAGGGTTTTAGGATTCCGCCTGAGGAGAGAGTAACTTTAGGTGATGCCTGGGATCCAAAGGTGATTTATTTCATGTGTATAATTCTGCTGCTGGTGATAATTATCGTGTATCTCCTGATTTCCTTGCGGCGAGAGAGAAAGGTGTCCAGAGCTTGTTTTGTTATTAAAACTAGATCAAAAAGAAAACGCCATGGCTCTGGATCAGTCCCAGAGTCATCTAGTGATGAGGAGAGTGCAGAATCTCTGTCAGTTAAAAAGAGGGCTAAAAAGTTAATTGGTAAAGCAGCTCTAAATGACTTTGCTGATTCGGGCAAGCTGCCAAGGGCAGCGGCTGGTATCAACATGGCGCCCACTCCTTCTCCCCCGCCTTCTTCTCCGTCGGCCATTAATGAAGCAACGTCACTTCCGCCCACTCTCTCGGTGGGACCGGAAGTCACTGCCCCAGCAACAGATTTATCACAGGACCTGTCAGCTTCTATTAAGGTGGCTGTAAATTCAAACACAGCTCCAGTTAAGGTGGCTGTTTTAAAGACTAGAGGTGGAAAGACCAAAGATGATGGAGAAGAAGAGGTGGAGACTGATCCTGGTGAGGGGCCCTCCACTCTAAGAAATCCCGCTGAGGAGGAAGAGAAGGTTTGTTTTAAAGATCTAGCTAACCTAGTGAGATCAAAGCAGGATACAGATGAAGCTAGAAAAGGAGCTGGCAAAGGTGGTTCTCAGCTTAAAGAGATCCTTGAGAAAATGGCAGCAGGATTATTCAGACAAAAAGTTCAGGGAGAAGAAGAGGAAGATGATATTTTAGAGTGCTCGTCACCACGTGAGGAATTGCGAAATGTCCGTAAAGATTTCACCAGGGCAGATAAGGAACCAGTTCTAGCTTGGCTCAGTAGGTGTTATGATACAGGTGCTCCAGCTCTAACAGTTGGAGACAAGTCAGCAGCTCAGTTAGGAACTCTCTCAAGGGATAATGGAATAGATAGACATCTAGGCAGGGCTCTCGGTACGGTTAATCTGTGGATATGCCTTTTAATGGCGGTTGCCCTGAGATACCCTTCCCGAGATGATCTCCCATGGAATCCTAAACCCTGGACTACCATAGATGAGGGAATTAAGCGCTTGAGAGAATTTGCTGTTAGAGAGCTGCTCTATGGTGAACATGAAACTCTGAATCCTGATGATATTCCTGTGGGTATTGGTCTTGCTAAAAAGATCATCAAACTTGCTCCTTCTAATTATGCAAATATTCTGGCAAGCAGAATTGTGCCAAGAAATTATGGTTGAGATTCTTCTACGGTTGGCCAATTCAGTGATCAAATGAGACAATTGGAGGATAGCATGACACGTGGTTCTTTGGTTTCAGCCATTGAAACACTGTCTGGAAAGATTGAGAATTGCATAAGAGAGTTAAAGGATGAATTTAGAAATTCCATATCCCAATTGGCACAAAGGGATAATTTCAATTCTTCCTCCAGGTGGATACAAGTTTCATCTGTGAGGAATACACGTCCTCCAAGGAGGTCATTCCAAAACATATCAAATCAAAACAGACCACCCAGGCAATCACGTAGAACTATTTGGATAACTCTGCGTGATCAGTTTGGTGAGAACATGAACCGGTGGGATGACCAACCAACTTCTAATCTTTTCAGGAGACTGAGGGAATTGCAAAATGGCAGAACCCAAGGTAGCAATACCAGAAGGGTAGCTGTTACTTCCACAGTTCCACAGAACAACTCTAGTAGCTCCGACAGTGGCTCCAGTTATAACATGCAAAGTTATAACCCTGCACACTATGTGCAATGCACATGTGCGCATGTTCCCCATAACTAGGGGTGCCCTGCCTCCCGCCAGGGGGAGGAAAGGGATAACAGAGATAATAGAATCTATTGGGATGAGTACATCCAGTGGCCTGGCACTTCACAATTTTGGAAGTACAGGGCCTTGGTTGACACAGGAGCTCAGTGCACCACAACGCCATCAAATTATGAGGGATCAGAGTTTAAATGGTAAACAATGGAGGAAGCATACAGTTGTGACCGGACCTGATGCACCTTGCATTTTGGGAATTGATTTTCTGAGAGAAGGGCGTTTCAAAGACCCTAGAGGTTACAAATGGGCTTTTGGAGTAGCTTCAATAGAAATTGATGGTCAAAAATTGAAGCTGTCTGCTAGACCTGAACTTTCTGATGAATCTGCAGTTGTGGGACAACATAAGATACAGGACATTAAATTGCTGGTTGCTTCTCAGACTGTGCATCACAGACAATACAGAACCAACCGTGACTCTTTGTTGCCCATTCAGAATCTGATTTGTCTGTTGGAGAGTCAGAAAGTCGTCAGCAAAACTCATTCACCTTTCAACAGTCCAGTGTGGCCTGTGCGAAAGCAGAATGGAGAGTGGCATCTGACAGTCGACTCCCGAGCCCTAAATGAAGTAACTCCACCTATGAGTGCAGCAGTACCAGACATGATGGAACTAGAGTATGAACTGGAATCCAAAGAGGCCAAATGGTATGCTACCATAGACATTGCTAATGCATTTTTCTCTATTCCCATAGCAGAGGAATGCAGGCCTCAGTTTGCTGTCACTTGGAGAGGAATCCAGTACACCTTCAACAGGCTGCCAATGGGCTGGATCCACAGCTCAAGCATCTGACATGCAGTAATCCACGATGCTCTGGAGAAAGGCGGTGCTCCAGAACACATCCAGCTCATCGATGATATCATTGTCTGGAGTAAAACTGCTGAGGAAGTCTTCGAGAAAGGTAACAAAATCATTGACATTCTTCTGAATGCAGGTTTTGCCGTCAAGAGAGACAAGGTGAAAGGACCTACAACAGAGATTCAGTTTCTGGGAGTGCGGTGGCAGGATGGACGCCGACACATTCCAGTGGATGTGGTAAATAGAGTCTCTTCCATGGCAAATCCCACAAACTAGCAAGAAACCCTATGTTTCTTGGGGATAGTGGGATTTTGGAGACTGCACATTCCTGGATACAGTCAGATTGTGAAACCTCTGTATGATGTGACTCGAAAGAGAAGCAATTTCCACTGGGGACCTGAACAACAAGCAGCCTTTGGCCAGATAAAGCAAGAGGTAGTTCAAGCAGTGGGTCTGGGACCTGTCCGAGATGGTCCAGACATTAAGAACATTTTGTACACGGCTGCAAGTGACAATGGTCCAACCTGGTGCTTGTGGCAAAGAGCTCCAGGTGAGACACGTGGACGACCTCTTGGTTTCTGGAGTCGAGGTTACAGAGGTTCAGAGGCTAATTATACTCCAACAGAGAAAAAAATTTTAGCTGCCTTTTAAGGAGTAAAAGCATCTTCTGAAGTGATTGGAACTGAATCACAACTTATTCTAGCTCCCAGATTACCAATTTTAGATTGGATGTTCAAAGGGAAAGGCTCCACACCACATCATGCCCCAGACTCAACCTGGTCTAAGTGGATGGCTCTGATAACACAGAGAGCTCGAATGGGAAATCTTGAAAGACCTGGTCAAGTGGAGGTGATCTCAAGTTGGCCTGAAGGTATCAACTGTGCTAAACCTCCAGAGGAGAAAGTAACTCGTGCTGAGGAAGCTCCTCCTTACAATGGCCTTTCTGATGATGAAAAGAAATATGCTTTGTTCACAGACGGTTCCTGTCGTCTTGTTGGAAACAAGCGAAGGTGGAAGGCTGCAGTGTGGAGTCCAACACGCCGAGTTGCAGAGGCAAAGGATGGAGAAGGAGAATCCAGTCAGTTCGCAGAGGTAAAAGCTGTCCAGCTAGCTCTCGACGTAGCTGAACGTGAGAGATGGCCAAAACTTTATCTCTGCACCAACTCCTGGATGGTAGCCAATGCTCTATGGGGTTGGCTAAAGAACTGGAAGAAGAGTGGTTGGCAAAGGAAAGGAAAACCCATTTGGGCAACCAACCTATGGCAGGACATTGCTGATCGAATCGAGAGAATTCCAGTGAAAGTGAGACACATCAATGCTCACATTCCTAAGAGCAAAGCTACTGAGGAACAGCAACACAACCATCAGGCAGATCTAGCTGCAAGAGTTTCTCAAGTAGACATGGACTCTAATCTTGATCTCGACTGGAAACACCGAGGTGAGATATTCTTAGCTCGGTGGGCTCACGATTCGTCAGGACATCAAGGCAGAGATGCAACATACCAACGGGCTCGTGACAGATCCATAGACATTTCCATGGATGCTACCACACAAGTCATCCATGACTGTGACATTTGTGCTGCTATTAAGCAGGCAAAACGACTTAAGCCCTTGCGGTATGGTGACAGATGGTCCAAGTACAAGTATGGTGAAGCTTGGCAGATTGACTACATCACTCTACCACGTTCTCGTTCTGGTAAGCAATACGTGCTTACTATGGTAGAGGCAAACACAGGATGGTTGGAAACTTATCCAGTTCCACATGCAACTGCACGCAACACCATTCTCGGTCTGGAGAGACAGATCCTGTGGAGACACGGAACTCCAGAGAGGATTGAGTCAGACAACGGAACTCATTTCAAGAACAACCTTGTAAAGAACTGGGCCAAAGAGCACGGTATTGAGTGGATATTCCATATTCCCTACTATGCACCAGCTTCAGGGAAGATTGAACGCTACAACGGTTTGTTGAAGACCACTCTTAAAGCCATGGGGGGTGGATCTTTGAAAAACTGGGAAAAAAATTTAGCACAAGCATCCTGGCTGGTAAGTAGTAGAGGTTCAGTGAACCGAGCTGGACCTGCACATTCAGATTTGCTACGGAAAGTAGAAGGTGATAGAGTTCCTGTTGTTAGAGAAAAGAATCTGTTAGGTAAAACTGTTTGGGTATTTTCACCCTCAGGAGAGGCTAAGCCTGTCCAAGGGGTGGTTTCAGCTGAAGGTCCGGGTCACACTTATTGGGTAATGCAAGAGAATGGTGAAATTCAGTGTATTCCAGAAAGAAATTTAACTTTAGCTGAAAGACGCTAACTTCGAACTGCTGTACAGCTACATTGCGTCCAAAGGAAGAATCTACGAAAAAATCTATGGTGCACGAACCCTGAGATCCCTGAGAGCCCTGAGTCAACTAAGAGACCCTGAGATTCCCTGTTTCCCTTTTCTTTGCTTCATCGGCGAAGAAATGAACTGTTTTCAATTTTTCTCATTTTCTGATTTTCTTGGACTTTTGAATCATCTACATATGAGCATAGCCGGAATGGACTATGAACTTTACTCACGAAATGTAAATATCGTTTTGAATTGGATAGACAGTGTGAACAGCCAATGAAATTATTTAGAACGGGTGGACTGTCACCGGCTGAGGCTGTCCCCTTAAGAAAAGGAATATGGTGGACAGAAATTGATAAACAAAAAGAAGGATGTAAACTAATTTCATTGGTAGAGTGGGAGGAAGTACCTTCTGAACTGGGAGTGCCGGAGGGTATCCTGGGCATTCCGGCACTTTATCTTCAGTCTTGCTTCCACTCCTCCGCAGGGCAGCAGCTCTCTGTGCTGGGCTTTCAGCCAAGGCTTTGGCCTTGAAAACTGATAAGCTACAAGGCCTGTATTAACTGCTTTCCAATTAACACGTAACTGCTTCTAACTTTTTTTCTCTTTTCTCTCTCTTTCTAACCTGCTCTGGGGAAAGAGGGGAGAGCGGAGGTGGGGAACCCCCTCAGCAGAGGGGGGAACTCTCATTTCTGTGCTACTCTGTTGTATATCTTTGTATATGTTGTAAATATTGTAAATTTGTATATATTCCCCTGCATATCCTACATTGCTTTGTAAATATACAGCTCCACTGCTTTGCTAATTCATCTGTGAGGTTTTTTTTCCCTTTCCCTTCAATTTTCTTTCCCTTTACTTTGCAGGGGGGAGGGAGGAGGCTTTTGGGCCTTACCCTTCCAACGCTCGACAATTCCTTTTTTCTTCTCTTCCATCAGCACCAATCCGCAGATGCTGGCGTCTTGCAGGCCATCGAGACCATGACGGCAGCTCCTTGGAGCTTTCAGCAAGGTCCCTCCTGACACCAGGTGTCACTGCAGGGACAGCAAACCTGGAAGTGTCTCGCAGGCCTGGTGAACAAAGCCAAGATTTCCAAGGAAATCTTTCCAGCTAAAGGCTGGCAGTGGAACCAACAGAACTTCATGGAACTCCATAAAAGAAGGCAGCTGGCACCAGCATCCGTCTTTGAAAGTAAAGATGGAGATAACACAGCTTTGAGTCTCCAGTGATGTCAGCTTGGGTCAGCAGATTGATCCAACTCCAACATGTTGAGAGTTTTACTGAAGCTGAACTTCAATTCCTTGCATTTCTACCCCAGAATTTTGGGGTTCCCAATTAAATTCAGCAGTAGGGATTAGTCATAGTATCATAATATCAGTCAGGGTTGGAAGGGACCACAAGGATCATCTGGTTCCAACCCCCCTGCCATGGGCAGGGACACCTCACACTAGATCAGGCTGGCCAGAGCCTCATCCAGCCTGGCCTTAAACACCTCCAGGGACGGGGCCTCAACCACCTCCCTGGACAACCCATTCCAGGGCTTCACCACTCTCATGGTGAAGAACCTCCTCCACACATCCAGCCTGAAGAGTTCAGTCCAGCTGGTGGCTGCTCACCACTGGTGGTCCTCAGGGCCCAGCACTGGAGGCAGTTCTCTTTAGTGTCTTTATCAATGATCTGGGTGAGGGCATTGAGCAACACAGTTCGGGAGGGGTCTGGAGCACAGCCCTGTGAGGAGAGGCTGAGGGAGCTGGGGTTGCTTAGCCTGGAGAAGAGGAGGCTCAGGGGAGACCTTACTCTCTCCAACTCCCAGAAGGGAGGTTGTAGCTAGGTGGGGGTTGGTCTCTTCTCCCAGGCAAGCAGCACCAGAACAAGAGGACACAGTCTCAAGTTGTGCCAGGGGAGGTTCAGGCTGGATGTTAGGAAGAAATTCTTCCCAGCAAGAGAGATTGGTCCTTGGAATGTGCTGCCTAGGGAGGTCTTTTCCAACCTGGTTAATTCTATTCTCAGTGAGTTTGCAGATGGCACTGAGCTGGGTGGCAGTGTTGGTCTGATGGAGGGCAAGAAGGCTCTGCAGAGGGACTTGGCCAGGCTGGATCCATGGCTGAGGCCAATGGGATGAGGTTCAAAAAGGCCAAGTGCTGGGTACTGTGCTTGGGGCACAACAACCCCATGAGCACTCCAGGCTTGGGGCAGAGTGGCTGAAAAATGTTCAGCAGAGAAAGCCCTGGGGGTGCTGATGGACAGCAGCTGAAGATGAACCAGGGAGTGCCCAGGTGGCCAAGAAGGGCAGCAGCATCCTGGCCTGGAGCAGCAAGGGTGTGGACAGCAGGAGCAGGGCAGGGATTCTGCCCCTGGATCAGCACTGGGGAGGCCACAGCTTGAGTGCTGGGTTCAGTTTTGGGCTCCTCACTCCAAGAAGGACACTGAGAGGCTGGAACAGGGCCAGAGAAGGGCAAGGAAGCTGGGGAAGGGTCTGGAGAAGAGGGCTGGGGAGGAGCAGCTGAGGGAGCTGGGGTTGGTGAGTGTGGAGAAGAGGAGGCTGAGGGAGACCTCATTGCTCTCTGCAGCTCCCTGAGAGGAGGTTGGAGCCAGGTGGTTGTTTGTCTCTTCTCTCTTGGAGGGAGAGTATGAGAGGAATTGGCTTCAAGTTGCCCCAGAGGAGGTTTAGGTTGGAGATGAGAAGAAACTTGGTGCCTGAAAGGGTTCTCCAAGCCTGGCACAGGCTGCCCAGAGAGGTGGCTGAATCTCCATCCCTGGAGAGGTTTCCAAGAGGCAGAGCTGTGGTGCTGAGGGCCATGGTTCAGCTCCAGCCTTGGCAGAGTTAGAGAATGGTTGGACTGGATGCTCTTGAATGTCTTTCCCAACCAAACTGATTCCATGATTTTATTCCCCATCAAGTCCATCCTGGAGGATGGCTTTGTAAGAGCTCTCTCCCAGTGGTGTTCCACAGGCACCACCCCAGCAGTAATTATACATAATGAAAATAAGAAAAATAAATGGTAATAAAAATAGAGAATAAATAATAATAAACAAAAATAACTTGCAATAATAAATAACAAAAAGCTATTGTAACAATAAATAATAATAAGGAGAATAATAAATGTAAGTAACTTGCAATAATAACCAACAAAATGCTATTTTAACACTAAATAGTTAAAATGTTCTTCACCATGAGAACGGTGAAGCACTGGAATGGGTTGTCCAGGGAGGTGATTGAGGCCCCATCTCTGGAGGTGTTTAAGACCAGGCTGGACGAGGCTCTGGCCAGCCTGATCTAGTGTGGGGTGTCCCTGCCCATGGCAGGGGGGTTGGAACTAGATGATCCTTGTGGTCCCTTCCAACCCTGACTGATACTATGATACTATGTATTTAAATAATAAAAATAAATGGTAATAAAAATAGATAATAAATAATAATAAATAATAAATAAAAATAACCTGCTATAATAAATAACAAAAAGTTATTTTAACAATGAATAAGAAGAAAAATAATAATAAAATTAAATTGGAATAATAAATAACAAAAAACTATTTTAGTGATAGTTAAAATGTATTTTATTAATAAAAATAAATGATACCACAATATATATCATAGATAATAAGAAATAATTGAAAATAAAAATAACCTGCAATAATAAATAACAAAAAGCTATTTTAACAATAAATAAGAAGAAAAATAATAATAAATAAAAATAAATTGGAATAATAAATAGCAAAAAACTGATTTTTATCAATAAAAATAATAAAAATAATAAGCAGCAAAAATATCTTTTAAGAGTAAATAATAAAACCATTTTAATAATAAATAAAATAAATGTTAATAATAAATAATAAAAATCTATTTTAATAGTAAATAATAGTAAATATAAATATAGTAAATAGTAAATAGAGTAAATAATAATAGACACACTTTTAAAATGTTATTTTAACGCTAAATAAAAATAAATATTAATAATAAATAATACATAATAAATAATAAATAGACCTTTCCATAGTAAATAAACATAAATGCTAAATAATAATAATAGTAATAATAATAATACAATAAAAATAATAAAGTTACGTATAAAAATATTAAATTAATTAATAGGTAAATTATATAAATAATAAATTGTTAATAAAAGTAATAATAAAATAATAAAGTCATAAAACAATACAGCCCTGGGTGCCACTCCTTTGACAGGGAGTTAGACTCTGGATCTCTGGGGGTCCCTTGCAGCCCCTACCATTCCATGATTCACCCTGCAAACCCACTTCTGGTACTGATAGGACAGAGCTGGAAGATGCATGAAGCTGGGGGTGATGTGCTCCCTGCAACTTCTTTCTCTATATAATTCTGTTATCTGTGTGCTGCTTATTGGTTTCAGTCATCATGCACAAATCCAGGCTGGGTGAGGAGTGGCTTGAGAACAGTCTCAAGAAGGCCTTGGGGGTGTCAGGTGGTGAAAAACTCCCCAGGAGCCAGCAATGGTCCCTGGCAGCCCAGAGCCAGCTGTGTGCTGAGCTGCAGCCACAGCAGGGAGAGCAGAAACACAGGGAGGGGATTCTGCCCCTCTGCTCTGCTCTGCTCAGACCCCACCTGCAGCACTGCCTCCAGCTCTGGGGCCCCCAGCACAAGAAGGACCTGGAGTTGCTGGAGAGGGTCCAAAGGAATCACAGAATCATAGAATTGTCAGGGCTGGAAGGGAGCTCAAGGACCATCCAGCTCCAACCCCCCTGCCATGGCCAGGGACACCTCACACTACAGCAGGTTGCTCACAGCCACATCCAGCCTGGCGGCAAACACCTCCAGGCAGGAGGCTTCCACCACCTCCCTGGGCAACCTGTTCCAGTCTCTCACCACCCTCATGGGGAACTTCTTCCTCACATCCAATCTCAATCTCCCCACTTCTAGTTTTGCTCCATCCCCCCCAGTCCTATCACTCCCTGACACCCTCTAAAGTCCCTCCCCAGCTATCTTCAGATCCTGGAAGGCCATAATTAGGTCTTATTGGAGCCTTCTGTTCTCCAGACTGAAGCCACAAATATGATCAGAGGGCTGGAGAACCTCCCCTATGAGGACAGGCTGAGAGTTTGGGCTGTTCAGCCTGGAGAAGAGAAGGCTCCAGGGAGACCTTAGAGTAGCCTTCCAGTACCTGAAGGGACTACAGGAGAGCTGGGGAGGGAGTTTTTGTCAGGGAGTGGAGCGATAGGACAGGAGTGATGGTTTTAAACTGAAAAAGAGGAGATTCACATTTGATACAAGGAAGAAATTCTTTACTGTGAGGGTGATGAGACACTGGAACAAGTTGCACAGAGAATTTGTGGAGGCTCCAACCCTGAAAGAATTTAAAGCTAGGCTGGAGGAGGCTTTGAGCAGCCAGATCTAGTGGGAGGTGTCTCTGCCCATGGCATGAGGATTGGAACTGGAGGACCTTTAAAGTAGCTTCCAACCCACCCTATGATTCTCTATCACGTACCATACCCATTTTTCACCACCACAGAGATGGACTCCTTTGAAGCAGAAGCTCCCTTGGCCCTAAACCCAGCTTCCCTCCACCAGGACAAGAGGATTTTGTTTTGCAAGCACTGAGAGGAGCCCTAGGACTTTGGATCTGAACATCCCTTACTTCTGGAGGCTGCAGCCAGCACCTACAGAGATCATTAAATCAATCCAGACACCAAGTGGGTGCTTGTGTGCTCACAGTAGATGTTCCACAGGGATTAGCATTTCCATAACTCAGAGGACACCCTTGATCCTGTCCTCAAGACCTGACACTTTTGTTAATTGTCTGAATTGGTCTCAATTTTAATTGTTTTTTAGGTTCTGCTGAAACAAAGTTTTGCCTGAAAAGTGCCAGTTGGTTGAGTGTGAAATATTTGATTCAAAACAACTTGGTTTCCATCAAGCTTTGCCGAATCCAAGGCAAGATTCCAAGAGAAACTGTGTTGCTGGCAAGTCTCTCCCAGTCCTGGGAACTCTGTAAGCTACAGCATGGTCAGCGTGAGGGCAGGAGTCCCAAATGGGTCTGTGTCATGGTTAGGGATGCTGGAAAACTTCAGGCTTCCTCCCCAAGTAGAAAGGAGCTTGGATCTGCTCCAGACAGTGAGGAACCTGGATTTGTCCCAGCTGGGGTACTCCCTAGAGCTACCAGAAATAGTTACAGGATGAGAAGAGTTCTCTGCGAGTTTGAGAAAATTTCCAACTATGGCTTCTAACAAAAACAAACAAACAAAAAAAAAGGTTAGGATTCCTCCCTTTCAAAGCCTCCCCCTGGCAGGTGGGTGGTGAGGAACTAGGAGGAGAAGCACAGAGCTGAAGCTCACTGGTCAGATCTTCATTAGTCTCTATCAAGTGAAGGGCTGAGCTCTAGACACTGTAAAACTAAACCAGTGGAGGTCAAAACGTGGCCCACGGGTTAGATTTGGCAGAGAAATTGCATCCATCTGGCCCAGTCAGTGCTCCCTGCAGTGGAGGGGGAGCAAGTGTGCAGGCAGCTGATAGAACTCTATCAGCCAAACAACTCACGTTGGGCCATCTCTCACGTTCAGCCACGTCGAGAGCTAGCTGGACAGCTTTTACCTCTGTGAACTGACTGGATTCTCCTTCTCCATCCTTTGCCTCTGCAACTCGGCATGTTGGACTCCACACTGCAGATTTCCACCTCCGCTTGTTTCCAACAAGACGACAGGAACCGTCTGTGAACAAAGCTTATTTCTTTTCATCATCAGAAAGGTCATTGTAAGGAGGAGCTTCCTCAGCACGAGTTACTTTCTCCTCTGGAGGTTTAGCACAGTTGGTACCTTCAGGCCAACTTGAGATCACCTCCACTAGACCAGGTCTCTCAAGATTTCCCATTCGAGCTCTCTGTGTTATCAGAGCCATGCACTTAGACCAGGTTGAGTCTGGGGCATGATGTGGTGTGGAACCTTTGCCTTTGAACATCCAATTCAAAACTGGTAATCTGGGAGCTAAGTTGTGATTCAGTTCCAATTACTTCAGAAGATGCTTTTACTCCTTCATAGGCAGCTAGAATCTCTTTTTCTGTTGGAGTATAATTAGCCTCTGAACCTCTGTAACCTCGACTTCAGAAACCAAGAGGTCGTCCACGTGTCTCACCTGGAGCTCTTTGCCACAAGCACCAGGTTGGACCATTGTCACTTGCAGCCGTGTACAAAATGTTCTTAATGTATGGACCATCTCGGACAGGTCCCAGACCCACTGCTTGAACTACCTCTTGCTTTATCTGGTCAAAGGCTGCTTGTTGTTCAGGTCCCCAGTGGAAACTGTTTCTCTTTCAAGTCACATCATACAGAGGTTTCACACTCTGACTATATCCAGGAATGTGCAGTCTCCAAAATCCCACTATCCCCAAGAAACGTAGGGTTTCTTGCTAGTTTGTGGGATTTGCCATGGAAGAGACTCTATTTACCACATCCACTGGAATGTGTCGGCGTCCATCCTGCCACCGCACTCCCAGAAACTGAATCTCTGTTGTAGGTCCTTTCACCTTGTCTCTCTTGATGGCAAAACCTGCATCCAGAAGAATGTCAATGATTTTGTTACCTTTCTTGAAGACTTCCTCAGCAGTTTTACACCAGACAATGATATCATTGATGAACTTAAGGTGTTCTGGACCAGAACCTTCCTCCAGAGCATCGTGGATCACTGCATGACAGATGCTTGAGCTGTGGATCCAGCCCATTGGCAGCCTGTTGAAAGTGTACTGGATTCCTCTCCAGGTGAAAGCAAACTGAGGCCTGCATTCCTCTGCTATGGGAATAGAGAAAAATGCATTAGCAATGTCTATGGTAGCATACCATTTGGCCTCTTTGGATTCCAGCTCATACTGTAGTTCCATCATGTCTGGTACTGCTGCACTCATAGGTGGAGTTACTTCATTCAGGGCTCGGTAGTCGACTGTCAGACGCCAGTCTCCATTCTGCTTTCACACAGGCCACACTGGACTGTTGAAAGGTGAATGAGTTTTGCTGACGACTTTCTGACTCTCCAACTGACGAATCAGATTCTGAATGGGCAACAAAGAGTCACGGTTGGTTCTGTATTGTCTGTGATGCACAGTCTGAGAAGCAACCGGCAATTTAATGTCCTGTATCTTGTGTTGTCCCACAACTGCAGATTCATCAGAAAGCTCAGGTCTAGCAGACAGCTTCAATTTTTGTCCATCAATTTCTGCAGATGCTACTCCAAAAGCCCATTTGTAACCTCTAGGGTCTTTGAAACGCCCCTCTCTCAGAAAATCAATTCCCAAAATACAAGGTGCGTCAGGTCAGGTCACAACTGTATGCTTCCTCCATTGTTTACCAGTCAAACTTATATTAACCTCCACCTTACTTAACTCTTGAGATCCACCAGTGACTCCCAGAATAGTTATGGACTCTGATCCCAGATAATTCGATGGTATTATGGTGCACTGAGCTCCTGTGTCAATCAAGGCCCTGTACTTCCGAAATCGTGAAGTGCCAGGCCACTGGATGTACACATCCCAATAGATTCTATTATCTCTGTTATCCCTCTCCTCCCCCTGGCGGGATGCAGGGCACCCCTAGTTATGGGGAACATGCTCACATGTGCATTGAGCACAGTGTGCAGTGTTAGAACTGGAGGCACTGTTGGAGCTACTAGAGTTGTTCTGGGGAACTGTGGAAGTAACAACTACCCTTCTGGTATTGCTACCTCGTGTTCTGCCACTTTGCAGATCCCTTAGTCTCCTGAAAAGATTAAAAGTTGTTTGACCATCCCACCTCTTCATGTTCTCACCAAGCTGATCACGCAGAGTTATCCAAATGGTCCTACATGACTGCCTTGGTGGTCTCTTTTGGTTTGATCTGTTTTGGAATGACCTCCTTGGAGGACGTGTATTCCTCACAGATGAAACTTGTATCCACCTGGAGGGAGAATTAGAATTATCCTTCTGTGCCAATTGGTATATGGAATCCTTCAGATCCTTCATGCAGCTCTCAGTTTTTCCAGAAAGAGTTTCAATGGCTGAAACTAAAGAAGCACGTGTCATGCTATCCTTCAATTGTCTCATTTGATCACTGAATTGGCCAACCGTAGGCGGAGCTCCGCCATAATTTCTTGCCACAATCCTGCTCGCCAGAATGTTTGCATAATTAGAAGGAGCAAGCTTGATGAGCTTTTTAACAAGACCAGTTCCTATAGGAATGTCATCTGTATTCAGACTTTCATGTTCACCATAGGGTATCTCTCTAACAGCAAATTCTCTCAGGCACTTAATTCTCTCATCTATGGTAGTCCAGGGTTTAAGATTCCATGGAAGATCATCTCGGGAAGGGTATCTCAGGGCAACCGCCATTAAAAGGCGCTTCCACAGATTAACCTTACCGAGAACCCTGCCTAGATGTCTATCTATTCCATTATCCCTCGAGAGAGTTCCTAGCTGAGCTGCTGACATATTTCTTTTTGGCTCACAACGTGGACTTGGAGATAATTAGCTTGATTTATTGCTTGGTTGACTCAGAGAAGCAAAAATGAAGGTGTTTTGGCTTTTAGAGCGTCTGTTCTTCTCAGTTTTTGGGGTTCTGATTTACAAATATTGTCTGGGTCTCCTTGTCGATCACCTAGGTAAATATTTGATGCAGAAATTATAGTTGTGGTTCAGGTATAAGATTTAGGTTCTGGTTGACCTCTGTCTGGGATTCTTTTGGCTTACGAGATACAGAAATGTGACCTCTAGCACTCTCCCGATTGAGATTTTTGTTTTTCTTTTTTTCTCCTAAGGTTGGAAGAGACCTCAAAGATCATCGAGTCCAACCTGTCACCACAAACCTCATGACTAGAGTAGGGAGGACACTACTGCCCACTGCAAGCTTGAACTCATGACCTTCCCATTAAGGGTCTGATGTGTAACCAACTGAGCCACCTGAGTCCCCTAAAGATAAAGGAGTTTAAGATTTCAGTTGGTGAAAGAGTAATTTTAAGTGATGGCTGGGATCCAAAGCTCATTTTTTCGATGTGTGTAATCCTGCTATCTGTGATAATTAATGTCTATTTGTTATATTGCTTGCGCCAGGAGAGAAAAGTATCTAAGATCTGTTTCATTATTAAGCATAGATCAAAGAAAAGGTGGCGTACTTCTGGGTAAGCCCCTGAGACGTCTAGTGTTGAGGAGAATGGAGAATCTATATCAGTTAAAGATAAAGCTAAAAAGTCTATTGGAAAGGCTGAAAGAGTTTAATTTCGGACTGTTGTACAGCTACATCGTGTGCAAAGGAATAATCTATGAGGGATCTAGGGTGCGCGAACCCTGAGAGCCCTGAGTCAACTAAGAGACCCTGAGAATGCCTGTTGCCTTTTCTTCGCTTCGTCGGCGAAGAAATGAACTGTTTTCCATTTTTCTTTTTTCCTGATTTTCTTGGACTTTTGAATCATCTACATCTGAGTATAGCCGGAATGGACTATGGACTTTATTTACAAACTGTAAATATTGTTTTGAATTGGATGGACAGTATGAACAGCCAATGAAATTGTTTAGAAGGGGTGGATTGTGGCCATTTGAGGCTGTGCCTTTGAGAAAGAGACAGTGCTGGGACACTCTGGCTGAATGTTTTGGTGAAGACAATGAAAACATCGATATTCTAAATTAATTTCATTGGTAGATTTGTAGAATGCAGTTTTCAGTTTTAGTGCAGCTGGAATTTTTTCTCAGTTCGTTCCTTTCCCTCTCCCTTCCAGCTTGGCTGCTTCTGGGCTCCTAGCCAGAGTGACCTTGGATAACAGATAAGCAACTAATCCTACTAATATGCCTACTAAACTTCTTCTCTCTTAATAACTGTGTTTTTCTCTCTTTCTTACCTTTTTTGGGAAAAAAGGGAGGTAGGGGGACCGAAGGGGGTACAGGGGGGGAACTCTCCTCTGTCCGGAGGAGGGAATTTCGTTCCTGTATTCTTTTTTTCCCTTGTTGCGTATTTCTGTACATATATTGTAAATACTGTATATATTGTGTGTGTTTTTATTGTGTGTAACCTGCTTTTCCACATTGCTTGTAAAATATAGCATTCCTTCCGCTTCTCCGGCTAAGTTAGCTGTGTTTTTTTTCCTCTTTGTGGGGGAGAGAAAGCTAGGCCTTCTCGCGCAACCCACCACAGTTCCTCTATCTTTCTTTGCTGTATATTTCTGTATATATATTGTAAATTCTGTATATATTGTGTATATATGTCAAGGGTTGAGGGGGAGGCCTCAAGCCTTCTTTCCTCCCCTGTAAGTGAAGGGAAGAAAATTGAAAGAGGAAAAATCCCACAGCTGGATTAGCAAAGGATTTTGTGCTGTATTTACAAGCGGTTTAGGAAATGTAGGTTTATATACATAATTTACAGTATTTACAATATATACAGAGACATACAACAAAGTAACACAGGAATGAGATTCCCTTCCCCCGCCAGGAGGAAGGGTTTCCCCCTGTACCCCCTTCTCTCCCCCTTTTTCCCAGAGAGGGTTAGAAAGAGAGAAAAGGAATAATTGTTAATTAAAAGCAGTTAGTAAAGGCCTTGCGGTTATCGGTTCCAAGGTCAGTCTGGCCGAAAGCCCAGAAGCTGTGAGTTGCAGAAGGAGGGGGAGAAAATGCAAGACTGAGTGAGACCAGTCTCACTGGGAATCAAAACTTAAGGCAGTGCTCTGCTTCTCCACCAATGAAATTAGTTTAGACCTGTCTTGTTTATAAAACATTCAGCCATGGTGTCCCTTTGTTAAAGGCACCGCCTCAAACGGTCACAATATACAACCTGCATTCCATATTGCTTGTAAATACAGCTTCTACCCTTTGCCTCTCCGACTGGGCTAGCTGTGGTTTCTTTCTTTGTGGGGGAGGGAGAGCTAGACCTTCTCTCAACTCACCACAGGTTTTCTTTTGGTTCTGCAGCATTTATTTCTATTTTCTTTGTCAGAAATGCCCAAAGCCAAGCCCAGAGTTTCCTGGAAAGCATCCTTTGGGGTGAAGTATCTCAAAGCAGGTATTGTCCATCCCTCATCATTCTTTCAGTAGCCTCCTGTGGTTATTAAAAGCCTCCCAGGAATGTGATGGCTCAGACTCTTTTTTTCCCCCCTCCACTACTCAGGGATTGCAACATTTCCAATAAATTATTTTTTTTTAAAGGATTATTTTATTTTTGTAACAAGATGGCTTCTGCACTTAAATAGAAAGGATTTGGAAGTCAGCACCAAGAATGATTTGCATCTCTAAATGCTAGGTGATATATATATATATATGAATTTCTCCCTGTGTTAAGGAACTGCATGTGCATAGATGCAGACAATGGTTTGGGCTGGAAGACCTTAAAGATCATCTAGCTCCAACCACCCTTGGCTGGGACTTTGAAGATCATCCACTTCCAACTGCCCTTCCATGGGCAGGGACACCTCCCACCAGCCCAGGTTGCTCAAGGTCTCATCCAGCCTGGCCTTGAACACCTCCTGGGCAGAGGCAGCCACAGTCTCCCTGGGCAACCTCTTCCAGAGTGCCCACTGTCACTGGCAAGAATTTCTTCCTCATCTCCAGTCTCCATCTCCCCTCTTGTTTACTTCTTTAAAGAGGGCATATTTTAGGTAAAGTAAATCCCAGGTGCAGCATGGAATGGAATGGAATGGAATGGAATGGAATGGAATGGAATGGAATGGAATGGAATGGAATGGAATGGAATGGAATGGAATAGAATAGAATAGAATAGAATAGAATAGAATAGAATAGACCAGGTTGGAAGAGACCTTCAAGATCATCACATCCAACCTATCATCCAACACTACCTAATCAACTAACGTATGCAACCAAGCACCCTGTCAAGTCTCCTCCTGAACACCTCCAGTGATGGTGATTCTACCACCTCCCCAGACAGCCCATTCCAATGGGCAATCACTCTCTCTGTGTAAAACTTCCTCCTGACCTCCAGCCTGAACTTCCCCTGGCGCAGCCTGAGACTGTGTCCTCTTGTTCTGGTGCTGGCTGCCTGGGAGAAGAGACCAACCTCTGCCTGTTTACAACCCCCCTTCAGGTAGTTGTAGACAGCAATAAGGTCACCCCTGAGTCTCCTCCTCTCCAGGCTAAGCAGCCCCAGCTCCCTCAGCCTCTGCTCATAGGGCTTGTGTTCCACACCCCTCACCAACTTTGTTGCCCTTCTCTGGACACGCTCCAGCAAGTCAACGTCCTTCCTAAACTGAGTGGCCCAGAACTGGACACAGTACTCGAGGTGTGGTCTAACCAGTAGATCATGATCTCATGATCCCATTGGCCTGAAGCAGTAGAAATCTCCACATGGCAGCACTGGAACATGCACAGCCCAGAATGTTTAATTCTGCTTTGAAGGAGCCTCAGAAAGATCATTGGGAGGTTGTTGCTTCCCTTCAGAACATTGCAGGTTTGGTTCATCTTGGGCATGTAGCTGAGCAGGTTTCTCTGTGCTCCAAGGGTCAAGTGCAGCTGAGGAATGAGAACCAACAGACGCAAGCTGCAACACAAGACATGGAAGTTGCTTTTTAACTCTGATGATGGTCAGGTGCTGGAAGAGGACCTCAGAGAATCATAGAATCATCACAGAACCATAGAATGCACTGGGTTGGAAGGGACCTCCAAAGGTCATCCAGTCCAACCCCCCTGCAGACGGCAGGGACATGGCCAACTAGATCAGGTTGCTCAGAGATCCATCAGGCCTGATTTTGAAGGTCTCCAGTGAGAGGACCTCTACCACCTCCCTGGGCAGCCTGTTTTGGTGTTCCACCACCCTCATAGTAAAGAACTTCCCAATGTCCAAAGAAATTCCTCCTGATGTCCAAAGAACTTCCTCCTAATATCCAGTCTAAGTCTATCCTGCTCTGGTTTCAAACCATTGCCCCATGTCATAGAATCATAGAATCAGTAAGGTTGGAAAACACCTCAAAGATCATCAAGTCCAACCTGTCACCCAAGACTACTAAACCATGGCACCAAGTCCCTCCTCAGGTTTCCTGTAGGCCTCCTACAGATACTGGAAGGCTGCTCTAAGGTTTCCCCAGAGCCTTTTCTTCTCCAGGTTGAACACCCCCAGCTCCCTCAGCCTGTCCACAGGGCAGAGGTGCTCCAGCCCTCTGTTTACTTTCATGGCCCTTCTCTGGACCCTCTCCATCAGGTCCATGTCCTTGTGTGGAGAGCTCCAGAGCTGGACACAGTACTCCAGGTGAGGTCTTACCTGGAGGAAGAAGCAGAGGAATCTTTGTCCTTGGAACTATTTAAAACCTGCTAGAGGAAGGCTCTGAGCTGCTGGACCTGCTTTGAGCATGTGGTTAGAGACCTCTGGAGGTTCTTTCCATCCTGCTTAGTCCTGCAGTTCTGAGGCTGGTTGGAGACATCTCCTCCTCTCCATCAATTTATTTACTTAAAGAGTAATTAGTTAGTTGGCTGCATAAACAGAAACAACTGAATGTGAGGAACAACGTTGCCAGGTTGCAACACATCAGTGAGCAACACCTCATGGGGAGGAGAAAATGTGGTTGTGAAGTGCCTGCACTGAGAAGGTAGCAAGGAGGAATGACAAAGCAGTCCCCAGCTTTGGGCTGTCACACTCTGCCACTCAAGGACATGACCAACAACCCCTGTCAGCACCTGTCCCTTGGAGGAAGTGTCTGCTCCTCTCCACTGGAGGCACCCAAAAAGCTGCCAGCAGCCCCAAAATGTGGATTTCTTCTAACCAAACCCACAGCCACTCCTCATGAGGTCTCTGGGATGCCAGCAGGTTAATGGTAGGGCAATGTCAATGTTCTACATCAAAGCTCGTGTGGTTGGACAATGTCAGGGTAGGACGATGTCAATGGTAGGACAATGTCAATGGTAGGGCAATGTCAATGTTCTACATCAAAGCTCATGTGGTTGGACAATGTCAACAGTTGGACAATGTCAAAGTTCAACATAAAAACTGATGTGGTAGGACAATGTCAACAATCTACATCAAAGCTCATGTGGTAGGACAATGTCAATGGTAGGACAATGTCAATGTTCTACATCAAAGCTCATGTGGTTGGACAATGTCAACAGTTGGACAATGTCAAAGTTCAACATAAAAACTGATGTGGTAGGACAATGTCAACAATCTACATCAAAGCTCATGTGGTAGGACAATGTCAATGGTAGGTGTCACGGTCCGGAGACATTAGATGTCTCGGTCCGGAGACACAGTTCTTTTAAATATTCCCGTGTTGTGAAATTAAAGGCACAAACGAGGCCAAAGTATCAACAGCTAGACTATTTATTAGATAAAGTGGACATAAGAAAGGGGAGAGGGAGAAAAGAGAAATAAAGTGGACATAACTAAAGTGGAGAGGGAGAAAATAAAGAGGGAGAGAGAGAGAGGGAGAAGAGGAAAGGAATTATATTACCACACCCTCATCCCCCAAGACAGTTAAAGTCTGTGGAGGAAAGGTGCTGCAGGAGATGTTGGGTTTGTAGAGAAACCGTGGTGAGGCTTTTGCTGGAGAACAGCTGTGGTCCTCTGGGGAGATATTGGGTTGATACAGGAACGGTGCTGAGAGAAAGGGTGCTGAGGATTTGGCTGGAGCTGTGGTCCTCCGGGCAGCTTCTTTTCTCCGGAGCAGCATTGTCCCGGCTTCTCAGCGGCCTGGCCCGTCTCCTGTGTTTTCCTTCATCTCCGTTTTTCTCCCCGTTTCTCTCCTCTGTTTCTCTCCTCTGTTTCTCTCTACAAACCAGTAGTTGCTCAAGTCTTTTATACAGTTTTTTAGTCCTCAGGCAGGTGTTGGTATGTCAGGTATTTCAGAGGCAAGGAAATAATCCAGGTATCTGTTCCCCCGGAAATCTGTGTGTTTGGGCAAGAACCTGGCTGGAGGGGGGGGGGGAAATCTCCGTCTACCGTCTCCATCCAGACAAGGTTCAGGAAACAGGTGGAGATTATTTTGCCCTAAAGGTGTGATGGCTGGGTCCTTGGGTCCATTGTTGTAGTCCCATGTTATCACGATGCAATCACAAGCTGATTTGCATCCAGGATTGGTGGACAGGATTCTTTCCACCTTCTTTCCAGTGGCTCTGCTATCACTTTATCTTTGTTGACTCACATAGAGAGAGACAAACTTCTTAGACTCTCACAGTAGGCCAATGTCAATGTTCTACATCTAAGCCCATGAAATAAATAGGATAGGATAGGATAGGATAGGATAGGATAGGATAGGATAGGATAGGATAGGATAGGATAGGATAGGATAGGATAGGATTAACCTGGTTGGAAAAGACCTCTGAGATCATCAAGTCCAACCTATCACCCAATACCATCTGATCAACTAAACCATGGCACCAAATGCCTCATCAAGGGTCTTTCTAAACACCTCTGGTGATGGTGACTTCAGCCTTTGGAATTACAATAATAGAGTTGGTTCAGTTGGCAAAGCCCTCTGAGATCAGTGATTCCAACCATCAACCCAACACCACCATGGCCATTAAACCCTGTCCCAACCTGCCATGTCCACATGTTTCTTAAACACCTCTAGGGATGGGGCCTTAACCACACTATCACAGTATTGCCAAGGTTGGAAGAGACCTCGAGGATCATTGAGTCCAACCTGTCACCACAGACCCCATGACTAGACCATGGCACCAAGTGCCACGTCCAGTCCCCTCTTGAACATCTCAAGGGATGGTGGCTCCACCACCTCCCTGGGCAGCCCATTCCAATGACCAATGACTCTCTTGGTGAAGAATTTTCTCCTCACCTCGAGCCTAAACTTCCCCTGGCACAGCTTGAGACTGTGTCCTCTTGTTCTGGTGCTGGTTTCCTGGGAGAAGAGACCAACCCCTTCCTGGCTACAACCACCTTTCAGGTAGTTGTAGAGGGCAATGAGGTCACCCCTGAGCCTCCTCTTCTCCAGGCTAAACAATCCCAGCTCCCTCAGCCTCTCCTCATAGGAGAGGTGCTCAAGGCCTCTCACCAGCCTTGTTGTCCTTCTCTGGACAGGTTTGAGTGTCTCAATGTTCTTCTTAAACTGAGGGGCCCAGAACTGCACACATCCCTGGGCAACCTGTACCATTATTTCACCACTCTCATTAGGCAGAACTTCCTCCTGATATTCAACTTAAACCACCCCTTCTCCAGTTTCAAATCATTGCCCATCATCCTATCTCTCCAAGTCTTTCCAACTAGTCCCTTCCCCCTCTTGCAGCCCCTTCAGGTACTGGAAGGCATCTGTAAGGACCCCTTAACTTTCTCTCTCCTGAACTTTCTCCAGGGTGAACAACCCCAACTCTTTCAGCCTGCCCTTATAGTGTGGCCAGCAGGAGCAGGGAAGTCATTGTGCCCCTGTACTCTGCATTGGTGTCGAGGGTTGAAGGGGAAGGCCTCAAGCCTTCTGTCCCCCCCGTAAGTAAAGGGAAGAAAATTGAAAGGAAAAAAAACCGCAGCCGGATTAGCAAAGGAATGTGCTATATTTATGTAATGGGTTGGGGCAGACCCCCTCCCCACCACACGCAGAAATAACAACTCAGACAAACGGATTGCAAAAGTGATGGAAAGTTTAAATAGAACAGTGAGTGCGTGCAGAGAACTAGAAATACAGTGACAAGAGAGAGACCCAAAAGAGACCCAGAGTAATCCCATTCCCACCTGAGGGTGCACCCAAAACCCCCAGGGCGCCTCCTTCCCCCCCGCCACTGCTAGGCTAGTCTCAGCTGGCCAGATCTGAGACTGCCCATCCCCCCGTGGCCTTGGGCCCAACCAGGCCCATGGCCGGGAGATCTTTTACCCAGTTACCAGGTGGCGAGGAGGAAGGAAAGAGGAAGTGCCAGACCCCGCCGTGAAACTTATAGTGGTGCAAGGGATCATGGTAGGAAATAACCTAATTTCCTGTGTCCACCCACTGGGCTGGACTTCTGGACACAGGAAACACCCCTGTAGCAGAGGACACCCAGCCCAAACTATGACAATTTACAAAGCAGTTTAGGGAATGCAGGTTTATATACAGAATGTACAGTATTTATAATATATACAGAAATATGCAACAAAGTAACACAGAAATGAGATTCCCTCCCCCCGTATGGAGGGAGGGTTTCCCCCTGTACCCCCTTCTCTCCCCTTTTTCCACAATGAGGGTTAGAAAGAGAGAAAAAGGAATAATTTGTTAATTAGAAGCAGTTATATGTGTAAGTATAGGCCTTATCTTTGCTCAAGGTCAGTCTGGCCAAAAGTCCAGAAGCTGTGAGCTGCCAACAGGAAGGGGGAGAAGTGCAAGACTGCCCACAAGTCTCTGCTGCACTCCAAGTTCAAAGGTGCTTTCTACCAATCTACCAATGAAATTAGTTTAGATCTGTCTTTTGTTTATAAACATTCGGCCACAATGTCCCCTTTCTTAAAGGGACAGCCTCAAATGGTCACAGTCCACCCCTTCTAAACAATTTCATTGGCTGTTCACACTGTCCATCCAATCCAAGACAATATTTACAGTTTATAAGCAAAGTTCATAGTCCATTCCGGATATACTCAGATGCAGATGATTCAAAAGTCCAAGAAAATCAGAAAATGAGAAAAATGGAAAACAGTTTATTCCTTCGTCAATGAAGCGAAGAAAAGGGAAACAGGGATTCTCAGGGTCTCTTAGTTGACTCAGGGCTCTCAGGGTTCTCAGGGTTCGTGCACCGTAGATCCCTCGTAGATTCTTCCTTTGGATGCGATGCAGCTGTACAACAGCTTGAAATCAACCTTTTTCAGCTAAAGTTAAATTTCTTTGTGGAATACACTGAATTTCACCATTCTCTTGCATTACCCAAGAAGTGTGACCCGGACCTTCAGCTGAAACCACCCCTCAGACAGGTTTAGCCTCTCCTGAGGGTGAAAATACCCAAACAGTTTTACCTAACAGATTCTTTTCTCTAACAACAGGAACTCTATCACCTTCTACTTTCTGTAGCAGATCTGAATGTGCAGGTCCAGCTCGGTTCACTGAACCTCTACTATTTACCAGCCAGGTTGCTTGTGCTAAATGTTTTTCCCAGTTTTTCAAAGACCCACCTCCCATGGCTTTAAGAGTGGTCTTCAACAAACCGTTGTAGCGTTCAATCTTCCCTGAAGCTGGTGCATAGTAGGGAATGGGGAATATCCACTCAATACCGTGCTCTTTGGCCCGGTTCTTTACAAGGTTGTTCTTGAAATGAGTTCCGTTGTCTGACTCAATCCTCTCTGGAGTTCCGTGTCTCCACAGGATCTGTCTCTCCAGACCGAGAATGGTGTTGCGTGCAGTTGCATGTGGAACTGGATAAGTTTCCAACCATCCACTGTTTGCCTCTACCATAGTAAGCACGTACTGCTTACCAGAACGAGAACATGGTAGAGTGATGTAGTCAATCTGCCAAGCTTCACCATACTTGTACTTGGACCATCTGTCACCATACCACAAGGGCTTAAGTCGTTTTGCCTGCTTAATAGCAGCACAAATGTCACAGTCATGGATGACTTGTGTGATAGCATCCATGGAAATGTCTATGGATCTGTCACGAGCCCATTGGTATGTTGCATCTCTGCCTTGATGTCCTGACGAATCGTGAGCCCACCGAGCTAAGAATATCTCACCTCGGTGTTTCCAGTCGAGATCAAGATTAGAGTCCATGTCTACTTGAGAAACTCTTGCAGCTAGATCTGCCTGATGGTTGTGTTGCTGTTCCTCAGTAGCTTTGCTCTTAGGAATGTGAGCATCAATGTCTCTCACCTTCACTGGAATTCTCTCGATTCGATCAGCAATGTCCTGCCATAGGTCGGCTGCCCAAATGGGTTTTCCCTTTCTCTACCAACCACTCTTCTTCCAGTTCTTTAGCCAACCCCATAGAGCATTGGCTACCATCCATGAGTCGGTGTAGAGATAAAGCTTTGGCCATCTCACACATTCAGCTACATAGAGAGCTAGCTGGACAGCTTTTACCTCTGCAAACTGACTGGATTCCCCTTCTCCATCCTTCGCCTCTGCAACTCGGAGTGTTGGACTCGACACTGCAGACTTCCACCTTCGCTTATTTCCAACAAGACGACAGGAACCGTCTGTGAACAAAGCATATTTCTTTTCATCATCAGAAAGGTCATTGTAAGGAGGAGCTTCCTCAGCACGAGTTACTTTCTCCTCTGGAGGTTTAGCACAGTTGGTACCTTCAGGCCAACTTGAGATCACCTCCACTAGACCAGGTCTTTCAAGATTTCCCATTCGAGCTCTCTGTGTTATCAGAGCCATGCACTTAGACCAGGTTGAGTTTGTGGCATGATATGGTGTGGAACCTTTGCCTTTGAACATCCAATGCAAGACTGATAATCTGGGAGCTAAAAGAAGTTGTGATTCAGTTCCAATCACTTCAGAAGATGCTTTTACTCCTTAAAAGGCAGCTAAAATTTCTTTCTCTGTTGGAGTATAATTAGCCTCCGAACTTCTGTAACCTCGACTCCAGAAACCAAGAGGTCGTCCACGTGTCTCACCTGGAGCTTTTTGCCACAAGCACCAGGTTGGACCATTGTCACTTGCAGCCGTGTACAAAATGTTCTTAATGTCTGGACCATCTCGGACAGGTCCCAGACCCATTGCTTGAACTACCTCTTGCTTTATCTGGCCAAAGGCTGCTTGTTGTTCAGGTCCCCAGTGGAAACTGTTTCTCTTTCGAGTCACATCATACAGAGGTTTCACAATCTGACTGTATCCAGGAATGTGCAGTCTCCAAAATCCCACTATCCCCGAGAAACGTAGGGTCTCTTGCTTGTTTGTGGGATTTGCCATGGTAGAGACTCTATTTACCACATCCACTGGAATGTGTCGGCGTCCATCCTGCCACTGCACTCCCAGAAACTGAATCTCTGTGGTAGGTCCTTTCACCTTGTCTTGCTTGATGGCAAAACCTGCATTCAGAAGAATGTCAATGATTTTGTTACCTTTCTCGAAGACTTCCTCAGAAGTTTTACTCCAGACGGTGATATCATTGATGAACTGGAGGTGTTCTGGACCAGAACCTTCCTCCAGAGCATCATGGATTACTGCATGACAGATGCTGGAGCTGTGGATCCAGCCCATTGGCAGTCTGTTGAAAGTGTACTGGATTCCTCTCCAGGTGAAAGCAAACTGAGGCCTGCATTCCTCTGCTATGGGAATAGAGAAAAATGCATTAGCAATGTCTATGGTAGCATACTATTTGGCCTCTTTGGATTCCAGCTCATACTGTAGCTCCATCATGTCTGGTACTGCTGCACTCATAGGTGGAGTTACTTCATTCAGGGCTCGGTAGTCGACTGTCAGATGCCACTCTCCATTCTGCTTTCACACAGGCCGCACAGGACTGTTGAAAGGTGAATGAGTTTTGCTGACGACTTTCTGACTCTCCAACTGACAAATCAGATTCTGAATGGGCAACAAAGAATCACGGTTGGTTCTGTATTGTCTGTGATGCACAGTCTGAGAAGCAACCGGCAATTTAATGTCCTGTATCTTGTGTTGTCCCACAACTGCAGATTCATCAGAAAGCTCAGGTCTAGCAGACAGCTTCAATTTTTGTCCATCAATTTCTACAGATGCTACTCCAAAAGCCCATTTGTAACCTCTAGGGTCTTTGAAACGCCCCTCTCTCAGAAAATCAATTCCCAAAATACAAGGTGCGTCAGGTCAGGTCACAACTGTATGCTTCCTCCATTGTTTACCAGTTAAACTTATATTATCCTCTACCTTACTTAACTCTTGAGATCCACCAGTGACTCCCAGAATAGTTATAGACTCTGATCCCAGATAATTCGATGGTATTATGATGCACTGAGCTCCTGTGTCAATCAAGGCCCTGTACTTCCGAAATTGTGAAGTGCCAGGCCACTGGATGTACACATCCCAATAGATTCTATTATCTCTGTTAATCGTCTCCTCCATCTGGCGGGAGGCAGGGCACCCCATGTTATGGAGAACTTGCCCACATGTGCATTGCGCACAGTGTGCCGTGTTGTAGCTCTGCATGTTATAACTGGAGCCACTGTTGGAGCTGCTGGTGTTGTTCCGGGGAACTGTGGAAGTAACAGCTACCCTTCTGGTATTGCTACCTCGGGTTCTGCCACTTTGCAGTTCTCCCAGTCTCCTGAAAAGATTAGAAGTTGGTTGGCCATCCCACCGGTTCATGTTCTCACCAAACTGATCACGCAGAGTTATCCAAATAGTTCTACGTGATTGCCTGGGCGGTCTGTTTTGATTTGATCTGTTTTGGAATGACCTCCTTGGAGGACGTGTATTCCTCACAGATGAAACTTGTATCCACCTGGAGGAAGAATTAGAATTATCTTTCTGTGCCAGCAGAGGCGAACACTGGATGGTTGGAAACTTATCCAGTTCCACATGCAACTGCACGCAACACCATTCTCGGTCTGGAGAGACAGATCCTGTGGAGACACGGAACTCCAGAGAGGATTGAGTCAGACAACGGAACTCATTTCAAGAACAACCTTGTAAAGAACTGGGCCAAAGAGCACGGTATTGAGTGGATATTCCATATTCCCTACTATGCGCCAGCTTCAGGGAAGATTGAACGCTACAACGGTTTGTTGAAGACCACTCTTAAAGCCATGGGGGGTGGATCTTTGAAAAACTGGGAAAAACATTTAACACAAGTAACCTGGCTGGTAAATAGTAGAGGTTCAGTGAACCGAGCTGGTCCTGCACATTCAGATTTGCTACGGAAAGTAGAAGGTGATAGAGTTCCTGTTGTTAGAGAAAAGAATCTGTTAGGTAAAACTGTTTGGGTATTTTCGCCCTCAGGAGAGGCTAAACCTGTCCGAGGGGTGGTTTCAGCTGAAGGTCCGGGTCACACTTCTTGGGTAATGCAAGAGAATGGTGAAATTCAGTGTATTCCACAAAGGAATTTAACTTTAGCTGAAAGAGGTTGATTTCAAACTGTTGTACAGCAACATCGCGTCCAAAGGAAGAATCAACGAGGAATCTACGGTGCACGATCCCTGAGATCCCTGAGAGCCCTGAGTCAACTAAGAGACCCTGAGAATCCCTGTTTCCCTTTTCTTTGCTTCGTCGGCGAAGAAGTGAACTGTTTTCCATTTTTCTCATTTTCTGATTTTCTTGGACTTTTGAATCATCTACATCTGAGCAGAGCCGGAATGGACTATGAACTTTACTCACTAACTATAAATGTCGTCTTCGATTGGATAGACAGTATGAACAGCCAATGAAATTGTTTAGAAGGGGTGGACTGTCACCGGCTGAGGCTGTCCCCTTTAAGAAAGGGAATATGGTGGATGGAAGTTTGTAAACGAAAAGAAGGATCTAAACTAATTTCATTGGAAGAGTGGGAGGAAGCACCTTCTGAACTGGGAGTGCAGGAGGGTATCCTGGGCACTCCGGCACTTTTATCTTCAGTCTTGCTTTCGCTCCTCTGCTGAACAGCAGCTCTCTGTGCTGGGCTTTCGGCCAAGGCTTTGGCCTTGAAACTGATAAGCATGGCCTGTATTAACTGCTTTCCAATTAACACATAACTGCTTCTTTTTTCTCTTTTCTCTCTTTTCTAACCTGCTCTGGGGAAAAGGGGAGAGAGGGGGAGAGGAGGTGGGGAACCCCCTCAGCAGAGGGGGAAACTCTCATTTCTGTGCTACTTTGTTGTATATTTCTGTATATATTGTAAATATTGTAAATCTTGTATATATTCCCCTGCATATCCTATATTGCTTTGTAAATATACAGCTCTCCTTGCTTTGCTAATTCAGCTGTGAGGGTTTTTTTTCTTTCCGTTCAATTTTTCCTTCCCTTTACTTTACAGGGGTGAGGGAGGAGGCTTTTTGGCCTTACCCTTCCAACCCTACGACAAGTTTCAATGGCTGAAACCAAAGAAACACATGTCATGCTATCCTCCAATTATCTCATTTGATCACTGAATTGGCCAACCGTAGGAGAAGCTCCACCATAATTTCTTGACACAATTCTGCTTGCCAGAATGTTTGCATAATTAGAAGGAGCAAGTTTAATGATCTTTTTAGCAAGACCAATACCCACAGGAATGTCATCAGGATTCAGTTTCATGTTCACCATAGAGTATCTCTCTAACAGCAAATTCTCTCAAGCGCTTAATTCCCTCATCTATGGTAGTCCAGGGTTTAGGATTCCATGGGAGATCATCTCGGGAAGGGTATCTCAGGGCAACCGCCATTAAAAGGCGTATCCGCAGATTAACCGTACCGAGAGCCCTGCCTAGATGTCTATCTATTCCATTATCCCTTGAAAGAGTTCCTAACTGAGCTGCTGACTTGTCTCCAACTGTTAGAGCTGGAGCACCTGCATCATAACACCTACTAAGCCAAGCTAGAACTGGCTCCTTATCTGCCCTGGTGTAATC
Source organism: Melanerpes aurifrons (assembly GCA_011125475.1). NCBI lineage: Eukaryota > Metazoa > Chordata > Aves > Piciformes > Picidae > Melanerpes > Melanerpes aurifrons. Next base: position 409,817 of record WWNC01000164.1, on the reverse strand, counting down.
TTTACGGACATTTCGTAATTCCTCACGTGATGACAAACATTCGGTAATATCATCTTCCTCTTCTTCTCCCTGAACTTTTTGTCCGAATAATCCTGCTGTCATTTTCTCAAGGATCTCTTTAAGCTGAGAACCACCTCTGCCAGCTCCTGACTTAACTGCATCTCTATCCTGTTTTGCTCTCACTAAATCAGCTAGATCTTTAAAACAAATCTTCTCTTCCTCCTCAGCAGGATCTTTTCTAGTAGAGGGCCCCTCACCAGGATCAGACTCCTGCTCTTCTCCTCCATTAGCTCCTGGATCAGCTTTGGTCTTTCCACTTTTAGTCTTTAAAACAGCCACCTTAACTGGAGCTCTGTTTGAATTTACAGCCACCTTAACAGAAGCTGACAGGTTCTCAGACAAATCAGCTGCTGGGGCAGTGACTTCTGGTCCCACCGAGAGAGTGGGCGGAACTGACTTTGCTCTGTTAATGGTCGACGGAGAAGAAGGAGGAGGAGAAGGAGCAGGCGCCATTTTGATATTTGCCGCCACCCCTGACAGCTTGCCAAAATCAGCCGCAAAGCCATTCAGCGCTGCTTTTCCAATTAACTTTTTACCCTTCTTTTTAACTGACACAGATTCTTCACATTCCTCATCACTAGATGTCTCTGGGACTGACCCAGAGCCACGCCACTTCCTTTTTGATCTAGTTTTAGTAACAAAAAGTGGTCTGGACACCTTTCTCTCCAGCCGCAGAGAAATCAGCGGATACATGATAATTATCACCAACAGCAGAATTATACACATGAAATAAATTTCCTTTGGATCCCAGCCATCACTTAAAGTTACTCTCTCCTCTGCCAGAATCTTAAACCCCTTTATCTCAATAGGGAGAGTGCTAGAGGTCACATTCTGTATCTCGCTGGCCACAAGAAATCCACGCATTTTCCCTACCAGAGTCTAACTCTATACATAAACCACAAATAAATTGTCCGCACCAAATATTTACCCAGGTAATCCAGAATCAAACCCAAACAATATCTGTAAACCAGAGCCCCAAAAATTGAAAAAAATAAATGCTCTAAAAACCACAGCACCTTCATGTTTGCTAATCCGGCTATAAAACACTAAAGCAATAAAGCAATAAATTAAGTTAATTATCTGCCCCACGTTGGGAAGCCAAAAAAAAAAATGTCGAGGGTTGAAGGGGAAGGCCTCAAGCCTTCTTCCCCCCCCCTGTAAGTAAAGGGAAGAAAATTGAAAGAGAAAAAAAAACCACAGCCGGATTAGCAAAGGATTTTGTGCTGTATTTACAAAGCAGTTTAGTAAATAGAGGGGAATATATACACAATTTACAGTATTTAGAATATATATACAGAAATATACAACAAAGTAACACAGGAATGAGATTCCCTCCTCTACTGAGGAGGGTTCCCCATCCCTGTACCCCCTTCACTCCCCCTTTTTCCCAGAGAGGGTTAGAAAGAGAGAAAAGGAATAATTGTTAATTAAAAGCAGTTATAATTAGAGCAAAATGTGTTAGTAAGTTTAGTACAGGCCTTATCGGTTCCAAGGTCAGTCTGGCCGAAAGTCCAGAAGCTGTGAGCTGCAGAAGGAGGGGGAGAAAATGCAAGACTGAGTGAGACCAGTCTCACTGGGAATCAAAACTGAAGGCAGTGCTCTGCTTCTCCACCAATGAAATTAGTTTAGACCTGTCTTGTTTATAAAACATTCGGCCATGGTGTCCCTTTGTTAAAGGCACTGCCTCAAACGGTCACAAGGACACAGTCTCAAGCTGCACCAGGGGAGGTTTAGGCTCAAGGTGCGGAGAAAATTCTTCACTGAGAGTGTTGTTAGGCATAGGAATGTGCTGCCCAGGGAAGTGGTGGAGTCACCATCCCTGGAGGTGTTCAAGAGGGGATTGGATGTCGCACTTGGTGCCATGGTCTAGTCATGAGGTCTGTGGTGACAGATTGGACTTGATGTTCTTTGAAGTCTCTTCCAACCTTGGTGAATCTGTGATACTGTGATATAGCAGAGGCACTTCACATTTGTGTTTAATTTAATGTAATTTTATTTTTGAATTATGCTTTATTTTAGTTTTTAATTTCATTTATTCTTTGCATTAGAGTTGCTTTTTAAAAATTTTATTTAATTTTATTTTTCATTTTACTTTATTTTCTTTTATTATTTTATTTTTATTTTATTTTCACTTTATTTTATTTTACTACTTTATTTTTATTTTATTTTACTACTTTATTTTTATTTTATTTTACTTTTTTATTTTTATTGTATTTTATTTTAATTTTTTAGTTTATTTTTTACTTTATTTCATTTGAGTATATTATTTTTACTTTAATTTTTATTATTATATATTACTTTTACTTTATTTTTCATTATTTCATTTTTTATATATACTTTATTTAATTTTCTTCTACTATTTTTACTTTCTTTATTTTATATATTTTATTTTGTGTTTATTTTATTTTTTTATTTTATTCTATTACTTTATTTTTAATTTTTTTCTTTATTTTATTAATTTATTTTTATTTTATTTTTTAATTTAATTTTTACTTTATTTTATTTTATTTTATATTATTTTATTATGGTTTGTTTTTACTTTATTGTATTGTTCTTTTATTACACCTGATTTGATTTGATTTCTTTTTCCAATGAGAGGTGTTTTTCCTCAGCCTGATGGGGCATGAAATGAGATGCCAGCCTGCACCATCAGCAGAGAAATAATTCACCTCCCCACTGTACACATCACAGGCAATGGGCTTACAGCAGTGTCCATGGCACAAGTGACCTCCAGGCTTTTACTTTGAAGGTATTTATCCTTTTCTTGATCGATTCCATAAGCCACTCTGATATTATTTGACTTACAGATATTTTGTGTCCAGAGAAACATCCTCTCCATGTTTCATTGGGGTGCTTAGCCTGGAGGAGGCTCAGGGGAGACCTTCTTGCTCTCTACAGCTGCCTGAAAGGAGATTGTAGCCAGGTGGGGGTTAGTCTATTCTCCCAGGCAGCCAGCGCCAGAACAAGAGGACCCAGTCTCAAGCTGTGCCAGGGGAGGTTTAGGCTGGAGGTGAGGAGGAAATTCTTCCCAGCAATAGAGATTTGCCATTGGAATGTGCTGCCCAGGGAGGTGGTAGAGTCACCATCCCTGGAGGTGTTCAAGAAAGGCTTGGATGTGACACTTGGAGCCATGGTTTAGTTAGTCAGGAGGTGTTAGGTATTAGGTAGTAGGTTGAACTTGATGATCTCTGAGGTCTTTTCCAACCTTATCGATTCTATGATTAAACTTCAGGGAGCTGCAGAGATCAATGAGGTCTCCCCCAGCTTCCCCTTCTCCAGGCTAAACACCCCCAGCTCCCTCAGCTGCTCCTCCCCAGCCCTCTTCTCCAGACCCTTCCCCAGCTTCCTTGCCCTTTTCTGGAGCTACTCCAGCCCTCAATGTCCTTCTGGGAGTGAGGGATTCAGGAGTGTTCCAGCAGGATCTGGGAAGGATGACGTAGTGTAGCCAGTGATATAAAGTCTGGCCCGTTATTTAGCTGCACCTTAACTCTAAAGTGTGAGGGGTCCCTGGCCATGGCAGGGCGGTTGGAAGTGGCTGATCCTTGAGGTCCCTCCCAACCCTAACAATTCTGTGATTCTATTGAAGGTTCCACTATAGAATTATTTCCCTGATCTACCCTCACCATGATCTGGGTCATTTAAAATACACTAAGCTGTGAGTTAGGGTTGTTCAGCCTGGAAAAGGTTCCAAGGAGACCTTAGAACAGCCTTCCAGTCTGTGACCGTTTGAGGCCCAACCCTACGACACAGTCCCTGAAGGGAACCTTCCAGTACCTACAGGAAAGCTGGGAGGGACTTGCAGTGTTAGGACAAGAGGCAATGGTTTGAAACTAGAGCAGGGTAGATTTAGGTTGGACATTAGGAAGAAGTTCTTTACTATGAGGGTGGTGACAGGCTGGAGCATGCTGCCCAGAGAAATTGTGGATGCCTCACATGCCTTCAAGTGTTTAAGACCAGCCTGGGTGAGTCTGGACAGCCTGGGTGTGACTGTTTGAGGCTGCGCCTTTAAGAAAGAGACAGTGCTGGGACACTATGGCTGAATGTTTTTGAATATTAACAAAAACAATCAGATATTCTAAACTAATTTCATTGGTGGATTGGTAGAATGCAGTTTTAGGTTTAGGTGCAGCTGGGATTTTCCTCTTGGTTTGCTCCTTTCCTTCTCCCTTTCCCGCTCGTCTGCTTCTGGGCTCCCTGCCAGAGTGACCCTGAACAGATAAGTCCCACTAACACTTTGCTTTAATTAATAACTGATCTTTTTCTCTCTTTCTAACCCTCTTTGGGGAAAAAGGGGAGAGAAGGGGGTACAGGGGGGGAACCCTCCTCTGGAAGAGGGAATTTCGTTCCTGTATGATTGTTTGTGTTTTTTTTTTACTTTGCTGTATATTTCTGTGTATATATTGTAAATACTGTAAATTGCGTACATATCCTGCATTTTCCAAAATTGCTTGTAAAATATAGCATTTTTCCTTTGCTTCTCCGGCTGGCTAGCTGTGGTTTTTTTTTTTTCTTCCTCTTTGTGGGGGAGAGGAGGCTAGGTCTTCTCTCTCAAACCCACCACGCTGGGCTTAGGGGGAGGCAGCTCTGCCCACTGCAAAGGGGCTGGAACTGGATACTCTTCAAGGTCCCTTCCAACTCAAACCATTCAAGAACACCAACTCATTAATCAACTCCTCCCTGTTATTCTGTTCATCCTTAGAGCAACAAATTTGGCCCCTTCTCAGCCTGGAGGAGAAAGATGCCTGACTTAGTGGTTAGCAGGAGAAATAACTGGTGCTAGATCCCTCCCCTGCTCCTGTGAAACTCATTTGCTCTTTGCACACTCCACAAATTATTGACAGTTCAGTTCATTTCATTATTGTTCTGTTCCCCCCCCCTTCTTTTAAGCTGCCCTCAGTTTTGTCCAGTTCCTTCATTCATTATTCATGGCTAATGAAGTCATTCATTATTCATGGCTAATGAAGAGTGCCGCTCTGAGCCCTGTGAATTCCAGGGAAACCCAGAGCATTGTTCGTGCTTGTATTGCACCGGACCCGGGACCACTGCGAGAGTCCTGTTGCTCCTTTAACCTCATTAAACGAGAATCCGCCGCCTAACGCAGCTGCATTCTCTCCCTGAGGCTGTTTGCATCAGCCCCGAGAACCACCGTGGTTGGGCCGACCCCCGTAGCTTCGCCTGCTTCCGTCGTTCGAGCCCGCCTACCGGCCACCGTCGTCCCGCCCTGCCGTGCGAGCCGACTTTATAGGGCCGACCCCACGGACCGACCCTGTCCAGGACCGATCCCTGTTGCCTGAAGGGAACTGAATATCGTTCACGTGCTTTCCACCCACTAGCACTCAGTTCGAAGTATCCGCGTCTAGCAGAGTAAGCGCTGACGCATAGACAGATTGTAATATTGCTGTGTATAGCCAGAAGCTGCCCGCGTCCCGCCGAGTCTCCATCTAGTGGCCAAGCGGCGGAACTGCACCCTTCGTTATATAAATACAGAAAGGGTTTGTAGATAGTTCAATTACGTTATAATCATAACACTAAGCCAGTTGTGGAATGTATTTCACGAACGTGCACTAGAACATGTATATAAGTTGGTGATTCATCGGTTATTAATAGTTTGATAATTAATAAAAATAATATTTTTCATAATTCATATTTCATATTAATAAATTTAATAACCTCTTCACCACAATATGGCGCAGCGAGCAGGGTGCACAGCTGTGAAATATTTCCATAACTTGGGATACAAAATTACAGCCCCAGACTTGGAATGGGCAAAATTAAATTGTAAAAATATAGATGGCATTTTCACAAAGCTAAGCGAACCCAGCAGCGAACACGCTGTCCTGATGGCATCTTGTATTATACAGATGCAGGAGGAAATTAAATTCTTTGACCAAAAAGTTTCCAAATTGGAAAGGGAACTGGCGAAGTCAGAGGCACAAAGCCAGAGACTTCATGATTTATTTGAGCTGCACATAAAAGAGACCATGTCTATCTTCAAGTCTCAATGGCAATCACATGCTACCTATGAAGTAGCCAGGGCACATGACCCACGAGAGCCAGGCTCTCCTATTCTGTCTGTTCCAGCTGACAGGCAGAAGCTAGCTGATTTTGATTCAGTAGCTGCCCAGCATCAGCACACGAGCAATGTTAGCTCACCCACACCAGACAGGTCAGCAGCTATAGCACCGGTGCAGCAAGCCAAGCCAGGCTCCACATCACCGGATGATAACAATGAAGCCACCAGCTTCAACCAACAACGAATCCCCAAGAAGAAGGTGAGATTCAACTTAGCATCACTAGATGACTCCAAAGCCAGCAGTGGACTGAGTTTCCCACAGCATGGCAGACCAAGGGATAACCAGGAAATAGAAGCTCCTGCAATAAGGTAGCCAAGCCGACTCGACAACAGTTTGCACAGCATCCCAGCAAGAGAGCTTACTACGATCCCAGAGACACACAGAGCACCACATCAGACTCAGATTCTGGATGTGAGTCTAGCTCACAGCATCACCGCAAACTGCGGAAGAGCCAAGCTGCTGTAGAAGCCAACGAGGCTGAACCCCGCAGCATCCTGAAAGCTAAGTTCCAGGAAAAGACCTCCAAAAGGGAGAGTTCCAGAAGGGACCACAGACCCAGTAAGGAGGGACACCGGCAAAAGGTATATACTGCCAGCTGTAAAGCGATACCGCATGGCCAGAGAAGGGAAGAGCAACGCTTTCAAGCATCCTCTTCCACCAACCCAGGCAGACATGAATACTGCATTGGAAAACAACACTCACGAGGTTCCTGCAACCCCAGTAGAGGGAATGAAAACATGCAGAGTGACAGGGAATACTCTAATTCACGAGATTCACCTGACTCACTAGATCCATGGTGTTGGGTACTCCTCAAAATGGAATGTCCCGAGGAAGTTGTATTTGGCTTGGAACCAAGGATGAGAAAGAAAGTAGCAAAAACGGTACTCACTAAGTTGATAAAAGAAGCAGTGGAAAGAGATTATTCCTCATCTCAATACTGAGGAAGTCCTGTCATAGTGACAGAGCCCATCCTATCAAGGGGGTGGGAAATTGACAAACTCCATAGACACTTTGATAGTTGCAGTGTATTATGGGAATCAAGCCCCATCACTCAGTCAAGGGGGTGGTGGGAGATAATTGAGAGTACCAATATTGGTTTCGGAGCAAACATTTGTTCCACACTGCTAAGACAGCTTGCTCTGTTAAGAGTACAGTTTAAAGTTTGTATACTGTTCATATAGTGCTAAGGTATTGTAAGTCACTGTGTTTGAAAATGTATTCTACCAAACAGATATGATACAGTTGAACCTATATGGGATAAACCTTGTTACGGGTAATCTATACTCGAGGCTTATACATGCCCATGGGCAAGGGGGTGGTAATGTGGTGAAGGCACATTATGCCCCAATACTGAATCTTGTCCCAGCATGTGGGCAAGTTCCCCCTCCCTCCAGGAGGAAGACAAAAGCCAAGGCATTAGCCAGGCTTGCACGCACCCAGCGCATGCAGCGCTCGTGCTGACACCAAGTATGGGCATAATTCTAGCTTCACGCTTTCTATAGGCTGAAGCCAGTTGCTTATGAGAGTGCCCATTGGTCAAGCCCAGCCTCGAGGAGTCTATAAGTATTACCCCAGTTGGTAAACACGTGGCCCCCTCATTTACTTTGTCTCTGTGCTTGCTCGAGAGAGTAACTCTCGAGCTGCAGCCTTTGCCATTGAGCTTATTGTTATTAGCTTCTGTTATACATGCATGCATACTGGAAGCCTCTGCATCGTTAAGAAGCCCAGAGGGAGGACCTTCGCTGAGCCTGAGGAGCTCAGCATTGCTACAACCAGTCGTGCCGATCGGAAAAGCCCATCGTGCCACCGGAGGACTGGACCAACCCCCGCGGGTAAGATCTGCCCAGTTGCCGGGGGAGAAGGGACTTGATTAATACCGAGTCCGTGTATGCCTAACCCCGCCGTGCGGGAGAGGAGCCGCCGAGTGCCGCTCTGAGCCCTGTGAATTCCAGGGAAACCCAGAGCATTGTTCGTGCTTGTATTGCACCGGACCCGGGACCACTGCGAGAGTCCTGTTGCTCCTTTAACCTCATTAAACGAGAATCCGCCGCCTAACGCAGCTGCATTCTCTCCCTGAGGCTGTTTGCATCAGCCCGAGAACCACCGTGGTTGGGCCGACCCCGTAGCTTCGCCTGCTTCCGTCGTTCGAGCCCGCCTACCGGCCACCGTCGTCCCGCCCTGCCGTGCGAGCCGACTTTATAGGGCCGACCCCACGGACCGACCCTGTCCAGGACCGATCCCTGTTGCCTGAAGGGAACTGAATATCGTTCACGTGCTTTCCACCCACTAGCACTCAGTTCGAAGTATCCACGTCTAGCAGAGTAAGCGCTGACGCATAGACAGATTGTAATATTGCTGTGTATAGCCAGAAGCCGCCCGCGTCCCGCCGAGTCTCCATCTAGTGGCCAAGCGGCGGAACTGCACCCTTCGTTATATAAATACAGAAAGGGTTTGTAGATAGTTCAATTACGTTATAATCATAACACTAAGCCAGTTGTGGAATGTATTTCACGAACGTGCACTAGAACATGTATATAAGTTGGTGATTCATCGGTTATTAATAGTTTGATAATTAATAAAAATAATATTTTTCATAATTCATATTTCATATTAATAAATTTAATAACCTCTTCACCACACCAGGTACTAAGATGTCAGCATGTAGGAGGTGAGAGGATGCAGCAGGGTAGTGAAGCCCTCCTTCGATCTGTGCCTGCTGCCACAGCATACATTGACCTTGCTCATTCCATTAACACTTGCTCACAGTGGGCTCTGTCCAAGGCAGGAAGGTGAGAAATAGAAGGGATTAAATAGAAGGGGGATGAAACCTGTCCCAGTGTGGGCTGCCCATTGCCAAGCTAATCATAGAATTGTCAGGGTTGGAAGGGACCTCAAGGATCAGCCAGCTCCAACCCCCCTGCCATGGCCAGGGACACCTCACACTGCAGCAGGTTGCTCACAGCCACATCCAGCCTGGCTGCAAACACCTCCAGGCAGGAGGCTTCCACCACCTCCCTGGGCAACCTGTGCCAGTCTCTCACCACCCTCATGGGGAACAACTTCTTCCTCACATCCAATCTCAATCTCCCCACTTCTAGTTTTCCTCCATCCCCCCCAGTCCTATCACTCCCTGACACCCTCAAAGTCCCTCCCCAGCTTCCTTGGAGTCCCCTGCAGAACCTGGAAGGCCTCAGTCTTCACTGCAAGGGCCTCTAGCCACACTCCTGATGTTATGGAAGACAAAGCCAGGGACGGGGAGGAAGAACTGCCCATTGTAAGTGCATATCAGGTTCGTGATCACCTGAAGAACCTGAAAGTGTTCAAGTCCATGGGACCCGACGGGATACACCCACGGGTACTGAGAGAACTGGCAGATGAGGTTGCTAAACCCCTCTCTATTATATTTCAAAAGTCATGGCAATCAGGTTGTAGTGGTTTGAGCCTTAGCTGAGAGTTAAAAGCTCAAAAGGGAAAAGGCTGAGAATCTCTTCCCCACTCCCCCCCACCTCCTCCTTCCAAACAGGGAGAGGAGGGAAAAAAAAGGGGTAAGGAGCAAATCCACTAAGCAACAATCTGGAGTCAGCTTGGAAGTAGAAAGGCAAATAATTTTTTTTCCTTCAAATTATATATACATATATAACAATAACAGGAAAAAAACAAGGTTCTACAAGGGCAAGGAACACGAATGGATGGGAGTGGGACAGGAAAAAAATAATAATACAAAACCAGTCTTTCTCTGAGGAGGTGCAGAGGCAGCAGGGAAAAGGATCAGGTCCGGCCACATGGCTGAGGAGCAGGAGGGCAGCTGCAGTAGCTCTCATCCAGCAGAGGCAGGAGCCAAAAAGGAGATCCAACTGCTATGATGTCCTGCTTTTTATACCCTAGCTGGGCAGGGAGGGGGAAGTGGAACAGACTCAGCTTTCCCAGGGGGGAAACGCCCTTCAGGGAGTGTAAAGTACCCACAAGCCCTCCACCCTGCTTTCTTCTTTTGTTTTCAGAAAGAGGCGTTAACCCACCACACTGGTGAAGTCCCCACAGACTGGAAAAGGGGAAACATTGCCCCCATCTTCAAAAAGGGTAAGAAGGAGGAACCAGGGAACTACAGGCCAGTCAGTCTCACCTCTGTGCCTGGAAAGATCATGGAGCAGATCCTCCTGGAGTCACTACTCGCTCAAAAGAATAGTGAAGAGGTGATTGGGAACAGTCAGCATGGCTTTGCCAAGGGCAAATCCTGCCTGACCAACCTGGTGGCCTTCTATGAGCAGGTGACAAAATTAATAGATGAGGGGCGAGCAACTGATGTCATTTACCTGGACCTGAGCAAAGCCTTCGACACTGACCCGCACCACATCCTGGTCTCCAAACTGGTGACACATGGGTTTGATGGGTGGACCACTAGATGGATAAGGAACTGGCTTGATGGCCGCACCCAAAGAGTGGCTGTCAATGGCTCCATGTCCCAGTGGAGGCCAGTGACAAGCGGAGTCCCTCAGGGATCAGTCCTGGGACCTGTCTTGTTCAACATCTTTGTGGGTGACATGGACAGTGGCATTGAGTGCACCCTCAGCAAGTTTGCTGATGACACCAAGCTGTGTGGTGCAGCAGACACGCTGGAGGGAAGGGAGGCCATCCAGAGGGACCTTGACAGGCTGGAGAGGTGGGCACAAGCCAACCTCATGAAGTTCAATAAGAGCAAGTGCAGGGTCCTGCATCTGGGTCGAGGCAATCCCAGGCACAAATCCAGGCTGGGCAGTGACTGGCAGGAAATCAGCCCTGAGGAGAGAGACTTGGGGGTGCTGGTGGACAAAAAGCTCAACATGAGCTCTCAATGTGCACTTGCAGCCTGCAAAGCCAATCAGATCCTGGGCTGCATCAGGAGAAGTGTGGCCAGCAGGTCGAGGGAGGTGATCCTCCCCCTCTACTCAGCCCTGGTGAGACCCCATCTGGAGTGCTGTGTCCAGTTCTGGAGCCCCTATTACAAGAGGGATGTGGAGGTGCTGGAACGTGTCCAGAGAAGGGCCACGAGGATGATCAGAGGGCTGGAGCACCTCTCCTATGAGGACAGACTGAAGGAGTTGGGGCTGTTCAGTCTGCATAAGAGAAGGCTCCGAGGTGACCTAATTGTGGCCTTCCAGTATCTGAAGGGGGCCTACAGGAAGGCTGGGGAAGGACTTCTCAGGATCTCAGGTAGTGATAGGACTAGGGGGAATGGAATGAAGCTGGAGGTGGGGAGATTCAGGCTGGATGTGAGGAGGGGGTTCTTCACCATGAGAGTGGTGAAACCCTGGAATGTGTTGTCCAGGGAGGTGGTCGAGGCCCCGTCCCTGGGGGTGTTTAAGAGCAGGCTGGATGAGGCTCTGTCCAGCCTGATCTAGTGTGGGGTGTCCCTGCCCATGGCAGGGGGGTTGGAACTAGATGATCCTTGTGGTCCCTTCCAACCCTGACTGATACTATGATACTATGATAGAATAGAATAGAATAGAATAGAATAGAATAGAATAGAATAGAATAGAATACAATACAATACAATACAATACAATACAATACAATAAACCAGGTTGGAAGAGACCTTCAAGATCATCGTGTCCAACCTATCATCCAACACTACCTAATCAACTAACGTATGCAACCAAGCACCCTGTCAAGTCTCCTCCTGAACACCTCCAGTGATGGTGATTCTACCACCTCCCCGGGCAGCCCATTCCAATGGGCAATCACTCTCTCTGTGTAAAACATCCTCCTGACCTCCAGCCTGAACCTTCCCTGGCGCAGCCTGAGACTGTGTCCTCTTGTTCTGATGCTGGCTGCCTGGGAAAAGAGACCAACCTCTGCCTGTTTACAACCCCCCTTCAGGTAGTTGTAGAGAGCAATAAGGTCACCCCTGAGTCTCCTCCTCTCCAGGCTAAGCAGCCCCAGCTCCCTCAGCCTCTGCTCATAGGGCTTGTGTTCCAAGCCCCTCACCAACTTCGTTGCCCTTCTCTGGACACGCTCCAGCAAGTCAACATCCTTCCTAAACTGAGGGGCCCAGAACTGGATACAGTACTCGAGGTGTGGCCTAACCAGTGCAGTGTACAGGGGCAGAATGACCTCCCTGCTCCTGCTGGCCACACTGTTCTTGATGCAGGCCAGGATGCCATTGGCCCTCTTGGCTGCCTGGGCACACTGCAGGTTCATGTTCAGCCTACCATCAACCAGCACCCCCAGGTCCCTCTCTGCCTGGCTGCTCTCCAGCCACTCTGACCCTAGCCTGTTGCACTGCATGGGGTTTCTGTGACCGATGTGCATAACCCGGCACTTGGATGTGTTAAATCTCATGCCGTTGGATTCTGCCCATCTGTCCGGCCTGTCGAGGTCTCTCTGCAGAGCCTCTCTACCCTCCAGCAGATCAACTTCTGCCCCCAGCTTGGTGTCGTCAGCAAATTTACTGATGATGGACTCAATGCCCTCATCCAGATCATCAATAAAGATGTTGAAGAGGATGGGGCACAGCACTGATCCCTGGGGGACTCCACTAGTGACTGGCCGCCAGCTGGATGTGGCACCATTCACCACCACTCTCTGGGTTTGGCCATCCAGCCAATTCCTAACGTAGCTCATAGTGCTGCTGTCCAAGCCATGGGCTGACAGCTTGGCCAGGAGTTTTCTATGGGGGACGGTGTCAAAGACCTTGCTTAGTTCGGATGAGTTCTGTCACTGCTGACCAAACCTTTTTTAGGTCCTTTGTCCCCTTTGTGAAGCAGAGGGCTCCTCACACACACACTCAAATTACTAAATATGTCAATTTCAGAGATGATCAGAGGAACAAATGATAATTTATCATTATAGAAAGTCAGATGGATGCAACTTTTCATCATGGCTGTTGGGCAGCGATGGCAAAGGGCTGCATGAGGGAAAGTGAAATATTGTGGCTTTAAGATTTAGCAGGCATGGAAGTGAAACCTCACCTGAAAGGGGTCAGAGAGTCAGAGAATCATGGAATGGTTTGGGTTGGAAGGGGCCTTCAAGATCATGCAGTTTCAATCCCCCTGACATGGGCTGGGACACCTCCTGCAAGACCAAGGTGCTCAAGGCCTTGAACACCTCCAGGGAGAGGGCATCCTAAAACCAGGCTGGATGAGACTTTGAGCAACCTGGGCTCATGGAAGGTGTCCCTGTCCATGGCAGGGAATTGGAACTGGATGATCTTGAAGGTCCCCTCTAACCCAAATCATTCCATGTTTCTATGATTCTGTGATTGCATGATCCTATGATTTTATGGTTCTAGGGAGCTGGAGCTGCTCTGCTCTGAGGACAGACTGAGGGAGTTGGGGTAGTTCAGTGTGGAGAACAGAAGGCTCCAAGAAGACCTAATTGTGGCCTTCCAGGATCTGAAGGGGGATCCATGAAAGCTGGGGAAGGACTTTTGAGAGTGTCAGGGAGTGATAGGACTGGGGGAGATGGAGCAAAAGTAGAAGTGGGGAGATTGAGATTGGATGTTAGGAAGAAGTTCTTCCCCATGAGGGTGGTGAGAGACTGGCACAGGTTGCCCAGGGAGGTGGTGGAAGCCTCATGCCTGGAGGTTTTTTTTCAGGCCAGGCTGGATGTGGCTGTGAGCAACCTGCTGTAGTGTGAGGTGTCCCTGGCCATGGCAGGGGGGTTGGAACTGGATGAGCCTGGGGGTGCTGATAGACAGCCACCTAAACATGAGCCAGCAGTGTGCCCAGGTGGCCAAGAGGGCCAATGGCGTCCTGGTCTGCATTAGGAATAGTGTGGCCAGCAGGAGCAGGGAGGTCATTGTGCCCCTGTACTCTGCATTGGTTAGGCCGCACCTTGAGTACTGTGTCCAGTTCTGGGCCCCTCAGTTTAAGAAGGACATTGAGACACTTGAAGGTGTCCAGAGAAGGGCAACAAGGCTGGGGAGGGGTCTGGAGCACAGCCCTGTGAGGAGAGGCTGAGGGAGCTGGGATTGTTTAGCCTGGAGAAGAGGAGGCTCAGGGGTGACCTCATTGCCCTCTACAACTACCTGGAAGGTGGTTGTAGCCAGGAAGGGGTTGGTCTCTTCTCCCAGGCAACCAGCACCAGAACAAGGGGACACAGTCTCAAGCTGCGCCAGGGGAGGTTTAGACTCGAGGTGAGGAGGAAGTTTTTCACCGAGTGAGTCGTTCGTCATTGGAACGGGGTGCTCAGGGAGGTGGTTGAGTCATCGTCCCTGGAGGTGTTCAAAAGGAGATTGGGCGTGGCACTTGGTTCCATGGTCTAGTCATGAGGTCTGTGTTGATAGGTTGGACTCGATGATCCCCGAGGTCCTTTCCAACCTAAGTTATACTGTGTTACTGTGATACTGTGAGCCTTGAGGTCCCTTCCAGCCATGACAATTCTGTGATTCTGGGATTCTATGATTCTGGGGTTCTGTGAGTCTATGGTTCAATGATTTCATGATTCTATGATTCCCTGGTTCTGTGACTGTATGATCTTATACTTCCACAATTCCATGATCTTTCCCTCAGACCAAGACTGAGCTCATTACTGAGCTTGGTCTCCACTGTTTTCAAGCCCAGTGAGGAACCTCTGTGATCACTGCCAAGGGAATCAGCATTCTCCCCTCTCTAGTTAAAATGCATAACCTATCACACATCACTTGCCTCACACTGAGGCCTCTGTCCCCACTGGCTCAAGGTAGAGCAAACCCTTCCCTTTGGGGGGGGGTGAGAGCTCAGTCCCACCCAAGCTATCTGCCAGAGAATGGAGATGTCACTGGAGCCTATTAGCTCCACAGGCAGGAACACATATGTTTGCTCACTGAGCAGCTATTACTCGAGGGAATAAAGGGTACTGGCACTCCAGTCTTTAAATCCTCCACATAGAAGGAAACACCACCTGGAGCAGGAAATGATCCAGGGACAAGCAACCAAAGAGAAAAGGGTGGGTGGAAAGGAAGCAGGAAGAGATCTATTGAAGGGAGAAATGTCTCTCATGTTCTTGCCAGCTGCTTTTTCTTGCTGTTGAAATGCAGGTTTGTTCTCTGTTCCTCTTCATGCTTTGGGGGGTGGGGAGGGTTGGGTATCTCTCTGTGTGTAGGATCTTCAATCTGCTGCATTTGCCCCCACAGAAGGTGGGAGCCAGCCCACGAAACTCAGTCGCTCCCCAAACCATATGGGAGGCTCAGGAGAGGAGGTGGGGAAAGAATGTGAGGGGCTCAACCCCAACAGGATGTTGAGCAGTGGTATATCCTTTGTAACACAGCAGCAAGCAGATCCTGAGTCTTTATCCCAGTGTTGCAGTTTGAGCTAGGTGCCCCCCTGCAATGTTTACTTCCTGTGTCCAGAAGTCCAGCCCAGAGGGGTGGACACAGGAAATTATGTAGTATTTCCTACCACAATCCTTTGCACCACTATAAGATCCAGTGCGGAGTCTAGCACGCTCTCTTTTCTTCCTCCTCCGTCAGCCGGTAACTGGGGGCTTACTAGGCCCAAGGCCATGAGGGGATGGGCAGACTCAGATCTGGCCAGCTGAGACTAGCCTAACAGTGGGAGGAGGAAGAAGGAGCCCTGGGGGTCTCGGGTGTACCCTCAGGTGGGGATGGGATCTCTCTGGGTCTGTTTTGGGATTTTTCTTTGTCACTGTGCTTTTGGCTTTCTGTAAAAGTTCACTGCTTTCTATTTAAACTTTCCATCACTTTTGCAATCCGTTTGTCTGAGTGTTTATTGTTGCCAGGGGTGGGGAAGGGGGTTGCCTCAACCCAGCACATTCTTGGTAGCAGAGGATGGTTGTGGTGGGCAGGGGGTCTGCCCCCAACCCCTTTACATTCTTGGCGAGCCAGCCAGGAGTAGGAGTTGGTTATTGTGGTTACTCTGCAGATCGGATTGCAAAAGATAAGAGAGTTTAAATTTAGTTCTGGGCGTCGTTTTGTTTTTTTGGCAGTTGGGGGCTCAAGTGGTGTTGTTGGGGCGATTGTGTTAAGTTCTTGTGGATTGCAGGGGGACACCTGGTGCGTGGCCGGTGGCACAGAGTCCCTCCTGCTATTTCAAGCAGGGGTGGTTCTTAACCATCGGAATTGGGGCACCGCTTGAGAATGCGGGACCTGCCCTTCCTACACCTTTATTCTCTGCGGAGCGGCAGAAGCGGCAGGGAGTGAAGTGGGGGAGGGGGCAGTGGTGAGCAGATCAAAGTCAGGTCCATTTTCGCTGCGGGGTAGGGTCAGCCACGGCGAGCGGGCGAGCTCGGCTCCCTATGGGCGAAGGGGGGCTCCAGTTGGAAAGCTGTTCTCAAGGGCCCTGAGGATGCGTTTATGGCTTTTGCTGGAGGAGGCGTTTCAATGCCCGAGGGGTGGAGGCGATTTTGATTCTGTACCACGGCGATAGAGGTGGCCGGAGCCCTCCTGTATGCTCGGGCGGCGGCGGGCCCGGCCGTGCGCTCGGAGCAGCGACGGCGGTCCCCGGCCGTCCACTTGGGCTGCGGTGACGGTGAGCACGGCCGTGCGCTCGGTGCGGCAGCGGCGGTGCTGGCCGTGCACTCGGGCTGTGGCGAAGCTGGCCCTAGTCTCTTCGCCGACCTTTTCTGACGAGTTCCGAAAATGGCGCCGAGCAACTGGCTCCACCTCTCTTCTTCTCAGTAGGTTGTGGTGCAGCCCCTCCCTCTTTCGGGGGAGGGTTGTGTGGTTGGATGCTGTCACGTATTGGTACGCGAACGCCTAGTGGGAAGGCGGTGTACTGTGATATGCATCTGTATAGCCTCGGGCCACGACTGGAAGCGGTCAGCACTAGGCTTGGGATAGGTCCGTGCAGGGTTGTGAAAGGCTCAGCGTGCTGTTTTCCTGGAGGGGTGGAGAAACAGTTAGAGCCTGATTGTTCTAACTGGCTTGCCCCAGGGGTGGAAATATGCCGCTAAGTAAATAGAGATGGGAATAATGATTTGGTTGAGAAGTTGTGAGGTTCCTTCCAGGTGACCAGGATGTCCAACGGATCCATGAAGAGCCTGCACCGCAGAAGAGTGAACTCTGCATCGCTGGGAGGTTCCATTAGATGAAGGAAGAAGAACTGGAATGGACTGACACTTGAGCCTGAATGAGAGACTGTTTGGGTGCACGCCCAGATGAAGATACGGACTTCGCCGAACATGTCATGAGAAGATTTCTGATTTAATGATGTGTTTGGGTGCAAAGATTGTGGTATGAAATAAGGGGTGGTGTGTTGCAGTTTGAGCTAGGTGCCCCCCTGCAATGTTTACTTCCTGTGTCCAGAAATCCAGCCCAGAGGGGTGGACACAGGAAATTATGTAGTATTTCCTACCACAATCCTTTTCACCACTATAAGATCCAGTGCGGAGTCTAGCACGCTCTCTTTTCTTCCTCCTCCGTCAGTCGGTAACTGGGGGCTTGCTAGGCCCAAGGTCATGAGGGGATGGGCAGTCTCAGATCTGGCCAGCTGAGACTAGCCTAGCAGTGGGAGGAGGAAGAAGGAGCCCTGGGGGTCTCGGGTGTACCCTCAGGTGGGGATGGGATCTCTCTGGGTCTGTTTTGGGATTTTTCTTTGTCACTGCGCTTTTGGCTTTCTGTAAAAGTTCACTGCTTTCTATTTAAACTTTCCATCACTTTTGCAATCCGTTTGTCTGAGTGTTTATTGTTGCCAGGGGTGGGGAAGGGGGCTGCCTCAACCCAGCACACCCAGCCTGCCAGAAGGCCTTTTTCAGTCAGGGATTACACCATCAAAGCATCTCAGCATCACTCAGTGGTGTTGATATGGGCGGGGGAGGGAAAGAGAGAAGAAAATAATAATTAAAGCAAAAATAATAGAAATGGTGGGAATAAAACATCTACCAGAGGAGCAGAGATTTCATTACACACACACTCCCCCCAAAAAAAAAAAAGTAATAAGGAACAAACAAAACAAACCAAGAAGACAAAACTACCAACCGAACCCAAACCTCACATGTTGCCTTGCAGGAAATCCTGGCCCCAAAGTCAAAGTCTAATCCAAATCGCTCAGGAGACCAAGGTTTTGGAACAAGGCCACCTCAGAGTTCCCATATGAAAAGGTTGTTGTTGGTTTCTGCTGCAGCAGCAGAAGCAGCAGCAAAGGTTGTGGCTGCAGCAGCCACCTTGCCTCCCAGGATTTGATCTTTTTTCCTGTTTTTTGTTTTCTCTCACCAATGTCTTTAATTATCAACCTCAAATATCCATTGTGCCCAGTGTCCAGAAGCCAGCTATTGTTTCCTGCTTCTTCTGCAGCTTTAATGAGACTTTCTGGAGTGGATGTGGCCATATGGCAATGACAGGGTCTGATTTCCATCATAATGCCAAATGGAAATGAAGGCTGAGGAGGGCTGCACGAAGCCTAGAGAAACAGCCTCAAGACCAGGTCACTCTGTTCCCCACTATGGGAGGGTAAGCTTCCAAACCTCTGCCAGCTTTTGGGGAGCCCATGCAGGGGGACTCCAAGCCAGAAGCCTTCAGTGAGGCAGGGTTGGGCTGGGAGCACAAGCCAGCCCCCAGCTTCAACCACAGAACCACAGGCCAAGGCCAAGTGCGTGAGGGTCAACAAGTTCAGGTGTTGGGTCCTGTCCTTGGACCACAACAACCCCAAGAAGGCTCCAGGCTTGGGGAGTGGCTGGAAAGCGCCCTGCAGAGAAAGCCCTGGGGGTGCTGAAGGACAGCAGCTGAAGGTGAACCAGGGAGTGCCCAGGTATCCAAGAAGGACATCATCAACCTGGCCTGGACAGAATAGAATAGAATAGAATAGAATAGAATAGAATAGAATAGAATAGAATAGAATAGACCAGGCTGGAAGAGACCTTCAAGATCATCGTGTCCAACCTATCATCCAACACCACCCAACCAACTAAACCATGCAACCAAGCACACTGAAAAGTCTCCTCTTGAACACCTCCAGCGATGGTGATTCCACCACCTCCCCGGGCAGTCCATTCCAATGGTGTGGTGGGTTGGAAGGGTAAGGCCAGGAAGCCTCTTCCCTCCCCCCGAAAAGTAAGGGGAAAGAAAAATTGAAGGGAAAGGAAAAAAAAAAACTCACAAGCTGAATTAGCAAAGCAGTGGAGCTTTATATTTACAAAGCAATGTAGGATATACAGGGGAATATATACAAATTTACAGTATTTACAATATATACAAAGATATACAATAAAGTAACACAGAAATGAGAGTTCCCCCCCCCTTTGCTGAGGGGGGTTTCCCACCTCCGCTCTCCCCTCTTTCCCCCTTTCCCCAGAGTGGGATAGAAAAGAGAGAGAGAGAGAGGAAAAAAAAAGTTAAAAGCAGTTTTGTGTTAATTGGAAGCAGTTAATACAGGCCTTATCAGGTCTTCAAGGCCGAAACCTTGGCAGAAAGCCCAGCACAGAGAGAGCTGCTGCACCGTGGAGAGGCGGAAGCAAGACTGAAGATAAAGTTCTGGAGTGCCCAGTTCACTCCCAGTT
The DNA here is from genome assembly GCA_011125475.1 of Melanerpes aurifrons. NCBI lineage: Eukaryota > Metazoa > Chordata > Aves > Piciformes > Picidae > Melanerpes > Melanerpes aurifrons. The sequence goes on along the minus strand of WWNC01000164.1, from coordinate 390,276 downwards.
CACTCCCAGTTCAGAAGGTGCTTCCTCCCACTTCACCAATGAAATTAGTTTAGATTATTCTTTCCGTTTACCAACTTCCGTCCACCATATTCCCTTTCTTAAGGGGGCAACGTCAACCGGTCACAAATGGCCAATCACTCTCTCTGTGTAAAACATCCTCCTGACCTCCAGCCTGAACCTCCCCTGGAGCAGCCTGAGACTGTGTCCTCTTCTTCTGGTGCTGCCTGCCTGGGAAAAGAGACCAACCTCTGCCTGTTTACAACCCCCCTTCAGGTAGTTGTAGAGAGCAATAAGGTCACCCCTGAGTCTCCTCTTCTCCAGGCTAAGCAGCCCCAGCTCCCTCAGCCTCTGCTCATAGGGCTTGTGTTCCAAGCCCCTCACCAACTTCGTTGCCCTTCTCTGGACACACTCCAGCAAGTCAACATCCTTCCTAAACTGAGGGGCCCAGAACTGGATACAGGACTCGAGGTGTGGCCTAACCAGTGCAGTGTACAGGGGCAGAATGGTCTCCCTGTTCCTGCTGGCCACACTGTTCTTGATGCAGGCCAGGATGCCATTGGCCCTCCAGGCTGCCTGGGCACACTGCAGGTTCATGTTCAGCCTACCATCAACCAGCACCCCCAGGTCCCTCTCCACTTGGCCGCTCTCCAGCCACTCTGACCCCAGCCTGTAGCACTGCATAGGGTTGTCGTGGCCGATGTGGAGAACCCTGTCCTGCTAGTAAAAATTGAGGCAAAGAAGGTGTTAAGTACCTCTACCTTTTCCTCATCCTTTGTTACAACTTTCCCCTCCATGTCCACCAAGGAGTGGAGGTTGTCCTTGCCCTTCCTCTTGCTATTAATGTATTTATAGAAGGACTTTTTGTTGTCCTTCACAGCAGAGGCCAGTCTAAGCTCCAAAAGTGCTTTTGCCACCCTCATTTTCTTCCTACAAGACCTAGCAACTTCCTTAAACATTCCGTCAGTTACCTCCCCTCTCTTCCAAAGGTGATACACCCTCTTTTTTTCCCTCATTTCCATTAAAAGTTCATGAACCATCCAGACTGACCGTCTGCCCTGGCGGCTCATCTTCCGGCACATTGGCAGAGCCTGTCCCTGCGCCTTCAAGAATTCTTCCTTGAAGTAGGTCCTGCTTTCCTGGACCCCTTTGTTTTTAAGGGCTTTATCCCAAGGAACCCTCTGAATTAGTTCCTTATGTAACCTGAAGTCCGCCCTCCGGAAGTCCAGAGTGGAGGTCTTCTTGCTGCCCCTCTTAGCTTGACCGAATACTGAAAATTCAATTATCTCGTGGTCACTGGCCCCTAAATACCCTCTGACCACCACATCACCCACCAGCCCTTCCCTATTGGTGAAGAGGAGGTCAAGCATAGCCTTGCCCCTGGTAGGCTCTCGCAGCACCTGGGATAAGAAGCTGTCCTCCATGCATTCTAGGAACCTCCTAGATTGCCTCCTCTCTGCTATGTTAAGATCCCAGTCGATATCAGGCAAGTTGAAGTCGTCCATGAAAACAAGGTCAGGTGATCTTGTGGCAGCGTTGTCTGGGTCCGGAGAGGGAAAGAGACTCAAGTTGTTTTAGAACATTCCTGTGATGTGAAATTAGAGGCAGAAATGAGGCCAAAATATCAACAGCTAGACTATTTATTACATAAATTACATAAATAAAGTGGACATAAGAAGGGGAGAGGGAGAAAATAGAGAGGGAGAGAGAGTAGAGAGAGAGAAGAGGAAAGGAATTATATTACCACACCCCTCATCCCCCCCAAGACAGTTTGAGTCTGTCGAGGAAAGGTGCTGCAGGAGATGTTGGATTGGTACAGGAACGGTGCTGAGGCTCTGGCTGGAGAAGAGCTGTGGTCCTCTGGGGAGATGTTGGATTGGTACAGGAACGGTGCTGAGGCTCTGGCTGGAGAAGAGCTGTGGTCCTCTGGGGAGATGTTGGGTTGGTACAGGAACGGTGCTGAGGCTCTGGCTGGAGAAGAGCTGTGGTCCTCTGGGCAGCCTGGGTCTGTAGAGCAGCATTTTCCCGACTTTCCCTTCTCAGCGACATGGTCCGTCTCCTGTGTTTTCCTTCATCTCCGTTTTTCTTCTGGGTTTTCCTTCCTTTAATCATCCAGTCCGGGAGACACAGTCCTCCACATTTTCCTTCTGCGTTTTTCTTCTAAAATAGCCAGTAGTGGTTCCAGTCTTTTATATAGTTTTTAGTCCTTAGGTATGTGTCCAAGTATTGTCCCTCAGGAATTCAGGGGCCAGGAAAACATCCTTAGGTAAATGTCCTGGTATCATTCCCCCGGAAATCTTTCTGTGCAGTTCTGTGTTTGGGCAAGAGATCTGGATGGGGGGTGGAGGGGGCCCTCTGCCTCCTCCGTCTCCCTCCAGACAAACCCCCACACTCATTAACAGGTGGTGAACCCATTGTCTACCCTTTCCAGGGTACTTGATGGGTGGAGATTATCTTGTCCTGAAAGCGTGAATGGCTGGGTCATTGTTGTAGGCCAGCTGTGGCCCAGTGAGCAATGTTATCTTTGCACCTTCCAAGAGTCCTTCTAGTGGCTCTGCCCAACACATATTGTCTGGGCAAACAGCAAGTGATTTTATCTTTGTTGAGTCACACCAAGAGAGACAAACTTTTAGTCTCTCACAAGCCTTAAGCTGCCAGGCCCTTCCCCCCCCACTGTGAGTAGAGGGAAAGAAAGGTGAAAGGGAAAAAAAAACCTCACTGCCGGATTAGCAAAGGAGTGGGTGATGCATATTTACAAAGCAGTTTAGGAAACGCAGGGAAATATATACAGAATTTACAGTATTTACAATATATACAGAAATATACAACAAAGTCACACAGAAATGAGGGTTCCCTCCTCTGCTTGGGGGGGGGTTCCCCACCTCTGCTCCCCCCTCTCTCCCCTTTCCCCAGAGAGGGTTAGAAAGAGAGAAAAAGAGAAAATTAATTAAAAGTGGTTTTGTGTTAGAATGTTAGGCAGTGTCTTATCTGCTCCAAGGTCAACCCTGGCCGAAAGCCCAGAAAACTGCGAGCTGCAAAGGGAGAAAAGCAAGACTGAGGAAAAGTGCAGGAATGCCCAGGATTCTCTGCTGTACTCCCAGTTCAGAAGGTGCTTCCCCCCAATCTACCAGTGAAATTAGTTTAGATCCGTCTTTCGTTTACAAACATCCGACCACAATATTCCCTTTCTTAAGGGGACAGCCTCAAACAGTCACAGCTGCCTATAGAATGACTCATCAACATCTTCCTCCTGGTTGGGTGGTCTATAACAGACTCCAACCAGGATGTCAGCCCTGTTGGCCTTCCCTCTAATTCTCACCCACAGGCACTCAACCTGATGGTCCCTGATCTCCGGCTCAACGGCATCTAGTGCCTTTCTGATGTAAAGGGCCACCCCTCCACCCCTTCTTCCTTCCCTGTCTCTCCTGAAGAGCTTGTAACCGTCAATTGCAGTGCTCCAGTCATGTGAGTCGTCCCACCACGTCTCTGTGATGGCAACTACATCATAACTTTCCTGCTGCAGCAAGGCTTCCAGCTCCTCTTGTTTGTTGTACATGCACTTCAGCCGGGCTGCTGGTTTCACCTCTGGCTCTGGCTTCTGGATGAGTGAGAGTGTGATGAGCAGGGCAAGGGAAGTGATTGTCCTGATGTACTCAGCGCTGGGGAGGACACAGCTGGAGTCCTGGGTTCTGTTTTGTGCTCCTCACTCCAAGAAGGACATTGAGGGGCTGGAGCAGGTCCAGAGAAGGGCAACCAAGCTGGGGAAGGGTCTGGAGAAGAGGACTGGGGAGGAGTAGCTGAGGGAGCTGGGGGTGTTCAGTGTGGAGAAGAGAAGGCTGAGGGTTGGTCTCTTCTCCCCAGTAACAAGTGATAGGACAAGAGGAAGTGGTCATGAGGGATTTAAGTTGGCTGTGAGAAGAAACTTATTGACTCCAAGCCTGGCACAGGCTGCCCAGGGAGGTGGCTGAATCCCCACCCCTGGAGGTGTTTAGAAGAGGCAGAGATGTGGTGCTGAAGGACCATGGTTTAGCCCCATCCATGGCAGAGTTAGAATCTGGTTGGACTCAGTGATTTTATAAAGGTTTTCCCAGCCAAAACAATTCAATAGTTCTACGACACTTGATTTCTGCAGCCCTTCCCTCACCACCTTTATATTTCTTCTTCCAACTAGGAAAAACAATTAAAGCCCTTTACCTGTCTCTGAAATCATAACCCACAATTAACCTCCTCAAAGTGCAAAGAGCTGCAGAGATGCTCTGTGGGATCTGAGAGCCTCTGTAGCTGACCTGAAGGTTGCTTTGCTGCAGCGCTGAAGAGGTTAAACAGGAAAGTTGCCCCTCTTTCAAAACTGCACTAATTAAAAATGCAAAAACTCAAAGAAATCACAACTGGATAAATAAAAAACAGCCCAGATGGTAGAGCAGCAAACTTCTGGCAGGTATTGAAGCAGACACCATTCCTGCGTATTTTATTTCCTAGCACAGGCTAACACCAGACCACACCAGTGACGATTTTGGCACATCGAAGCAAAGGGCACTCAAAGTGTCCTGGTGCTAAAACAGCCCTAAAAGGCAGCACTGTTCCCCCAAAACACCTGACAGCATCATACCTGGGGCTTGGTCCTCACACAAAGCAAGCCTCCAGATGGCTTCCTGTGAGGCAAATGCCTTTTGGTGATGCTCTTTCAAGCATGCAAGGAAGCCAAGTTCAGCTTTCCCATTGCCGCACGTTAACCAAATGCAGCCATAACCCACCTGGAATTTCTCATCAGGGGAGGTTCAGGCTGGATGTGAGGAATAAGTTCTTCACAGAGGGAGTGATTTGCCATTGGAATGGGCTGCCCAGGGAGGTGGTGGAGTCACCATCCCTAGAGATCTTCAAGAAGAGCTTGGATGAGGCACTCAGTGCCATGGTCTGGTTGATTGGATAGGGCTGGGTGCTAGGTTGGACTGGATGATCTTGGAGGTCTCTTCCAACCTGGCTGATTCTATGATCTTGATCTGTAGTGCACTCAAGCAGGGAATTCAGACCAAGGTTGTTGAGCTTTAGGTCATGGTCATGCGTGCAGACCTCCAGCTAATTCCAAACCAGGTTGCTTTTGCTTTTGCAAAGGAATTGCGTCACAGATGTCTCTGGCTAACTCCTCACATCCTCTACAGTGGCTCTAGAACCATAGAGTCATAGAGTTATAGAGTCATAGAGTGAAAGAATAAGAGTCATAGAATCATGGAGTCATAGAATCATAGAATCATGGAGTCATAGAATTGTAGAGTCATAGAATCATAGAATCAAAGAATCATAAATCCACAGAACCATAGGATCATTTGATTGGAAGAGACCTGTAAGATCATCAAGTCCAACTGTTAACCCATTGCTGCCACACCATAGCCTTCAACATCACATCCTCACAGCTTTTAAATCACTCCAGGGATGGGGATTCAGCTACCTCCCTGGGCAGCCTTTTCCAGTCTTTGAGAACCTTTTCAGTCAGGAAGTTTCATCTCACATCCAACCTAAACCTCCCCAAATGGTCAGGTTCAGTATTTGTCCCCTGCAGCAACCTGAGACCATTTCCTCTTCTCCTATCACTTGTTGCTAGGGAGCAGAGCCCAATCTCCACCTCACTGTAGCCTCCTCTCAGGGAGATGTAGAGATCAATGAGGTCTCACTCAGCCTCCTCTTCTCCACAATGAACACCCCCAGCTCCCTCAGCTGTTCCTCCCCAGCCCTCTTCTCCAGACCCTTCCCCAGATTTGTTGCCCTTCCCCAGACGCACTCCAGCCCTCAATGTCCTTCTTAGAATGAGGGGCATGGAACTGAACCCAGGACTCAAGCTGTGGCCTCTCCAGTCCTGAGTCCAGGGGGACAATCCCTGCATTGATGCTGCTGCTCACACTGTTCCTTTAAATTATTTCAGATCCTTTTCCTCTGTGGTTTTCTTGTTGTGGTTGTTTAGGTTTTTTTTTGTGGGTGGGTTGGTTGGTTGGTTAGTCAGTTGGTTGGTTTTGGGGGGGAACAAAACCAAACCCAAAACAAAAACTCAAAACCCCACTGTGACCGGTTGAGGCTGTGCCTTTAAGAAAGGGAATATGGTGGACGGAAGTTGGTAAATGAAAAGAAGAATCTAAACTAATTTCGTTGGTAGAGTGGGAGGAAGCACCTTCTGAACTGGGAGTGCAGGAGGGTATCCTGGGCATTCCGGCACTCTTCTATCAGTCTTTCTTCCACTCCTCCGCCGAGCAGCAGCTCTCACTGTGCTGGGCTTTTGGCCAAGGCTTCACCTTGAAAAACTGATAAACTGCAAGGCCTGTATTAACTGCTTTCCAATTAACACATAACTGTTTCTAACTTTTTTCTCTTTCTCTCTCTTTCTAACCCGCTCTGGGGAAAGGGGGGGAGGGGGAGCGGAGGTGGGGAACCCCCTCAGTAGAGGGGGGAACTCTCATTTCTGTGCTGCTTTGTTGTATATTTTTGTATATATTGTAAATATTGTAAATTCTGTAAATTCCCCTGCATATCCTGTATTGCTTTTGTAAATATACAGCACCTATTGCTTTGCTAATTCAGCTGTGAGTTTTTTTTCCCTTTCCCTTCAATTTTCTTTCCCTTTACTTTACAGGGGGGAGGGAGGAGGATTTTTGGCCTTGCCATTCCAACTCTACGACATTTTTTTTTTCTTGGCTTACCCAACGTGCAGCAGATAATTAGTTTAATTTATTACTTGATTGATTTAATGTTTTCTAGTTGAATTAGCAAACATGAAGGTGTTGTGGTTTGTAGAATGACTATTCTTTTCAAATTTTGGGGCAAGCTGCCAAGGGCGGCGGCTGGTATCAAAATGGCGCCTCTTCCTTCTCCTCCTCCTTCTTCTCCGTCGGCCATTAATGGAGTAACATCATTTCCACCCACTCTCTCCGTAGGACCGGAAGTCACTGCCCCAGCAGCTGATTTATCTCAGGACCTGTCAGCTTCCATTAAGGTGGCTGTAAATTCAAACACAGCTCCAGTTAAGGTGGCTCCTTTAAAGACTAGAGGTGGAAAGGCCAAAGATGGAGAAGAAGAGGTGGAGACTGATCCTGGTGAGGGGCCCTCTACTCTAAGAAATCCTGCTGAGGAGGAAGAGAAGATTTGTTTTAAAGATCTAGCTGACCTAGTGAGAACAAAGCAGGATAGAGATGAAGCTAGGAAAGGAGCTGGCAAAGGTGGTTCTCATCTTAAAGAGATCCTTGAGAAAATGACAGCAGGATTATTCGGACAAAAAGTTCAGGGAGAGGAAGAAGAAGATGATATTTCAGAATGTTCCTCACTGCATGAGGAATTGCGAAATGTCCGTAAAGATTTCACCAGGGCAGATAAGGAGCCAGTTCTAGCTTGGCTTAGTAGGTGTTATGATACAGGTGCTCCAGCTCTAACAGTTGGAGACAAGTCAGCAGTTCAGTTAGGAACTCTTTCGAGGGATAATGGAATAGATAGACATCTAGGCAGAGCTCTCGGTAAGGTTAATCTGTGGATACGCCTTTTAATGGCGGTTGCCCTGAGATACCCTTCCCGAGATGATCTTCCATGGAATCCTAAACCCTGGACTACCATAGATGAGGGAATTAAGCGCTTGAGAGAATTTGCTGTTAGAGAGATACTCTATGGTGAACATGAAACTCTGAATCCTGATGACATTCCTGTGGGTATTGGTCTTGCTAAAAAGATCATCAAACTTGCTCTTCCTAATTATGCAAACATTCTGGCAAGCAGAATTGTGTCAAGTAGTTATGGTGGAGCTTCTCCCATGGCTGGCCAATTCAGTGATCAAATGAGACAATTGGAGGATAGCATGACACGTGGTTCTTTGGTTTCGGCCATTAAAACTATGTCTGGTGATATACAGAATTGCATGAGAGAGTTAAAGGATGAATTTAAAAATTCCATATCCCAATTGGCACAAAGGGATAATTTCAATTCTTCCTCCAGGTGGATACAAGTTTCATCTGTGAGGAATACACGTCCTCCAAGGAGGTCATTCCAAAACAGATCAAATCAGAACAGACCACCAAGGCAATCACGTAGGACTATTTGGATAACTCTGCGTGATCAGTTTGTTGAGAACATGAACCGCTGGGATGGCCAACCAACTTCTAATCTTTTCAGGAGACTGAGGGAATTGCAAAGTGGCAGAACCCAAGGTAGCAATACCAGAAGGGTAGCTGTTACTTCCACAGTTCCCCAGAACGACTCTAGTAGCTCCAACAGTGGCTCCAGTTGTAACATGCAAAGCCATAACACTGCACACTGTGTGCAATGCACATGTGGGCATGTTCCCCATAACTAGGGGTGCCCTGCATCCCGCCAGGGGGAGGAGAGGGATAACAGAGATAACAGAATCTATTGGGATGTGTACATCCAGGGGCCTGGCACTTCGCAATTTTGGAAGTACAGGGCCTTGGTTGACACAGGAGCTCAGTGTACCATAATACCATCAAATTATCAGGGATCAGAGTCTATAACTATTCTGGGAGTCACTGGTGGATCTCAAGAGTTAAGTAAGGTGGAGGTTAATATAAGTTTGACTGGTAAACAATGGAGGAAGCATACAGTTGTGACAGGACCTGAAGCATCTTGTATTTTGGGAATTGATTTTCTGAGAGAGGGGCGTTTCAAAGACCCTAGAGGTTACAAATGGGCTTTTGGAGTAGCTTCAGTAGAAATTGATGGACAAAAGTTGAAGCTATCTGCTAGACCTGAGCTTTCTGATGAATCTGCTGTTGTGGGACAACATAAGATACAGGATATTAAATTGCCAGTTGCTTCTAAGACTGTGCATCACAGACAATACAGAACCAACCGTGACTCTTTGTGGCCCATTCAGAATCTGATTCGTCAGTTGGAGAGTCAGAAAGTCATCAGCAAAACTCATTCACCTTTCAACAGTCCAGTGTGGCCTGTGCAGAAGCAGAATGGAGAGTGGTGTCTGACAGTCGACTCCCGAGCCCTAAATGAAGTGACACCACCTATGAGCGCAGCAGTACCAGACATGATGGAGCTCCAGTATGAGCTGGAATCCAAAGAGGCCAAGTGGTATGCTACCATAGACATTGCTAATGCATTTTTCTCTATTCCCATAGCAGAGGAATGCAGGCCTCAGTTTGCTTTCACCTGGAGAGGAATCCAGTACACTTTCAACAGACTGCCAATGGGCTGGATCCATAGGTCAAGCATCTGTCATGCAGTGATCCACAATGCTCTGGAGAAAGGCAGTGCTCCAGAACACCTCCAGTTCATTGATGATATCATCGTCTGGAGTAAAACTGCTGAGGAAGTCTTCGAGAAAGGTAACAAAATCATTGACATTCTTCTAAATGCAGGTTTTGCCATCAAACGAGACATGGTGAAAGGACCTACAACAGAGATTCAGTTTCTGGAAGTGCGGTGGCAGGATGGACGCCGACACATTCCAGTGGATGTGGTAAATAGAGTCTCTACCATGGCAAATTCCACAAACAAGCAGGAGACCCTACGTTTCTCGGGGATAGTGGGATTTTGGAGACTGCACATTCCTGGATACAGTGAGATTGTGAAACCTCTGTATGATGTGACTTGAAGGAGAAACAATTTCCACTGGGGACCTGAACAACAAGCAGCCTTTGACCAGATAAAGCAAGAGGTGATTCAAGCAATGGGTCTGGGACCTGTCTGAGATGGTGTCACGGTCCGGAGACATTAGATGTCTCGGTCCGGAGACACAGTTCTTTTAAATATTCCCATGTTGTGAAATTAAAGGCACAAACGAGGCCAAAGTATCAACAGCTAGACTATTTATTAGATAAATAAAGTGGACATAAGAAGGGAGAGGGAGAAAAGAGAGAGAGAGAGAGAGAGGGAGAAGAGGAAAGGAATTATATTACCACACCCCTCATCCCCCCCAAGACAGTTAAAGTCTGTGGAGGAAAGGTTCTGCAGGAGATGTTGGGTTTGTGGAGAAACCATGGTGAGGCTTTTGCTGGAGAACAGCTGTGGTCCTCTGGGGAGATGTTGGGTTGATACAGGAATGGTGCTGTGGCTCCTCTGGGCAGCCTGGGTGTAATGGGTTTGGGCAAACCCCCTCCCCACCACGGGCAGGAACAACGACTCAGACAAAGGGATTGCAAAAGTGCTGGAAAGTTTAAATAGGAAAACAATTAAAAAAAAAAACAAACACCAATGAAAGCTTTACAGAGAACCACAAGCACCGTGACAAAGAGAGAGATCCCAGAAACATACTCAAGAACATCCCATCCCCACCTGGGGGTACACCCAAACCCCCCCAGGGCTCTTTCCTCCCCCCCCAACCCAGCCTTGGGCCTGGGCAGGCCCAAGGGAGGTGGCTCACACCATTTTGCCTAGGCTGCAGCTGGGGACAAAAGAGGAAGTGGAGACCCCGCATGGGCATTTTATAGGGGAGCAGGGCATTATGGGATTGAATACCTGCCTGTGACCACCCCCTGGGCTGGGCCCACCCGTAGGGACCTCCCAGGTGTGTTCTGTGCAGTGGCAGCCGGGCCAGCACCCAGCCTAAACCACCACACTGGGTCTGTAGAGAAAGGGTGCTGAGGATTTGGCTGGAGCTGTGGTCCTCCGGGCAGCTTCTTTTCTCCGGAGCAGCATTGTCCCGGCTTCTCAGCGGCCTGGCCCGTCTCATGTGTTTTCCTTCATCTCCGTTTTTCTCCCCGTTTTTCTCCTCTGTTTCTCTCCTCTGTTTCTCTCTACAAACTAGTAGTTGCTCCAGTCTTTTATACAGTTTTTAGTCCTTAGGTATGTAGTCAAATATTGTCCCTCAGGAATTCCAGTGGCAGGAAATAATCCAGGTACCTGTTCCCCTGGAAATCTTTCTGTGTATTGCTGTGTATGTGGGCAAGATTTTTGAATGGAGGCGAGGGGGGCCTCCGTCCCCCCCCCTCCATTCATACAAGTCCTCCCACATTCCTTTACACAGGTGGTGGAAACCATAGTATCACCCTGCCCAAGGTACTTGATGGGCGGAAACCACCCGGCCCAGAAAGCGTGATGGCTGGGTCCTTGGGTCCCTTGTTGTATCACGATGCAATCACAAGCTGATTTGCATCCAGGATTGGTGGACAGGATTCTTTCCACCTTCTTTCCAGTGGCTCTGCTATCACTTTATCTTTGTTGACTCACATAGAGAGAGACAAACTTATTAGACTCTCACACCACCCTGTCAATCAAAGATAAAAGGAAGAAAGAAAGAAAAGAAAGGAAAGAAGTGGAATAGAAAGGAAAGAAGTTTTAAACAATTTTTGCAATAGACATAAGTTTTGATTGGCTAATGGCACAAATCTGTTGTACACCATCATTAGACACAAACTGCATATTGGACACTACATGTTGAATCACTGTATGCAACAGGGATTTATACAAGATTGACAATTATAACAAAATTAAACCAGGTAATTACACAAGGTGAAAGCATCCTTGTTCCTCCTGGAAACCAGGAGAACAAACAAACCCATACCCCCCCCACCCCCTCAGTCCTTCAGTTTGGAATTGAAGTGAGAGCTTCCGTCCAGATCTGAATGTCTGCGGGGTTATGGAAAGTACAGTCCTTGAAGAGATGTTTTCTGTGATGCAAAACTTGAGAAGTCTTCCATATTGCAGCAAGACAAGTCCTTCTGACAATACATCAGGTAGTCTTCAGCATTAGAACTTAAATTTAGCATTAGAACTTAAATAAGAAACACAACCTTGAAACATACAAAACTGGTATTTCCAGGTTACCATTCAGAGCCACCCTCTCAGGTGATAATTACTTTGAATGGGCCTGTAAGTATCGTTGATTGTTTCAGGTTCTCTCAAAGCCAAGCTAAACACAAACAAAAACTTTTTTCCAAACCAAGTACAATTTTTTGGTGATCTCCTGATTCATGCTTCACCCCCCAATTCACCACTGGGAAGTGAAGCCCTTGGTTACCCTGGGGGCCATACTCCTCCCCTCACCAAATGGTCCCACCAAGAGGGGAGCAGTGACCTCAGCCCTCTTTTTAGGCACGGGCCAACATTGCACAATGATTTGTAGTTGTCTCGTGGCTACCCCATCAACCACTTCTTTTGGAATACCTTTCTCCCGACCCATCCCCCACCAATATTGCCGGGTATTCAAGTGTTCCCTGCCCCTAGCCAGGTGCCTACTAGGAATACGGCGCATCTGGCCCTGGGGGCTTGGTGGGTGAGTCATTTTCACATCTCAAGCCCCTAGTTTGAGGTTTTTTTATTTCCGAAGGTATACTATACTGCCTAGCATAATCTAATAACTCCCTCCCCACATCTTGCCATGTCCTGGAAGAAAGTGGGGTATTAGCTATTTCTTTTTGAAGCTGGATACCTCTTATTTTAAGCAAGTCAGGGAGACCCCTGATCAAAGGAGTCATTCTGTTTGCATCCACCAGGAGAGAAAGGGGAGATTCAAAATGATGTTTTAGTTCCCTTTCATAAATCATCTGCAGGCATGAAGCCTTTTGCACATTCTCCATTATCTGATTCATCCCTCCCTGCAGAGTTACAGGTTCACCCCTCTCCTTTGGATCAAACCCCCCTGCCCAATAGGCAGCCCTCTGAGTAAGGCTTACGGGTCCACTTCTGTTTTTTGTAGCTAGAAAAACATTATCACCCCAGTAGCCCATGGCTAGATGGTCCAGACATTAAGAACATTTTGTACACGGCTGCAAGTGACAATGGTCTAACCTGGTGCTTGTGGCAGAGAGCTCCAGGTCAGACACGTGGACGACCTCTTGGTTTCTGGAGTCGAGGCTACAGAGTTTCAGAGGCTAATTATACTCCAACAGAGAAAGAAATTTTAGCAGCCTATGAAGGAGTAAAAGCATCTTCTGAAGTGATTGGAACTGAATCACAACTTCTCTTACCTCCCAGATTACCAGTTTTGAATTGGATGTTCAAAGGCAAAGGCTCCACACCACATCATGCCACAGACTCAACCTGGTCTAAGTGGATGGCTCTGATAACACAGAGAGCTCGAATGGGAAATCTTGAAAGACCTGGTCTAGTGGAGGTGATCTCAAGTTGGCCTGAAGGTATCAACTGTGCTAAACCTCCAGAGGAGAAAGTAACTCGTGCTGAGGAAGCTTCTCCTTACAATGACCTTTCAGATGATGAAAAGAAATATGCTTTGTTCACAGACGGTTCCTGTCGTCTTGTTGGAAACAAGCGAAGGTGGAAGGCTGCAGTGTGGAGTCCAACACACCAAGTTGCAGAGGCAAAGGATGGAGAAGGAGAATCCAGTCAGGTCGCAGAGGTAAAAGCTGTCCAGCTAGCTCTCGACGTGGCTGAATGTGAGAGACGGCCAAAGCTTTATCTCTACAGCGACTCATGGATGGTAGCCAATGCTCTATGGGGTTGGCTAAAGAACTCGAAGAAGTGTGGTTGGCAGAGGAAAGGAAAACCCATCTGGGCAGCCAACCTGTGGCAGGACATTGCTGATCGAATCGAGAGAATTCCAGTGAAGGTGAGACACATTGATGCTCACATTCCTAAGAGCAAAGCTACTGAGGAACAGCAACACAACCATCAGGCAGATCTAGCTGCAAGAGTTTCTCAAGTAGACATGGACTCTAATCTTGATCTCGACTGGAAACACCGAGGTGAGATATTCTTAGCTTGGTGGGCACACGATTCGTCAGGACATCAAGGCAGAGATGCAACATACCAATGGGCTCGTGACAGATCCATAGACATTTCCATGGATGCTATCACACAAGTCATCCATGACTCTGACATTTGTGCTGCTATTAAGCAGGCAAAACGACTTAAGCTGTGCCCGGTTGACGGTGTCCCTTTAAGAAAGGGAATATGGTGGACGGAAGTTGGTAAACGGAAGGAATATTCTAAACAATTTCATTGGGCGAGTGGGAGGAAGCACTATCTGGCCTGAGAGTGAAGTGGGCATTCCCAGCACTTCTCTGTCACTCTTGCTTCCGCATCTGCTTTAGGCAGCAGCTCCCCTGTGCTGGGCTTTCTGCCAAGGCTCCGGCCTTGAAAAACTGATAAGGCCTGTATTAACTCCCTTCCAACTAACACAAACTGCTTCTAACATTTTTTTTTCTCTCTTTTCTTCCTCTTTCTATCCCATTCTGGGGAAAGGGGGGAAGAGAGGGGAGAGCGGAGGTGAGGATCCCCCTCGGCCGAGGGGGGCTACTCTCATTTCTGTGTTACACTGCTGTATATCTTTGTATATATTGTAGATATTGTAAATTTGTAAATATTCCCCTGCAAAATCCTACACTGCTTTGTAAATATAGCTCCACTGCTTTGCTAATTCAGCTGGTGAGTTTTTTTTCCTTTCCCTTCAATTTTTCTTTCCCTTTTACCTTACAAGGGGGAAGGGAAGAGGCTTTTTAGCCTTACCCTTTCACCCACCACATTTTTTTATTGGCGCCCAACGTGGGGCAGATAATTAGTTTAATTTATTACTTGATTGATTTAGTGTTTTCCAGCTGAATTAGCAAACATGAAGGTCTTGTGGTTTGTGGAGCGATTGTTCTTTTCAATTTTTGGGGCTCTGGTTTACAGATATTGTTTGGGTTTGCTTTTGGATTACCTGGGTAAATATTTGGTGCGGACAATTTATATGTGGGTTATGTATAGAGTTAAATTATGGTATGGAAAATGTATTAATTTATTATGGCCAGTGAGATACAGGAATGTTACCTCCACCACTCTCCCAATTGAGATAAAGGGTTTTAAGATTCCGCCTGAGGAGAGAGTAACTTTAGGTGATGCCTGGGATCCAAAGGTGATTTATTTCATGTGTATAATCCTGCTCTCAGTGATAATTAACGTGTATCTGCTGGTCTCTTTGCGGCGAGAGAGAAAGGTGTCCAGAGCTTGTTTTGTTATTAAAACTAGATCAAAAAGAAAACGCCGTGGCTCGAGATCAGTCCCAGAGTCATCCAGTGATGAGGAAGGTGGAGAATCTCCATCAGTTAAAAAGAAGGCTAAAAAGTTAATTGGTAAAGCAGCTCTAAATGACTTTGCTGATTCTAGCAAGCTGCCAAAGGCGGCAGCTGGTATCAACATGGCTCCTACTCCTTCTTCTTCTTCTTCTCCATCGGCCATTAACGGAGCAACGTCACTTCCGCCTAATCCCTCGGTGGGACCGGAAGTCACTGCCCCAGCAGCTGATTTATCTCAGGACCTGTCAGCTTCCATTAAGGTGGCTGTAAATTCAAACACAGCTCCAGTTAAGGTGGCTCCTTTAAAGACTAGAGGTGCAAAGGCCAAAGATGGAGAAGAAGAGGAGCTGGAGACTGATCCTGGTGAGGGGCCCTCTACTCTAAGAGATCCTGCTCAGGAGGAAGAGGTGGTTTGTTTTAAAGATCTAGCTAACCTAGTGAGATCAAAGCAGGACACAGATGAAGCTAGGAAAGCAGCTGGCAAAGGTGGTTCTCAGCTTAAAGAGATCCTTAGGAGAATGACAGCAGGATTATATGGGCAAAGAATTCAGGGAGATGAAGAGCAAGATGATATTTTGGAATGTTCTTCTCCACGGGAGGAATTGCGAAATGTCCGTAAAGATTTCACCAGGGCGGATAAGGAACCAGTGCTAGCTTGGCTTAGTAGGTGTTATGATACAGGTGCTCCAGCTCTAACAGTTGGAGACAAGTCAGCAGCTCAGTTAGGAACTCTCTCAAGGGATAATGGAATAGATAGACATCTAGGCAGAGCTCTCGGTAAGGTTAGTCTGTGGATACGCCTTTTAATGGCGGTTGCCCTGAGATACCCTTCCCGAGATGATCTTCCATGGAATCCTAAACCCTGGACTACCATAGATGAGGGAATTAAGCGCTTGAGAGAATTTGCTGTTAGAGAGCTACTCTATGGTGAACATGAAACTCTGAATCCTGATGACATTCCTGTGGGTATTGGTCTTGCTAAAAGATCATCAAACTTGCTCCTTCCAATTATGCAAACATTCTGGCAAGCAGAATTGTGTCAAGAAGTTATGGTGGAGCTTCTCCTACGGTTGGCCAATTCAGTGATCAAATGAGACAATTGGAGGATAGCATGACACGTGGTTCTTTGGTTTCAGCCATTGAAACTCTGTCTGGAAAAATTGAGAATTGCATGAGAGAGTTAAAAGATGAATTTAGAAATTCCATATCCCAATTGGCACAAAGGGATAATTTCAATTCTTCCTCCAGGTGGGTACAAGTTTCATCTGTGAGGAATACACGTCCTCCAAGGAGGTCATTCCAAAACAGGTCATTCCAGAACAGGTCATTCCAAAACAGACCACCAAGGCAATCACGTAGAACTATTTGGATAACTCTGCGTGATCAGTTTGGTGAGAACATGAACCGCTGGGATGGCCAACCAACTTCTAATCTTTTCAGGAGACTGAGGGAATTGCAAAGTGGCAGAACCTGAGGTAGCAATACCAGAAGGGTAGCTGTTACTTCCACAGTTCCCCAGAACGACTCTTATGGCTCCAACAGTGGCTCCGGTTATAACATGCAATGTTATAACCCTGCGAACTATGTGCAATGCACATGTGCGCATGTTCCCCATAACTAGGGGTGCCCTGCCTCCCGCCAGGGGGAGGAGAGGGATAACAGAGATAATAGAATCTATTGGGATGTGTACATCCAGTGGCCTGGCACTTCACAATTTCGGAAGTACAGGGCCTTGGTTGACACAGGAGCTCAATGCACCATAATACCATCAAATTATCAGGGATCAGAGTCTATAACTATTCTGGGAGTCACTGGTGGATCTCAAGAGTTAAGTAAGGTAGAGGTTAATATAAGTTTAACTGGTAAACAATGGAGGAAGCATACAGTTGTGACCGGACCTGATGCACCTTGTATTCTGGGAATTGATTTTCTGAGAGAAGGGCGTTTTAAGGACCCTAGAGGTTACAAATGGGCTTTTGGAGTAGCTTCAATAGAAATTGATGGACAAAAATTGAAGCTATCTGCCAGACCTGAACTTTCTGATGAATCTGCAGTTGTGGGACAACATAAGATACAGGACATTAAATTGCCGGTTGCTTCTCAGACTGTGCATCACAGACAATACAGAACCAACCGTGACTCTTTGTTGCCCATTCAGAATCTGATTCGTCAGTTGGAGAGTCAGAAAGTCGTCAGCAAAACTCATTCACCTTTCAACAGTCCAGTGTGGCCTGTGCGGAAGCAGAATGGAGACTGGCGTCTGACGGTAGACTACCGAGCCCTGAATGAAGTGACACCACCTATGAGTGCAGCAGTACCAGACATGATGGAGCTCCAGTATGAGCTGGAATCCAAAGAGGCCAAGTGGTATGCTACCATAGACATTGCTAATGCATTTTTCTCTATTCCCATAGCAGAGGAATGCAGGCCTCAGTTTGCTTTCACCTGGAGAGGAATCCAGTACACTTTCAACAGGCTGCCAATGGGCTGGATCCACAGCTCAAGCATCTGTCATGCAGTGATCCACGATGCTCTGGAGAAAGGCGGTGCTCCAGAACACATCCAGTTCATCGATGATATCATCGTCTGGGGTAAAACTGCTGAGGAAGTCTTCGAGAAAGGTAACAAAATCATTGACATTCTTCTGAATGCAGGTTTTGCCATCAAACGAGACAAGGTGAAAGGACCTACCACAGAGATTCAGTTTCTGGGAGTGCGATGGCAGGATGGACGCCCGACACATTCCAGTGGATGTGGTAAATAGAGTCTCTACCATGGCAAGTCCCACAAACAAGCAAGAGACCCTACGTTTCTTGGGAATAGTGGGATTTTGGAGACTGCACATTCCTGGATACAGTCAGATTGTGAAACCTCTGTATGATGTGACTCGAAAGAGAAACCATTTCCACTGGGGACCTGAACAACAAGCAGCCTTTGACCAAATAAAGCAAGAGGTAATTCAAGCAATGGGTCTGGGACCTGTCCGAGATGGTCCAGACATTAAGAACATTTTGTATACGGCTGCAAGTGACAATGGTCCAACCTGGTGCTTGTGGCAAAAAGCTCCAGGTGAGACACGTGGACGACCTCTTGGTTTCTGGAGTCGAGGTTACAGAGGTTCAGAGGCTAATTATACTCCAACAGAGAAAGAAATTTTAGCAGCCTATGAAGGAGTAAAAGCATCCTCTGAAGTGATTGGAACTGAATCACAACTTCTCTTAGCTCCCAGATTACCAGTTTTGAATTGGATGTTCAAAGGCAAAGGTTCCACACCACATCATGCCACAGACTCCACATGGTCTAAGTGGATGGCTCTGATAACACAGAGAGCTCGAATGGGAAATCTTGAAAGACCTGGTCTAGTGGAGGTGATCTCAAGTTGGCCTGAAGGTATCAACTGTGCTAAACCTCCAGAGGAGAAAGTAACTCGTGCTGAGGAAGCTCCTCCTTACAATGACCTTTCTGATGATGAAAAGAAATATGCTTTGTTCACAGATCGGCTCCTGTTGTCTTGTTGGAAACAAGCGAAGGTGGAAGTCTGCAGTGTGGAGTCCAACACGCCGAGTTGCAGAGGCGAAAGATGGAGAAGGAGAATCCAGTCAGTTCGCAGAGGTAAAAGCTGTCCAGCTAGCTCTCGACGTAGCTGAACGTGAGAGATGGCCAAAGCTTTATCTCTACACCGACTCATGGATGGTAGCCAATGCTCTATGGGGTTGGCTAAAGAACTGGAAGAAGAGTGGTTGGCAGAGAAAAGGAAAACCCATTTGGGCAGCCAACCTGTGGCAGGACATTGCTGATCGAATCGAGAGAATTCCAGTGAAGGTGAGACACATTGATGCTCACATTCCTAAGAGCAAAGCTACTGAGGAACAGCAACACAACCATCAGGCAGATCTAGCTGCAAGAGTTTCTCAAGTAGACATGGACTCTATTCTTGATCTCGACTGGAAACACCGAGGTGAGATATTCTTAGCTCGGTGGGCTCACGATTCATCAGGACATCAAGGCAGAGATGCAACATACCAATGGGCTCGTGACAGATCCATAGACATTTCCATGGATGCTATCACGCAAGTCATCCATGACTGTGACATTTGTGCTGCTATTAAGCAGGCAAAACGACTTAAGCCCTTGTGGTATGGTGACAGATGGTCCAAGTACAAGTATGGTGAAGCTTGGCAGATTGACTACATCACTCTACCACGTTCTCGTTCTGGTAAGCAGTACGTGCTTACTATGGTAGAGGCAAACACTGGATGGTTGGAAACTTATCCAGTTCCACATGCAACTGCACGCAACACCATCCTCGGTCTGGAGAGACAAATCCTGTGGAGACACGGAACTCCAGAGAGGATCGAGTCAGACAATGGAACTCATTTCAAGAACAACCTTGTAAAGAATTGGGCCAAAGAGCACGGTATTGAGTGGATATTCCACATTCCCTACTATGCACCAGCTTCAGGGAAGATAGAACGCTACAACGGTTTGTTGAAGACCACTCTCAAAGCCATGGGAGGTGGATCTTTGAAAAACTGGGAAAAACATTTAGCACAAGCAACCTGGCTGGTAAATAGTAGAGGTTCAGTGAACCGAGCTGGACCTGCACATTCAGATTTGCTACGGAAAGTAGAAGGTGATAGAGTTCCTGTTGTTAGAGAAAAGAATCTGTTAGGTAAAACTGTTTGGGTATTTTCACCCTCAGGAGAGGCTAAACCTGTCCGAGGGGTGGTTTCAGCTGAAGGTCCGGGTCACACTTATTGGGTAATGCAAGAGAATGGTGAAATTCAGTGTATACCACAAAGAAATTTAACTTTAGCTGAAAGAGGTTGACTTCGAACTGTTGTACAGCTACATCGCGCCCAAAAGAAGAATCAACGAGGAATCTACGGTGCACGAACCCTGAGATCCCTGAGAGCCCTGAGTCAACTAAGAGACCCTGAGATTTCCCTGTTTCCCTTTTCTTTGCTTCGTCGGCGAAGAAAATGAACTGTTTTCCATTTTTCTCATTTTCTGATTTTCTTGGACTTTTGAATCATCTACATCTGAGCATAGCCGGAATGGACTATGAACTCTATTCACGAACTGTAAATATCATCTTGGATTGGATGGACAGTATAAACAGCCAATGAAAATTGTTTAGAAGGGGTGGACTGTGACCGTTTGAGGTTGTGCCTTTAAGAAAGGGAATATGGTGGACAGAAGTTGGTAAATGAAAAGAACAATCTAAACTAATTTCATTGGTAAAGTGGGAGGAAGCACCTTCTGAACTGGGAGTGCAGGAAGGTATACTGGGCTTTCCAGCACTCTTCTGTCAGTCTTGCTTCCGCTTCTCCTTCGGGCAACAGCTTGCAGCTCCTGGGCTTTCTGCCAAGGCTTCAGCCTAGAAGAACTGATAAAGGCCTGTACTAACTCCTTTCCAAGTAACACAAACTGCTTCTAACATTTTTTTTTCTCTCTTTTCTTTCTCTTTCTATCCCACTCTCGGGAAAGGGGGAAAGAGGGGAGAGCGGAGGTGGGAAACCCCAATCAGCAGAGGGGGGAACTCTCATTTCTGTGCTACTCTATTGTATGTCTTTGTTTATATTGTACATATTGTAAATTTGTATATATTCCCCTGCATGTCCTACATTGCTTTGTAAATATACAGCTCCACTGCTTTGCTAATTCAGCTTGTGAGTTTTTTTTCCTTTCCCTCCAATTTTCTTTCCCTTTACTTTACAGGGGGGAGGGAAGAGGCTTTTTGGCCTTACCCTTCCAAACCTATGACATTCTTTTTTTCTTGGCTTACCCAACGTGCGGCAGATAATTATTTTAATTTATTACTTGATTGATTTAGTGTTTTCTAGCTGAATTAGCAAACATGAAGGTGTTGTGGTTTGTGGAGCGATTATTCTTTTCAATTTTTGGGGCTCTGCTTTACAGACATTGTTTGGGTTTGATTTTGGATTACCTGGGTAAATATTTGGTGTGGATAATTTATATGTGGGTTATGTATAGAGTTAGATTTTGGTATGGAAAATGCATGGATTTCCTATGGTAAGTGAGATACAGGAATGTTACCTCCACCACTCTCCCAATTGAGATAAAGGGTTTTAAGATTCCGCCTGAGGAGAGAGTAACTTTAGGTGATGGCTGGGATCCAAAGGTGATTTATGTGATGTTTATAATTCTGCTGCTGGTGATAACTAATGTGTTTTCTCTGTATTCTTTGCGGCGAGAGAGAAAAGTGTCCAAAGCTTGTTTTGTTATTAAAACTAGATCAAAAAGAAAACACCGTGACTCTGGATTAGTCCCAGAGTCATCTAGTGACGAGGAGTGTGCAGAATCTCTGTCAGTTAAAAAGAGGGCTAGGAAGTTAATTGGAAAGGCTGCTCTAAATGACTTTGCTGCTGATTCTGGCAAGCAGCCAAGGGCGACGGCTGGTATCAACATGGCGCCCGCTCCTCCTCCTCCTCCTTCTCCTCCATCGGCCATTAACAGAGCAATGTCACTTCCGCCCGCTCCCTCCGTAGGACCGGAAGTCACTGCCCCAGCAGCTGATTTATCTCAGGACCTGTCAGCTTCCATTAAGGTGGCTGTAAATTCAAACACAGTTCCAGTTATGGTGGCTGTTTTAAAGACTAGATGTGGAAAGGCCAAAGATGAAGAAGAAGAGCTGGAGACTGATCCTGGTGAGGGGCCCTCTACTCTAAAAGATCCTGCTGAGGAGGAAGAGTAGGTTTGTTTTAAAGATCTAGCTAACCTAGTGAGATCAAAGCAGGATACAGATGAAGTTAGGAAGGCAGCTGGCAAAGGTGGTTCTCAGCTTAAAGAGATCCTTGGGAGAGTGACAGCAGGATTATATGGACAAAAAGTTCAGGGAGACACGGAAGAAGATGATATTTTAGAATGTTCTTCTCCACGGGAGGAATTGCGAAATGTCCGTAAAGATTTCACCAGGGCAGATAAGGAACCAGTTCTAGCTTGGCTTAGTAGGTGTTATGATACAGGTGCTCCAGCTCTAACAGTTGGAGACAAGTCAGCAGCTCAGTTAGGAAATCTCTCGAGGGATAATGGAATAGATAGACATCTAGGCAGAGCTCTCGGTAAGGTTAATCTGCGGATACACCTTTTGATGGCGGTTGTCCTGAGATACCCTTCCCGAGATCATCTTCCATGGAATCCTAAACCCTGGACTACCATAGATGAGGGAATTAAGCGCTTGAGAGAATTTGCTGTTAGAGAGCTACTCTATGGTGAACATGAAACTCTGAATCCTGATGACATTCCTGTGGGTATTGGTCTTGCTAAAAAGATCATCAAACTTGCTCCTTCCAATTATGCAAACATTCTGGCAAGCAGAATTGTGTCAAGGAATTATGGTGGAGATTCGCACACGGTTGGCCAATTCAGTGATCAAATGAGACAATTGGAGGATAGCACGACACGTGGTTCTTTGGTTTCAGCCATTGAAACTCTGTCTGGAAAAATTGAGAGTTGCATGAAGGATCTGAAAGCTTCCATACACCAATTGGCACAGAAGGATAATTTCAATTCTCCCTCCAGGTGGATGCAAGTTTCATCTGTGAGGAATACACGTCCTCCAAGGAGGTCATTCCAAAACAAGTAATTCCTTAATAGACCACCAAGGCAATCACGTAGAACTATTTGGATAACTCTGCGTGATCAGTTTGGTGAGAACATGAACCGCTGGGATGGCCAACCAACTTCTAATCTTTTCAGGAGACTGAGGGAATTGCAAAGTGGCAGAACCTGAGGTAGCAATACCAGAAGGGTAGCTGTTACTTCCACAGTTCCCCAGAACGACTCTTGTGGCTCCAACAGTGGCTCCAGTTATAACATGCAAAGTTATAACTCTGCAAACTATGTGCAATGCACATGTGCGCATGTTCCCCATAACTAGGGGTGCCCTGCCTCCCGCCAGGGGGAGGAAAGGGATAACAGAGATAATAGAATCTATTGGAATGTGTACATCCAGTGGCCTGGCACTTCACAATTTCGGAAGGTACAGGGCCTTGGTGACACAGGAGCTCAGTGCACCATAATGCCATCAAATTATCAGGGATCAGAGTCTATAACTATTCTGGGAGTCACTGGTGGATCTCAAGAGTTAAGTAAGGCAGAGGTTAATATAAGTCTAACCGGTAAACAATGGAGGAAGCATACAGTTGTGACCGGACCTGACGCACCCTGTATTTTGGGAATTGATTTTCTGAGAGAAGGGCGTTTCAAAGACCCTAGAGGTTACAAATGGGCTTTTGGAGTAGCTTCTATAGATTGATGGACAAAAATTGAAGCTGTCTGCTAGACCTGAGCTTTCTGATGAATCTGCAATTGTGGGACAACATAAGATACAGGACATTAAATTGCCGGTTGCTTCTCAGACTGTGCATCACAGACAATACAGAACCAACCGTGACTCTTTGTGGCCCATTCAGAATCTGATTCGTCAGTTGGAGAGTCAGAAAGTTGTCAGCAAAACTCATTCACCTTTCAACAGTCCAGTGTGGCCTGTGCGGAAGCAGAATGGAGACTGGCATCTGACAGTAGACTCCCGAGCCCTAAATGAAGTGACACCACCTATGAGTGCAGCAGTGCCAGACATGATGGAGCTACAGTATGAGCTGGAATCCAAAGAGGCCAAGTGGTATGCTACCATAGACATTGCTAATGCATTTTTCTCTATTCCCATAGCAGAGGAATGCAGGCCTCAGTTTGCTTTCACCTGGAGAGGAATCCAGTACACTTTCAACAGACTGCCAATGGGCTGGATCCACAGCTCAAGCATCTGTCATGCAGTGATCCACGATGCTCTGGAGAAAGGCAGTGCTCCAGAACACATCCAGTTCATCGATGATATCATCGTCTGGGGTAAAACTGCTGAAGAAGTCTTCGAGAAAGGTAACAAAATCATTGACATTCTTCTGAATGCAGGTTTTGCTATCAAACGAGACAAGGTGAAAGGACCTACCACAGAGATTCAGTTTCTGGGAGTGCGGTGGCAGGATGGACGCCGACACATTCCAGTGGATGTGGTAAAGAGAGTCTCTATCATGGCAAATCCCACAAACAAGCAAGAGACCCTAAGTTTCTCGGGGATAGTGGGATTTTGGAGACTGCACATTCCTGGATACAGGCTTCGGCCTTGAAGAACTGATAAAGTCCTGTACTAACTCCTTTCCAAGTAACACAAACTGCTTCTAACATTTTTTTTTCTCTCTTTTCTTTCTCTTTCTATCCCACTCTGGGGAAAGGGGGAAAGAGGGGAGAGCGGAGGTGGGAAACCCCCCTCAGCAGAGGGGGAAACTCTCATTTCTGTGCTACTCTATTGTATGTCTTTGTATATATTGTACATATTGTAAATTTGTATATATTCCCCTGCATGTCCTACATTGCTTTGTAAATATACAGCTCCACTGCTTTGCTAATTCAGCTGTGAGTTTTTTTTCCTTTCCCTCCAATTTTCTTTCCCTTTACTTTACAGGGGGGAGGGAAGAGGCTTTTGGCCTTACCCTTCCAACCCTACGACAGTTAGGTAAAACTGTTTGGGTATTTTCTCCCTCAGGAGAGGCTAAACTTGTCCGAGGGATGGTTTCAGCTGAAGGTCCGGGTCACACTTATTGGGTAATGCAAGAGAATGGTGAAATTCAGTGAATACCACAAAGAAATTTAACTTTAGCTGAAAGAGGTTAACTTCGAACTGCTGTACAGCTACATCGCATCCAAAGGAAGAATCAACGAGGAATCTGCAGTGCACGAATCCTGAGATCCCTGAGAGCCCTGAGTCAACTAAGAGACCCTGAGATTCCCTGTTTCCCTTTTCTTCGCTTTGTTGGCGAGGAAATGAACTGTTTTCCATTTTTCTCATTTTCTGATTTTCTTGGACTTTCGAATCATCTACATCTGAGCATAGCCGGAATGGACTATGAACTTTACTCACGAACTGTAAATATCATCTTGGATTGGATGGACAGTATGGACAGCCAATGAAATTGTTTAGAAGGGGTGGACTGTGACCGGTTGAGGCTGTGCCTTTAAGAAAGGGAATATGGTGGACAGAAGTTGGTAAACGAAAAGAAGGATCTAAACTAATTTCATTGGTGAAGTGGGAGGAAGCACCTTCTGAACTGGGAGTGCAGGAGGGTATCCTGGGCATTCCGGCACTCTTCTATCAGTCTTTCTTCCGCTCCTCTGCCGAGCAGCAGCTCTCTCCTTGCTGGGCTTTCAGCCGAGGCTTGACCTTGAAAAACTGATAAACTGCAAGGCCTGTATTAATTGTTTTCCAATTAGCACATAACTGCTTCTAACTTTTTTCTCTTTCTCTCTCTTTCTAACCCGCTCTGGGGAAAGGGGGGGAGAGGGGGGAGCGGAGGTGTGGAACCCCCTCAGTAGAGGGGGGAACTCTCTTTTCTGTGCTGCTTTGTTGTATATTTTTGTATATATTGTAAATATTGTAAATTCTGTAAATTCCCCTGCATATCCTGTATTGCTTTTGTAAATATACAGCACCTATTGCTTTGCTAATTCAGCTAAACTAAACCCAAAACCTCACAAAGGAAAAACCAAACCCAAACCCAAAACCAAAACATAAACTCAAACCTCACAAAACAGTAAAGCAAACCCAAAATCCCACAAACCCAAAACACAAACCCAAAATCCCACAAACCCAAAACCAAACACAAACCCTAAACACAAACTCAAAACCTCACAAAACCGAACCCAAAACTCAATCCCAAAACACAAACCCAAAATCCCACAAACCCAAAACCAAACACAAACCCAAAACACGAACTCAAAACCTCACAAAACCGAACCCAAAACTCAAACCCAAAACACAAACCCAAAACTCCACAAACCAAACACAAACCCAAAACCCAAACTCAAACCCTCACAAAACAAATCCAAACCCAAAACACAAACTCAAACCTCACAAAACAAAAACCCAAAACCAAAACACAAGCTCCAATCCCCAAACCAAAATACAAACTCAAAACCACACAAAACAAAAACCAAACCCAAAGCACAAACCCAAAGCACAGACCCGAAATCCAAACCGAAAACCCAAACTCAAACCTCACAATACCAAAACCAAACCCAAAACACAAATCCAAAACTCAATCTCACAAAACCAAACCCAAAACACAAACCCCAAATCCCCCAAAACAAAAACCAAACCCAAACCACAAAGTCAAAACCTCACAAAACAAAAACCCAAACCCAAAACACAAAGTCAAAACCAAACTCAAACCCCAAACCCAAAACAAAAACTCAAACCTCACAAAACTAGACCCAAACCTAAAACACAAACTCAAAACCAAACCCAAAACACAAACCTCAAAACCCCACAAAGCTAAATCCAAGCCCAAAACTCAAACCTCAAACAAAACACAAACCCAAAACACAAACTCAACAAACAACAAACTCAACTGGGGTGGGACTTCTGAGGGTGTCAGGGAGTGACACCCCCCCCCTCAAACCAAACCCCAAACTACAATAGTGAAAGCTGTTCCCTCCTGATGGATGCTGCAAAAGCTCTCCCTAGACTGATTCAGCTCCAGATGTTTGCAAAGTGATTGGCTGTGAAGTTGGCTTAATTCATAAAATCAATAAAATGTTGGTTATTGGCTGAGCAGCTGAAGTGGCTGAGCAGCTGATGCAGCTGAGGGGACATCATTTGGAGGGTTCTTACTGGGAATGCTTTGAAGCAATGTAATGATAGTGCAGGAAAATAAAAGCCTTTATTCGCTGTGGTAGAACCAATTTACTGTCAGAGTAATTTAGTGTCAGAGGACTGGAAGCAGGGAGAAAATTAATTCTTGGGCTGTGGATTGGACAGTTGCTCATTGGAGTAAACTTCTTGTGGCTTCTCAGGCTGCCCAAGGTATTTACTTTTAACAATAAAATAATTTAGGATCAGAGTATTGTTTGGGCTTGAAAAGGCTTCTAAGATCCTAAGAGTCCAACCAGCAACCCAACCCCACCATAGCCACCAAACCATGGCCCCAAGTGCCATGGCCACAGGGTTCTGGAGCACCTCCAGGGATGGGGACTCCACCACCTCCCTGGGCAGACTGTGCCAGTCCCTGACCACTCTTGCAGCAAGTTAATCCAAGTTAATCCTCCCCTTGCACATTGCAGGTCATTTCCTCTCCTTCTGTCACCCGAGACTGGGGAGTAGAGCCTAATCTCACCTCACTCCAACCTCCTCTCAGCGAGCTGTAGAGAGCAATGAGGTCTCCCTGAGCCTCCTCTTCTCCAAACTTTTCTCCATGAGAATCATAGAATCAATAAGGTTGGAAAAGACCTGAGAGGTCATCAAGTCCAACCTGTGAAACAACACCTCATAACTAACTAAACCATGGCTTCAAGTGCCACATCCAATCCCCTCTTGAACACCTCCAGGGATGGTGACTCCACCACCTCTCTGGGCAGCACATTCCAACATCTAACACCTCTCTCTGTGAAGAACGTTCTCCTCACCTCCAGCCTAAACTTCCCCCTGGCACAGCTTGAGACTGTGTCCTCTTGTTCTGCTGCTGGTTGCCTGGGAGAAGAGACCAACCCCCACCTGGCTACAACCTCCCTTCAGGTAGTTGTAGACAGCAATAAGGTCTCCCCTGAGCCTCCTCTTCTCCAGGCTAAATTCAGATATTTAACTCCATATCTATTCCAAATGTGCAGACAGAATTAAACTTCCATGTGTTCTGCTCTCATGGTTCTCATGTGGCTCCAGGACCTCCATGTGTTCTGCTGTGGCTCCAGGACCTGTGCTCTGCTTTCATGGTTCTCATGTGGCTCCAGGACCTCACTGTGTTCTGCTCTCATGGTTCTCTTGTGGCTCCAGGACCTCACTGTGTTCTGCTCTCATGGTTGTCACTTTTGGGTCAGATGTCTGATTCCTCTACAACTTCAGGTTGATTTCGATGTTCTTTTCAGCAGTTCTGGCAACCCTGGAGCAGTTCTGTTGTCCTCCTCTCCCTGCCATGCTTGCCCTCCAATTTCCCTTCAGTCTTTGCCATGGGAATTCTGAGCATTGATCAGCCTCAGCCTGAATTTTAAAGGTATGTTTGGAGCAAGATCTCATCTCAAACTTCCTGCTAGTTAGGTATCTTCTTAGGAACCTTCAAAAGCCCTCTCTCCATAGGGAACTCAAAGTCTTCCTTTAGAGCTATCGCAGCCAGTGCCTGGAAATAAAGCTGATCTTAGGTACCCAAAAGAGCAGATTGCAGCAGTATTCCCCAGGCCTTTCTCCAAACGTGTTTGCAGATGTGTTAACTGCAAGGGAGATAACTTTCTTCTTCTGCTGGGCTGAAGTTTTCCCTTGGGTGGGCTCATGAACATTATTCCTGATGACAGCAGGGTGCTGTGAAGAGCATTGCTGAAATGCTCAGCAGTGTGAGCAGCCACACTGCTCCTGGCATGGGTGGCAGCGAATTCCTGGCAGTGAAAGGAGTTCAATCCAGTTGGGGGCTGGTCACCAGTGGTGTTCCCCAGGGCTCAGTATTGGGGCAAGTGTTGTTTAATGTCTTTATCAATGACCTGGGTGAAGGGGTTGGTCTCTTCTCCCAGGCAAGCAGCACCAGAACAAGAGGACACAGTCTCAAGCTGTGCCAGGGGAGGTTTAGGCTGGAGGTTAGGAGGAAGTTCTTCCCAGAAAGAGAGATTGGCCATTGGAATGTGCTGCCCAAGGAAGTGGTGCAGTCCATCCCTGGAGGTGTTTAGGAAGAGACTGGATGGGGTGCTTGGTGCCATGGTTTAGTTGATGGTGTTGGGTGATAGGTTGGACTTGATGATCTCAAAGGTCTCTTTCAACCTGGTTAATTCTCTTCTTCTCTTCTCTTCTCTCCTCTTCTCTTCTCTTCTCTTCTCTCCTCTTCTCTTCTCTTCTCTCACCCTCAGTGAGGGTGACACTAAACTGAGTGGCAGTGCTGATCAGCTGGAGGGTAGGAAGGTTCTGCAGAAGGACCTGGCCAGGCTGGATTGATGGTTCGAGACCAATGGGATGAGATTCATGGAGGTGAAGTGGCAGGGCCTGCTGAAGTCAATGTTTGCATGAGTGAGGGCTTAATACATTGCTGGTTTAATATATGGCCTGAGACATCCATATGGGAGTGGAAGATAGAACACAAGATGGATAGAAGGCTTCTGGACAGGCAGTTGAAGCCCAGGTGGGATTGTGTTGGGCACTCACACAACTGCAAGGTTGGACTTGATCTTTAAAGGTCTTTTCCTACCTAAACTATTCTATGATTCTGTGATAGCTCAAGACAGAGTTCAGACCTCACTAGAGAGCAGAAGGTGCCTGTGGCAACGCTCTGAACTCCAGATCTGGAGGCAATAACTGCGCACCTGAAGGATGGCCAAGGGCTCAGGTCCAGCCAACATGGATTCAGGAAAGGCAGATCCTGCCTCTCCAACCTGATCTCTTTCTATGATCAGGTGACCCGCCTGGTGGATGTGGGGAGGCCTGTGGATGTGGTCTACCTAGACTTCAGCAAGGCCTTTGACACCGTCCCCCACAGCAAACTGCTGACTAAGCTGTCAGCCTGTGGATTGGACCATTACACTCTGTACTGGGTTAGGAACTGGCTGGAAGGCCGGGCCCAGAGAGTGGTAGTGAACGGTGCCACATCCAGCTGGAGGCCAGTCACCAGTGGTGTCCCCCAGGGATCAGTGCTGGGCCCTGTCCTCTTCAACATATTCATTGATGATCTGGATGAAGGGGTCGAGTCAGTCATCAGCAAGTTTGCAGATGACACAAAGTTAGGGGCAGATGTTAGTCAGTTAGAGGGTAGAAAGGCTCTGCAGAGGGACCTCGACCGACTGGACAGATGGGCAGAGTCCAATGGGATGTCATTCAACAAGTCCAAGTGCCGAGTGCTGCACTTTGGCTACGGCAATCCCATGCAGAGCTATAGGCTGGGGTCGGAGTGGCTGGAGAGCTCCCAAACAGAGAGGGACCTGGGTGTGCTGATCGACAGCCACCTGAATATGAGCCAGCAGTGTGCCCAGGTGGCCAGGAGGGCCAATGGCATCCTGGCCTGCATTAGGAATAGTGTGGCCAGCAGGAGCAGGGAGGTCATAGTGCCCCTGTACTCTGCTTTGGTTAGGCCGCACCTTGAGTACTGTGTCCAGTTCTGGGCCCCTCAATTTAAGAAGGACATCGAAACACTTGAGCGTGTCCAGAGAAGGGCAACAAGACTGGTGAGAGGCCTTGAACACAAGCCCTATGAGGAGAGGCTGAGGGAGCTGGGATTGTTTAGCCTGGAGAAGAGGAGGCTCAGGGGTGACCTCATTGCCCTCTACAACTACCTGGAAGGTGGTTGTAGCCAGGAGGGGGTTGGCCTCTTCTCCCAGGCAGCCAGCACCAGAATGAGGGGACACAGTCTCAAGCTGCGCCAGGGGAGGTTCAGGCTCGAGGTGAGGAGGAAGTTCTTCACCGAGCGAGTCATTCGGCATTGGAACGGGTTGCCCAGGGAGGTGGTTGAGTCATCAACCCTGGAGGCGTTCAAGGGGAGATTGGACGTGGCACTTGGTGCCATGGTCTAGGCATGGGATCTGTGTTGATAGGTTGGACTCGATGATCCCCGAGGTCCTTTCCAACCTAAGTGAAACTGTGATACTGTGAAAGCTGCAGCTGGAAGGCAGAGCCAGGTGCCAGGAGCTTGTACAACCAATTACTCAGGTGACCTTTATTCTAGGTAGCTCTGTTTCCCCTTAGTCCATGGGACAGCCTTTAAAGAGCACCAGGCTATATCAGGAGGCATCACATTTAAGTGTTATTTATAGTGGACTTCCAGTACCTGAAAGACGCTACAAGAAAGCTGGGGAGAGACTTCTGACAAGGGCTGGGAGTGCCAGGACAAGGGGCAAAGGCTTTGATTTGGGAGAGGGGAGATTGAGACCGGAGATGAAGAAGAAATTCTTGGCAGTGAGGCTGGGGAGACTCTGGCACAGGTTGCCCAGGGAGGCTGTGGCTGCCTCCTCCCTGGCTGGATGAGGCCTTGAGCAACCTGGTCTCGTGGGAGGTGTCCCTGCCCATGGCAGGGGGTTGGCACTGGATGATCTTTAATGACCCTTCCAAAACATTCTAAGATTCTGTGTTGACTTTCACATTCATGTCCTGAGGTAGCCTCGAGCTGCTTGGGTTGTTGTGACAGACTAAAAGTTTGTCTCTCTTGGTGCGAGTGAACAAAGATAAAATCACTTGCTGCTTGCCCACAGAATAGCTGACAGAGCCACTGGAACGACTCTTGGAAGGTGCAAAGATAACATTGCTCACTGGGCCACAGCTGGCCTACAACAATGACCCAGCCATTCACGCCTTCAGGACAAGATAATCTCCACCCATCAAGTACCCTGGAAAGGGTAGACAATGGGTTCACCACCTGTTAATGAGTGTGGGGGGTTTGTCTGGATGGAGGGCCCCCCTCCACTCCCCATCCAGATCTCTTGCCCAAACACACAGAAATGCACAGAAAGATTTCCGGGGAAACGATACCTGGATATTTACCTAAGGATTATTTCCTGACCCTGGAATTCCTGAGGGAAAATACTTGGACACATACTGAAAACTGTATAAAAGACTGGAGCCACTACTGGCTAGTAAGAGGAGAAAAACGGGGAGAAAAATGGAGATGAAGGAAAACACAGGAGACGGACCATGCTGCTGAGAAGGGAAAGCTGGGACAATGCTGCTCCAGAGAAAAGAGGCTGCCCAGAGGACCACAGTTCTTCTTCAGCCAAAGCCTCAGCACTGTTCCTGTACCAACCCAACATCTCCCCAGGGGACCACAGCTCTTCTCCAGCAAAAGCCTCAGCACCGTTTCTCTACAGACCCAACATCTCCTGCAGCACCTTTCCTCCACAGACTTTAACTGTCTTGGGGGGGATGAGGGGTGTGGTAATATAATTCCTTTCCTCTTCTCTCTCTCTTCTCTCTCTTCCTCTCTATTTTCTCCCTCTCCCCTTCTTATGTCCACTTTATTTATGTAATAAATAGTCTAGCTGTTGATACTTTGGCCTCGTTTGTGCCTCTAATTTCACAACACGGGAATGTTTTAAAAGAACTTGAGTCTCTTTCCCTCTCCGGACCGAGACAGTTGTAAATGCATTTTGCAGTGGGGTTGCTGGGCAAAGAACCCAAATAAGCTGAGAAAGGTCTTCTCCATCAGCCTGCAAAGACATCTGCCCTGTGAATTATCCTTTGTCTGCATGGAGCTCA
Source organism: Melanerpes aurifrons (assembly GCA_011125475.1). NCBI lineage: Eukaryota > Metazoa > Chordata > Aves > Piciformes > Picidae > Melanerpes > Melanerpes aurifrons. The sequence goes on along the minus strand of WWNC01000164.1, from coordinate 358,104 downwards.
GACTGCAGAGTTGCTGCAAGGGGACACAGGAGGATATTTCTCACTCTGGACGTTTAATTTGGTCTCTGCTGGAGTTCTTTGCTCCTGCTGTTAGAACACAACCCTCCATGTGAGACAGCACAGCTAGAGGCTGGTGAGAAGCAGGAAAAGGAAAAGAGCTGAGGGTGTAGGGAAAGGATGGGAGAGGGCTGAGCAGGAGCCTGCTAGACAGATCTGCCAACACCAAATATTTCTCTGGTATCAACAGCTGATCACCTTCAGGAGGTTTTTCTCTTTGCTACCTACAGCCTGCACTGAGATTTTTCATTCTTTATCTTGTGGTGAAGATTGAATCAAGAGGCTTTGGCCTCTTTAGGGGCAGAAATCTTCCAAGTTACTGTGAAAAAAGAAAAGCTCTAATTTCTGTAACCATTCTCCCCAAATGATTCCTGCTTCCACGGTTCATAGCCTTTGCCCTGGCACTTCCAGAGATGTCAATGCTCCAGAAGATCACCAAATAAGGAGGCTCTAGAGATAAAAAAAACCAATTAGATTTATTCGATTCATTTTCCTTCCTTTTTTATTATTCATTTTTTGAATGAATTGGAAGGGGAAAAAATCTATTGAACAAATATGAAACAAATCAACTCATTTCTAATAGAATTATAGAACTGTTTGGGGTGGAAAAGGCCTCTAAGACCATCCAGTCCAACCATTAACCCAGAACCACCATGGTCACCAAATCATGGCCCCAAGTGCCATGGTCACAGGTTTCTTGAACACCTCCAGGGAGGGGGACTCTACCACCTCCCTGGGCAGCCTGTGCCAGTCCCTGACCACTCTTGCAGCAAAGAAATTGTTCCTCATCTCCAACCTCAACCACTCCTGGCACAATTTCAGGCCATTTCCTCTCCTTCTGATGCCGAATTTTGCCCCAAAAGGTGAGAATAACTGCCTAAGAGACTCAGTTTAAGTCAGATAGACAGGAGGTATTTTATTGGCAACGCGTTGGAGAAATCACTAAATGGATTTCTGCCTGTCCCGTAACAAAAGCATGCCTTTTATACAGTTTTGGATGTAGTATTGCATCAGATCATATACATAATCATATCTTTGCATGCATATTCATATGGGGCATGGTGTAGGCGGAGCGTGGGCGGGGACATCTCTTTTGAGGATCTTCTTGGTGGTCATTCCGGTGGCCTTCATCATGGGCAGGGGTTTCCTGATGAGTCTTCCTCCTTAAACTTTTGAACTCCCTTCCTAATTTGGTCAATTCCCGGTGTGCCTGGCTTGGTTCCGCTGACTGGACAAGGCTCTTAGGGTCAGTTTGACCTTGTTGGCTCTGAATCATGCTTACCCCAACAGTTCTTATCGGTCTTTATTCCTTATCTCCTTTTTCTGTCACAGTGCCCCATGCCTTAGCCGATTTATTGCTCTATCTGGTTTATGCTTTCTTCAAATGCTTCATATTCTATGTTTTAACCCATTATTTCTCGAAAGCTATCTGTTTTGGGGCTTCACTTCCTTCACCTGATACTAGGGAGAAGAGAACCTAGCCCCCACCTAATTGTGGCCTTCCAGTATCTGAAGGGGGCCTACAGGAAGGCTGGGGAAGGACTTCTCAGGATCTCAGGTAGTGATAGAACTAGGGGGAATGGAATGAAGCTGGAGGTGGGGAGATTCAGGCTGGATGTGAGGAGGAGGTTCTTCACCATGAGAGTGGTGAGACCCTGGAATGGGTTGTCCAGGGAGGTGGTCGAGGCCCCGTCCCTGGAGGTGTTTAAGAGCAGGCTGGATGAGGCTCTGTCCAGCCTGATCTAGTGTGGGGTGTCCCTGCCCATGGCAGGGGGGTTGGAACTAGATGATCCTTGTGGTCCCTTCCAACCCTGAATGAAACTATGAAACTATGAAACTATGATACCTCACTCCAACCTCCTCTCAGGGAGCTGCAGAGAGCAATGAGGTCTCCCTCAGCCTCCTCTTCTCCACACTGAACACCCTAAGCTCCCTCAACTGCTCCTCCCCAGCCCTCTTCTCCAGATCCTTCCCCAGCTTGGTTGCCCTTCTCTGGACCTGCTCCAGCCCTCAAAGTCCTTCTGGGAGTGAGAAGCCCAAAACAGAACCCAGCACTCAAGCTGAGGCCTCCCCAGTGCTGAGTCCAGGGGCACAATCCCTGCCCTGCTCCTGCTGCCCACGTCATTGCTGCTCCTGGCCAGGCTACTGCTGCCCTTCTTGGCCACCTGGGCACCCCCTGGTTCATCTTCAGCTGCTGTGACCCAGCAACCCCAGGACTTTCTCTGCTGGGCACTTTCCAGCCACTCTGCCCCAATGTCTTTCTTGGAATGAGAGCTCCAAAACTGAACCCAAGACACAAGGTGGCCTCTCCAGTGCTTTCAAATGACCTTCCCAGTTAAAATGCCAGTAGGGTCTATTAAGCACCTGTAAGAACCCTTTCTAAATGGTTAAGACACCAAATGCCCTCAAACAGATTGGGCACCCACCTGAACTGCACTCCAAAGTTATTCCCATGGATCACCAAGCAAAAAGTCATAGAATCACAGAATGGGTTAGGTTGGAAGGGACCTTAAAGGTCATGTAGTTCCAATCCCCCTGCCATGGGCAGGGACACCTATGCAACCTGCTCTAGGTGACCCTGCTCTGGACCTGGATGATCTTCCAGGTCCCTTCCAACCCAAACCATTCTATGGATCTGTGGATCCCCAGAGCTCCCTTCCAGCCCCTCTCATTCTCTGAGTCTTTGATTCATGAAATGGTTTAAGTTGGAAAGGGCCTTAAAAGATCACCCAGGTCCAACCCCCCTGCCATGGGCAGGGACATCTCCCAAAAGACCTTGGCTCACCTAAACCTCCCCTGGTACAACTTGAGGCCATTTGATCTCATCCTGGTGGAGTCCTGGGAGGTCTCCCTGCCCATGGCAGGAGCTTGCAACTAGATGATCTTTCAGGTCCTATCCAATTCAAACTATTCTATGATTCTGTGATTATTGGATTCACTTAACTGAGCAATAACTGATACCAGGAAGAGTCTTGGCCATTGAGATAATTACCTGACAGGGAGTGATAGGATTGGGGGGAATGGAGCAAAACTGGAAGTGGGGAGATTGAGATTGGATGTAAGGAAGAAGTTGTTTCCCACGAGGGTGGTGAGAGACTGGCAGGGGTTGCCCAGGGAGGTGGTGGAAGCCTACTGCCTGGAGGTTTTTGCAACCAGGCTGGATGTGGCTGTGAGCAATCTGCTGTAGTGTGAGGTGTCCCTGGCCATGGCAGGGGGTTGGAACTGGCTGAGCCTTGAGGTCGCTTCCAGCCCTGACAATTCTGTGAGTCTATGGTTGTCTAACTAGCAGTGCCCAAACTGGTCAGGTTTTCAGGAGTCACCACTCCAGGGCTTTGCTTCAGTTTTTCACAGTTTTGCTCTGGTGCTCCATAATTGATATACTTTCCTCCCAAGGTTATTCAGACAGAAATATGTCCCTCTTCACTCCCATGTCAACCAGAGGAAACACCAGATGGGTGCAACTTACTGTTATTAATTTGTACTGCTTTGTAAAACAAACAAACAAAAAATATATATAGCAAACCAGCCCAAAAGGTTTCAAGCTGTGTTAGTGCAAATAAAAAGATGGAGGGGAGGAAAAAAAAGGAAGTTTATCTGTTTTACAGAATCAGAGAGTGTTAGGGGATGGAAGGGACCTCTGTAGATCGAGTTCAACCCTCCTGCCAAAGAAGGGTCACCTAGGGCAGGGTAACCTAGGGCAGGGTACACAGGAACACATCCAGGAGGGTCTGGAATGACTCCAGAGATGGAGACTCCACTACCTCTCTGGGCAGCCTGCTCCAGGGCTCTGGTAGCCTTCAGTCACAGAAGTTCCTCCTCATGTTCAGATGAACTTCTGCTGTTCCACTCTGTGCCCCTTACCCCTTGTGCTGTCCCTGGCCACCACTGAACACAGCCTGGTCCCAGCCTCCTGACACGAGGAGGAGAGCCCCTGTGAAGAGAGACTAGGACCCCTGAGGATGTTTAGCCTGGAGAGGAGAAGGCTGAGAGGGATCTGATCAATGTCTATCAATATCTGAGGCGTGGGGGGCAAGTGGAGGGGGCCAAGCTCTTTTGGGTGGTGCACAGTAATAAGCCAAGGACCAATGGAGACAAACTTGAACATAGAAGATTTCAGCTCAACATGAGGAGAAACTTCTTTACAGTGAGGGTCACAGAACCCTGGAGCAGGCTGCCCGGAGAGGTGGTGGAGTCTCCATCTCAGGAGTCATTCCAGACCCTCCTGCATGTGTTCCTGTGTGCCCTGCCCTTGGTGATCCTGCCCTAGTTCCCATCCCTGTAGGTGTTTAAAAAGTCTGTGGCCATGTCACCTGGGGCCATGGTTTAATGGCCATGGTGGTGTTGGGTTGATGCTTGGACTTCATGATCTCAGAGGTGTTTTCCAACCCAAACATTTCTATGCTTCCAAGTGCAGGCAGGCTCATGCTCACAGCATCCCTCAGCTACCTTTTCCTTGGCAGGGTTTGATCTTTGCTGATCCAGGCTGAGGTAGTATCTAATGAGAAAGGTTCTGCCATGTTTTCTCTCACAGCAGTTCCTGTTGCCTTCCCAGTTGTGTTTTAACCACATCTAAAACTTCTACATCTTGCCCAGTCAGCAAAATAAAAACTGCTTTGGGATCCAGAATCTCCCAGACTGGCAGAAATTAAGCCAACATCAACAAAAGATTAAGACCTGGGGATCTCTGCTGTTTTCCCACCAAGCTGGTAGAATAAGAAGCATAAATGTTGTCTGTTCATTTCATAGAATCACAGAATGGGTTGGTGTTGTGTGTTTGGGAGAAAGGCCCAGTCTTCTCCCCCCCACAAAGAGAGAGAGAAATGAACGAAACCACAGCTAGCCACAGCCGGAGGAGCAAGAAGGGAAAATGCTGTATTTACAAGCAGTTTTAGGGGATGCAGTGTATATATACACAATTTACAGTATTTACAATATATACACAGAAACATACAACAAAGTAATACAGGAACGAAATTCCCCTCCTCTGCTGAGGAGGGTTCCCCCCCTGTACCCCCATTGTCTCCCCTTTTTCCCCAAAGAGGGTTAGAAAGAGAGAAAAAGAGGAATTGTTAATTAAAGCAGAGTATGTTAGTAGAGGCCTTATCTGTCCAAGGTCACTCTGGCAGAGAGCCTAGAAGCTGGAAAGGAGAAGGGCAGAATCGAAACTGAGGAAAGTCTCAGCTGGACTCAAAACTTAAAGTTGCACTCTACCAATCCACCAATGAAATCCGTTTAGACCTGTCCTTTGTTTACAAAACATTCAGCCATAGTGTCCCTTTCTTAAAGGCACAGCCTCAAATGGTCACAGTTGGCTTGGAAGGGACCTTAAAGCTCATCCAGTTCCAACCTCCCTGCCAGGGGCAGGGACACCTCCCACCAGCTCAGGTTGCTCAAAGCCTCATCCAGCCTGGCCTTGAGCACCTCCAGGGAGAAGGCAGCCACAGCATCCTTGGGCAACCTGTTCGAGTCTCTTCCCACCCTGAGTGTCAAGAACTTCTTCTTAATGACCAATCTAAATCAACCCTGCTCTAGTTTCAAGCCAGTGCCCCTTGTCCTCTCACCACAGGTTCTTATTATCAGCCCCACTCCAGCTTTCCTGCCCCCCCCTTTAGAATAGAATAGAATAGAATAAACCAGGTTGGAAGAGACCTTCAAGATCATCACGTCCAACCTATCACCCAACACCACCTAATCAACTAACCCATGTAACCAAGCACCCTGTCAAGTCTCCTCCTGAACACCTCCAGTGATGGCGACTCCACCACCTCCCCGGGCAGTCCATTCCAATGGGCAATCACTCTCTCTGTGTAAAACTTCCTCCTGACCTCCAGCCTGAACTTCCCCTGGCGCAGCCTGAGACTGTGTCCTCTTGTTCTGGTGCTGGTTGCCTGGGAGAAGAGACCAACCTCTGCCTGTTTACAACCCCCATTCAGGTAGTTGTAGAGAGCAATAAGGTCACCCCTGAGTCTCCTCCTCTCCAGGCTAAGCAGCCCCAGCTCCCTCAGCCTCTCCTCATAGGGCTTGTGTTCCAAGCCCCTCACCAACTTCGTTGCCCTTCTCTGGACTCGTTCCAGCAAGTCAACATCCTTCCTATACTGAGGGGTGCAGAACTGGACACAGGACTCGAGGTGTGGCCTAACCAGTGCAGTGTACAGGGGCAGAATGACCTCCCTGCTCCTGCTGGCTACACTGTTCTTAATGCAGGCCAGGATGCCATTGGCCCTCCAGGCTGCCTGGGCACACTGCAGGCTCATGTTCAGCCTGCCATCAACCAGCACCCCCAGGTCCCTCTGCCTGGCTGCTCTCCAACCACTCTGACCCCAGCCTGTAGCACTGCATGGGGTTGTTGTGGCCGATGTGCAGAACCCGGCACTTGGATGTGTTAAATCTCATGCCGTTGGACTCTGCCCATCTGTCCAGCCTGTCGAGGTCCCTCTGCAGAGCCTCTCTACCCTCCAGCAGATCAACTCCTGCCCCCAGCTTGGTGTCGTCAGCAAATTTACTGATGATGGACTCAATGCCCTCATCCAGATCATCAAGAAAGATGTTAAAGAGCACAGGGCCCAGCACTGATCCCTGGGGGACTTTTCATTGGCTGTTCATACTGTCCATCCAATCCAAAATGATATTTACAGTTCGTGAGCAAAGTTCATAGTCCATTCCGGCTATGCTCAGATGTAGATGATTCAAAAGTCCAAGAAAATCAGAAAATGAGAAAAATGGAAAACAGTTTATTTCTTCACCGACGAAGCGAAGAAAACGGAAACAGGGAAATCTCAGAGTCTCTTAGTTGACTCAGGGCTCTCAGGGATCTCAGGGTTCGTGCACCGTAGATTCCTCGTTGATTCTTCTTTTGGGCGTGATGTAGCTGTACAACAGTTTGAAGTTAACCTCTTTCAGCTAAAGTCAAATTTCTTTGTGGAATACACTGAATTTCACCATTCTCTTGCATTACCCAAGAAGTGTGACTCAGACCTTCAGCTGAAACCACCCCTCGGACAGGTTTAGCCTCTCCTGAGGGTGAGGAGGAGGGGCAGGGGGCTCAGATTGCCTACTTGCCGGAGGGCAGTGACGTAGCTGGGGGAGGGGTTGCCGCGGAGACCGCGCGCAAACCAAACAGAACCCAGCGCGTGGCTGAGGAGAGAGGAGGCAGCTTGAGCAGCGCAGCTCGGCTTCTCACTGACAGGGGAAAAAAAAAAAAAAAAAAAAAAAAGCCGTGTGGAGAGGGTGGTTACTGCAAGATGGTCACCACTACAGCAAAGGCTAGCAGAAGGACAGTGGGCACCCAAACAGAGACCATACACAAGTATGCAGATGTTCAGGTAGGTGGCTGCAGTGAGTGCTGGAGCCTGGCACTCGATATGGAGGCTGGAGGGAGCAGCTGTTTCAGGTGTGAGCAGGTCAGTGATCTGATGAGCATGGTGGTCAAACTAAAAGAAGAGGTGGAAAGGCTAAGAGCTAGAAGAGATGGTGAGCAGAAAATTGACGATTCCCATAACGTAATCTCTTCTAAACCAGAACAGGGGTAACACTTAGGGGAACAGGGAGTTTGATACCTCCCAGAAGCAAGATTCTCAACCTCCCTATAGTAACCCACATGAGCAGGGCCAATGGGAACAGGTCTCTGCCCGACGGAAGAAGTGCAAACACAGGAAGTCTGCTCCTGTGAGCAGCACGCTGCCTCCAGTGCAGTTACAGAACAGGTATGAGGCTCTGCAGGAGGAACAGGTCATTGGGGAGGCTGAGGACTCAAGAAGGTCAGAAGCTGTACCAATGACAGGTTGCCTCAGGCCAGCCATCAAAACTTACCCAGAAAAGAAACCTCGCAGGGTCATCGTCATAGGAGACTCCCTACTGAGTGGAACAGAGGGCCCAATATGCAGACCAGACCAATTTCATAAAGCGGTCAGCTGCCTCCCTGGTGCCCAAGTTAAAGACGTTGTAGACAGAATTCCCAACCTCGTGAGTCCTTCAGACTACTACCCACTGCTGGTCTTTCAGGTGGGCAGTGACGATGTAACAATGAGAGGCTCACAATCTATTAAAAAGACTTCAGAACTTTAGGCAAATGCTAAAGGGATCAGGGGCTCAAGTCGTGTTCTCAGCCATCCCTCTAACGTCAGCAATGGATGAGGACACACTGAGGAAGGGCCGACAGATCAATTCATGGCTCAGGGCTGGTGCCATCGACAGGGCTTTGGGTTCCACAATCATGGATTGGTTTTCAAGGCACCTGAGCTGAAAACAACTCATGGGACACACTTGTCCCAGAGGGGGGGATAAGAATCCTGGGGCAGGAATTGGCAGGGCTCATTGATAGGGCTTTAAACTAGATTTGAAGGGGGAAGGGGTTAATAGTCTCCTGCTGGCTGGTGACAAACAGAGGGGCAGCTCACCAGCAGTAGAGAGAAGGAGAGATGGTAAGGGCTCTCAACTTGCTGCCCTGAGGCAAGCCACGAATGATCCACCAGGACATTCTGTGGAAACCGAGGGGATTTGGCACAAGAGGAGGACAGGGCCAGCCCAGCTGAAGTGCTTCTATGCAAATGCGTGCAGCTTGGGCAACAAACAGGATGAGTTAAGGGCCACTGTGCTGCTGGGATGCCACGACATAGTGGCTGTTACTGAAACTTGGTGGGATGAATCCCATGACTGGAATGTAGGCATAGATGGATATAAACTCTTTAGGAAGGATAGGCAGGGAAGGAGAGGAGGAGGTGTTGCCCTCTATGTCAATAGCCAGTTGGAATCAGTGGAGCTCCAACTGGGGAGGGATGATGAGCTAGTTGAGAGCGTATGGGTTAAAATTAAAGGCAGGACAGGGGAAGGAGATATTACTGTGGGGGTCTCCTACAGGCCACCTGACCAGCAGATCCAAGCAGATGAGGCCCTCCATAGGCAAATAGAAGCGGCTTCCAGGTCACAAGCCCTGGTCCTCATGGGTGATTTCAACCACCCGGACATCTGCTGGAGGGACAACACAGCAAGGCACCAGCAATCCAGGATGTTCCTGGACTGCATAGAAGACAACTTCCTCCTCCAAATGGTAGAGGAACCAACAAGAAATGGTGCTATGCTGGACCTTGTTCTCACCAACAGGGAAGGGCTGGTAAGCAATGTGAGGCTCAGAGACGGCCTTGGCTGCAGTGACCATGAAGCAGTTGAATTTAACATCCTCAGGGCAATCAGGAGGAAGTATTCCAAGCTCACGACCCTAGACTTTAGGCGTGCAGATTTTGATCGCTTCAGGGATCTGCTAGCCAAAGTGTCGTGGGACAAAGCCCTGGAGGGAAGAGGGACCCAGGACAGCTGGTCAATATTCAAGGACCACCTCCTCTGTGTCCAGGAGCTCTGTGTACCAACAAAGAGAAAAGCAGGTAAGAATGCTAGGAGGCCTGCCTGGATGGGCAAGGAGCTACTGGACACACTATTGCTTAAAAGGAAACTCTACAGGAAGTGGAGAGAAGAACAGGTAGAACAGGGGGAATATAAGGAAGCTGCCCGAGCAGCGAGAGTCCTGGTTAGGAAAGCCAAAGCAGAGTTTGAATTGAATCTAGCCAGGGAGATTAGAGGGAACACTAAGAACTTTTACAGGTATATTAATGGGAAGAAGAAGACTAGGAAGGTGTGGGCCCCCTCAGAAAGGAAAATGGTGACATGGTCACAAGTGATGAGGAAAAGGCTGAGGTACTTAATAACTTCTTTACCTCAGTCTTCACTGCAAGGGCCTCTAGCCACACTCCTGATGTTATGGAAGTCAAAGCCAGGGACGGGAGGAAGAACTGCCCATTGTAAGTGCAGATCAGGTTCGTGATCATCTGAAGAACCTGAAAGTGTTCAAGTCCATGGGACCCGACGGGATACACCCACGGGTACTGAGAGAACTGGCAGATGAGGTTGCTAAACCCCTCTCTATTATATTTCAAAAGTCATGGCAATCTGGTGAAGTCCCCACGGACTGGAAAAGGGGAAACATTGCCCCCATCTTCAAAAAGGGTAAGAAGGAGGAACCAGGGAACTACAGGCCAGTCAGTCTCACCTCTGTGCCTGGAAAGATCATGGAGCAGATCCTCCTGGAGTCACTACTCGCTCAAAAGAATAGTGAAGAGGTGATTGGGAACAGTCAGCATGGCTTTGCCAAGGGCAAATCCTGCCTGACCAACCTGGTGGCCTTCTATGAGCAGGTGACAACATTAATAGATGAGGGGCGAGCAACTGATGTCATTTACCTAGACCTGAGCAAAGCCTTCGACACTGTCCCGCACCACATCCTGGTCTCCAAACTGGTGACACATGGGTTTGATGGGTGGACCACTAGATGGATAAGGAACTGGCTTGATGGCCGCACCCAAAGAGTGGCTGTCAATGGCTCCATGTCCCAGTGGAGGCCAGTGACAAGCGGAGTCCCTCAGGGATCAGTCCTGGGACCTGTCTTGTTCAACATCTTTGTGGGTGACATGGACAGTGGCATTGAGTGCACCCTCAGCAAGTTTGCTGATGACACCAAGCTGTGTGGTGCAGCAGACATGCTGGAGGGAAGGGAGGCCATCCAGAGGGACCTTGACAGGCTGGAGAGGTGGGCACAAGCCAACCTCATGAAGTTCAATAAGAGCAAGTGCAGGGTCCTGCATCTGGGTCGAGGCAATCCCAGGCACAAATCCAGGCTGGGCAGTGACTGGCTGGAAAGTAGCCCTGAGGAGAGAGACTTGGGGGTACTGGTGGACAAGAAGCTCAACATGAGCTCTCAATGTGCACTTGCAGCCCGCAAGGCCAATCAGATCCTGGGCTGCATCAGGAGAAGTGTGGCTAGCAGGTCGAGGGAGGTGATCCTCCCCTCTACTCAGCCCTGGTGAGACCCCATCTGGAGTACTGTGTCCAGTTCTGGAGTCCCTATTACAAGAGGGATGTGGAGGTGCTGGAACGTGTCCAGAGAAGGGCCACGAGGATGATCAGAGGGCTGGAGCACCTCTCATATGAGAGCAGACTGAAGGAGTTGGGGCTGTTCAGTCTGCAGAAGAGAAGGCTCCGAGGTGACCTCATTGTGGCCTTCCAGTATCTGAAGGGGGCCTAAAGGAAGGCTGGGGAAGGACTTCTCAGGATGTCAGGTAGTGATAGGACTAGGGGGAATGGAATGAAGCTGGAGGTGGGGAGATTCAGGCTGGATGTGAGGAGGAGGTTCTTCACCATGAGAGTGGTGAGACCCTGGAATGGGTTGTCCAGGGACGTGGTCGAGGCCCCGTCCCTGGGGGTGTTTAAGAGCAGGCTGGATGAGGCTCTGTCCAGCCTGATCTAGTGTGGGGTTTCCCTGCCCATGGCAGGGGGGTTGGAACTAGATGATCCTTGTGGTCCCTTCCAACCCTGAATGAAACTATGAAACTATGAAACTATAAGTTTCCAACCATCCAGTGTTTGCCTCTACCATAGTAAGCACGTATTGCTTACCAGAACGAGAACGTGGTAGACTGATGTAGTCAATCTGCCAAGCTTCACCATACTTGTACTTGGACCATCGGTCACCATACCACAAGGGCTTAAGTCGTTTTGCCTGCTTAATAGCAGCACAAATGTCACAGTCATGGATGACTTGTGTGGTAGCATCCATGGAAATGTCTATGGATCTGTCACGAGCCCATTGGTATGTTGCATCTCTGCGTTGATGTCCTGACGAATCGTGAGCCCACCGAGCTAAGAATATCTCACCTCGGTGTTTCCAGTCGAGATCAAGATTAGAGTCCATGTCTACTTGAGAAACTCTTGCCGCTAGATCTGCCTGATGGTTGTGTTGCTGTTCCTCAGTAGCTTTGCTCTTAGGAATGTGAGCATCGATGTGTCTCACTTTCACTGGAATTCTCTCGATTCGATCAGCAATGTCCTGCCATAGGTTGGCTGCCCAAATGAGTTTTCCTTTTCTCTGCCAACCACTCTTCTTCCAGTTCTTTAGCCAACCCCATAGAGCATTGGCTACCATCCATGAGTCGCTGTAGAGATAAAGCTTTGGCCATCTCTCACGTTCAGCCACGTCGAGAGCTAGCTGGACAGCTTTTACCTCTGCGACCTGACTGGATTCTCCTTGTCCATCTTTTGCCTCTGCAACTCGGCGTGTTGGACTCCACACTGCAGCCTTCCACCTTCGCTTGTTTCCAACAAGACGACAGGAACCGTCTGTGAACAAAGCATATTTCTTTTCATCATCAGAAAGGTCATTGTAAGGAGGAGCTTCCTCAGCACGAGTTACTTTCTCCTCTGGAGGTTTAGCACAGTTGATACCTTCAGGCCAACTTGAGATCACCTCCACTAGACCAGGTCTTTCAAGATTTCCCATTCGAGCTCTCTGTGTTATCAGAGCCATCCACTTAGACCAGGTTGAGTCTGTGGCATGATGTGGTGTGGAACCTTTGCCTTTGAACATCCAATTCAAAACTGGTAATCTGGGAGCTAAGAGAAGTTGTGATTCAGTTCCAATCACTTCAGAAGATGCCTTTACTCCTTCATAGGCAGCTAGAATTTCTTTCTCTGTTGGAGCTAGCATTTCGGCTCGGTAGCTGATCGGGACCGCTCGTCCGGAACCGCTCCGCTTAAGCTGTGAGTTTCTCGGGGTTTTTCTTTTGCTTTCCTTTCGGGGCTTCGCGGGTCGGGAGGACTGCTGGTAGGGGGAGGAGCCGGCAGGATCGTGCTCACGAGAGCCTGCACGGGTCACGGGAGCCTGACGTCAGCCGCGGCAGTTTTTAAAAGCCGCCCGGGCTGTGCGCGCGGCGCCATTTCGGCCGGTAGCTAGGCTAGCGGCTGGGGACCAAAAAAAAAAAAAAAAAAAAAAAAAAGCCCAAACAGCAAACGCAAACCTTAAGCGTTGCATCATGGTCGTCACTGGACGAGGGGGTAAAAAGCAGCATCTGCCCAGACATAGCTGTTTTACCAACATGCTGGAGTCCAGGCTGTCAGCTGCAGAGAGTGCTTCAGCCTGGCACTTGGAATAGAGGGGAGGGAGAGGACACCTGTGTCCGGTGTGAGCAGGTGAATTTTCTCCTCAGCATGGTGGCAGAGCTGAAGGATGAAGTGGCCGAGCTGAAGGAGGAGGTAGCTAGGCTAAGGACCATAAGGGAAAGTGAAAGGGAGTTAGACTTGTGGGAGAAGGCTCTGCAGATCTCCCTGCTGAGGGAAGGGTTCCTGGAGGAGGAGAGGGATGGATACAGGTCCCTGCCAGGGGTGGCAAGAGAAATCCACCCCGACCCTCTCCTCCTCCTCCGCTGCCCTTGAATAATAAGTATGAGGCCCTGCAGGCTGAGGGCAGTAAGGAAGAGAGGGCTGAGGCTGAGGAGCAGCCATCCAGAGGGGAGCCTAAGGCCAAACGGTCCCCACCAGCTGTAACGACCAGCTCCGGGGGGAAGCCTAAGCCCAAGCGGTCCCCACCAGCTATAACAACCAGCTCCACAAAGAAAAGGAGAAGGGTTATAGTTGTAGGGGACTCTCTCCTGGGGGGTACTGAGGGACCCATATGTCGTCCCGACCCATCCCACAGGGAGGTCTGCTCCCTACCAGGGGCAGGGGTTAGGGACATTGCGGAGAGAATCCCTAAATTAATCCAGCCCACTGACTATTACCCTCTGGTGGTAATACAGGCTGGGAGTGATGAGATTGACAGGAAGGACACCAGGGCAATTAAGAAGGAATTCAGGGCCCTTGGACAATTGATTGATGGGGCAGGAGCTCAAGTGGTGTTCTGCTCAGTTCCCTCAGTGGCAGGGGTGTACACTGAGAGGAATGGGAGAACCCATACCATCAACAATTGGCTCAGGGATGGTGCCAGAGGCAGAACTTTGGGTTCTATGACCATGGGGCAACTTTCACTGCACCTGACCTGCTGGGTCCTGATGGGGTGCATCTGTCTAGAAGGGGTAAGAGAGTCCTGGCACTGGAGTTGGCAGGGCTCATTAGGAGGGCTTTAAACTAGGTCTGAAGGGGGTGGGTGAGGCAATCCGTCCCTCTGCAGAGGTAAGAGTAGGGCGCAAGGTAGGGTCAGTTGAGAAGTCAGGAACCCAGCTGCGATGCATGTACACCAATGCACGCAGCCTGGGCAACAAGCAAGAGGAGTTGGAGGTCCTAATCCATCAGGGCGACTATGATGTAGTCGCCATCTCAGAAACTTGGGGACAGCACCCACGATTGGAGTGCTACAATGGGGGTTACAGGCTCTTTAGGAGAGACAGGCGAGGGAGAAGAGGAGGAGGGGTGGCTCTGTATATTAGAGAGTCACTCTCTGCCACACAACTTGAGGTGGAAGATGAGGGAGTTCAGAGCCTGTGGGTCAAAATCAGAGGACAACCTAACAAGTCTGACATCCTGATTGGAATCTGTTACAGACCACCCAACCAGGATGAGGCGGCTGATGAGTTGTTCTACAAGCAACTGGAGGCTGTCTCAAGATCATCAGATCTTGTCCTTGTTGGTGACTTCAACCTCCCAGATATCTGCTGGGAACTTAATTCAGCAGGGAGGAGGCAGTCCAGAAGATTCCTGGAGCAAATGGAGGACTGCTTCCTGACACAGCTGTTAAGCGAGCCTACCAGGGACAGGCTCTGCTTGACCTGCTGTTCTCCAATAGGGAAGGGCTGGTGGGAGACGTGATCGTGGGAGGCTGCCTAGGGTGCAGTGACCACGAGATAGTGAAGTTTTCAATATGCAGGGAGATAGGGAGGAGCACCAACAGAACCTTCACCTTGGACTTCCGAAGGGCGAACTTCAGCCTATTTAAGAAACTTGTTTGTAAAGTCCCTGGGTACCAGCCCTCATGAACCAAGGGGTTCAGGAGGGTTGGACCTACTTCAAACAGGAGCTCTTGAAGGCACAGGAATTGGCGGTTCCTACGTGCCGGAAGGCAAGCCGGCGGGCAAGGCGACCAGCCTGGATGAGCAAGCAGCTCCTGGAGGATTTAAGGGGAAGAGGAGGCTGTATCACCTTTGGAAGGAGGGAAGGCTTCTCGAGGTATGTTCAAGGAAGCTGTTAGATTATGTAGGAATAAAATTAGGAGGCTAAGGCCCAGCTGGAACTGAAGCTGGCCACCTCTGTCAAAGACAATAAAAAGCATTTTTATAAATATATTAACAATAAGAAGAGGGGCAGGAAGAACCTGCACTCCTAGTGGACCTGGAGGGGAACACGGTGACTGAGGATGAGGAGAAAGCTGAGGTCCTGAACACATTCTTTGCCTCAATTTTTAACAGCAAGGCAGGAGTTCAGGACAAGTGGCCTCCGGAGCTGGGCGATGGGGTCGGCGAGCAGTGTAATGCCCCGGAAATCCATGAGGAGTTAGTTCGGGACCTGCTGAGCCACTTGGATATTCACAAGTCCATGGGACCGGATGGGATCCATCCTAGGGTGCTGAGAGAGTTGGCAGATGTGCTAGCTAGGCCACTCTCCATCATTTTCCTCCAGTCCTGGCTCACAGGTGAGGTCCCAGATGACTGGAAACTGGCCAACGTGGTCCCCATCCACAAGAAGGGTCGGATGGAGGAACCTGGAAACTACAGGCCGGTCAACCTGACCTCAGTGCCAGGGAAAGTGATGGAGCAGATTATCCTGGCGGCAATAACTGCGCACCTGAAGGATGGCCAAGGGCTCAGGTCCAGCCAACATGGATTCAGGAAAGGCAGATCCTGCCTCTCCAACCTGATCTCTTTCTATGATCAGGTGACCCGTCTGGTGGATGTGGGGAGGCCTGTGGATGTGGTCTACCTAGACTTCAGCAAGGCCTTTGACACCGTCCCCCACAGCAAACTGCTGACTAAGCTGTCAGCCCGTGGATTGGACCATTACACTCTGTACTGGGTTAGGAACTGGCTGGAGGGCCGGGCCCAGAGAGTGGTAGTGAACGGTGCCACATCCAGCTGGAGGCCAGTCACCAGTGGTGTCCCCCAGGGATCAGTGCTGGGCCCTGTCCTCTTCAACATATTCATTGATGATCTGGATGAAGGGGTAGAGTCAGTCATCAGAAAGTTTGCAGATGACACAAAGTTAGGGGCAGATGTTAGTCAGTTAGAGGGTAGAAAGGCTCTGCAGAGGGACCTCGACCGACTGGACAGATGGGCAGAGTCCAATGGGATGTCATTCAACAAGTCCAAGTGCCGAGTGCTGCACTTTGGCTATGGCAATCCCATGCAGAGCTATAGGCTGGGGTCGGAGTGGCTGGAGAGCTCCCAAACAGAGAGGGACCTGGGGGTACTGATCGACAGCCACCTGAATATGAGCCAGCAGTGTGCCCAGGTGGCCAGGAGGGCCAATGGCATCCTGGCCTGCATTAGGAATAGTGTGGCCAGCAGGAGCAGGGAGGTCATAGTGCCCCTGTACTCTGCTTTGGTTAGGCCGCACCTAGAGTACTGTGTCCAGTTCTGGGCCCCTCAATTTAAGAAGGACATCGAAACACTTGAGCGTGTCCAGAGAAGGGCAACAAGGCTGGTGAGAGGCCTTGAACACAAGCCCTATGAGGAGAGGCTGAGGGAGCTGGGATTGTTTAGCCTGGAGAAGAGGAGGCTCAGGGGTGACCTCATTGCCCTCTACAGCTACCTGAAGGGTGGTTGTAGCCAGGAGGGGGTTGGCCTCTTCTCCCAGGCAGCCAGCACCAGAGCGAGGGGACACAGTCTCAGGCTGCGCCAGGGGAAGTTCAGACTCGAGGTGAGGAGGAAGTTCTTCACCGAGCGAGTCATTCGGCATTGGAACGGGTTGCCCAGGGAGGTGGTTGAGTCATCGACCCTGGAGGCGTTCAAGGGGAGATTGGACGTGGCACTTGGTGCCATGGTCTAGGCATGGGGTCTGTGTTGATAGGTTGGACTCGATGATCCCCGAGGTCCTTTCCAACCTAAGTGATACTGTGATACTGTGATACTGTGAGTGTAGTTAGCCTCTGAACCTCTGTAACCTCGACTCCAGAAACCAAGAGGTCGTCCACGTGTCTCACCTGGAGCTTTTTGCCACAAGCACCAGGTTGGAGCATTGTCACTTGCAGCCGTGTACAAAATGTTCTTAATGTCTGGACCATCTCGGACAGGTCCCAGACCCATTGCTTGAACTACCTCTTGCTTTATCTGGTCAAAGGCTGCTTGTTGTTCAGGTCCCCAGTGGAAATGGTTTCTCTTTCGAGTCACATCATACAGAGGTTTCACAATCTGACTGTATCCAGGAATGTGCAGTCTCCAAAATCCCACTGTCCCCAAGAAACGTAGGGTCTCTTGCTTGTTTGTGGGATTTGCCATGGTAGAGACTCTGTTTACCACATCCACTGGAATGTGTCGGCGTCCATCCTGCCATCGCACTCCCAGAAACTGAATTTCGGTGGTAGGTCCTTTCACCTTGTCTCGCTTGATGGCAAAACCTGCATTCAGAAGAATGTCAATGATTTTGTTACCTTTCTCGAAGACTTCCTCAGCAGTTTTACCCCAGACAATGATATCATCGATGAACTGGATGTGTTCTGGAGCACCGCCTTTCTCCAGAGCATCGTGGATCACTGCATGACAGATGCTTGAGCTGTGGATCCAGCCCATTGGCAGTCTGTTGAAAGTGTACTGGAGTCCTCTCCAGGTGAAAGCAAACTGAGGCCTGCATTCCTCTGCTATGGGAATAGAGAAAAATGCATTAGCAATGTCTATGGTAGCATACCATTTGGCCTCTTTGGATTCCAGCTCATACTGGAGCTCCATCATGTCTGGTACTGCTGCACTCATAGGTGGTGTCACTTCATTCAGGGCTCGGTAGTCTACTGTCAGACGCCAGTCTCCATTCTGCTTCCGCACAGGCCACACTGGACTGTTGAAAGGTGAATGAGTTTTGCTGACGACTTTCTGACTCTCCAACTGACGAATCAGATTCTGAATGGGCAACAAAGAGTCACGGTTGGTTCTGTATTGTCTGTGATGCACAGTGTGAGAAGCAACCGGCAATTTAATGTCCTGTATCTTATGTTGTCCCACAACTGCAGATTCATCAGAAAGTTCAGGTCTAGCAGACAGCTTCAATTTTTGTCCATCAATTTCTATTGAAGCTACTCCAAAAGCCCATTTGTAACCTCTAGGTTCCTTGAAACGCCCTTCTCTCAGAAAATCAATTCCCAGAATACAAGGTGCATCAGGTCCAGTCACAACTGTATGCTTCCTCCATTGTTTACCAGTTACACTTATATTAACCTCCACCTTACTTAACTCTTGAGATCCACCAGTGACTCCCAGAATAGTTATGGACTCTGATCCCTGATAATTTGATGGTATTATGGTGCACTGAGCTCCTGTGTCAACCAAGGCCCTGTACTTCCGAAATTGTGAAGTGCCAGGCCACTGGATGTACACATCCCAATAGATTCTATTATCTCTGTTATCCCTCTCCTCCCCCTGGCGGGAGGCAGGGCACCCCTAGTAATGGGGAACATGCGCACACGTGCATTGCACATAGTGTGCAGGGTTATAACTTTGCATGTTATAACTGGAGCCACTGTTGGAGCCATAAGAGTCGTTCTGGGGAACTGTGGAAGTAACAGCTACCCTTCTGGTATTGCTACCTTGGGTTCTGCCACTTTGCAATTCCCTCAGTCTCCTGAAAAGATTAGAAGTTGGTTGGCCATCCCAGCGGTTCATGTTCTCACCAAACTGATCACGCAGAGTTATCCAAATAGTTCTACGTGATTGCCTTGGTGGTCTGTTTTGGAATGACCTGTTTTGGAATGACCTGTTTTGGAATGACCTCCTTGGAGGACGTGTATTCCTCACAGATGAAACTTGTATCCACCTGGAGGAAGAATTGAAATTATCCCTTTGTGCCAATTGGGATATGGAATCTTTCAGATCCTTCATGCAATTCTCAGTCTTTCCAGACAGAGTTTCAATGGCTGAAACCAAAGAACCACGTGTCGTGCTATCCTCCAATTGTCTCATTTGATCACTGAATTGGCCAACCGTGGGAGAAGCTCCACCATAACTTCTTGACACAATTCTGCTTGCCAGAATGTTTGCATAATTGGAAGGAGCAAGTTTGATGATCTTTTTAGCAAGACCAATACCCACAGGAATGTCATCAGGATTCAGAGTTTCATGTTCACCATAGAGTAGCTCTCTAACAGCAAATTCTCTCAAGCGCTTAATTCCCTCATCTATGGTAGTCCAGGGTTTAGGATTCCATGGAAGATCATCTCGGGAAGGGTATCTCAGGGCAACCGCCATTAAAAGGCGTATCCACAGACTAACCTTACCGAGAGCTCTGCCTAGATGTCTATCTATTCCATTGTCCCTTGAGAGAGTTCCTAACTGAGCTGCTGACTTATCTCCAACTGTTAGAGCTGGAGCACCTGTATCATAACAGCTACTGAGCCAAGCTAGAACTGGTTCCTTATCTGCCCTGGTGAAATCTTTACGGACATTTCGCAATTCCTCCCGTGGAGAAGAACATTCTAAAATATCATCTTGCTCTTCATCTCCTGAATTTTTTTGTCCATATAATCCTGCTGTCATTCTCCTAAGGATCTCTTTAAGCTGAGAACCACCTTTGCCAGCTGCTTTCCTAGCTTCATCTGTGTCCTGCTTTGATCTCACTAGGTTAGCTAGATCTTTAAAACAAACCACCTCTTCCTCCTGAGCAGGATCTCTTAGAGTAGAGGGCCCCTCACCAGGATCAGTCTCCACCTCTTCTTCTCCATCTTTGGCCTTTCCACCTCTAGTCTTTAAAGGAGCCACCTTAACTGGAGCTGTGTTTGAATTTACAGCCACCTTAATGGAAGCTGACAGGTCCTGAGATAAATCAGCTGCTGGGGCAGTGACTTCCGGTCCCACCGAGGGATTGGGCGGAAGTGACGTTGCTCCGTTAATGGCCGATGGAGAAGAAGAAGAAGGAGAAGGAGTAGGAGCCATGTTGATACCAGCTGCCGCCTTTGGCAGCTTGCTGGAATCAGCAAAGTCATTTAGAGCTGCTTTACCAATTAACTTTTTAGCCTTCTTTTTAACTGACATGGGTTCTCCACAGTCCTCATCACTAGATGACTCTGGGACTGATCTCGAGCTACGGCGTTTTCTTTTTGATCTAGTTTTAATAATTAAACAAGCTCTGGACACCTTTCTCTCTCGCCACAGAGAGAACAGCAGATACACGTTAATTATCACTGAGAGCAGGATTATACACATGAAATAAATCACCTTTGGATCCCAGCCATCACCTAAAGTTACTCTCTCCTCAGGCGGAATCTTAAAACCCTTTATCTCAATTGGGAGAGTGGTGGAGGTAACATTCCTGTATCTCACTGGCCATAGGAAATTAATACATTTTCCATACCATAATTTAACTCTATACATAACCCACATATAAATTGTCCGCACCAAATATTTGCCGAGGTAATCCAAAATCAAACCCAAACAATATCTGTAAACCAGAGCCCCAAAAATTGAAAAGAATAATCGCTCCACAAACCACAATACCTTCATGTTTGCTAATTCAGCTGGAAAACACTAAATCAATCAAGTAATAAATTAAACTAATTATCTGCCCCACGTTGGGCGCCAATAAAATAAAATGTGGTGGGGTGGAAGGGTAAAGCCAAGAAGCCTCCTCCCTTCCCCCTTGTAAGGTAAAAGGGAAAAGAAAAATTGAAGGGAAAGGGAAAAAAAAACTCACCAGCCGAATTAACAAAGCAGTGGAGCTATATTTACAAAGCAGTGTAGGATTTTGCAGGGGAATATTTACAAATTTACAATATCTACAATATATACAAAGATATACAACAGAGTAACACAGAAGTGAGAGTAACTCCCCCTCGGCCGAGGGGGTTCCCCACCTTCGCTCTCCCCTCTCTTCCCCCTTCCCCAGAGTAGTTCGGAAAAGAGGGAGAAAGAGAAAAGAAAGAAGTTAAAAGCAGTTTGTGTTAATTGGAAGCAGTTAATACAGGCCTGGTTATCTTATCTTCAAGGCCGAAGTCTTGGCAGAAAGCCCAGCACAGAGATAGTTGCTGCCCAAAGGAAAGGCGGAAGCAAGACTGACCGAGAAGTTCCCGGAGTGCCCAGGATATCTCCCAGTTCAGAAGGTGCTTCCTCCCACTTGACCAATGAAAATTAGTTTAGACTATTCCTTCCGTTTACCAACTTCCGTCCACCATATTCCCTTTCTTAAGGGGACACCGTCAACCGGCCACAGGACTCCACTACTGACTGGCTGCCAGCTGGATGTGGTGCCATTCACCACCACTCTCTGGGCTCGGCCCTCCAGGCAGTGTCAAAGGCCTTGCTGAGGTCCAGGTAGACTACATCCAAAGGCCTCCCCATATCCACCAGGCGGGTCACCTGATCGTAGAAGGAGATCAGGTTGGTCAGGCAGGACCTGCCCTTCCTAAATCCATGCTGGCTGGACCTGATCCCTTGTCCATCCTGTAAGTGCTGTGTGATTGCACTCAAGATGACCTGTTCCATGATCTTGCCTGGCACTGAGGTCAGGCTGACAGGCCTATAATTCCCTGGTTCATCCAACCGGCCCTTCTTGTGGATGGGCACCACGTTGGCCAGCTTCCAGCCCTCTGGGACCTTTCCAGTGAGCCAGGACTGCTGAAAAATGATGGATACTGGCTTGACCAGCTCGTCTGCCAGCTCTCTCAGCACCCTAGGATGGATCCCATCTGGGCCCATGGACTTGTGAGGATCCAAGCGGCTGAGCAGATCACCAACTACCCCATTCTGGAACAGTGGAAAACTATGCAGCTCCCTGGTTCCTTCTGTCAGCTCTGCAGGCCAGCTGTCAGGAAGACATTCTGTCCTCCTAGTAAAAACTGAGGCAAAGAAGGTGTTAAGTATCTCTACCTTTTCCTCATCCCTTATCACAACGTTCCCCTCCCTGTCCACCTAGGAGTGGAGGTTGTCTCTGCCTTTCCTCTTGCTATTGATGTATTTATAGAAGGACTTTTTGTTGTCCTTCACAGCAGAGGCCAGACTAAGCTCCAAATGCGCTTTTGCCTCCCTAATTTTCTTCCTGCAAGACCTTGCAACTTCCTTAAACATTCCGTGAGTTGCCTCCCCTCTCTTCCAAAGGTGATACACCCTCTTTTTTTCCCTCAGTTCCATTAAAAGTTCATGAACCATCCAGGCTGGCCGTCTGCCCCGGCGGCTCATCTTCCGGCACATTGGCACAACCTGTCCCTGAGCCTTCAACAATTCTTCCTTGAAGTAGGACCAGCTCTCCTGGACCCCTTTGTTTTTAAGGGCTTTATCCCAAGGAACCCTCTGAATTAGTTCCTTATGTAACCCGAAGTCCGCCCTCCGGAAGTCCAGAGTGGAGGTCTTCTTGCTGCCCCTCTTAGCTTGACCGAATACTGAAAATTCAATTATCTCGTGATCACTGGTCCCTAAACACCCTCCAACCACCACATCACCCACCAGCCCTTCCCTATTGGTGAAGAGGAGGTCAAGCATAGCCTTGCCCCTGGTAGGCTCTCGCAGCACCTGGGATAAGAAACTGTCCTCCATGCATTCTAAGAACCTCCTAGATTGCCTCTTCTCTGCTATGTTAAGATCCCAGCAGATATCAGGCAAGTTGAAGTCGCCCATGAGAACAAGGTCAGGCGATCTTGAGACAGCCTTAAGCTGCCTATAGAATGACTCATCAACATCCTCCTCCGGATTGGGTGGTCTATAACACCTGCTCCTCTTCCCTTTGGCAAGCAAAGTATGAAAATACCTTTGTATAACTGATATAACAATACCATTTTCTCTACAAAAACTATATGAAAGTGCATTTTCTTTATAAAGCCATAGGGAAAAGCCTAATTTCCCTTCAGGACATGCTTCAGTGGCCATGGTGCTGTTACTGCAGGGGCTGGACTCAATGATCTCCGAGGTCTTTTCCAAACAAAACAATTCTATGATTCTCTACTCATCATTAATATTCACTTGGATAGGAAGAAAATTTTCTTTGGATGTTAGGAGAAGTTTTCTTGGATAGTAGGAGAAATTTATTTGGGTAGTAGGAGAAGTTTTTTGGCCAGTAGGAAAAATGTATTTGGATAGTAGGAGAAATTAATTTGGGTATTAGGAGAAAGATCTGGGATATTAGGAAAAATCATAGAATCACATAACTGTCAGGGTTGGAAGGGAACCTCAAGGCTCAGACAGCTCCAACCCCCCTGCCGTGGCCAGGGACACCTCACACTACAGCAGGTTGCTCTCAGCTACATCCAGCCTGGCCTTGAACACCTCCAGGGATGAGGCTTCTACCACTTCCCTGGGCAACCTGTGCCAGTCTCTCACAAAAATGTCTTTGGGTATTAGGAGCAATTTCCTGGATACTAAGATACTGAGAAATTTCCTGGATATTAGTTGATTAGATGGTGTTGGATGATGGGTTGGACATGATGATCTTGAAGGCCTCTTCCAACCTGGTCTATTCTATTCTATTCTATTCTATTCTATTCTATTCTATTCTATTCTGTTCACAGTATCACAGTATCATCAAGGTTGGAAGAGACCTCCAAGATCATCGAGTCTAACCTGTCACCACAGACCTCATGACTAGACCATGGCACCAAGTGCCACATCCAATCCCCTCTTGAACACCTCCCTGGGCAGCACATTCCAATGCCTAACACACTCAGTGAAGAACTTTCTCCTCACCTCGAGCCTAAACTTCCCCTGGCACAGTTTGAGACTGTGTCCTCTTGTTCTGGTGCTGGTTGCCTGGTAGAAGAGACCAACCCCCACCTGGCTGCAACCTCCCTTCAGGTAGTTGTAGAGAGCAATGAGGTCTCCCCTGAGCCTTCTCTTCTCCAGGCTAAGCAACCCCAGCTCCCTCATCAGCCTCTCCTTGCAGGGCTTGTGGTCAAGGCCTCTCCCCAGCCTCATTGCCCTTCTCTGGACACCTTCAAATGTCTCTATTCTAAAAGTATTTTTGGCTAATAGGAGAAAGTTCTTTGGCTATTAGGAGAAATTTCTTTAGACATCAGGAAAAATTTCTTTGCTACAAACATGGTCAGGGCCTGGCACAGGCTGCCCAGGGAGATGGTGGAGTCCTGGGGCCAGGGTTTAACAGCCTTGGTGGTGTCTGGCTGAGGATCTTAGAGGTCTTTTCAGACCAATACTATTCTTTGACTCCAAGATTCCAAGGTACTAATTGCCAACTTTGAAAGCATTTCCCACCTACAGCCTTTCATTGTGTAGGATATTAACTACAAAAGCAAAGAAAATTGTTTGTGACACCCCCTTGGCCAAAGACCAGAATGAAGATTTGCATTCATGCTGCAGCATCCCAATGATCATCAAGGAAAGATTAAAGTACAGAGATGGTTTCCATTCTTCCCTCTGTCTTCCACCCCCCTCCTTGCTTCCACTTTTGTTCCTCCTGTCGTTACAAGTATCCCAGCCGTGTTTTGTTTCCCCTCCCTCCAATGTTCTGGGCCCCTCAGTTTAGGAAGGATGTTGACTTGCTGGAACGAGTCCAGAGAAGAGCAACAAAGTTGGTGAGGGGTTTGGAACACAAGCCCTATGAGGAGAGGTTGAGGGAGCTGGGGCTGCTTAGCCTGGAGAAGAGGAGACTCAGGGGTGACCTTATCACTCTCTACAACTACCTGAAGGGAGGTTGTAGACAGGCGGATGATGGTCTCTTCTCCCAGGCACCCAGTACCAGAACAAGAGGACGCAGTCTCAGGCTGCACCAGGGGAGGTTCAGGTTGGATGTTAGGAAGAAGTTCTATACAGAAAGAGTGATTGCGCTATGGAATGGGCTGCCCGGGGAGGTGGTGGAGTCACCGTCATTGAAGGTGTTCAGGAGGAGACTTGATGGGGTACTTGGTGCCATGGGTTAGCTGTTTGGGTGGGTTGGATTGGTTGATGGGTTGGACACGATGATCTTGAAGGTCTCTTCCAACCTGGTTTGGTTTATTTTATTCTATTCTATTCTAATGTTCGATTATCCTGTAAGTATACTCCATAAAATGGTCCATAGCAGCATCATAACCCATATGTTTCTTACCACGACAAAACAAAAGCTTTGCTTTGCCTTTAGTTGTAGAAACGAATCAGGAATCCTTTCATTCATATCCCCAACTTCCCCCCTCCCCTCCCCAGCCCAGACAAAAAAAAACAAAACGGTGGAAGCTAGGTGCGAGCTGCGAGGCTCTCTTGCCATCCAATGCAAATGTATGCAAATTTCTTCATATTAGAGTCATTGTCTAGTTGTCATCCTCACATGGGGCACATCAAAGCCATATGACCTGATTTTGCACCTGCTGTTTAATTAAATTTACAAGGCAGACACTCTCTCCTCTCCTGGCGATGTGCAGATCCACTCTTGCCGCCACGGCTTCTCATCTGCCAGGCAGGCAAACCGCTGTGCGCTGCCACCCAGAGCTGCCCAACTGCTCTTTGTTAAAGGGAAGATTAAAAACTGCAAGACTGGCCACCACTGGAGTCCATGAATTACCAAAAAAAAAAGAAAGAAAAAGCAGAAAAAAGGATCCAACAGGAATGTGATTTCCCTCCTCCGCACAGAAGGCGTCAGGTTGGAAGGAACTCGTAAAGGTCATCCCGTCCGACCCAGCCCCTGCAGTGAGCAGGGACACCTCCAACCAGAGCATGTTGCTCAAGGCCTCATTGAGTTTGACCTTGAATGTCTCCAGGAATGGGGTCTCCATCATGCCTGGGAACAAGCTGTAGCAGTGTGTCACCAGCCTCACTGTGCAGAGCTTCCTCCTGATGTCCAGCCTAAACCTGCCCTGCTCTGGGTTCAAACCATTGCCCCTCATCCTATCCCCACAGAGCCTTCTGAATAGTCCCTTCCCAGACTTCCTGTAGCCCCCTTCAGGTACTGGAAGGCTGCTCTAATGTCTCCCTGGAGCCTTCTCTTCCACAGGTTGAACAGACCAGGCTCTCTCAACCTGTCTTAATAGGGGAGGTTCTCCAGCCCTCTGATCATCTTTGTGGCCTCCTCTGGACCCTCTCCATCAGGTCCGTGTTCTTCTTGTGTTGTGGGCCCCAGAGCTGGACACAGTAATGCATATGAGGTCTCACCAGAGCAGAGTAGATAGCAGAACCACCTCTCTCAAGATGCTCAAGTCACACCAGGGCAGAGCAAAGGGGCAGAATCACCTCTCTCAAGATGCTCAAGTCACACCAGGGCAGAGGGAAAGGGCAGAATCACCTCTCTCAAGCTGCTGGCCACTCTTCTTTTGATGCATCTCAGGCTGCCATTGGCCATCAACCTTTATACAAATCAAAATGAGCAAGAGAGAAGCTGCAGTAGGAGCACTTCAACCTCATTATAACAGCCTTGGGTTTTTCCTTCATTCCCTTGCTATGAAGAGGCCAAGGTACAACACTTTTGTCAAGTTATCAATAGTTTGTTGTTTCTACCCTGTTTTGCAGCAGCCATATGTCAAAATGTAGCAAGACACCAGTGCTAGTAGCAATGATATTAACAAAGCTGTCTCTTTCCTGGATGGGCATGCAAAGTGCTCAATATTTATGCTATTGAATTCTTGTCTCACTTGGAAATTATTTGCTGCTTTGTGACCGTTTGAGGCTGTGCCTTTAAGAAAGGGACATTTGCTGGAACACTCTGACTGAATGTTTTGGTATTAAAATGAAAACATTCAGATATTCTAAATTAATTTCATTGCTAGATTGGCAGAATGCAACTTTAACTTTTAATTCAGTTGGAATCTTTTCTCAGTCCACTCTGTTCTGACTTTCCAGCCTGTCTACTTCTGAGCAACTAGCCGGAGCTGAACTTGAGATAAGTAAAACTAATCCCTGCATGCGCTTTTGTTATCCCTTTCCTCCCCCTGGCGGGAGGCAGGGCACCCCTAGTTATGGGGAACATGCGCACATGTGCATTGCACATAGTGTGCAGGGTTATAACTTTGCATGTTATAACTGGAGCCACTGTCGGAGCTACTAGAGTTGTTCTGGGGAACTGTGGAAGTAACAGCTACCCTTCTGGTATTGCTACCTTGGGTTCTGCCACTTTGCAATTCCCTCAGTCTCCTGAAAAGATTAGAAGTTGGTTGGTCATCCCACCGGTTCATGTTCTCACCAAACTGATCACGCATAGTTATCCAAATAGTTCTACGTGATTACCTTGGTGGTCTGTTTTGATTTGATCTGTTTTGGAATGACCTCCTTGGAGGACATGTATTCCTCACAGATGAAACTTGTATCCACCTGGAGGAAGAATTGAAATTATCCCTTTGTGCCAATTGGGATATGGAATTTCTAAATTCATCCTTTAACTCTCTTATGCAATTCTCAATCTTTCCAGACAGTGTTTCAATGGCTGAAACCAAGGAAACACGTGTCATGCTATCCTCCAATTGTCTCATTTGATCACTGAATTGGCCAACCATAGGAGAAGCTCCACCATAATTTCTTGACACAATTCTGCTTGCCGAAATGTTTGCATAATTAGAAGGAGCAAGTTTGATGATCTTTTTAGCAAGACCAATCCCCACAGGAATGTCATCAGGATTCAGAGTTTCATGTTCACCATAGAGTAGCTCTCTAACAGCAAATTCTCTCAAGCGCTTAATTCCCTCATCTATGGTGGTCCAGGGTTTAGGATTCCATGGAAGATCATCTCGGGAAGGGTATCTCAGGGCAACCGCCATTAAAAGGCGTATCCACAGATTAACCTTACCGAGAGCTCTGCCTAGATGTCTATCTATTCCATTATCCCTCGAACCACCTTTGCCAGCTCCTTTCCTAGCTTCATCTCTATCCTGCTTTGTTCTCACTAGGTCAACTAGATCTTTGAAACAAATCTTCTCTTCCTCCTCAGCAGGATTTCTTAGAGTAGAGGGCCCCTCACCAGGATCAGTCTCCAGCTCTTCTTCTCCATCTTTGGCCTTTCCACCTCTAGTCTTTAAAACAGCCATCTTAACTGGAGCTGTGTTTGAATTTACAGCCACCTTAATGGAAGCTGACAGGTACTGAGATAAATCAGCTGCTGGGGTAGTGTCAAGGTCCGGAGACATTAGATGTCTCGGTCCGGAGACACAGTTCTTTTAAATATTCCCATGTTGTGAAATTAAAGGCACAAACGAGACCAAAGTATCAACAGCTAGACTATTTAATAAATAAAGTGGACATAAGAAGGGAGAGGGAGAAAAGAGAGAGAGAGAGAGAGAGGGACGAGAGATAGAAGAGGAAAGGGAGAAAATAAAGAGGGAGAGGGAAGAAGGGAGAGGGAGAAAAGAGAGAGAGAGAGAGGGACGAGAGATAGAAGAGGAAAGGGAGAAAATAAAGAGGGAGAGGGAAGAAGGGAGAGGGAGAAAAGAGAGAGAGAGAGAGAAGGACGAGAGAGAGAAGAGGAAAGGAATTATATTACCACACCCCTCATCCCCCCCCAAGACAGTTAAAGTCTGTGGAGGAAAGGTGCTGCAGGAGATGTTGGGTTTGTAGAGAAACCGTGGTGAGGCTTTTGCTAGAGAACAGCTGTGGTCCTCTGGGGAGATGTTGGGTTGATACAGGAATGGTGCTGAGGCTCCTCACGATGTTGTTGTATCACGATGCAATCACAAGCGATTTGCATCCAGGATTGGTGGACAGGATTCTTTCCACCTTCTTTCCAGTGGCTCTGCTATCACTTTATCTTTGTTGACTCACATAGAGAGAGACAAACTTATTAGACTCTCACACCACCCCGTCAATCAAAGATAAAAGGAAGAAAGAAAGAAAAGAAAGGAAAGAAGTTTTAAACAATTTTTGCAATAGACATAAGTTTTGATTGGCTAATGGCACAAATCTGTTGTACACCATCATTAGACACAAACTGCATATTGGACACTACATGTTGAATCACTGTATGCAACAGGGATTTATACAAGATTGACAATACTAAGAAAATATAACAAAATTATACCAGGTAATTACACAAGGTGAAAGCATCCTTGTTCCTCCTGGAAGCCAGGAGAACAAACAAACCCATACCCCCCCCACCCCGTCAGTCCTTCAGTTTGGAATTGAAGTGAGAGCTTCCGTCCAGATCTGAATGTCTGCAGGGTTATGGAAAGTACAGTCCTTGAAGAGATGTCTTCTGTGATGCAAAACTTGAGAAGTCTTCCATATTGCAGCAAGACAAGTCCTTCTGACAATACATCAGGTAGTCTTCAGCATTAGAACTTAAATTTAGCATTAGAACTTAAATAAGAAACACAACCTTGAAACATACAAAACTGGTATTTCCAGGTTACCATTCAGAGCCACCCTCTCAGGTGATAATTACTTTGAATGGGCCTGTAAGTATCGTTGATTGGTTCAGGTTCTCTCAAAGCCAAGCTAAACACAAACAAAAACCTTTTTCCAAACCAAGTACAATTTTTTGGTGATCTCCTGATTCATGCTTCACCCCCCAATTCACCACTGGGAAGTGAAGCCCTTGGTTGCCCTGGGGGCCATACCCCTCCCCTCACCAAATGGTCCCACCAAGAGGGGAGCAGTGACCTCAGCCCTCTTTTTAGGCTCGGACCAACATTGCATAATGATTTGTAATTGTCTTGTGGCTACCCCATCAACCACTTCTTTTGGAATACCTTTCTCCTGACCCATCCCCCACCAATATTGTCGGGTATTCAAGTGTTCCCTGCCCTTAGCCAGGTGCCTACTAGGAATACGGCGCATCTGGCCCTGGGGGCTAATGTCCGGAGACATTAGATGTCTTGGTCCGGAGACACAGTTCTTTTAAATATTCCCGTGTTGTGAAATTAAAGGCACAAACGAGGCCAAAGTATCAACAGCTAGACTATTTAATAAATAAAGTGGACATAAGAAGGGAGAGGGAGAAAAGAGAGAGAGAGAGAGAGGGACGAGAGATAGAAGAGGAAAGGGAGAAAATAAAGAGGGAGAGGGAGAAGAGGAAAGGAATTATATTACCACACCCCTCATCCCCCCCAAGACAGTTAAAGTCTGTGGAGGAAAGGTGCTGCAGGAGATGTTGGGTTTGTAGAGAAACCGTGGTGAGGCTTTTGCTGGAGAACAGCTGTGGTCCTCTGGGGAGATGTTGGGTTGATACAGGAACGGTGCTGAGGCTCCTCTGGGCAGCCTGGGTCTGTAGAGAAAGGGTGCTGAGGATTTGGCTGGAGCTGTGGTCCTCCGGGCAGCTTCTTTTCTCCGGAGCAGCATTGTCCCGGCTTCTCAGCGGCCTGGCCCATCTCCTGTGTTTTCCTTCATCTCCGTTTTTCTCCCCGTTTTTCTCCTCTGTTTCTCTCCTCTGTTTCTCTCTACAAACCAGTAGTTGCTCAAGTCTTTTATACAGTTTTTTAGTCCTCAGGCAGGTGTTGGTATGTCAGGTATTCCAGAGGCAAGGAAATAATCCAGGTACCTGTTTCCCCAGAAATCTTTCTGTGTATTGCTGTGTATGTGGGCAAGACTTTTGGATGGAGGCGAGGGGGGCCTCCGTCCCCCCCCCCCCTCCATTCAGACAAGTCCTCCCACATTCCTTTACACAGGTGGTGGAAACCATCGTATCACCCTGGCCAAGGTACTTGATGGGCGGAAACCACCCTGCCCAGCAAGCGTGATGGCTGGGTCCTTGGGTCCATTGTTGTAGTTCCGTGTTATCACGATGCAATTACAAGCTGATTTGCATCCAGGATTGGTGGACAGGATTCTTTCCACCTTCTTACCAGTGGCTCTGTTAT
Source organism: Melanerpes aurifrons (assembly GCA_011125475.1). Classification (NCBI taxonomy): domain Eukaryota; kingdom Metazoa; phylum Chordata; class Aves; order Piciformes; family Picidae; genus Melanerpes; species Melanerpes aurifrons. The sequence goes on along the minus strand of WWNC01000164.1, from coordinate 327,413 downwards.
CACTTTATCTTTGTTGACTCACATAGAGAGAGACAAACTTATTAGACTCTCACAGGTAGTGACTTCCGGTCCCACCGAGAGAGTGGGCAGAAATGACATTGCTCCATTAATGGCCAACGAAGAAGAAGGAGGAGGAGGAGTAGGCGCCATGTTGATACCAGCCGACGCCCTTGGCAGCTTGCCAGAATCAGCAGCAAAGTCATTTAGAGCTGCTTTACCAATTAACTTTTTAGCCCTCTTTTTAACTGACACAGATTCTGCATCCTCCTCATCACTAGATGACTCTGGGACTGATCCAGAGCCACGGCGTTTTCTTTTTGATCTAGTTTTAATAACAAAACAAGCTCTGGACACCTTTCTCTCTCGCCACAAGGAATACAGAGAAAACACATTAGTTATCACCAGCAGCAGAATTATACACATCACATAAATCACCTTTGGATTCCAGGCATCACCTAAAGTTACTCTCTCCTGAGGCGGAATCCTAAAACCCTTTATCTCAATTGGGAGAGTGGTGGAGGTAACATTTCTGTATCTCGCTGGCCATAAGAAATCCATGCATTTCCCGTACCATAGTCTAACTCTATACATAACCCACAGGTAAATTGTCCGCACCAAATATTTACCCAGGTAATCCAAAATCAAACCCAAACAATATCTGTAAACCGGAGCCCCAAAAATTGAAAAGAATAATCGCTCCACAAACCACAACACCTTCATGTTTGCTAATTCAGCTAGGAAACACTAAATCAATCAAGTAATAAATTAAACTAATTATCTGCCCCACGTTGGGCATCAAGAAAAAAAAAATGTGGTGGGGTGGAAGGGTAAGGCCGAGAAGCCTCCTCCCTCCCCCCTGTAAAGTAAAGGGAAAGAAAATTGAAGGGAAAGGAAAAAAAAACCTCATAGCTGAATTAGCAAAGCAGTGGAGCTGTATATTTACAAAACAATATAGGATATGCAGGGGAATATATACAAATTTACAATATTTACAATATATACAAATATATACAATAAAGTAACAGAGAAATGAGAGTTCCCCCGCTGACGGGGTTCCCCACCTCTGCTCTCCCCTCTCTCCCCCCCTTTCCCCAGAGCAGGTTAGAAAGAGAGAGAAAAGAGAAAAAAAAGTTAGAAGCAGTTGTGTTAATTGGAAAGCAGTTCATACAGGCCTTTGCAGGGTTTACAAGTTTCAAGGCCAAAGCCTTGACCGAAAGCCCAGCACAGAGAGCTGTTGCTCGGCAGAGGAGCGGAAGCAAGACTGATAGAAAAGTGCTGGAATTCCCAGGATACCCTCCTGCACTCCCAGTTCAGAAGGTGCTTCCTCCCACTCTACCAATGAAATTAGTTTAGATCCTTCTTTTATGTTTGCCAACTTCTGTCCACCATATTCCCTTTCTTAAGGGGACAGCGTCAAACAGTCACAACTTTGAAGCCTAATACGAATTTTCCTCCTTAATAACTACCTTTTCTCTCTCTCTAACCCTTTTTTTGGGAAAAGGGAGGTGGAGGGAGAGAGGGGGGCACGGGGGGGAACCCTCCTCTGTCTGGAGGAGGGAATTTTGTCCTGTATTACTTTCTTGGCTGTTTATTTCTGTATATATTGTAAATACTGTATATATATTATATATATGCAACCTGCATTCCATATTGCTTGTAAATATAGCTTTTACCCTTTGCTCCTCCAACTGAGCTAGCTGTGGTTTCTTTGTGGGGAGGGAGAGCTGGGCCTTCTCTCACCACCATAGCTCTTAATTTGACTTTCCCCCCGAAAAAATAACCCGGAACCCCTGGTTGATGATCCAACATTTTCAGTATTTATGCTGTTGAACTCATGTCTGTCTTGGTAATGATTTGCTGATCTTAATTTGGCTTTTTTCCCCTTCAAAAAAACCACAATGGATGATGATCCAAAGAGTTCAGTATTTCTACTATTGAATGCTTTTTGCTGATCTTAATTTGGCTTTCCCCCCAAAAAAAAAATTGGATGATGATCCAAAGTGTTCAGTCTTTATCCTATGGAACTCATGGATTGCTTGGAAGTGATTTGCTGATCTTAATCTGGATTTTTTCCACCCAAATGAATAGATGAAGATCCAAAATGTTCAGCATTTATCCTATGGAATTCATGTCTCACTTGGAAATGATTTGCTGGTCTTAATTTGATTCCCCCCAAAAGGAATGGATGATGAGCCAACATGTTCAATATTTATCCTATTGAATTCATGTCTGTCTTGGAAATGATTTCCTGATCTTAATTTGATTTCCCCCTCCCCAACCCAAGAAAAAGGGTTGATGATTGTCACGGTCCGGAGACACAGTTCTTTTAAATATTCCCGTGTTGTGAAATTAAAGGCACAAACGAGGCCAAAGTATCAACAGCTAGACTATTTATTACATAGAGAAAGTGGACATAAGAAAGGGAGAGGGAGAAAATAAAGAGGGAGAGATGAGAGATAGATAAATAAAGTGGACATAAGAAGGGAGAGGGAGAAAAGAGAGAGGGAGAAAAGAGAGAGGGAGAGAGAAGAGGAAAGGAATTATATTACCACACCCCTCATCCCCCCCAAGACAGTTAAAGTCTGTGGAGGAAAGGTGCTGCAGGAGATGTTGGGTTTGTAGAGAAACGCTGGTGAGGCTTTTGCTGGAGAACAGCTGTGGTCCTCTGGGGAGATGTTGGGTTGGTACAGGAACAGTGCTGAGGCTCCTCTGGGCAGCCTGGGTCTGTAGAGAAGGGGTGCTGAGGATTTGGCTGGAGCTGTGGTCCTCCGGGCAGCTTCTTTTCTCCGGAGCAGCATTGTCCCGGCTTCTCAGCGGCCTGGCCCGTCTCATGTGTTTTCCTTCATCTCCGTTTTTCTCCCCGTTTTTCTCCTCTGTTTCTCTCCTCTGTTTCTCTCTACAAACCAGTAGTTGCTCAAGTCTTTTGGGCGGAAACCACCCTGCCCAGAAAGCCTGATGGCTGGGTCCTTAGGTCCATTGTTGTAGTCCGGTGTTATCACGATGCAATCACAAGCTGATTTGCATCCAGGATTGGTAGACAGGATTCACTTTATCTTTGTTGATTTACATTAAGAGAGACAAACTTGTCGTCTTCCACAATGATCCAAAGGGGTCAATATTTATCCTACTGAATTCAAGTCTTACTTGGAAATGATTTGCTGATCTTAATTTAAATTCTCTCCCCCCAAAAAAATGGATGAAGATCCAAAGGGTTCAGTATTTATCCTATTGAATTCATGTCTGTTGTGGAAATTATTTCCTGATCTTAATTTGTCTTTTTTTCCCCAAAAAATATGGATGATGATCCAAAGAGTTCAGTATTTCTGCTACTGAATTCATGTCTCACATGGACATTATTTGCTGATCTTAATTTGTTTTTTCCCCCCCAAAAAAATAGATGTTGATCCAAAGTCATCAATATTTACCCTATGGAATTCATGTCTCACTTGGAAATGATTCGCTGATCTTAATTTGGCTTTTTTTCCACCAAAAAAATGGATGATGATCCAAAGTGTTCAGCATCTTTGCTACTGAAAAAGCTGGGAAAACTTTAGCTGATCTTAGTTTTATTCCCTCCCCCACAAAATAAATCCTCAAAACCTGTTCCTTTTTACTCCTTCCAGCATGCAGCCATCAAGGCTGTGGTGTCAGAATGCTCAGCCATGGGGTTGTCTTCCTTCCTTTAGCCCAGCTCATTGCCTGGTGCTCCTTTGTAGCCAACAATGGTTCCTTCTGTATCTGCAATGGTAGATTTAGGTTGGACATGAGGAAGAAGTTCCTCACAATGAAGAATTGGAATGGGTTGGGCAATTGGAATTGGAATGGACACCTGATTCCTGGAAGTGTTCAAAACCAGGTTGGATGAGACCTTGAGCAGCCTGGTCTGGTGGGAGGTGTTCCTGCCCATGGCAGGGGGTTGGAACTGGATGAGCTTTAAGGTCCCTGCCAACTCAAACCATTCTATGATTCATTATTGCCAAAGTATTATTGGCTTATATCACATAGATGCATGGAGTGAAGAAATTGTCAGTCACCAAAATCCACTCATTCATCTTTATTTCACATACAGCATCACAGAATCTCACAGAATCATTGAATCATAAAATCACAGAATCATTGAATCATAGAGTCAAAGAAACACAGAAACATTGAATCACAGAATCATAGAAACATAGAATCATTGAAGCATAGAATCATTGAATCATAGAATCACAGAATGGTCTGGGTTGGAAGGGACCTCCAAAGCTCATCCAGTCCAACCCCTCTACAGTCAGCAGGGACATCCTCCACCAGATCAGGTTACCCAGAGCCCTCTCCAGCCTCACCTTGAATATCTCCAGGATGGAGCTCTAACCACCTAGAATGGTTTGGTTTGGAAGGGATACTTAAAGATCAAGTAATCCAGTGCTCGTGCCATGGGTAAGGACATCTCTACTCAATCAGGTTGCTCCCAAAGTCACATCTACAAGGATGCTTAGGGGACTGCAACACTGCCTGGTGAGGAGAGGCTGAGGGACCTGGGGCTTTTTAGTCTGGAAAAGAGAAGACTTAGAGGGGATTTAATCAATGTTTATAAACATCTGAGGGCTGGGGATCAGGAGGGAGGGGACAGACTCTGCTCACTTGCTCCCTGGGATAGGACTAGGAGCAATGGATGTAAGCTGCAGCACAGGAAGTTCCACCTCAACACAAGGAGGAACTTTACTGTGAGGCTCACAGAGCCCTGGAGCAGGCTGCCCAGAGAGGTTGTGGAGTCTCCTTCTCTGGAGAATTTGAAGGACTGTCTGGATGTGTTCCTGTGTGACCTGAGCTAGATTGTATGGTCCTGCTCTGGCAGGGGGGTTGGACTTGATGATCTCTTTGGGTCCCTTCCAACCCCTGTGAGCCTGTGAGCCTGTGATCCAACCTGGCCTTGAATAGCTTTAGGTAGGAGGCATGAATTGAATTAATTCAGAAAATAAGGCTGCTAACGCTTGATAAGCAGGATGATCAATTAATAAAAGGAATTAAACTTATTTACAACTTGTTTAGGTTCTGGTATCGGGTGGGGAATCACTTACACAAAATGTTGGTAATACTAATGATACTTTAGATAGAGGAAGGATTTGATCTAGAGTAACTACACTCCTGATATCAAACTCTAAGTTGAAGGGAGAGCGAGGAGCCACAATTCCTGATTCAATAACAAGGTGGGTCTCCTTTGCTCCCTAGTGGAGCAAAGGCAGAGGGTGAGAAGGATATTAATGTCCAATATGCTTTATGAAGTCAATAATCAGAATCACTTACGAAGCAATATTCAGTCCGGATATTCTGAATCAGTCCAAGACCTGGTGTTGAGAGCAGCGGGCAGGAAAGTTTATAATCCAGAATTCTGTTCTTGGTATAATTTTTGTAAAGCCAAGGAAAAGTAAAAATAGGACCCAAGTACGTTGCCTGACACTGAAAGTGAAACTGGAGTACACGTGGTGGATGCTGGTGGAGGGGGATGGGTGAGTAGCACACACCTCGCTGGCTGAAGATCACAGTATCACAGTATCACTTAGGTTGGAAAGGACCTCGGGGATCATCGAGTCCAACCTATCAACACAGACCCCATGCCTAGACCATGGCACCAAGTGCCACGTCCAATCTCCCCTTGAACGCCTCCAGGGTCAATGACTCAACCACCTCCCCGGGCAACCCGTTCCAATGCCGAATGACTCGCTCGGTGAAGAACTTCCTCCTCACCTCGAGTCTGAACTTCCCCTGGTGCAGCCTGAGACTGTGTCCCCTCGTTCTGGTGCTGGCTGCCTGGGAGAAGAGGCCAACCCCCTCCTGGCTACAACCACCCTTCAGGTAGCTGTAGAGGGCAATGAGGTCACCCCTGAGCCTCCTCTTCTCCAGGCTAAACAATCCCAGCTCCCTCAGCCTCTCCTCATAGGGCTTGTGTTCAAGGCCTCTCACCAGCCTTGTTGCCCTTCTCTGGACACGCTCAAGTGTTTCGATGTCCTTCTTAAATTGAGGGCCCAGAACTGGACACAGTACTCTAGGTGCGGCCTAACCAAAGCAGAGTACAGGGCACTATGACCTCCCTGCTCCTGCTGGCCACACTATTCCTAATGCAGGCCAGGACGCCATTGGCCCTCCTGGCCACCTGGGCACACTGCTGGCTCATATTCAGGTGGCTGTCGATCAGCACCCCCAGGTCCCTCTCTGTTTGGGAGCTCTCCAGCCACTCCGACCCCAGCCTATAGCTCTGCATGGGATTGCCATAGCCAAAGTGCAGCACTCGGCACTTGGACTTGTTGAATGACATCCCATTGGACTCTGCCCATCTGTCCAGTCAGTCGAGGTCCCTCTGCAGAGCCTTTCTACCCTCTAACTGACTAACATCTGCCCCTAACTTTGTGTCATCTGCAAACTTTCTGATGACTGACTCTACCCCTTCATCCAGATCATCAATGAATATGTTGAAGAGGACAGGGCCCAGCACTGATCCCTGGGGACACCACTGGTGACTGGCCTCCAGCTGGATGTGGCACCGTTCACTACCACTCTCTGGGCCCGGCCCTCCAGCCAGTTCTAACCCAGTACAGAGTGTAATGGTCCAATCCACGGGCTGACAGCTTAGTCAGCAGTTTGCTGTGGGGGACGGTGTCAAAGGCCTTGCTGAAGTCTAGGTAGACCACATCCACAGGCCTCCCACATCCACCAGACGGGTCACCTGATCATAGAAAGAGATCAGGTTGGAGAGGCAGGATCTGCCCTTCCTGAATCCATGTTGGCTGGACCTGAGCCCTTGGCCATCCTTCAGGTGCAGTTATTGCCGCCAGGATAATCTGCTCCATCACTTTCCCTGGCACTGAGGTCAGGCTGACCGGCCTGTAGTTTCCAGGTTCCTCCATCCGACCCTTCTTGTGGATGGGGACCACGTTGGCCAGTTTCCAGTCATCTGGGACCTCACCTGTGAGCCAGGACTGGAGGAAAATGATGGAGAGTGGCCTAGCTAGCACATCTGCCAACTCTCTCAGCACCCTAGGATGGATCCCATCCGGTCCCATGGACTTGTGAATATCCAAGTGGCTCAGCAGGTCCCGAACTAACTCCTCATGGATTTCCGGGGCATTACACTGCTCGCCGACCCCATCGCCCAGCTCCGGAGGCCACTTGTCCTGAACTCCTGCCTTGCTGTTAAAAATTGAGGCAAAGAATGTGTTCAGGACCTCAGCTTTCTCCTCATCCTCAGTCACCGTGTTCCCCTCCAGGTCCACTAGGGAGTGCAGGTTCTTCCTGCCCCTCTTCTTATTGTTAATATATTTATAAAAATGCTTTTTATTGTCTTTGACAGAGGTGGCCAGCTTCAGTTCCAGCTGGGCCTTAGCCTCCCTAATTTTATTCCTACATAATCTAACAGCTTCCTTGAACATACCTCGAGAAGCCTTCCCCTCCTTCCAAAGGTGATACAGCCTCCTCTTCCCCCTTAAATCCTCCAGGAGCTGCTTGCTCATCCAGGCTGGTCGCCTTCCCCGCCGGCTTGCCTTCCGGCACGTAGGAACCGCCAATTCCTGTGCCTTCAAGAGCTCCTGTTTGAAGTAGGTCCAACCCTCCTGAACCCCTTGGTTCATGAGGGCTGGTACCAGGGGACTTTACAAACAAGTTTCTTAAATAGGCTGAAGTTCGCCCTTCGGAAGTCCAAGGTGAAGGTTCTGTTGGTGCTCCTCCCTATCTCCCTGCATATTGAAAACTTCACTATCTCGTGGTCACTGCACCTAGGCAGCCTCCCACGATCACGTCTCCCACCAGCCCTTCCCTATTGGAGAACAGCAGGTCAAGCAGAGCCTGTCCCCTGGTAGGCTCACTTAACAGCTGTGTCAGGAAGCAGTCCTCCATTCGCTCCAGGAATCTTCTGGACTGCCTCCTCCCTGCTGAATTAAGTTCCCAGCAGATATCTGGGAGGTTGAAGTCACCAACAAGGACAAGATGAGCCAGAACCAAAAAGAAAAAGGGGCCAGGTTACCGAAGAACCCCTCTATTTAACTGTTTTTGTGAAACAAAACTGACCACTGGCAGAAAAGTGATTTGAAACTTAGCCAATCACCTTCTGGGCATCAGCACAGTGGTGAGTGGCCAGGATACCTGCCAAACAGGTTTGGCTGGCTTTTTACTGGTACATGTTTCCTTTTCTCCCTCTCCCCCAGCTTCTTAGGGATCTTACTGTGAGAAACGAACTCACTGCTGAAATTTATAACCAGTTTATTATAAATTAAAGGCAACACAGCACTGGGCGCACAGCGAGTTTGCTAGAGGCGCACCCTAACAACACGAGGTGAACTTATAGAGACAGCAAACATACATATTCATATATTAAAATGTACATATTCATATATTCCTCATCACGCTCCCACCCCTCTCCATCAGGACAGACAAAATCTGCACTTTTTACCTGGCCAGTCTTTAGACATGTTGGCGTCTCACCTTTCTCTCCCAATACCCCACACAATACAGACCATCAGCCCAACGATTGAACCCCACAACTCCCCAGTAATTCCCCTTGCGAAAGCCAAATATTATAACCAGTTTCTCACAGTCCCTCCCCTTCTTTCTACTACATTTGGCTTGAACCATAATAACCTAACTTGGCAACAATTCTACAACAAGCAAAAGGATTCCAATTTAAACTTCCCGGTAAAAGGAATGGGGTAACAACTGATGTTCCTTGTGTGGTGAGGAGGTTATTAAATTTATTAATATGAAATATGAATTATGAAAATATTATTTTTATTAATTATCAAACTGTTAATAACCGATACATCACCAACTTATATACATGTTTTAGTGTACGTTCGTGAAATACATTCCACAAGTAGCTTAATGTTATGATTAGGACTTAATTGAACTATCTATAGACCCTTTCTATGTTTACATAACGAAGGGTGCAGTTCCGTCGCTTGGCCACTAGATGGCAACTCGGTGGGACACGGGCGACTTCTGGCTATACACAGCAATATTACAATCTTTCTGTGCGTCAGTACTTACTCTGCTAGATGCGGATACTTTGAACTGAGTGCTAATGGATGGAAAGCACGTGGACGATATTCTGTAGCTGTTGTTTGTAGCAAGGTGGGGGTCCTTGCAGATGGCTGCCGCTGGACTGGTTCCTAGTTGAGTTGGACAGTGGTGTTGGGTTACGGTCTCCTCTCTTCACAACAGTGGAGAGGGAATAATGGAACCTGGGCTTAGCACGGAAACAGGTTCCCTTCAGGACTCGGTCGATTCCCTCCAGACAACAGGGATCGGTCCTGGTCGGGGTTGGCCCGTACGACAGGGCGGGGCGACGGTTGCCAGTAGGTGGGCTCGGAGGACGCGGCAGCAGGCAAAGCTACGGGGTCAGCCCAACCACGGCGATTCTTGGGGCTGATGCAAACAGCCTCGGGGAGAGAATGCGGCTGCGTTAGGCGGTGGATTCTCATTTACTGAGCTTAAAGGAACAGCGGGACTCTTGGAGTGGTCCCGAGTTCAGTGCAGTATAGGCACAAACAATGCTTTAGTCTTCCCTGAGGTTCACAGGGCTCAGAGCGGCACACGTGGCGGCTCCTCTCCCGCTATGGCAGGGCTAGGCATATGCGGACTCGGTATCGATCAAGTCCCTTCTCCCCGGCAACTGGGCAGATCTTACCCTCGGGGGTTGGTCCAGTTGTCTGGTGGCATGGTGGGCTCTCCCGGTAGGTACGACTGGCTGTAGTGACGCTGGCTCTTCGGGCACAGCGAAGGTCCTCCCTCTGTGCTTCTCACGATGCAGAGGCTTTCAGTATGTGTGCATGTACAACAGAAGCTAACAACAATAAGCTCAATGGCAAAGGCTGCAGCTCGAGAGTTGCTCTCTCGAGCAAGCACAGAGATAAAGTGAATGGGGGCGGCAACTTGTTTACCAACTGGGGTGATACTTATAGATTCCTCGAGGGTGGGCTTGACTAATGGGCACTCTCATAAACAACTGGCTTCAGCCTATAGAAAGCATGAAGCTAGAATTATGCCCATACTTGGTGTCAGCACGAGCACTGCATGCACTGGGTACATGCTGTCCTGGCTAATGCCTTGGCTTTTGTCTTCCTCCTGAAGGAGGGGAAACTTGTCCACATGCTGGGACAAGATTCAGTATCTGGGCATAATGTGCCTTCACCACACCTTGCCTGAAAATATTTCCTCTTTTACCAATGTCTGGGTGACAACTTTTTCCCTTCGAGTGGTTAATCCTGGGAATTAGGAGTCCGGTTTGACTTGCAACTCCACTCACATGGCCTATGGGGTTGCTGCCCACAGCCATGGTTCTAGATCTTCTTCACTTTTCACTTTTCTAAGTTTTAGCAGGCCTAATTACTAATTCAACCTGTTTACCATTACTAATGTTGGATCAGAATTTATCCACACCTGGGAACATGGTTGGACTTCTTCCAGTTCAGTCAGGATAAAATATTCTTCGATTATAACAAATACCATTTCTTACAACATTTACACTTTACCCATCCCCAATGACATCAAGTCCCAGGATGTTTTATACACAGAATGAAATGGGGGCTTTCCTTGATGTTTTCTTGCAATGCAGATTTGATGTCACACAATGTCTGATGTTTCAAAACGTGGATTTGTCTTGCTAGCTCCAGAGCCTTCAGACCAAGGTGTTCCTGAAGTGGTCCTTTTACTCACAAAGCATGTGTCCACCCTTGTTCTGCAGTACGGATAACTGTATCTGTTGTTAACAAAAACAAGAAAAGATCCTTCCCAGAGGGAAAGTAGTGACTCTCCTTTCTTAACACTTCACCTCCAGCTTTAATTTTATATATATCAGGAATCCCAAAGATGGGATCTGAGATCAGAACAAAATAAAAAGCTGCTTTCTGGGCCTCCTCTACTAATAAGGGACGCTGATAAACAAATTGGCCCTCACCTACTTATAGAATCTAATAACTTGGAACAATGCCCTACAGGATTTTTACTTCCAGTCCAGTCCTGGGTCAACACCCCATATAGATGTAAGAATTTTTCCTCTCTATCCATAATCAGCAGTACCCTTACAGCAGTTACCAACATTCTAGCTTTTGCCTTCTGTTTCTCTTCATCCCACCTTACAAAGACCTTCTGAGCTTCACGTAGTAATTCCTCTAAACCTCTGTCTTGCCAATCCTCGATCTTTTCCAATTTCTACTATCTGCCCATGGTTTTGCCACAAACTGCATCCTGAGAAGTATCACCCCAGCTGCAGAACTGGGATCTATTCCAGAATAGAGCTGCAAACTTCTCTTTAATCTTACCATCCACTCCATAGGAGGCTTCCTCTGATGCTCACTATAGGCTTTATCAAAATTTCTGGGCACAGCTTCTTCAATTCCTTGTATTACCTCTCATGTTCTGTCTCCCTTGAAGCTGTTGATAGTCCCATTCAGGATCTTGATTAGGCCACTTCTGATTTCTTGGTGGCCCCCCACTCTGATTTTACCTCTCCCATATTCTCATGCCAGCCTGTCTGCCTTTTCCTTGTCTTTGTCCTAAAATATGGGAACAGGGGTAGGGCGTGAAGCCCTAATCCAAACAGCAGCATATTCAGCTTCTTCCCTACTAAAACACTTTTTCAAAGCTTGGCAAATCCAATCATCAAAAGATAAACCATTTTTTCTTTGATTTTCCTTTTCTCAACTTGTCATCATCCCAATACTGTAATATGATCCTTAATGCGCTCTCTGGGATGGGAATGGGAGTGAGTTCTGATGACTTTCTTTTGTCCCATTCTCCGGATCACTAATTACTGCCCGGGGATCAAAAGTGAGCAGCGGCAGTTGAAGCGCCGGCTCCGAGCCACTATCCCGCTCCCTGCAAACGACCGATCCCCCCTCATTTGCAAAGTCAAACTGCAAAAAAAAACCTTCACCTGCCGTAGCCCAGGTCCCTGCCCTCCTGCGGAAGCCTGAAACCACGGAAAAAAAAACCTTCCCGAAGCAGGTCCATCAAACCAAGGTCCCCCCTAGAAACGGGGACGTCAAACCCGCGAGCGTGACCGTGCCATGGGCTCCCACAGTTCAAGCCCCCCTAAGGAACTGACCACAGGATACGAAAAACTCCTGAACCCGGGTCCCCCACCGCTGGAACACCGCAAACCAGGACGTCAAACCAGCCACCGCCACCGCGACGCGGGCCCCCACGGCCCAGGCCCCTCCAGAAACCGGACCGCAGGATACCAAAACCCCGAAACCGGGCCCCTCACCACTGGGACGCCGAAAACCGGGATGCAGCGCCGGTCGCCCGATCCCTACAGATGACCAGTCTCCACAGCCCCTAGACGGTAGAAACAAGGCTGCCCCTTCACAGCCCGAATTCTCCAGGGCTGTGAAGACCACCTGACTACCATCCAGAATCCTGGAATCATCACCCACAGTGAAATTGCGGGACCCCGTAGCCAGGACCCCTACCCAGGCAAAACTCACCGAACGGCCTGGCTCCTATGCATCCTGATTGACACGAATTATTACTCCATACATCACACCCACCAATTCTTCAGAAAAAACCCGACTATCCACAATCCAAACAATCCTTGCCTTGGGGCTTGAAGAGACACAATCCTCCTTCCAAACCCAACTGCCCCTTCTCCCGAGATCAACAGGTTATCTACACCTAACCCCTCTCTATTTTCTTCTGACCGTCATCTGCCCCTCTTCCAGAACTACCCTTATGTCCAACTGAACTATCTCTCCCTAGTAAATTACGTCTTGCACTTGGTACTACACTAAGATATACCCTAGCCCAATTCTAGCTTCAGTCTCCAATTTAACATCGTTAGCTACTGGGACTTTAAACCTTTCCCCTTTTGCCCCTAAAGCTTGCTCTCCACACCCCGTCTAGGAATCTTGGTAACACGAGTAACCCTCCTTCTCCGACCTGAGCCTGGCCACCTCCTGGGCCTGATCCTTTACCAGTCCCTGGTGGGCACGGCACAGCCACTGTAGCTCTCCCCGCAATAGCTTCTGCTCCGCCCGCATCTGTGCCAGCTCCTCGCCCACTGCTCTACTGCAGGTGCTGGTCCAAACACTGACACTGACAGCAGCCAGCTCCAGCTGCTCTACGCGCAGCCCTTACCCTAATGGCCCCGCTCCAGGCCCTCCCGGAGCTGACGCAACTAAGCTTTAAAAAACCCTTAAGATCTCTCTTCTCCTTGGGCACTCTCGTTTCAAATGCCCAACCTTCCCACAATCTACTTTTCTTTCTAGGCCCTTCCTCTATTATCCTTTTTGCCTTATCCTTATCCTGTGTATTGAGCCTCCAACACGCAACCCCAGAGGACTGTCCAGGGGTATATCCCTGGGTACCCTTGTTGCTCCCATGTTTCCCGGGGCTGCTCTACACCAGACCCTTGCCCCACTTCTCGAGGTCCACGCTTTCCATCACCAACCTCTTCGTCCCTTCACTGGCCAAGTCCCTCACGGGATATTGGAAACAGTATCACAGTATAACTAAGGTTGGAAAGGACCTCGAGGATCATCAAGTCCAACCTATCAACACAGACCCCATGACTAGACCATGGCACCAAGTGCCACGTCCAATCCCCTCTTGAACGCCTCCAGGGAAGGTGACTCAACCACCTCCCTGAGCAGCCCGTTCCTATGACGAATGACTCACGGTGAAGAACTTCCTCCTCACCTTGAGTCTAAAGCTCTCCTGGCGCAGCTTGAGACTGTGTCCCCTTGTTCTGGTACTGGTTGCCTGAGAGAAGAGACCAACCCCTTCCCAGCTAGAACCACCTTCCAGGTAGTTGTAGAGGGCAATGAGGTCACCCCTGAGCCTCCTCCTCTCCAGGCTAAACAATCCCAGTTCCCTCAGCCTCTCTTCATAGAGCTTGTGTTCAAGGCCTCTCACCAGCCTTGTTGCCCTTCTCTGTGGCAAGGGTTGAGGGGAAGGCCAGGCCTTCTCCCCTCCCCTGTAAAGTGAAGGGAAGAAAAATGAAAGGAAAAAAAAAAACACAGCAAAGGAATGTGATATATTTACAAGCGGGGCTGCAGGATATATATATATGTGTACACAATTTACAGTATTTACAATATATATGGAAATATACAACAAAGTAACACAGGAATGAGATTCCCTTCCCCCGGCAGGAGGAAGGGTTTCTCCCTGTACCCCCTTCTCTCCTCTTTTTCCCCAAAGAGGGTTAGAAAAAGAGAAAAGGAATAATTGTTAATTAAAATAGAATATGGTTAGAGCAAATGTATTAGTAGAGGCCTTATCTGTTCCAAGGTCAGTCTGGCCAAAAGCCCAGAAGCTGTGAGCTGCGGAAGAAGGGGAAGAAAGTGCGAGACTGAGTGAGACCAGTCTCACTGGGAATCAAAACTGAAGGCTGTGCTCTGCTTCTCCACCAATGAAATTAGTTTAGACCTGTCTTGTTTATAAAACATTTGGCCATGGTGTCCCTTTGTTAAAGGCACTGCCTCAAACGGTCACACTCTGGGCACATTCAAGTGTTTTGATGTCCTTCTTAAACTGAGGGGCCCAGAACTGGACATAGTGCTCAAGGTGCGGCCTAACCAATGCAGAGTACAGGGGCACAATTACTTCCCTGTTCCTGCTGTCCACACTATTCCTAATGCAGGCCAGGATGCCACTGGCCCTCTTGGCCACCTGGGCACACTGCTGGCTCATATTCAGGTGGTTGTCGATCAGTACCCCCAGGTCCTTCTCTGCCTGGCTGCGCTCCAGTCACTCCGACCCCAGCCTGTAGCTCTGCATGGGATTGCTGTAGCCAAAGTGCAGCACTCAGCACTTGGACTTGTTAAATGCCATCCCATTGGATTCTGCCCATCTGTCCAACTGGTCGAGGTCCCTCTGCAGAGCCTTTCTACCCTCTAACTGACTAACATCTGCCCCTAACTTGGTGTCATCTGCAAACTTGCTGATGACTGACTCGACCCCCTCATCCAGATCATCAATGAAGATGTTGAAGAGGATGGGGCCCAGCACTGATCCCTGGGGGACTCCACTGGTGACTGGCCGCCAGCTGGATGTGGCACCATTCACCACCACTCTCTGGGCTCGGCCATCCAGCCATTTCCTAACCCAGCACAGAGTGTTGCCGTCCAAGCCACGAGCTGACAGCTTAGACAGCAATTTGCATTGGGGTATGGTGTCAAAGGCCTTGCTGAAGTCCAGGTAGACTACATCCACAGGCCTCCCCACGTCCACCAGACGGGTCACCTGATCATAGAAGGAGATCAGGTTTGAGAGGCAGGACCTGCCCTTCCTAAATCCATGTTGGTTGGACCTGAGCCCTTGGCCATCCTTCAGGTGCGCAGTTATTGCCACCAGGATAATCTGCTCTATCACTTTCCCTGGCACTGAGGTCAGGCCGACTGGCCTGGAGTTTCCAGGTCCCTCCATCTTACCTTTCTTATGGATGGGGACCACATTGGTCAGTTTCCAGTCATCTGGGACCTCACCGGTGAGCCAGGACTGGAGGAAAATGATGGAGAGCGACTTGGCCAGCTCATCTGCCAGCTCTCTCAGCACCCTAGGATGGATCCCGTCTGGTCCCATGGACTTGTGAGTGTCCAAGTGGCTCAGCAGGTCCCAAACTAATTCCTCATGGATTACCGGGGCACTACACTGCTCCCTGACCCCATCGCCCAGCTCCGGAGGCCACTCGTCCTGAACTCCTGCCTTGCTGTTAAAAATTGAGGCAAAGAAGGTGTTCAGGACCTCAGCTTTTTCCTTGTCTTCAGTCACCGTGTTCCCCCCCAGGTCCAATAAGGAGTGGAGGTTCTTCCTGCCCTTCTTCTTATTGTTAATATATTTATAAAAATGCTTTTTATTATCTTTGACAGAGGTGGCCAGTTTCAGTTCCAACTGGGTCTTTGCCTCCGTAATTTTATTCCTGCATAATCTAACAACTTCCTTGAACATACCTCGAGAAGCCTTCCCCTCCTTCCAAAGGTGATACAGCCTCTTCTTCACCTTAAATCCACCAGGAGCTGCTTGCTCATCCAGGCCGGTCGCCTTCCCCGTCAGCTCGTCTTTTGGTATGTGGGATCTGCCAATTCCTGTGCCTTCAAGAGCTCCTGTTTGAAGTAGGTCCAACCCTCCTGGACCCCTTGGTTCATGAGGGCTGGTACCCAGGGGACTTTCCAAATAAGTTTCTTAAACAGGCTGAAGTTCGCCCTCCGGAAGTCTAGGGTGAAGGTTCTGTTGGCAGTCCTCCCTGCGTATTGTAAACTTTACTATCTCGCGGTCACTGCACCCTAGGCAGCCTCCCACGATCACGTCTCCCACCAGCCCTTCCCTATTAGAGAATAGTAGGTCAAGCAGTGCCTGTCCCCGGGTAGGCTTGCTTAACAGCTTGTTGAGAGGTGGAAGGGAAAGGCCTCCTCCCCCCAGCGAGTGAAGAAAAAAAAAACTCACAGATGAATTAGCAAAGCAGTGGGTGCTGTATATTTACAAAGCAATATAGGATATGCAGGGGAATAGACAGAATTTACAATATTTATAATATATACAAAAATATACAATAAAGTAGCACAGAAATGAGAGTTCCTCCCCTCTGCTGAGGGGGTTCCCCACCTCTGCTCCCCCTTCTCTCCCCCTTTCCCCAGAGAGGGTTAGAAAGAGAGAAAAGAGAAAAAAGTTAGAAGCAGTTATGTGTTAATTAGAAAGCAGTTAATACAGGCCTTGCAGCTTATCAGTTTCAAGGTCAAGCCTTGGCTGAAAGCCCAGAACACTGTGAACTGCAAAGTGGAAAAAGTAAGACTGACCAGAAAAGTGCAGGAACGCCCAGGATACTCTGCTGTACTCCCAGTTCAAAAGGTGCTTCCTCCCAATCTACCAATGAAATTAGTTTAGATCCGTCTTTCATTTACAAACATCCGACCACCATATTCCCTTTCTTAAGGGGACAGCCTCAAATGGTCACAGAGCTGTGTCAGGAAGCAGTCCTCCATTCGCTCCAGGAATCTTCTGGACTGCCTACTCTCTGTTGAATTAAGTTCCCAGCAGATATCTGGCATGTTGAAGCCGCCAACAAGGACAAGATCTGATGATCTTGAGACAGCCTCCAGTTGCTTGTAGAACAGTTGTAGTTGTAGTTGTAGTTGCCATCACAGAGACGTGGTGGGATGACTCACATGACTGGAGTGCTGCAATTGACGGTTACAAGCTCTTCAAGAGAGACAGGCGAGGAAGAAGGGGTGGAGGGGTGGCCCTGTACATCAGGGAGGCACTAGATGCCATTGAGATGGAGGTTAGGGACGATCGGGTTGAATACTTGTGGATAAGAATTAGAGGGAAGACCAGCAGGGCAGACACCCTGGTTGGAGTCTGTTATAGACCACCCAACCAGGAGGAAGATGTTGATGAAGCATTCTATAGGCAGCTTAGGGCTGTCTCAAGATCTCTGGACCTTGTTCTCATGGGCAACTTCAACCTGCCTGACATCTGCCGGGATCTAAACACGGCAGAGAGGAGACAGTCTAGAAGGTTCTTAGAATGCATGGAGGACAGCTTCTTATCCCAGGTGCTGCGAGAGCCTAGCAGGGGCAAGGCTATGCTTGACCTCCTCTTCACCAACAGGGAAGGGCTGGTGGGTGATGTGGTGGTTGGAGGGTGTTTGGGGTCCAGTGACCACGAGATAATTGAATTCTCATTATTTGGTCAAGCTAAGAGGGGCAGCAAGAAGACCTCCACTCTGGACTTCCGGAGGGCAGACTTCGGGTTACTCAAGGAACTAATTCAGAGGGTTCCTTGGGATAAAGCCCTTAAAAACAAAGGGGTCCAGGAGAGCTGGTCCTACTTCAATGAAGAATTGTTGCAGGTTCAGGGACAGGCTGTGCCAATGTGCCGGAAGATGAGCCGCCGGGGCAGACGGCCAGCCTGGATGGTTCATGAACTTTTAATGGAACTGAGGGAAAATAAGAGGGTGTATCACCTTTGGAAGAGAGGGGAGGCAACCCACAGAATGTTTAAGGATGTTGCTAGGTGTTGTAGGAAGAAAATTAGGGAGGCAAAAGCACACTTGGAGCTTAAACTGGCCTCTACTGTGAAGGACAACAAAAGTCCTTCTATAAATACATTAATAGTAAGAGGAAGGGAAAGGACAACCTCCACTCCTTGGTGGACACGGAGGGGAACATTGTAACAAAGGATGAGGAAAAGGCAGAGATACTTAACACCTTCTTTGCCTCAATTTTTACTAGAAGGACAGAACGTCTTCCAGACAGCTGGCCTGCAGAGCTGGCAGAAGGAGCCAGGGAGCTGCACAGTTTCCCTATGTTCCATGAGGAGGTGGTTGGAACTCTCCTAAGCAGCTTGGATCCCCACAAGTCCATGGGACCAGATGGGATTCATCCTAGGGTGCTGAGAGAGCTGGCAGACGAGCTGGTCAAGCCACTCTCCATCATTTTTCAGCACTCCTGGCTCACTGGAGAGGTCCCACAGGACTGGAAGCTGGCCAACGTGGTGCCCATCCATAAGAAGGGCCGGTTGGGTGAGCCAGGGAATTATAGGCCTGTCAGCCTGACCTCAGTGCCAGGCAAGATCATGGAACAGGTCATCCTGAGTGCAATAACACAGCACTTAGAGGATGGTCAAGGGATCAGGCCTAGCCAGCATGGATTTAGGAAGGGCAGGTCCTGCCTGACCAACCTGATCTCCTTCTACGATCAGGTGACCCACCTGGTGGATGTGGGGAGGCCTGTTGATGTAGTCTACCTGGACCTCAGCAAGGCTTTTGACACCGTCCCCCATAGCAAACTGCTGGCCAAGCTGTCAGCCCATGGCTTGGACGGGAGCACACTGCTATGGGTTAGGAACTGGCTGGATGGCCGAGCCCAGAGAGTGGTGGTGAATGGTGCCACATCCAGCTGGCGGCCAGTCACTAGTGGTGTGCCCCAAGGATCAGTGCTGGGCCCTGTGCTCTTTAACATCTTTATTGATGATCTGGATGAGGGCATTGAGTCGATCATCAGTAAATTTGCTGACGACACCAAGCTGGGGGCAAGAGTTGATCTGCTGGAGGGTAGAGAGGCTCTGCAGAGGGACCTCGACAGACTGGACAGATGGGTAGAGTCCAACGGCATGAGATTTAACACATCCAAGTGCCGGGTTCTGCACATTGGCCACAACAACCCCATGCAGTGCTACAGGCTGGGGTCAGAGTGGGTGGAGAGCAGCCAGGCAGAGAGGGACCTGGGGGTACTGGTTGATGGTAGGCTGAACATGAGCCTGCAGTGTGCCCAGGCAGCCTGGAGGGCCAATGGCATCCTGGTCTGCATCAGGAACAGTGTGGCCAGCAGGAGCAGGGAGGTCATTCTGCCCCTGTATACTGCACTGGTTAGGCCGCACCTTGAGTACTGTGTCCAGTTCTGGGTCCCTCAGTTTAGGAAGGATGTTGACTTGCTGGAACGAGTCCAGAGAAGAACAACAAAGTTGGTGAGGGGTTTGGAACACAAGCCCTATGAGGAGAGACTGAGGGAGCTGGGGTTGCTCAGCCTGGAGAAGAGGAGACTCAGGGGTGACCTTATCACTCTCTACAACTACCTGAAGGGAGGCTGTAGACAGGCGGATGATGGTCTCTTCTCCCAGGCACCCAGTACCAGAACAAGAGGACACAGTCTCAGGCTGCGCCAGGGGAGGTTCAGGTTGGATGTTAGGAAGAAGTTCTATACAGAAAGAGTGATTTCCCATTGGAATGGGCCGCCCAGGGAGGTGGTGGAGTCGCTGTCATTGGAGGTGTTCAGGAGGAGACTTGATAGGGTGCTTGGTGCCATGGGTTAGCTGTTTGGGTGGGCTGGATTGGTTGATGGGTTGGACACGATGATCTTGAAGGTCTCTTCCAACCTGGTTTGGTTTATTCTAATAAAGGTTTATTCTAACGATTCATCAGCCTCCTCATCTTGGTTGGGTGGCCTGTAACAGATTCCAACCAGGATGTCAGATTTGTTAGGCTGCCCTCTGATTTTAACCCACAGGCTCTCAACTCCCTCATCTTCCACCTCAAGTTCTGTGGCAGAGAGTGACTCCCTAATATACAGAGCCACCCTCTTCTCCCTCACCTGTCTCTCCTAAAGAGCCTGTAGCCCCCCAGTGTAGCACTCCAATCGTGCGTGTTGTCCCACCATGTTTCTGAGATGGTGACTATATCATAGTCGCCCTGATGGATCAGGACCTCCTGCGGCTCTTGCTTATTGCCCAGTGTGGTGGGGTGGAAGGGTAAGGCCGAGAAGCCTCCTCCCTTCCCCCTTGTAAGGTAAAAGGGAAAAAAAAAAAATTGAAGGGAAAGGAAAAAAAAACTCACAAGCTGAATTAGGAAAGCAGTGGAGCTTTATATTTACAAAGCAATGAAGGATATGCAGGGGAATATTTACAAATTTACAATATCTACAATATATACAAAGATATACAACAGAGTAACACAGAAATGAGAGTAGCCCCCCTCGGCAGAGGGGGTTCCCCACCTCCGCTCTCCCCTCTCTTTCCCCCTTTCCCCAGAATGGGATAGAAAGAGAAAGAAAAGAGAGGAAAAAAAATGTTAGAAGCAGTTCGTGTTAATTGGAAAGGAGTTAATACAGGCCTGGTATCTTATCTTCAAGGTTGAAGTCTTGGCACAAAGCCCAGCACAGAAAAGAGCTGCTGCCCAAAGAAGAGGCGGAAGCAAGACTGAAGATAAAGTTCCCGGAGTGCCCCGTTCACTCCCAGTTCACTCCCAGTTCAGAAGGTGCTTCCTCCCACTTCACCAATGAAATTAGTTTAGATTATTCCTTCCGTTTACCAACTTCCGTCCACCATATTCCCTTTCTTAAAGGGGCAACGTCAACCGGTCACACCCAGGCTGCGTGCATTGGTGTACATGCATTGCAGCTGGGTTCCTGACTTCTCAACTGACCCTACCTTGCAGCTTACTCTTTCCTCTGCAGAGGGATCGATATCCTCACCCACCCCCTTCAGACCTAGTTTAAAGCCCTCCTAATGAGCCCTGCCAACTCCAGTGCTAGGACTCTCTTACCCCTTCTAGATAAATGCACCCCATCAGGACCCAGCAGTTCGGGTGCAGTGAAAGTTGTCCCATGATCAAAGAAACCAAATATTCAAAGATAAAAAAAAAAAAAAAGATAAAAAATATTCGATTATCAAAGAAGCCAAATATTATAACCAGTTTCTCACATTACTGAAACCTGTTTTGGGCCTAGTCGTGTCCACCCAGGACAAGGCATCCACAAGTTCTCCAAACAACCTGTGCCATCATCTCATCAGCTTCCCAGCGAAGAATTTCTTCCTACTGCCCAGTCTAAAGCTCCCCTTTTGCATCTCATACCTGTTGGCCCTTGTCCTGTCCCTACAGGACCTTTAAAACCTCCCTTGAAGTACTGAAAGTCTGCAGTGAGGACACCCCAGACCCTTCAATCCTGCCTGAGCAAAGGCACTTGAGTTTAATTATTAGAAATGATGAAAATGATGAGATTGAACTGAGAGCAGTTGCTGGGAAGAGAGCAAAGAGCAGGGGAAAGGCAGGGAATAAAAATCATCCTGTGCTCATTGCCTTTTGCAGGCAGGATGAGGAAATACTGCTGCTAGTACTACTAGTGCTGTCATTGCTCCTCCTCCACCTCCTCCTCCTCCTTCTCCTCCTCCTCCTCCACCTCCTCCTAATTATTATTATTATTACTACTACTACTGTTATTAATATGATTATTACTATTGTGGTTGTTGTTATTGTTATTATGGTCATTTTTACCTTTCTTTTTACTTTTATTAATTCATTATTATTATTACTACTACCCCTATTATTACAATATTGTTATTGTTGTTATTATTATTAATGATGATGAAAAGAATAGTCATAATAATAAGAGCAATCATAGTAATAGCAATACCAATCATTATCATCATCATAGTAAGAGCAGTAAAACAGCAATGATAGTAATAATAATAGGCCACACCTTGAGTCCTGTGTCCAGTTCTGGGCCCCTCAGTTTAGGAAAGATGTTGAGATGCTGGAAGGTGTCCAGAGAAGGGCAACAAAGCTGGGGAGGGGTCTGGAGCACAGCCCTATGAGGAGAGGCCGAGGGAGCTGGGATTGTTTAGCTTGGAGAAGAGGAGGCTCAGGGGAGACCTTCTTGCTCTCTCCAACTCCCTGAAGGGAGGTTGTAGCCAGGTGGGGGTTGGTCTCTTCTCCCAGGCAAGCAGCACCAGAACAAGAGGACACAGTCTCAAGCTGTGCCAGGGGAAGTTTAGACTGGAGGTGAGGAGAAAGTTCTTCATCGAGCGAGTCGTTCAAGGCCTCTCACCAGCCTTGTTGCCCTTCTCTGGACACGTTCAAGTGTTTCGATGTCCTTCTTAAACTGAGGGGCCCAGAACTGAACACAGTATTCAAGGTGCGGCCTAAGCAATGCAGAGTACAGGGGCACAATGACTTCCCTGCTCCTGCTGGCCACACTATTCCTAATGCAGGCCAGGATGCCATTGGCTCTCTTGGCCACCTGGGCACACTGCAGGCTCATGTTTAGGCAGCTGTTGATGAGTACCCACAGGTCCCTCTCTGCCTGGCTGCTCTCCACCCACTCTGACCCCAGCCTGTAGCACTGCATAGGGTTGTTGTGGCCAATGTGCAGAACCCGGCACTTGGATGTGTTAAATCTCATGCTGTTGGACTCTGTCCATCTGTCCAGCCTGTCGAGGTCCCTCTGCAGAGCCTCTCTACCCTCCAGCAGATCAACTCCTGCCCCCAGCTTGGTGTCGTCAGCAAATTTACTGATGATCGACTCAATGCCCTCATCCAGATCATCAAGAAAGATGTTTAAGAGGATGGGGCCCGGCACTGATCCCTGGGGGACTCCACTACTGACTGGCCGCCAAGTGGATGTGGCACCATTCACCACCACTCTCTGGGCTCGGCCTTCCAGCCAGTTCCTAACCCAGCTCAGAGTGCTGCTGTCCAAGTCATGGGCTGTCAGCTTGGCCAGCAGTTTGCTATGGGGGACGGTGTCAAAGGCCTTGCTGAAGTCCAGGTAGAGCACATCCACAGGCCTCCCCACATCCACCAGGTGGGTCACCTGATCGTAGAAGGAGATCAGGTTGGTCAGGCAGGACCTGTCCTTCCTAAATCCATGCTGGCTGAGCCTGATCCCTTGGCCATCCTCTAAGTGCTGTGTGATTGCACTCAGGATGACCTGTTCCATGATCTTGCCTGGCACTGAGGTCAGGCTGACAGGTCTATAATTCCCTGGCTCATCCAACCAGCCCTTCTGCTTCTGGTTGGCTCCTGGGCTGTGAGCCCACCTTGCTGGCTCAGGTTGAGCTTCTCCTAGCACCCCCAAGTGCTTCTCCTCAGCACTGCTCTCTGCCCATTCCCCACCCAGCTTGGCTTTGTACTTGGGCTTGCCCTGACCCAGGTGAAGGGCCTTGCACTTGGCTTTGGTGAACTTCATGAGCTTGGCTTGGCCTCACATTTCCAGCCTGCCCAGGTCCCTCTGGCTGGATCCCTTCCCTCCAGTGTGTCAACCACACCACACTGCTTGGGGTCAG
The DNA here is from genome assembly GCA_011125475.1 of Melanerpes aurifrons. Lineage (NCBI taxonomy): Eukaryota > Metazoa > Chordata > Aves > Piciformes > Picidae > Melanerpes > Melanerpes aurifrons. The sequence goes on along the minus strand of WWNC01000164.1, from coordinate 303,887 downwards.
TAGCAAGCTTGCTGAGGGTGCCTCAATCCCTCTGTCAGTGTCACCAGTAATGATGCTAGACAGCTCTGGTCCCAGTATCCTTAGGAACCCCTGAAGAACCTCTGTGGAATTCCTGAGGAACCCTTGAGGAAGCCCTGAGGAGCACCACTCCTCACTGGCCTCCACTTAAACACCAAGCCCCTGACCACCCCTCTTTGAGTGCCATCAACTCTCCTGCGCAAAGCTCCCCAGATGTCAAATTGCAGCACAGGGAAGGCCACCATTCCTCCAGGATTCCATCAGCAGGGAGGACATTGCCCAGAGCAGAATTTAAACTGGAGGGGTTGGGGGTGGGGGGGTGGGTGGAGGAGGGAAGACAATGGTTGAGCTTTTCTAGGCAGCAAAGCTCAGCAGCAGGATTGACAGGGAAGAGACCATTTGAATTGCAAAACTCTGCCAACAGTGTCACAGAGAGACATCACTGCAGCTCACAAGTGGGTGTGCTGAGAAGGGAGGATGCGTTGAAGTTGTCAGACTGTTCCAGGAGGGGAAAACAAACAAACAAACAGAGAGGTTAGAACTTTTCCGCTGAGCCTTTCAAAACAAGGGGTTGGGTTTTTTTCTCCCCCTCTACTCTGCTCTGTGGAGACCCCACCTGGAGCTCTGTGTCCAGTTCTGGAGCCTCTGTTACAAGAAGGATCTGGAGGTGCTGGAAGGTGTCCAGAGAAGGGCCACGAGGAGGAGCAGAGGGCTGGAGCTGCTCTGCTCTGAGGACAGATTGAGGGAGTTGGGGTTGTGCAGGCTGGAGAGGAGAAAGCTCCCAAGAGACCTAATTGTGGCCTTCCAGGATAGAACAGAATAGAATAGAATAGAATAGAATAGAATAGAATAGAATAGAATAAACCAGGTTGGAAGAGACCTTCAAGATCATCACATCCAACCTATCACCCAACACCACCCAATTAACTAACCCATGTAACCAAGCACCCTGTCAAGTCTCCTCCTGAACACCTCCAGTGACGGCGACTCAACCACCTCCCCAGGCAGCCCATTCCAATGGGCAATCACTCTCTCCGTGTAAAACTTCCTCCTGACCTCCAGCCTGAACTTCCCCTGGCGCAGCCTGAGACTGTGTCCTCTTGTTCTGGTGCTGGCTGCCTGGGAGAAGAGACCAACCTCTGCCTGTTTACAACCCCCATTCAGGTAGTTGTAGAGAGCAATAAGGTCACCCCTGAGTCTCCTCCCCTCCAGGCTAAGCAGCCCCAGCTCCCTCAGTCTCTCCTCATAGGGCTTCTGTTCCAAGCCCCTCACTAACTTCGTTGCCCTTCTCTGGACTCGTTCCAGCAAGTCAACATCCTTCCTAAACTGAGGGGCCCAGAACTGGACACAGTACTCGAGGTGTGGCCTAACCAGTGCAGTGTACAGGGGCAGAATGACCTCCCTGCTCCTGCTGGCCACACTGTTCCTGATGCAGACCAGGATGCCATTGGCCCTCCAGGCTGCCTGGGCACACTGCAGGCTCATGTTCATCCTACCATCAACCAGCACTCCCAGGTCCCTCTCTGCCTGGCTGCTCTCCAGCCACTCTGACCCCAGCCTGTAGCACTGCATGGGGTTGTTGTGGCCAATGTGCAGAACCCGGCACTTGGATGCGTTAAATTTCATGCTGTTGGACTCTGCCCATCTGTGCAGCCTGTCGAGGTCTCTCTGCAGAGCCTCTCTACCCTCTAGCAGATCAACTCCTGTTCCCAGCTTGGTGTCATCAGCAAATTTACTGATGATAGACTCAATGCCCTCATCCAGATCATCAACAAAAATATTAAAGAGGATAGGGCCCAGCACTGATCCCTGGGGGACTCTGCTACTGACTGGTCGCCAGCCGGATGTGACACCATTCACCACCACTCTCTGGGTTCGGCCATCCAGCCAGTTCCTAACCCAGCTCAGAGTGCTGCTGTCCAAGCCATGGGCTGACAGCTTGGCCAGCAGTTTGCTATGGGGGACGGTGTCAAAGGCCTTGCTGAGGTCCAGGCAGATTACATCCACAGGCCTCCCCACATCCACCAGGCGGGTCACCTGCTCATAGAAGGAGATCAGGTTGGTCAGGCAGGACCTGCCCTTCCTAAATCCATGTTGGCTGAGCCTGATCCCTTGGCCATCCTCTAAGTGCTGTGTTATTGCACTCAGGATGACCTGTTCCATGATCTTGCCTGGCACTGAGGTCAGGGTGACAGGCCTGTAATTCCCTGGCTCATCCAACCGGCCCTTCTTGTGGATGGGCACCACGTTGGCCAGCTTCCAGTCCTCTGGGACCTCGCCAGTGAGCCAGGACTGCTGAAAAATGATGGAGAGCGGCTTGGCCAGCTCCTCTGACAGCTCCCTCAGCACCCTAGGATGGATCCCATCTGGTCCCATGGACTTGTGGGGATCCAGGCGGCTGAGCAGATCACCAACTACCCCATACTGGAACAGTGGAAAACTATGCTGCTCCCTGGCTCCTTCTGCCAGCTCTGCAGGCCAGCTGTCTGGAAGACAGCTCATCTTCTGGCACATTGGCACAGCCTGTCCCTGAGCCTTCAACAGTTCTTCCTTGAAGTAGGACCAGCTGTCCTGGACCCCTTTGTTTTTAAGGGCTTTATCCCAAGGAACCCTCTGAATTAGTTCCTTGAATAGCCTGAAGTCCGCCCTCCGGAAATCCAGAGTGGAGGTCTTCTTGCTACCCCTCTTAGCTTGACCAAATAATGAGAATTCAATTATCTCATGGTCACTGGCCCCTAAGCACCCTCCGACCACCACATCACCCACCAACCCTTCCCTATTGGTGAAGAGGAGGTCAAGCATAGCCTTGCCCCTGCTAGGCTCTCGCAGCACCTGGGATAAGAAGCTGTCCTCCATGCATTCTAAGAACCTCCTAGATTGCCTCTTCTCTGCTATGTTAAGATCCCAGCAGATATCAGGCAAGTTGAAGTCACCCATGAGAACAAGGCCAGACGATCTTGAGACAGCCTTAAGCTGCCTATAGAATGACTCATCAACATCCTCCTCCTGGTTGGGTGGTCTATAACAGACTCCAACCAGGATGTCAGCCCTGTTGGCCTTCCCTCTAATTCTTACCCACAGGCACTCAACCCGATTGTCCCTAATCTCCGTCTCAATGGCATCTAGTGCCTCCCTGACGTACAGGCCACCCCTCCACCCCTTCTTCCTTGCCTGTCTCTCCTGAAGAGCCTGTAGCCATCAATTGCAGCGCTCCAGTCATGTGAGTCATCCCACCACGTCTCTGTGATGGCAACTACATCATAACTTTCCTGCCGCAGCAAGGCTTCCAGCTCCTCTTGTTTGTTGCCCATGCTTCGTGCATTAGTGTACATGCACTTCAGCCGGGCTGCTGGTTTCACCTCTGGCTCTGGCTTATCACCCCCAGACCCCAGCCTGGGGGGACTGATTTCAACCCCTTCCCCCTTCGAAACTAGTTTAAAGCCCTATCTATGAGACCTGCCAATTCCCTCCCCAGAATCTTTTTCCCTTTGAGGGATAGGCCATTCTCGTACACTCTGATCTTACCCCTCCTCTGGGACAGATGTGCTCCATCTGTTGCCAGCTGGCCTGGTGCAGCAGAAAGTTTTTCAAGATCAAAAAACCCAAAATTCTTTTGGGATCTGCAGAGGGCTCCAAGAAAGCTGGGGAGGGACTTTTGAGGGTGTCAGAGAGTGATAGGACTGGGGGGAATGGAGCAAAACTAGAAGTGGGGAGATTGAGATTGGATGTTAGGAAGAAGTTCTTCCCCATGAAGATGGTGAGAGACTGGCACAGGTTGCCCAGGGAGGTGGTGCAAGCCCCATGCCTGGAGGTTTTTTTTCAGGCCAGGCTGGATGTGGCTGTGAGCAACCTGCTGTAGTGTGAGGTGTCCCTGGCCATGGCAGGGGGGTTGGAACTGGATGATCCTTGAGGTCCCTTCCAACCCTGACAATCCTATGATTTGGTTTGGTGGGGGTTGGTTTGTTTGTTTTCCTTCCCTCTCATTTTTCAGCTGCATATCCATGGGTGCAGGTCCATCTCATTTCTTACCCTGAGAGGTTGGGCTGGATGATGCTTGAGGGCCCTTCCAACCTGGCATTCTGTGAATTAAAAAAAGCAAAATATGACTTTTCTTCACAAATAACTTCCTTTTGTCTCCTAGAATGGTCTGGAGAAGAGGGCTGGGGAGGAGCAGCTGAGGGAGCTGGGGGTGTTCAGCCTGGAGAAGGGAAGGCTGAGGGAGACCTCATTGCTCTCTGAGGTTGGAGCCAGGTGGTGGTTGGGCTCTGCTCCCCAGTAAGAAGTGGTAGGACAAGAAGAAATGGCGTCCAGTTGCATCAGGGCAGGTTTAGGCTGGAGATGAGGAAAAAATTCTGTGCTGCAAGTGTGGTCAGGGGTTGGCACAGGCTGCCCAGGGAGGTGGTGGAGTCCCCATTCCTGGAGGTGTTCAAGCAATGTGTGGCCATGGCACCTGGGGCCATGGTGGGGTTGGGTTGAGGGTTGGACTGGATGATCTTAGAGGGCTTTTCCAACCTTAATGAGTCCATGATGTCATGACCTCAGCATAGTTCTGTCTGAACTGATCTGGGTGAACATGAGAAAGCAAAGTCAGTTTAATCTTATATTGAGCTTTACCTCACTCTGAGGCTTTCCACAGTGATTTAGAATCCACCTACCCAAAATACGAAGTGAAGTTCCCAATCCCTCCCAGTTCAATCTCTTCCTTCCTCTCACAGCTGAGTAGCTGTGGTCTTTTATGAAATTCAATGCCTGTCTTGACTCCTCTGTACCTTTGTCCTTGCAAATGAGTGCATTTGAGTCTCAGTGTGGTCATTTCTTTCCAAGGAACATATGGAGCAGGCAGAAAATGGGAGTGAATCCTCTCTGCCCATTCCTAACTTCCAGCACTCCACAGCTGTGTAAATTAGAGGCCACTTGAGGAGAAATAAACCACCAGGAGTGCTGGGGCATGGCTGGAGAAGTTGAATGGGCTCTCCAAGTTCCTAGCAGATCCTTACCCCCACTGGTCCCCTCAATCAATCAATCAATCAAGATTCACATTGTTTCTCCAGCTCAGAATGTCCTTGGCATCATGCAATGCATGGCAAAAAAAGACAATCCATGCCACCCAGGATTATTCTTCCCCAATTAAAAGTCCTCAATCCAGTTCCTCTGGTGCTGTGCTTGCCTGAAGGAGCTAAAAGCCCTTCTGACAGAGCCACCAGTCTGTTTCTTTTCCCCACTCACCCCAGCTTGCCTGACTTTTCCCACTCTCAAGCCCTACCCTGGTGAAGGTTTCAGCTGCCCCTTCTAGAATCACATCAGTGTCTCCCTTTGTGCTGGCCCCAACATGTCCACTATGATTCCAAAGCCTGTCTACAAAGTCACAGATGGCATTGGGTTGGAAAGGACACTCCAAGGGCATCTTGTCCAACCCCTCTGCAAGCAGCAGGGACACCTCCAGCTAGATCAGGCTGAACAGGGACACACTGAATCTGACCTTGAATGTGTCCAGGGATGGGACCTCAACCACAGGGTTCTACCACTCTCTTTGTGCACAAATTCCTCCTGAAGTCCAATCTAAACCTGCCTGTAGTGGTTTGAGCCTTAACTGGGAGTTAAAAGCCCAGATGGGGGAAAGGATGAGAATCTCTTCCCCCTCCCCCAAACAGAGAGGGGGAAAAAAAAAAGGGTAAGGAGCAAATCCACTAAACAACAATCTTGAGTCAGCTTGGAAGTAGAGTGGTGAAGAATTTTCTTTAAACAATATATATATATATATATATATAACACAATAACAGGAAAGGTTCACAAGGGCAAGGAACAAGGATGGATGGGAGGGGGGCAGAAAAGATTAATACAAAACCAGTCTTTCTCTGAGGAGGCGCGGAGGCAGCAGGGAAAAGGATCAGGTCCAGCCACGTGGCTGAGGAGCAGGAGGGCAGCTGCAGTAGCTCTCATTCAGCAGAGGCAGGAGCCAAAAAGGAGCACCAACAGCTACAATGTCCTGCTTTTTATACCCTAGCTGGGCAGGGAGGGGGGAGTGGAACAGACTCAGCTTCCCAGGGGAAAACGCCCTGCAGGGAGGGTAAAGTACCCGCAATCCCTCCACCCTGCTTTGTTTTTTTGTTTTCAGAAAAGGGCGTTAACCCACCTGTAATGGGTTGGGGCAAACCCCCTCCCCACCACGGGCAGAAACAACGACTCAGACAAAGGGATTGCAAAAGTGATGGGAAGTTTAAATAGGAAAACAATTAAAAAAAAAAAACAAACACCAATGAAAGCTTTACAGAGAACCACAAGCACCGTGACAAAGAGAGAGATCCCAGAAACATACTCAAGAACATCCCATCCCCACCTGGGGGTACACCCAAACCCCCCCAGGGCTCTTTCCTCCCCCCCAACCCAGCCTTGGGCCTGGGCAGGCCCAAGGGAGGCGGCTCACGCCATTTTACCTAGGCAGCAGCTGGGGACGAAAGAGAAAGTGGAGACCCCGCATGGGCATTTTATAGGGGAGCAGGGCATTATGGGATCGAATACCTGCCTGTGACCACCCCCTGGGCTGGGCCCACCCTTTGGGACCTCCCAGGTGTGTTCTGTGCAGTGGCATCCGGGCCAGCACCCAGCCTAAACCACCACACGCCACCCCTTATTCAAGACCATAATCCCTGCACCCAGAACATATCATCAAACTAGAACTCTTCTGATGACATGTCTATCAACAGTCCAGGTCTTCATCTGGGCGTCCTTCCACACAGTCTCTCATTCAGGCTCAAGTATCAGTCCATTCCAGTTCTTCTTCCTCATATGATGGAACCTCCCAGCGACACAGTCATTCTCCTGCAGTGTGAATTCCTTGTGGACTCGTTGGGACATCCTGGTCACCTGGCAATACCTCACAACTTCTCAGCCGAGCCTTTGTTTGCTTTTACAGTTAATCAGCTGCTTTTTCCACCCCTGGGGCAAGCCGGTCAGAGCAACGACCGCTTTTCTCCATCCCTCCAGGGAGCCTCAGCCGACCGCTTCCAGCTGCGGTCCGAAACTACACAAAGGCACATCGCCGGCACATCACAGGCACATCGCCGGCACATCACAGGCACATCACCTCCCCCCGGGGGGTTTGCGTACCGAGGCATCACCGCATCTGATTCACAGCCTTCCCCCAGCAGAGGGGCGGCTGCAGCACAACTCGCTGAGAAGAGAAGAGGCGGAGCCAGGTGCTTGGTGCCATTCTCGGAGCATGTCCGAAAACACCAGGGAAAGTTTTACAGCTGCCGCCGCCGCTTGAACACAGCCCGGCTCGGCGGTGCCGCCGCCGCTTGAATGCAGCCGGCCCGGCCCCCGCCGTCTCTGTCGCCGCGATGCAGAGTCCAAGTCACCTCCACCCCCTCGGGTTTCGGAAGCCGTCGCTTGCCCACTCGCCGCGGGAGGCCATCCCCCGCAGCGGCCGCGGGCCGACCCTGCTCTGCTTGCCGCTGCCCCCTCCTCCGCTCCGCTCCCTGCCGCTCGTCGCTCCGCAGAGAACGAGGAGGAGAAGGCAGGTCTCGCCTTCTTAGGCTAGTTGAGCATTTTTAAGCCACCCCGGGCAGAAAGTCACAGAAAGAGTCACTCCTCGCTGTTCCCAAGCAACACGAGGGACTTCCATGCTATCAGCACGCACCAGGAGTCCTTCTGCAGTCCACAGGAGAGATAACACAGTCGCCCCGGCAACAAAACTTGAGCCCCCAACTTGCAAACCCAAACCGACGCCCAGAACTAAATTTAAACTCTCCATCTTTTGCAATCGATCTGCAGAGTGGGCACCACAGCCAGCCCCACGTTGGTGCGCCAAAATGTAATGGGTTGGGGCAAACCTCCTCCCCACCACGGGCAGAAACAACGACTCAGACAAAGGGATTGCAAAAGTGATGGGAAGTTTAAATAGGAAAACAATTTTAAAAAAAACAAACACCAATGAAAGCTTTACAGAGAACCACAAGCACCGTGACAAAGAGAGAGATCCCAGAAACATACTCAAGAACATCCCATCCCCACCTGGGGGTACACCCAAACCCCCCCAGGGCTCTTTCCTCCCCCCCAACCCAGCCTTGGGCCTGGGCAGGCCCAAGGGCGGCAGCTCACGCCATTTTACCTAGGCAGCAGCTGGGGACGAAAGAGAAAGTGGAGACCCCGCATGGGCATTTTATAGGGGAGCAGGGCATTATGGGATTGAATACCTGCCTGTGACCACCCCCTGGGCTGGGCCCACCCGTAGGGACCTCCCAGGTGTGTTCTGTGCAGTGGCAGCTGGGCCAGCACCTAGCCTAAACCACCACACCACCACACTGCCTTGTTCCAGTTTCAAACCATTGTCTCTCTTCCTATCACTCCAAGCCCTTCTGAACAGTCCCTCCCCAGCTTTCCTGTAGGTCCCCTGCAGATATTGAAATGCAGCTCTAAGGTCTCCCTGGAGCCTTCTCTTCTCCAGGCTGAACAGCCCCAACTCTCTCAGCCTGTCCCCATAGCAGTGTTCCAGGTCTCTGATCATCTTTTTAGCCCTCCTCTGGACCCCTCCCGAGCAGGTCCTTGCTTCTCTTGTGTTGGGAGTCAAATCAGTGATCTCTCTTCTGTTACATTGTGAGCCACTGGTGTACAACTCAGTCCTGAGGCTCAGCTAAACAAAAGAGCTATTAAATGTAATAGTCATTCAAGAAATTAAAGAAACCAGCAGGATTTTGGAGTCATAGAAGCCAAGGCAGTCAGCCTGCATCTGCTTGTGGCCTTGGGAGTCACCATTAAAGCCCCAAACTTCCCAGAATCACAGGATGGTGGAGGATTGGAAGGGACCTCTGGAGAGCAGCTGGTCCAACCTCCCTGCTACAGCAAGGTCACCCAGGGCAGGTCACACAGGAACACATCCAGGTGGGGTTGGAAATCTCCAGAGCAGGAGACTCCACAACCTCTCTGGGCAGCCTGCTCCAGGGCTCCAGCAGCCTCACACCAAAGAAGTTTCTCCTCATGTTGAGGTGAAATCTCCTGGGTTCCAGTTTGTGTCCATTGTTCTTGGGTTCAAGTGAAACCCCCTTTGTGTTTGTTGCCTCTTTTCCCATCACAGGACACCACTGAGAAGAGCCCAGCCCCATCCTCTTGGATCCCACTCTTTAGCTGTTGATCAGCATTGATCTGACCCCTTCTGGGGCTGCTCTTCTCCAGGCTAAACATCCCCAGGGCTCTCAGCCTCTCCTCCTCACAGAGATGCTCCAGACCCCTCAGCATCTCTGCAGCCTCCATTGGACTCTCTCCAGTAGTTCCTCAGCATCTCTGTAGCCTCCACTGGACTCTCTCCAGTAGTTCCTCAGCATCTCTGTAACCTCCATTGGACTCTCTCCAGTAGTTCCTCAGCATCTCTGCAGCCTCCATTGGACTCTCTCCAGTAGTTCCTCAGTATCTCTGCAGCCTCCATTGGACTCTCTCCAGTAGTTCCTCAGCATCTCTGTAACCTCCATTGGACTCTCTCCAGTAGTTCCTCAGCATCTCTGCAGCCTCCATTGGACTCTCTCCAGTAGTTCCTCAGCATCTCTGCAGCCTCCATTGGACTCTCTCCAGTAGTTCCTCAGCATCTCTGTAGCCTCCATTGGACTCTCTTCAGTAGTTCCTAAGCACCTCTGCAGCCTCAAGTGGACTCTGTCCAGTAGTTCCCTGTCTCTCTTGAACTGAGGAGCCCAGAACTAACCACAGTACTTCAGGTGTGATCTCACAAGGGCAGAGTGAGGGAAAGAGAACCACCTTAGACCTGCTGGCCACATTTTTGTTGATGCAACCCAGGAGACCATTTGGCTTCTCAGCCATGAGTAACCTTTGTGGTATGAACCACAACTGCCACAGAAATGAGCTGTGCCTACAAGAAAGCTAGGGAGGGACTTTTGAGGGTGTCAGGGAGTGATAGGACTGGGGAGGAATGGAACAAAACTAGAAATGAGGAAATTCAGATTGGATGTTAGGAAGAAGTTGTTCCCCATGAGGGTGGTGAGAGACCGGCACAGGTTGCCCAGGGAGGTGGTGGAAGCCTCATGCCTGGAGGTGTTTGCAACCAGGCTGGATGTGGTTGTGAGCAACCTGCTGTAGTGTGAGGTGTCCCTGGCCATAGCAGGGGGGCTGGAACTGGCTGAGCCTTGAGGTCTCTTCCAACCCTGACCATTCTGTGATTCTGTGATTGTTGGACTGTGTTTCAAATGCTCTGAGTTGGGCTGGCAAAGGAGGCTAAAGAAAAGAGGTAGGGTGAAGTCTATGAAGAGAATGAACCCTGTCCCAGACAAAGCAGCACAGGAACAACATAGTTTTGCATGGAAGGTGACCACAGCTTCTTAGGTCTCCAGATCTTTGTGGAGAACAAATCCTGCTTCATGTTGGGGTGGGTTTTTTTTTTGGGGGGGGGGATGTTTTTAAGGGCTCTTCCCTCCACACATCAGAGATCTGTAACAAACCCCCAGGGGAACAGAGTCAAACCTCATCCTCTGTGCACAAACCACTAAAAAGTAACTGATTAGAGAGAGAGAGAAAGAGGGAAAAAGAAACAAAAAAACAAGAAAAAGAAAGAAAATAATAAAGATGTTTGATCAGATTGAAAACTGCTCCCTGAAAGTGCAGAGAGCTGAATTTTTTAAAGACTGATTAGCATATTGCTGTGCTCAGGGAAATGGCTCCACATCACTATATACATTTTAATTAAAGCATAAAGTTTTCCAGCTAGGTTCTGTTGAGTTCTTACTCAGCATACCCAGAAGGCTCCTGTCCTCTCTGACAAAAAATCCTCTGCTTTTACTCATCTCAAACAAACAAAAAAAACTATTTTTCTTTTCCTAGCAATTGCTGATATCTAGCCCCCAAAAGTATCCCCCAAACCCTCACCTGAAATACTAAATGCTTGTCCAGATCACAGTATCACAGTATCACTAAGGTTGGAAGAGACCTCAAAGATCATTGAGTCCAACCTGTCACCACAGACCTCATGACTAAACCATGGCACCAAGTGCCACGTCCAATCCCCTCTTGAACACCTCCAGGGATGGTGACTCCACCACCTCCCTGGGCAGCCCATTCCAATGACGAATGACTCTCTTGGTGAAGAACTTCCTCCTCACCTCGAGCCTAAACTTCCCCTGGTGCAGCTTGAGACTGTGTCCCCTTGTTCTGGTACTGGTTGCCTGGGAGAAGAGACCAACCCCTTCCTGGCTACAACCACCTTTCAGGTAGTTTTAGAGAGCAATGAGGTCACCCCTGAGCCGCCTCTTCTCCAGGCTAAACAATCCCAGCTCCCTCAGCCTCTCCTCATAGGGCTTGTGCTCAAGGCCTCCCCCCAGCCTTGTTGCCCTTCTCTGGACACCTTCAAGTGTCTCAATGTCCTTCCTAAACTGAGGGGCCCAGGACTGGACACAGTACTCAAGGTGCGGTCTAACCAATGCAGAGTACAGGGGCTGGAGAAGAGAAGGCTCCGAGGTGACCTAATTGTGGCCTTCCAGTATCTGAAGGGGGCTACAAGAAGGCTGGGGAGGGACTTCTCAGGATCTCAGGTAGTGATAGGACTAGGGGGAATGGAATGAAGCTGGAGGTGGGGAGATTCAGGCTGGGTGTGAGGAGGAAGTTCTTCACCATGAGAGTGGTGAAGCCCTGGAAGGGGTTGTCCAGGGAGGTGGTTGAGGCCCTGTCCCTGGAGGTGTTTAAGGCCAGGCTGGATGAGGCTCTGGGCAGCCTGATCTAGTGTGGGGTGTCCCTGCCCATGGCAGGGGGGTTGGAACTAGATGATTGTGACCGTTTGAGGCAGCGCCTTTAAGAAAGGGACACTGTGGCTGAATGTTTTATAAACAAAGGACAGGTCTAAACTAATTTCATTGGTGGATTGGTAGAGTGCAGCCTTAAGTTTTGAGTCCAGCTGAGACTTTTATCAGTGTGCACTTTTCCCTTCTCCCTTTTCGCAGCTTGTGACTTCTAGGCTCTCTGCCAGACTGACCTTGGACTGATAAGTGTGAACCTGCAAACCTACTAACATTTTGCTCTAATTTATAACTTCTTTTAATTAACAATTGCTCCTTTCCTCTCTTTCTAACCCTCACTGGGGACAAAGGGGAGAGAAGGGGGTAGAGGGGGGGGAACCCTCCTCCAGCAGGGGGAGGGGAATCTCATTCCTGTGTTACTTTGCTGTATATTTCTGTGTATATATTGTAAATTGTGTATATATGCCCTGCAGCCCCTAAAACCGCTTGTAAATACAGTGTTCCTTTGCTCATCCCTATGTGGTTAGCTGTGGTAATTTTTTTTTTCCTTCACTTTGTGGGGGGAGAAGGCTGGGCCACGACAATGATCCTTGTGGTCCCTTCCAACCCTGACTGATACTATGATACTGTGATTTACACAATGGATAGAGAGATTTCATACATTGATTTTAGAGCCTCCTAGAATCACAGAGTCATAGAATGGTTGGGGTGGGAATGGACCTCTGGAGGTCATCAAGCCCAAGCCTCCTTCCAAAGCAGGGTCACCTGAGCTAGGTCACACAGGAATTCATCCAGAAGGGGAGAGTTAGAGAACAGTTGGACTCAATGAGCTTCAAGGTCTTTTCCAACCAAAAATGATTCTATTCTTCTGTGATTCTATGATTGCATGGTTCTGTGAGTCTGTGCTTCTTTTATTCTGTCGTTCCATGATTCTGTGACTCTGGCACAGGTTGCCCAGGGAGGTGGTGGAAGCCTCATGCCTGGAGGTTTTTTTTCAGGCCAGGCTGGATGTGGCTGTGAGCAACCTGCTGTAGTGTGAGGTGTCCCTGGTCATGGCAGGGGGTTGGAATTGGCTGAGCCTTGAGGTCCCTTCCAGCCTTGACAATTCTGTGATTCCATGAGCCCTATCCAGCCTGGCCTTAAACACCACTAGGCATCACACAGTATCACACAGTATCACTTAGGTTGGAAAGGACCTCGGGGATCATCGAGTCCAACCTATCAACACAGACCCCATGCCTAGACCATGGCACCAAGTGCCACGTCCAATCTCCCCTTGAACGCCTCCAGGGTCGACGACTCAACCACCTCCCTGGGCAACCCGTTCCAATGCCGAATGAGTCGCTCAGTGAAGAACTTCCTCCTCACCTCGAGTCTGAACCTCCCCTGGCGCAGCTTGAGACTGTGTCCCCTCGTTCTGGTGCTGGTTGCCTGGGAGAAGAGGCCAACACCCTCCTGGCTACAACCACCCTTCAGGTAGTTGTAGAGGGCAATGAGGTCACCCCTGAGCCTCCTCTTCTCCAGGCTAAACAATCCCAGCTCCCTCAGCCTCTCCTCATAGGGCTTGTGTTCAAGGCCTCTCACCAGCCTTGTTGCCCTTCTCTGGACACGCTCAAGTGTTTCAATGTCCTTCTTAAACTGAGGGGCCCAGAACTGGACACAGTACTCAAGGTGCGGCCTAACCAAAGCAGAGTACAGGGGCACTATGACCTCCCTGCTCCTGCTGGCCACACTATTCCTAATGCAGGCCAGGATGCCATTGGTCCTCCTGGCCACCTGGGCACACTGCTGGCTCATATTCAGGTGGCTGTCGATCAGCACACCCAGGTCCCTCTCTGTTTGGGAGCTCTCCAGCCACTCCGACCCCAGCCTATAGCTCTGCATGGGATTGCCGTAGCCAAAGTGCAGCACTCGGCACTTGGACTTGTTGAATGACATCCCATTGGACTCTGCCCATCTGTCCAGTCGGTCGAGGTCCCTCTGCAGAGCCTTTCTACCTTCTAACTGACTAACATCTGCCCCTAACTTTGTGTCATCTGCAAACTTGCTGATGTCTGACTCGACCCCTTCATCCAGATCATCAACGAAGATGTTGAAGAGGACGGGGCCCAGCACTGATCCCTGGGGGACACCACTGGTGACTGGCCTCCAGCTGGATGTGGCACCGTTCACTACCACTCTCTGGGCCCAGCCCTCTAGCCAGCTCCTAACCCAGCACAGAGTGTAATGGTCCAATCCACGGGCTGACAGCTTAGTCAGCAGTTTGCTGTGGGGGACGGTGTCAAAGGCCTTGCTGAAGTCTAGGTAGACCACATCCACAGGCCTCCCCACATCCACCAGACGGGTCACCTGATCATAGAAAGAGATCAGGTTGGAGAGGCAGGATCTGCCCTTCCTGAATCCATGTTGGCTCGACCTGAGCCCTTGACCATCCTTCAGGTGTGCAGTTATTGCCGCCAGGATAATCTGCTCCATCACTTTCCCTGGCACTGAGGTCAGGCTGACCGGCCTGTAGTTTCCAGGTTCCTCCATCCGACCCTTCTTGTGGATGGGGACCATGTTGGCCAGTTTCCAGTCATCTGGGACCTCACCTGTGAGCCAGGACTGGAGGAAAATGATGGAGAGTGGCCTAGCTAGCACATCTGCCAACTCTCTCAGCACCCTAGGATGGATCCCATCCGGTCCCATGGACTTGTGAATATCCAAGTGGCTCAGCAGGTCCCGAACTAACTCCTCATGGATTACCGGGACATTACACTGCTCCCCGACCCCATCGCCCAGCTCCGGAGGCCACTCGTCCTGAACTCCTGCCTTGCTGTTAAAAATTGAGGCAAAGAAGGTGTTCAGGACCTCAGCCTTCTACTCATCCTCAGTCACCGTGTTCCCCTCCAGGTCCACTAGGGAATGCAGGTTCTTCCTGCCCCTCTTCTTATTGTTAATATATTTATAAAAATGCTTTTTATTGTCTTTGACAGAGGTGGCCAGCTTCAGTTCCAGCTGGGCCTTAGCCTCCCTAATTTTATTCCTACATAATCTAACAGCTTCCTTGAACATACCTCGAGAAGCCTTCCCCTCCTTCCAAAGGTGATACAGCCTCCTCTTCCCCCTTAAATCCTCCAGGAGCTACTTGCTCATCCAGGCTGGTCGCCTTCCCCGCCGGCTTGCCTTCCGGCACATGGGAACCGCCAATTCCTGTGCTCCTGTTTGAAGTAGGTCCAACCCTCCTGAACCCCTTGGTTCATGACACTTCCACCACCTCCCTGGGCAACCTGTGCCAGTCTCTCACCACCCTCCTGGGGAACAACTTCTTCCTCACATCCAATCTCAAACTCCCCACTTCTAGTTTTGCTCCATCCCCCCCAGTTCTATCACTCCCTGACACCCTCAAAAGTCCCTCCCCAGCTTTCTTGGAACCCCCAATAATTCTATCATAGTATAATAGTATCATTCAGGGTTGGAAGGGACCACAAGCATCATCCAGTTCCAACCCCCCTGCCATGGGCAGGGACACCCCATACTAGATCAGGCTGGACAGAGCCTCATCCAGCCTGCTCTTAAACACCCCCAGGGACGGGGCCTTGACCACCTCCCAGGACAACCCATTCCAGGGCTTCACCACTCTCATGGTGAAGAACCTCCTCCTCACATCTAGCCTGAATCTCCCCACCTCCAGCTTCATTCCATTCCCCCTCGTCCTATCACTGTCTGAGATCCTGAGAAGTCCTTCCCCAGCCTTCCTGTAGGCCCCCTTCAGATACTGGAAGGCCACAATTAGGTCACCTCGGAGCCTTCTCTTCTGCAGACTGAACAGCCCCAACTCCTTCAGTCTGTCCTCATAGGAGAGGTGCTCCAGCCCTCTGATCATCCTTGTGGCCCTTCTCTGGACACGTTCCAGCACCTCCACATCCCTCTTGTAATAGGGGCTCCAGAACTGGACACAGTACTCCAGATGGGGTCTCACCAGGGCTGAGTAGAGGGGGAGGATCACCTCCCTCGACCTGCTAGCCACACTTCTCCTGATGCAGCCCAGGATCTGATTGGCCTTGCGGGCTGCAAGTGCACATTGAGAGCTCATGTTGAGCTTCTTGTCCACCAGCACCCCAAGTCTCTCTCCTCAGGGCTACTTTCCAGCCAGTCACTGCCCAGCCTGGATTTGTGCCTGGGATTGCCTCGACCCAGATGCAGGACCCTGCACTTGCTCTTATTGAACTTCATGAGGTTGGCTTGTGCCCATCTCTCCAGCCTGTCAAGGTCCCTCTGGATGGCCTCCCTTCCCTCCAGCGTGTCTGCTGCACCACACAGCTTGGTGTCATCAGCAAACTTGCTGAGGGTGCACTCAATGCCACTGTCCATGTCACCCACAAAGATGTTGAACAAGACAGGTCCCAGGACTGATCCCTGAGGGACTCCGCTTGTCACTGGCCTCCACTGGGACATGGAGCCATTGACAGCCACTCTTTGGGTGCGGCCATCAAGCCAGTTCCTTATCCATCTAGTGGTCCACCCATCAAACCCATGTGTCACCAGTATGGAGACCAGGATGTGGTGCGGGATGGTGTCAAAGCCTTTGCTCAGGTCCAGGTAAACAACATCAGTTGCTCGCCCCTCATCTATTAATTTTGTCACTTGCTCATAGAAGGCCACCAGGTTGGTCAGGCAGGATTTGCCCTTGGCAAAGTGTGGCCGGTTGGCGTTGCCCCCTTAAGAAAGGGAATGTGGTGGACGGAAGTTGGTAAACGGAAAGAATAATCTAAACTATTTCGTTGGTGAAGTGGGAGGAAGCACCTTCTGAACTGGGAGTGAAATGGGCATTTCCAGCACTTCTCGGTCAGTCTTGCTTCCGCCTCTTCTTTGGGTAGCAACTCTCTCTCTGCTGGGCTTTCTGCCAAGACTTCGGCCTTGAAACCGATAAGATAGAAGGCCTTTATTGACTCCTTTCCAATTAACACAAAACTGCTTTTAACTTCTTTCTTTCTTCTTTCTCCCTCTTTCTAACCTATTCTGGGGAAAGGGGGGGAGAGAGGGGAGAGCGGAGGTGGGGAACCCCCTCTGCCGAGGGGGGTTACTCTCATTCCTGTGCTACCTTATTGTATATCTTTGTATATATTGTAGATATTGTAAATTTGTAAATATTCCCCTGCAAATCCTACACTGCTTTGTAAATATAGCTCCACTGCTTTGCTAATTCAGCTTGTGAGTTTTTTTTCCCTTTCCCTTCAATTTTTCTTTCCCTTTACTTACAGGGGGGAGGGAAGAGGCTTCTTGGCCTTACCCCTTCCAACCCACCACAGAAAGCCATGCTGACTGTTCCCAATCACCTCTTCACTATTCTTCTGAGCGAGTAGTGACTCCAGGAGGATCTGCTCCATGATCTTTCCAGGCACAGAGGTGAGACTGACTGGCCTGTAGTTCCCTGGTTCCTTCTTCTTACCCTTTTTGAAAATGGGGGTAATATTTCCCCTTTTCCAGTCTGTGGGGACTTCACCAGATTGCCATGACTTTTGAAATATAATAGAGAGGGGTTTAGCAACCTCATCTGCCAGTTCTCTCAGTACCCATGGGTGTATCCCATCGCGTCCCATGGACTTGAACACTTTCAGATTCTTCAGGTGATCACGAACCTGATCTGCACTTACAATGGGCAGTTCTTCCTCCCCGTCCCTGGCATTGTCTTCCATAACATCACGAGTGTGGTTAGAGGCCCTTGCAGTGAAGACTGAGGTAAAGAAGTTAAGTACCTCAGGCTGTTCCTCATCACTTGTGACCATGTCACCAGTTTCTTTTCTGAGGGGGCCCACACCTTCCCTAGTCTTCTTCTTCCCATTAATATACCTGTAAAAGTTCTTAGTGTTCCCTCTAATCTCCCTGGCTAGATTCAATTCAAACTCTGCTTTGGCTTTCCTAACCAGGACTCTCGCTGCTCGGGCAGCTTCCTTATATTCCCCCTGTTCTACCTGTCCTTCTCTCCACTTCCTGTAGAGTTTCCTTTTAAGCAATAGTGTGTCCAGTAGCTCCTTGCCCAGCCAGGCAGGCCTCCTAGCATTCTTACCTGCTTTTCTCTTTGTTGGTACACAGAGCTCCTGGACACAGAGGAGGTGGTCCTTGAATATTGACCAGCTGTCCTGGGTCCCTCTTCCCTCCAGGGCTTTGTCCCACGACACTTTGGCTAGCAGATCCCTGAAGCGATCAAAATCTGCACGCCTAAAGTCTAGGGTCGTAAGCTTGGAATACTTCCTCCTGGTTGCCCTGAGGATATTAAATTCAACTGCTTCATGGTCACTGCAGCCAAGGCTGTCTCTGAGCCTCACATTGCTTACCAGCCCTTCCCTGTTGGTGAGAACAAGGTCCAGCATAGCACCATTTCTTGTTGGTTCCTCTACCATTTGGAGGAGGAAGTTGTCTTCTATGCAGTCCAGGAACATCCTGGATTGCTGGTGCCTTGCTGTGTTGTCCCTCCAGCAGATGTCCGGGTGGTTGAAATCACCCATGAGGACCAGGGCTTGTGACCTGGAAGCCGCTTCTATTTGCCTGTGGAGGGCCTCATATGCTTGGATCTGCTGGTCAGGTGGCCTGTAGAAGACCCCCACAGTAATATCTCCTTCCCCTGTCCTGCCTTTAATTTTAACCCTTTTATTTTAACTATGATTCCATAACTCCATAATTCTATGATTCTATAACCTTGTGGTTCTAGAATTCCATGATTTTCTAATTCTCTAATTCTCTGATTCCATGATTCCAATATCCTGCGATCTTTCTACACCCCACAGCTAAATCCTGAAGCCTGTGATGCACTGATCTGCAGCTGAGCTGAAGGTTATCAAAGAGAGAGATGATTTATTCCTTCTTCGTTGCTTAAATACTAGCAGAGCATTTCCCCAGCCCTATACATATTCAAAGCAATGTCCAAACAGGAATTGTTTAATTAATTCTTACAGAACCCCCTATGAAGTAGTCAGGCAAGTCAATGGGAGCTGATAGACTCTCAGGATTGATTAGACCAGGCAAGCAAAGAAGTGTTTTGTTCAAGCTGATGATGTGAATGGAGAGATGAATGGGAGATGAATGGAGTGGGAGGGAAGGATTTGGCTTTTAGAGCTCTCAAGTTTATCTTATGTCTTTAGGGAGCAGAAACAACCATCAGCAGGGCTGATGCTCTAAGAGTGCCACTGGACTTGGAGTTTCTGACCCCTGGTGGAAAGATCATATTGTGGTGAAGAGGTTATTAAATTTATGAATATGAAATATAAATTATGAAAAATATTATTTTTTTAATTATCAAACTATTAATAACTGATAAATCACCAACTTATATACATGTTCTAGTGCACGTTCGTGAAATAGATTCCACAACTGGTTTAGTGTTATGATTATAACGTAATTGAACTATCTACAAACCCTTTCTATATTTATATAACGAAGGGTGCAGTTCTGCCGCTTGACCACTAGATGGAGACTCGGCGGGACGCGGGCGGCTTCTGGCTATACACAGCAATATTACAATCTTTCTATGCGTCAGCGCTTACTCTGCTAGACGCGGATACTTTGAACTGAGTGCTAGTGGGTGGAAAGGACGTGAACGATATTCAATTCCCTTCAGACAACAGGGATCGGTCCTGGTCGGGGTCGGTCTGTGGGGTCGGCCCTCAGAAGTCGGCTCGCCCGGCAGGGCGGGACAACAGTGGCTGGTAGGTGGCCCCGAACGGTGGAAGCAGGCGAAGCTATGGGGGTCGGCCCAACCACGGCGGTTCTCGGGGCTGATGCAAACAGCCTCGGGAGAGAATGCGGTTGCGTTAGGTGGCGGATTCTCTTTAATGAGGTTAAAGGAGCAACAGGACTCTCGTAGTGGTCCCAGGTTCAGTGCAGTATAGGCACAAACAAGCTTTAGTCTTCCCTGGAATTCACAGGGCTCAGAGCGGCACTCGGCGGCTCCTCAGAGCGGCACTCGGCGGCGTCTCTCCCACTACGGCGGGGCTAGGCATACGTGGACTCGGTATTGATCAAGTCCCTTCTCCCTGGCAACTGGGCAGATCTTACCCTCGGGGTTTTGGTCCAGTCCTCCGGTGGCACGATGGGCTCTCCCGGTCGGCACGGCCGGCTGCAGCAATGCTGAACTCCTCAGGTTCAGCGAAGGTCCTTCCTCTAGGCTTCTTCACTATGCAGACGCTTCCAGTATGCGTGCATGTATAACAGAAGCTAACAACAATAAGCTCAATGGCAAAGGCTGCAGCTCGAGAGTTACTCTCTCGAGCAAGCACAGAGACAAAGTGAATGAGGGGGCAACGTGTTCACCAACTGGGGTGATACTTATAGATTCCTCGAGGCTGGGCATGACCAATGGGCACTCTCATAAGCAACTGGCTTCAGCCTATAGAAAGCGTGAAGCTAGAATTATGCCCATACTTGGTGTCAGCACAAGCGCTGCATGCGCTGGGTGCGTGCAAGCCTGGCTAATGCCTTGGCTTTTGTCTTCCTCCTGGAGGAGGGGGAACTTGCCCACATGCTGGGACAAGATTCAGTATCTGGGCATAATGTGCCTTCACCACACTGATGCTCTAAGAGTGCCACTGGACTTGGGGTTTCTGACCCCTGGTGGAAAGATCATATCTAATTCTCACTGGAGTTAGTGCTCTTGGGTTTTAAAGACCCAAGGTCTCTCTGCTGTCACTCAAGGGTGGCCGTGGGGTTTGGGGTCAGCTGTGGCATTGGAATTGGTGTCCATCATGGAGAGGAAACAAGGAAAAGTAAAAAGAGGAAGGCAAAGGAAAGGAAGGGAAATGAACACGGGACCAGGGAATCATAGAAGCAGGGAATCACAGAAGCATGAATCATGGAGTCATAGGGTCATGGAGTCAGAGTCGTTGAGTCATGGAATCATAAAATCATGGACTCCTGGAACCATGAAATCACAAAATCATAGAATCATGAAACCACAGAAACATTAAATCATGAAATCACAGAATCATGGAATCATGGAATCATAGGGTCATGGAATCATTGAATCATGGAATCATAGAAGCATGGACTCCTGGAACCATGGAATCACAAAATCATAGAATCATGAAACCATAGAGACATTAAATCATGAAATCATAGAATCATGGAATCATGGAATCTTGGAATCATAGAATCATTGAATCATGGAATCATAGTAATAGAATTGTTAAAGTTGGAAAAGCCCTCTAAGATCATCAGGTCCAACCATCAATCCAGCACCACCATGGCCATTAAACCATGTTCCACCCTTCTTGAACACCTCCAGGGATGCTGACTCCACCACCGCCCTGGGCAGCCTCTTCCAGTCCCTGACCACTCTTGCAGTCAAGACATTTTCCTAATATCCAAAGAAGTCAACAAGTTTCTTCTCATATCCAACCTAAACAGTCAACATCATTGGAGGTGTTTAGGAAGAGCCTGGATGAGGCACTTGGTGCCATGGTTTAGTTGATCAGATGGTGCTGGGTGATAGGTTGGACTTGATGATCTCAAAGGTCTTTTCCAACCTGATTGATTCTATTCTATTCTATTCTATTCTATTCTATTCTATTCTATTCTATTCTAAACCTCTCCTGGTGCAACTTAAGGCCATTTCCTCATGTGGCCTACTAACACTCTGATTTAATTAATAACTGCTCTTTTTCTCTCTTTCTAACCCTCTTTGGGGAAAAAGGGGAGAGAAGGGGGGAACCCTCCTCCGGAGGAGAGAATTTCGTTCCTGTATGATTGTTTGTTTTTACTTTGCTGTATATTTCTGTATATACGTTGTAAATACTGTAAATTGTGTACATATCCTGCATTTTCAAAAATTACTTGTAAAATATAGCATTTTTTTTCCTTTTGCTTCTCTGGTCAGCCAGCTGTGGTTTTTTTTTCTTCCTCTTTGTGGGGGAAAGAAGGCTAGGCCCTTCTCTTAAAACCACCACAGTCAGTTAGCCAAGTCTCTGCTTCCTGGTTGCCACTTTCAAAGGTTTTGTGCTTCTTTCCCCATTTTCTGTGCCTTGACTGGTCACAAGCAGTCAGACAAGAAGCAGACCAAAGGAGGTTCTCCTCCCCCTCTATTCTGCCCTGCTGAGACCTCACCTGGAATATTGCATCCAGCTCTGGGCTCCCCAGTTCAGGAGGGACAGGGATCTGATGGAGAGGGTTCAGTGGGGGACTTTGAGGATGCTTAGGGGACTGCAACATTGCCTGGTGAGGAGAGGCTGAGGGACCTGGGGCTTTTTAGTCTGGAAAAGAGAAGACTTAGAAGGGATTTAATCAATGTTTATAAACATCTGAGGGCTGGGGGTCAGGAGGGACGGGACAGACTCTGCTCACTTGCTCCCTGGGATAGGACAAGGAGCAATGGATGTAAGCTGCAGCACAGGAGGTTCCACCTCAACACAAGGAGGAACTTCTTTACTGTGAGGCTCACAGAGCCCTGGAGCAGGCTGCCCAGAGAGGTTGTGGAGTCTCCTTCTCTGGAGACTTTCAAGGCCTGTCTGGATGTGTTCCTGTGTGACCTGAGCTAGATTACATGGTCCTGCTCTGGCAGGGAGCTTGGATTCAATCTCTGGAGGTCCCTTCCAACCCCTGTGAGCCTGTGATCCTGATGTGCAAACACACCTGAGTGAGTGTTGGTGCAGAACACCCAGGGCCATTTCACAGAATCAAAGAACTGGCTGGGTTGGAAAAGGCTTCTAAGATCCAAACATCAACCCAACCCCACCATGGCCATGAAACCATGTTCCCAAGTGCCATGGCCACACATTTCTTGAGCACCTGCAGGGTTGGAGACTCCACCACCTCCCTGGGCAGCCTGTGCCAATGCCTGACAAGAAGGGCAGAGAGAGAAAGGAGCAATGAGAGGGAAATGCTGAAATGCTGGTGGCTGTTGTTTGGTGATGGATAGCTCTGCTTTCATGGCTATGGTGGGAACTGTCAGAGTGGCCTGAGCAGAACACAGCTGCTGGCTCAGCCTCTCCTTCTGCCCTTCAGGCAAGCCAGGTAGCTGTGGATCTTCGGTGGTGTCTTTGCTGGAACTCACTGCATCCCCTTCAGGTGTGGGTTGCTCTTGCATACCTTCTCCATGGGGAGCTGCAAGAAAGTCTCCAAAAACAACATCTGAAAAATTATGGCTGCCAGAAGCATTTGGTGTGGGGGAAAAAAATCAACCCAAAAACAAAAAGAAGAAAGATGAGAAAGGTGGAGAAAACAGGCACAAAACAACAGCAAAACCCCAAACAAAGCAAGCTGGTAGGGAAGAAGTGTTTAGGAAAGCTTGGCTTTAATTGTGCAGGTGCAGAGGTTGGGTAGGTGCCAGGTCATGCTGATGCCATAGGTTTTGTGTTAACATTTGTCAGGACTGAGAAGCTTCTGAGGGAAAAGAAGAAAAAATGGGGGGAAAAGGAGAGAGGAGAAGGAGAAGGAGAAGGAGAAGGAGAAGGAGAAGGAGAAGAAGGAGAAGGAGAAGGAGAAGGAGAAGGAGAAGGAGAAGGAGAAGGAGAAGGAGAAGGAGAAGGAGAAGGAGAAGGAGAAGGAGAAGGAGAAGGAGAAGGAGAAGGAGAAGGAGAAGGAGAAGAAGGAGAAGGAGAAGGAGAAGGAGAAGGAGAAGGAGAAGGAGAAGGAGAAGGAGAAGGAGAAGGAAGGGGAGAAGGAGAATAGACTAGAATAGAATAAACCAGGTTGGAAGAGACCTTAAAGATCATCAAGTCCAACCTATCACCCAACACTATCTAATCAACTAAACCATGGCACCAAGCACCCCATCAAGTCTCCTCCTAAACACCCTCAATATTGGAGACTCCACCACCTCCCTGGGCATCCCATTCCAATGGGCAATCACTGTCTCTCAATAGCATCCTGGCCTGCATCAGGAACAGTGTGGCCAGCAGGAGCAGGAAAGTCATTCTGCCCTGTGCTCAGCACTGGTCAGGCCACACCTTGAGTCCTGTGTCCAGTTCTGGGCTCCTCAGTTTAAGAAAGATGTTGAGAGGCTCGAAGGTGTCCAGAGAAGGGCAACAAAGCTGGGGAGAGGTCTGGAGCACAGCCCTGTGAGGAGAGACTGAGGGAGCTGGGGTTGCTTAGCCTGGAGAAGAGGAGGCTCAGGGGAGACCTTCTTGCTCACTACAACTCCCTGAAGGGAGGTTGTAGCCAGGTGGGGGTTGGTCTCTCCTCCCAGGTATCCAGCACCAGAACAAGAGGACACAGTCTCAGGCTGCGCCAGTGGAGGTTTAGGTTGGATGTTAGGAAGAAGTTCTACACAGAGGGAGTGATTGCCCACTGGAATGGGCTGCCTGGGGAGGTGGTGGAGTCACCATCCCTGGAGGTGTTCAGGAGGAGACTTGATGGGGTGCTTGGTGCCATGGGTTAGTTGTTTAGGTGGGTTGGATTGGTTGATGGGTTGGACGCGATGATCTTGAAGGTCTCTTCCAACCTGGTTTATTCTAATTCTAATTCTAATTCTAATTCTAATTCTAATTCTAATTCTAATTCTAATTCTAATTCTAATTCTGTTCTATATTATTCTACTCTATTCTATATATTTATGTATTTATTTATTTAAATGTGTCTATTTTATTTAGTTTATTGATTAATCTACCTGTCTAGTTAGTTAGTTAGTTAGCTAATTAGTTAGTTAGTTAGTTAGTTTTAGATGTGACTATTTCATGAGGTTCCTCTCCCCCCAGCACTCCAGCCTGGGCAGGTCTCCCAGCACAGCCTGATTGGCTGACAGCTTCCCCTCCCAGTTGGGTACCATAAGCAAACTGGCTGAGGCTCCACTCTATGCCTTCAGCCAGTTCAGTGATGAAGGTGTTGAAAAAGACTTGACTCATTCCTGGGCCCTAGGGAACACCACCAGCCACAGCCATCCAACCAGACCCTGCGCCATTGACCACAACCCTCTGAGCTCTGACCTGAGCCTGCAGAGGAGGCGGCTCAGGGGAGACCTTATTGCTGTCTACAACTACCTGAAGGGAGGTCATAGCCAGATGGGGGTTGGTCTCTTCTCCCAGGCAACCAGCACCAGAACAAGAGGACACAGTCTCAAGCTGTGCCAAGGGAGATATAGGCTGGAGGTGAGAAAGAAATTATTCCCAGAAAGAGAGATTGGCCATTGGGATGTGCTGCCCAGGGAGGTGGTGGAGTCACCATCCCTGGAGGTGTTTAAGAGGGGACTGGATGACGTACTTGGTGCCATGGTTTAGTTGATTAGGTGGTGCTGGGTGATAGGTTGGATACAATGATCTCTGAGGTCTTTTCCAACCTATTCTATTCTATTCTATTCTATTCTATTCTATTCTATTCTATTCTATTCTATTCTATTCTATTCTATCTCTGCAGAATCACAGAAGAGACCTAAAAGATCATCCAGTTCCAATCCCCCCCCACCATGGGCAGGGAGACCTCCCACCAGCCCAGGCTGCTCAAGGCCTCATCCAGCCTGGCTTGGAGCACCTCCAGGGAGGAGGCTTCCACAGCCTCCCTGCACAACCTGTTCCAGTCTCTCCCCACCCTCACTCTCAGGAATTTCTTCCTCATCTCCACTCTCAATCTCCCTCATCCTGGCACTCTCACCCCTTGCCACAAGTCCCTCCCCAGCTCTCCTGTATCCCCTTCAGATATTGAAAGGCCACTCTAAGGTCTCCCCAGAGCCTTCTCTTCTCCAGGCTGAGAACTGAGCCCAAACACTGACATGGCTTTTTGTGTGAATTGAAATCAGATCCTGTGATTTTGGTGTGATGCTGAGTTGGAGATCAGCTTGAGTGACCTGAAGTCAGCCTGAGCATCACTGTCCCCATGGAGCTACTCACCAAGCAAGCACTGCTGGGCATGGAGAACACATCACTGTAACCCCTGTTTCTGACTTGGCATTCAGAGGAGCTCAGGCTTTCAAGGCACAGAAAGAAACAGGGATAATTTGTAAGGCTTCCCAGAGAGGATCTGCTTATGCTCAGCTCTTGCTCAGAGCTTTCCTCTATGCCTTGAAACAGAGCAATCCAACCCCAAAAAGGCTAATTAGATTTTGTGGGAGTTTGGTTTTTTTTGATGGCTGATAAATGTATCTCTACATAAACATGTATGATCCATGTGCTTAGCTTCCCATAATGGGAATTATTTCCAAGAGAAAGAAAACATCAGGCCACATAAATGTCAGTGGAGAATGGAGATATACGAGTCTGAGATGAGAACTGCAGAACAAAACAGATTTGTTTCAGGTGGTGCTTGAATTAGTTTGGGATATAATCACCTCAGTGCAGAAGGTGGCCTGGTGCTGTTTTGGACTGGGAGTGCCACAGGTGAGGCTCAGCAATCCACACTTCAGGATAAAGAGGAGAAACTCTTTATCCATCAACAGGAGGTTGAAGGGAGCTGGGGGTTGGGCTCTTCTCCCTCCTGATAAGATCAGAGAATCATAGAATCAATAAGGTTGGAAAAGACTCCAGAGATCATCAAGTCCAACCTATCACCCAACACCTCCTGACAACTAAACCATGTCTCCAAGTGCCACATACAATCCCCTCTTGAACACCTCCAGAGATGGTGACTCCACCACCTCCCTGGGCAACACATCCCAATGGCCAATCTCTATTTCTGAGAGGAACTTTCTCCTCACCTCCAGCCTAAACCTCCCCTGGCACATCTTGAGACTGTGTCCTCTTGTTCTGGTGCTGGTTGTCTGGGAGAAGAATCCAACCCCCACCTGGCTACAACCTCCCTTCAGGGAGTTGGAGAGAGCAAGAAGGTCTCCCCTGAGCCTCCTCTTCTCCAGGCTAAACAATCCCAGCTCCCTCAGCCTGCTCAAGATCAGCCTCATTGCCCTGATGCAAGGGAACAGACTCAAGTTGCACCAGGGGAGGTTTAGGTTGGACTTCAGAAGAATCTTGTTGACTGGAAGGGTTCTCAAGCCTGGCACAGGCTGCCCAGGGAGGTGGCTGAATCCACATCCCTGGAGGTGTTTGGAAGAGGCAGAGCTGTGGTGCTGAGGGCCATGGCTTAGCCCCAGCCTTGGCAGAGTTAGAGACTGGTTGGACTGGAGGATCTTGAAAGTCTTTTCCAACCAAACCCATTCTGTGATTATCTTAGCTTCTTGAATCCTACTCCCATGAAGAGGTCTCTGAAGGTACAACCCAGGACTGAGGCTGGCAGCTGTAGTGGTTTGAGACTTAACTGAGAGTTAAAGGTTGAAATGGGGAAAAGGCTGAGAATCTCTTCCCCACTTCCCCCCCACCTCCTCCCTCCAAACAAGGAGAGGGAAAACAAAAAAAAAAAAAAAAAAGGGTAAGGAGCAAATCCACTAAGCAACAGTCTGGAGTCAGCTTGGAAGTAGAGAGGCAAATAATTTTTTTCTTCAAATATAACAATAACAGGGACAAAAAGTTCACAAGGGCAAGGAACAAGAATGTATGGGAGGGGGACAGAAAAGAATTATACAAAACCAGTCTTTCTCTGAGGAGGCGCAGAGGCAGCAGGGAGAAGGGTCAGGTCCGACCACGTGGCTGAGGATCAGGAGGGCAACTGCTGTAGCTCTCATCCAGCAGAGGCAGGAGCCAAAAAGGAGCTCCAACAGCTATGAGGTCCTGCTTTTTATACCCTTGCTGGGCAGGGAGGGGGGAGTGGAACAGACTCAGCTTTCCCAGGGGGGAGACGCCCTTCAGGGAGTGTAAAGTACCCGCAAGCCCTCCACCCTGCTTTCTTCTTTTGTTTTCAGAAAAGGTGTTAACCCACCACAATCCACCCCTCTGTTCCACTTCCTCTCTCCTGCCACAGCCCCTTCATGTGATTTTGACACATGGTATTTGAAGCCTTGGTGCAAGTCTCTTGCTATCCCGGCTCGCTCTCTCCCAGGGCAGTCACTCTCTCTCTCTGGTGATGGTCACTGTAGGTGGTGCTTGAACTGGGCAGGCATGTGGAGAAGAATCAGGAACAGTCCATTGCTGTAGGGACATTGGGAACAGTCCGTTGCTGTAGGGACATCAGGAACGGGTACAGGTGAGATGATGCTCTTTGGGTTGGTGTGCAGTAGGTACGTTGGGTCCTGGATGCTGGGCTGGTATTAAGCTAGGAGGGAGAAACTTAGAACAACTTATAACTATTCACATAATTACATTGATGAGTGTTGCCTCCTCTGAGTTCATCCCCTCTCAGCCAGAGTCACATTCTGCTGTGGGATACACTGAATGTCCCCAGTTTCTAACATAACCCAGTACGTGTGACCAGGCCCCTCAGCTGAGACCACCCCTCGGGTTGGTTTGCCCCCACCAGCAGCAGGGAAAACCCACACTGACTTCCCCAGCAGGTTCTTCTCAGCAATCACAGGAACTCCATCTCCATCCACTGTTTGCAGCAGGTCGGACTGGGCAGGACCAGCTTGGTTCACAGATCCTCTGCTGTTCACTAACCAAGTGGCTTGAGCCAGGTGCTTTTCCCAGTTCCTGAAGGCTCCATCCCCATGGCTTTTAGGGTGGTCTTTAGCAAGCCATTGTAGCGTTCGACCTTCCCTGCAGCTGGTGCATGGTATGGGATGTGGTAAATCCACTCAATCCCATGTTCCTTTGCCCAATCCCTTATGAGATGGTTCCTGAAGTGGGTTCCATTGTCTGATTCAATCCTCCCGGGGGTGCCGTGTCTCCACAGGATATGTCTCTCTAGGCCCAGGATGGTGTTGTGAGCAGTGGCATGAGGAACTGGATAGGTCTCCAGCCACCCTGTACTTGCCTCCACCATGGTCAGTACGTACCGCTTGCCACTGTGAGACCGAGGAAGGATGATGTAGTCGATCTGCCAGGCCTCTCCATATTTATATTTCGACCATCTCCCCCCATACCACAGAGGCTTCATGCGCTTGGCCTGCTTGATGGCAGCACAGGTGTCACACTCATGAATGACCTGTGAGATGGCCTCCATAGAGATGTCCACGGATCTGTCCCGAGCCCACCGGTATGTGGCATCTTTCCCTTGGTGGCCAGAAGTGTCATGGGCCCAGCGAGCTAAGAACAGCTCACCCTTGTGTTCCCAGTCCAAGTCTATTTGGGAGATCTTAGCAGCCAGGTCTGCTTGGTGGTTGTGCTTGTGCTCCTCTGTGGCTCTGCTCTTGGGGATGTGTGCATCGATGTGCCGTACCTTGGTTGGCAGCCTGTCCAGGCGGGCGGCGATGTCTTGCCACAGGTCAGCGGCCCAAACAGGCTTCCCTTTTCTCTGCCACCCGTTCCTCCTCCATTCCTTCAGCCACCCCCACAAGGCATTGGCTACCATCCAGGAGTCAGTGTAGAGGTACAGCACTGGCCAGCTCTCTCGTTCTGCTATATCCAGGGCCAGCTGGACAGCTTTTACCTCTGCGTACTGACTGGATTCGCCTTCTCCATCCCTTGCTTCTGCCACTTGCCTTGTTGGGCTCCAGACAGCTGCCTTCCATCTCCGCTTGCTTCCTACAAGCCGACAGGACCCATCTGTAAATAGAGCATAGCCCTTCTCGTTGTCAGGAGATTGTTATATGGGGGAGCCTCCTCAGCACGGGTCACTCTCTGCTCTGGTGGCATTCCAAAGTCAGCACCCTCTGGCCAGTTGGTGATCACTTCCACTATGCCAGGGCGTTGAAGTTCCCATCCGAGCTCGCTGAGTTATCAGGGCCATCCACTTACTCCAGGTAGCATCTGTGGCATGATGTGGGGTTGAGCCTCTCCCTTTGAACATCCAGGTCAGGACTGGAAGCCTCGGAGCTAGAAATAGAGGTGACTCAGTCCCAATTACCTCAGAGGCAGCCCGGACGCCCTCATAGGCAGCTAGGATTTCCTTCTCTGTCGCGGTGTAGTTGGCCTCAGAGCCTTTGTACCCTTACTCCAGAAACCTAGGGCCTGCCCCTGGTTTCACCAGGAGCCTTCTGCCACAAGCTCCATGTAGGACCATTCTCACCAGCCGCAGTGTACAGCACATTCTTGATCTCTGGCCCAGTTCGAACAGGCCCCAGAGCCATAGCATGGACCACCTCTCGTTTGATCTGGTCAAATGCCACCTGCTGCTCAGGTCCCCACACAAAATCATTTTTCTTCCTTGTTACGTGGAAGAGAGGCTTCACAATTTGACTGTACCCGGGAATGTGCATTTTCCAGAAGCCCACAAGCCCCAAAAACGACTGTGTCTCTTTCTTGTTTGTGGGCTGCACCATAGTGGCTACCCTGTTCACCACCTCCTGAGGGATGTGGCGAGCGGCCATCCTGCCATTGAACACCCAGGAACTGGATCTCCCTGGCAGGCCCTTTCACCTTGCTTCTCTTGATGGCAAAGCCAGCCTCCAGCAGGATGACAATTATCCTCTTACCCTTCTGGTAAACTTCCTCTGCTGTCTCACCCCATACAATGATGTCATCGATGAACTGCAGATGCTCAGGAGCTCCACCTTTCTCCAAGGCAGTCTGGATCACCTCATGGCAGATGGTTGAGCTATGGACCCAGCCCTGAGGCAACCGATTCCATTGATACTGTACTCCCCCAGGTGAAAGCAAACTGTGGCCGCATTCTTCTGCAATGGGAATGGAGAAAAAGGCATTAGCAATGTCAATTGTGGCATACCACTTGGCCGCCTTCGATTCCAGCTCGTACTGGAGCTCCAGCATGTCCAGCACAGCAGCGCTGATCGGAGGAGTCACTTCATTCGGGCCACGGTAGTCCACAGTCAGTCTCCATTCCCCATTTGCCTTCCGCACTGGCCATATCGGGCTGTTGAAGGGGGAGTGAGCCTTGCTGATCACCCTCTGGCTCTCCAGTCGTCGAATCAGTTGGTGTATGGGGTGCAGAGAGTCTCTGTTGGTCCTGTATTGCCTGCGATGTACTATGCGAGAGGCAATAGGTAACTTCAAATCCTGC
Organism: Melanerpes aurifrons; assembly: GCA_011125475.1. NCBI lineage: Eukaryota > Metazoa > Chordata > Aves > Piciformes > Picidae > Melanerpes > Melanerpes aurifrons. Next base: position 273,300 of record WWNC01000164.1, on the reverse strand, counting down.
ACCTTATGGCTGCCCACTACGGAGGGGTCATCCGAAAGCTCGGGCATGGTGGACAGCTGTTCTTTGCCTGCAGTCTCCACAGCTGCCACCCCAAACGCCCACTTGTGCCCCCTAGGGTCCTTGAAGCATCCCTCCTGCAGAAAGTCAATGCCAAGAATGCAAGGTGCATCTGGACCAGTCACTATGTCGTGCTTTCCCCATTCATTCCTGGTCAAGCTTATCTCAGCTTGCAGTACAGTCAAGTCTTGTGAGCCTCCTGTGACTCCTTGAATGCTTATGGACTCAGCCCCTTTGTACCCCGATGGTATCAGGGTGCATTGGGTCCCTGTGTCCACCAGAGCTCGGTACTTCAGGGCTTCTGAAGTGCCAGGCCATTTCACGTACACATCCCAGTATACTCTGTTATCCCTGGCCTCCACCTGGCTGGAGGTAGGGCACCTCTAATGCTGGCGGCAATGTCCACACTTGTCACACGGTCCTGTGTTACTAGGGGAAGGGTCTCTTGAGCGAGAGGGACCACTCCGGGAAACTGGGGCAGCTCTTCTCCTGGATGAGTTATCCCCGTGGTGCCCACCTTGCAGTTCCCGCACCCTGTTCCAGAGGGCAGAGGTGGGTTGGCCATGCCAGGTGTCCATGTCCTCTCCATGGTCACAGAGGAACCTCCACAGAGACCCCCTTGACATCCCCCGATTGGCTTGGGGTGATCGCCTAGGGAAGGTCGCCTGTTCCTGATTGCCAAACCTGGACCCATTCTGAAGGAGAAGGGGAAAAGGAGGCATCGCTCCCCTTTTTCAGTTCAGACATGGAGGTCTTGATCTCTTTGACAATGTCTTTAGCCATATGGCTGAGATCAGGGGTTTCTGATTTACGCTGTCCTCATATTCCCTTAAATCATTGGCAAACTCACAGACAGTTTTAGGACTTCCATCCTGTCCAGTCAAGAGTATCCCTCCTAATGTGTGAGCATATTTCTGAGGAGCACCCTGGGTGAGTTTCTTTACGAAGGGCCGTCTCATGGGCACCTCATCTGGGTCCAAAGGGAACTGGCCATCCCCATAAATTATTTCCATCACGGCCATCTGCCTCAGATACCGAATGCCCTGTTCCATAGTTGTCCATCTAACTGGGGCCCAGGGCAGGTCATCTCTTGAGCGGTACCGGCTCTTGATGGCGTTCAGAATCTGGGCCCAGAGAGTGTGTATTCCATCAAGTTTGGCTAACTCTTTGTCCAGACCAGCATCACGAGTCAGGGAGCCTAAAAGCTTTGCCTCCCTCTTATCCAGGTCCACTGTGTCCACCCCCTCGTCCCAGCATCTCAGGGCCCAGCTTAGTATCGGCTCACCCTCTTTCCTGGCGTAGTCCAGACAAGTTTGCCTTAGTTCCTTTCTCGGCAGCGATGTAACAGTTATTTCCTGGTCTGAATCATCTTCATCCACCGATGGGTTCTGTGAGGTGCTGGGGCCTGCTGAGGTTCCTTCCTCACCATCTGTGCTTGGCGATGACTTTTGATTTTTTTTCCTGCGTGTGGTGACCGGTGCTAGAGAGACTGCATTGGCAGGAGCATCAGGGGTCAACTGTGGGACTGCTGGTGGTGGGGCAAACCCTTGTGCCTGGGGCTCAGGCTGAGAACTGGCACAGTCATTACAACCCGACCCCTCCCTCTTTGTGTCTACAGAGTGCTTACAATGCCCACAGCAGACACGCCCCCAGTCATTAAAGAGCACAAAAGAGTGTGTTATCACCCTCCAAACAGCTCTTAATGGGTTAGCCAGTCCTCCACCCAACACGGTCCCAGCAAATGCCACTATAAGGATTACATTTAGGCATATGGAGCATATTGCAACGTAGAGCAATTTTCCATCACAGGCACTTTTATCTACACCATTGGTTTCATAACTTGCTTCAGGAAAGTTTCCTATGTTAGAAAAGTTACCACTGACAGTGAAATTCAATGAATTCAAGAGATACATGCCTAACTTAATTGGTAAAGTTTTTATCCACTTGATCAGCATCTCTATCATTAACCACACCACATGGTAAGTTATCAATTTGTAGATGTGGGTCCAAAAGATCCAGCCAAAAGCCCATGCAAAGGCTTGGGCCATCAGGTTCTTTAAAATTGCCATTTCTACTTCTAGCTCCTTTTTCAGAAAAAAGTATTGCTTTCCCAATACAAGATTAATTTCCAAGCCCCACGTTGGAGGCGCCAAAAATTGTAGTGGTTTGAGACTTAACTGAGAGTTAAAGGCTGAAATGGGGAAAAGGCTGAGAATCTCTTCCCCACTTCCCCCCCACCTCCTCCCTCCAAACAAGGAGAGGGAAAACAAAAAAAAAAAAAAAAGGGTAAGGAGCAAATCCACTAAGCAACAATCTGGAGTCAGCTTGGAAGTAGAGAGGCAAATAATTTTTTCTTCAAATATAACAATAACAGGGACAAAAAGTTCACAAGGGCAAGGAACAAGAATGGATGGGAGGGGGACAGAAAAGAATTATACAAAACCAGTCTTTCTCTGAGGAGGCGCAGAGGCAGCAGGGAGAAAGGTCAGGTCCAGCCATGTGGCTGAGAATCAGGAGGGCAGCTGCTGTAGCTCTCATCCAGCAGAGGCAGGAGCCAAAAAGGAGTTCTAACAGCTATGAGGTCCTGCTTTTTATACCCTTGCTGGGCAGGGAGGGGGGAGTGGAACAGACTCAGCTTTCCCAGGGGGGAGACGCCCTTCAGGGAGTGTGAAGTACCCGCAAGCCCTCCACCCTGCTTTCTTCTTTTGTTTTCAGAAAAAGGTGTTAACCCACCACAGCAGCTCATGGGTATGATGGGGCCAAGCAGATTAATATTTTGCAGAGTGGAGCTGTGCAGAGGCTCCTCTGGTGCTGCTCTTTTCCCACTAACAAGTTGCAGAACACTTCAAAACAATTTTTCCCCCTCAGCTCTCACTTTAGTCTAACTTTATAACAAAGCCCAAAAGCAAACAGCCTTTGTAGAGCCCTCTGACCCCACCTCATTGCAGCTAATTGTCTTTTCACTTCTGCCACTGTAAGAATATTAATGCTAATTGGGTTTCACTGGCAAGGGCAATTAAGCCCAGGCTGTATGTTCCTTAGGGATTGAAGTTCATGGTGGAAATCAGAATTTTAAGGAGAACTTCCAGGTTTTTTGTTTTCTTTCCCTTTTTTCCCCCTCAGCTATAATGCATTGCAAATGACTTCAACTAAGTTCTAATACTGCATCCACATCTCGTGCTCTCAGCATAAGACATGGAACTGCTGGATGGGGTTCATAGGAGGCCATGAAGGTGGTCAGAAAGCTGGAGAACCTCCCCCCTGTGTGGACAGGCTGAGAGAGTTGTTCAGCCTGGAGAAGAGAAGGCTCCATGGAGACCTTAGAGCAGCCTTCCAGTACCTGAAGGGAGCTACAGGAGAGCTGGGGAGGGATTTTTGCAAAGGCTTGGAGTGACAGGATGAGAGGGAATGGATGGAAGCTCCAGGAGGAGAGATTTGGACTGAAGATTAGGAAGAAATTCTTGCCAGGGAGGATGGGGAGACACTGGAGCAGGTTGCCCAGGGAGGTTCAACCTTCCCTGGAGGTGTTCAAGGCGAGGCTGGATGAGGCCTTGAGCATTGTGGTCTAGTGGAGGGTGTCCCTGCCCATGGCAGGGGGGTAGGAACTGCATGATCTTGAAGGATCCTTTCCAACCTAAACCACTCTCTGAATCTGTGAAGTCAGAAAGTATGCTCATGTGCTGTGAGTGATGATCTCTCCTCCCTTCTTTGACTGAAACAGCTTCTTGGAAGGACTCGGTTGTGTCTCAGGTGTGTTGTGGATAATGTGTCTAAGTGTTAACACCTGTGAAGTGTGGTGAAGGCACATTATGCCCCAATACTGAATCTTGTCCCAGCATGTGGGTAAGTTCCCCCTCCCTTGGAGGAAGACAAAAGCCAAGGCATTAGCCAGGCTTGCACGCACCCAGCGCATGCAACGCTCGTGCGGACACCAAGTATGGGCATAATTCTAGCTTCACGCTTTCTATAGGCTGAAGCCAGTTGCTTATGAGAGTGCCCATTGGTCAAGCCCAGCCTCGAGGAATCTATAAGTGTCACCCCAGTTGGTGAACACGTTCGCCCCCTCATTTACTTTGTCTCTGTGCTTGCTCGAGAGAGTAACTCTCGAGCTGCAGCCTTTGCCATTGAGCTTATTGTTATTAGCTTCTGTTATACATGCATGCATACTGGAAGCCTCTGCATCGTTGAAGAAGCCCAGAGGGAGGACCTTCGCTGAGCCTGAGGAGCTCAGCATTGCTACAACCAGTCGTGCCGATCGGAAGAGCCCATCGTGCCACCGGAGGACTGGACCAACCCCCGCGGGTAAGATCTGCCCAGTTGCCGGGGAGAAGGGACTTGATCAATACCGAGTCCACGTATGCTTAACCCCGCCGTAGCGGGAGAGGAGCCGCCGAATGCCGCTCTGAGGAGCCGCCGAGTGCCGCTCTGAGCCCTGTGAATTCCAGGGAAAACCAGAGCATTGTTCGTGCTTTTATTGCACCGGACCCGGGACCACTGCGAGAGTCCTGTTGCTCCTTTAACCTCATTAAAGAGAATCCGCTGCCTGACGCAGCCGCATTCTCTCCCCGAGGCTGTTTGCATCAGCCCCGAGAACTGCCGTGGTTGGGCCGACCCCCGTAGCTTCGCTTGCTTCCGTCATTCGAGCCCGCCTACCGGCCACCATCGTCCCGCCCTGCTGTGCGAGCCGACTTTAGAGGGCCGACCCCACGGACCGACCCTGTTGCCTGAAGGGAACTGAATATCGTCCACGTGCTTTCCACCCACTAGCACTCAGTTCAAAGTATCCGCGTCTAGCAGAGTAAGCGCTGACGCATAGAAAGATTGTAATATTGCTGTGTATAGCCAGAAGCCGCCCGCGTCCCGCCGAGTCTCCATCTAGTGGCCAAGCGGCAGAACTGCACCCTTCGTTATATAAATATAGAAACGGTTTATAGATAGTTCAATTACTTTATAATCATAACACTAAGCCAGTTGTGGAATGTATTTCACGAACGTGCACTAGAACATGTATATAAGTTGGTGATTCATCGGTTATTAATAGTTTGATAATTAATAAAATTATATTTTTCATAATTCATATTTCATATTCATAAATTTAATAACCTCTTCACCACAGAAGAGAGAAACACATCAGCTGAACACCATCACTTAGCCCACATATGAAATATCCAAGCCTGGATATGGAGTTTGAAGCCAACATTCTGTTCCCTGGACAGTTTACAGTTCATTAGCAGCAGCATTCACAGCCCTCTGACACTTGGCCAGAACTGATCTAAGCTAGAAGGTGAGGACAGGCTGAGGGAGCTGGGGTTGATCAGCCTGCAGAAGAACCACTAGACCACTAGTGGATTACTAGATGGATAAGGAACTGACTTGATGGCCGCACCCAAAGAGTGGCTGTCAATGGGTCCATGTCCCAGTGGAGGCCAGTGACAAGCGGAGTCCCTCAGGGATCAGTCCTGGGACCTGTCTTGTTCAACATCTTTGTGGGTGACATGGACAGTGGCATTGAGTGCACCCTCAGCAAGTTTGCTGATGACACCAAGCTGTGTGGTGCAGCAGACACACTGGAGGGAAGGGAGGCCATCCAGAGGGACCTTGACAGGCTGGAGAGGTGGGCACAAGCCAACCTCATGAAGTTCAACAAGACCAAGTGCAGGGTCCTGCATCTAGGTCTATGCAATCCCAGGCACAAATACAGGCTGGGCAGTGACTGGTTGGAAAGCAGCCCTGAGGAGAGAGACTTGGGGGTGCTGGTGGACAAGAAGCTCAACATGAGCTCTCAGTGTGCACTTGCAGCCTGCAAAGCCAATCAGATCCTGGGCTGCATCAGGAGAAGTGTGGCCAGCAGGTCGAGGGAGGTGATCCTCCCCCTCTACTCAGCCCTGGTGAGACCCCACCTGGAGTACTGCGTCCAGTTCTGGAGCCCCTATTACAAGAGGGATGTGGAGGTGCTGGAACGTGTCCAGAGAAGGGCCACAAGGATGATCAGAGGGCTGGAGCACCTCTCCTATGAGGACAGACTGAAGGAGTTGGGGCTGTTCAGTCTGGAGAAGAGAAGGCTCCGAGGTGACCTAATTGTGGCCTTCCAGTATCTGAAGGGGGCCTACAGGAAGGCTGGGGAAGGACTTCTCAGGATCTCAGGTAGTGATAGAACTAGGGGGAATGGAATGAAGCTGGAGGTGGGGAGATTCAGGCTGGAGGTGAGGAGGAGGTTTTTCACCATGAGTGGTGAGACCCTGGAATGGGTTGTCCAGGGAGGTGGTTGGGGCCCCGTCCCTGAAGGTGTTTAAGACCAGGCTGGATGAGGCTCTGGCCAGCCTGATCTAGTGTGGGGTGTCCCTGCCCATAGCAGGGGGGTTGGAACTAGATGATCCTTGTGGTCCCTATGATACTATGATACTAAGACCTCAGAGCAGCCTGCCAGGACCTGAAGGGAGCTACAGGAAGGCTGCAGAGGGACTGTTTCCAAAGGCCTGCAGGGACAGGCCCAGGGGCAAGGGTTTGAAATAAGAGCAGAGCAGATTGAGATTGGATGCGAGGAACAAGTTCTACACCAGGAGGCTGCTGGAACTCTGCAGCAGGTTGCCCAGGGAGGTGACTGAGGCTCCATCCCTGGAGATCTTCAAGATGAGGCTGGAGAAGGCTCTGAGCAACCTGATCCAGTGGAGGATGTGCCTGCTGCCTGCAGGGGGTTGGACTGGATGAACTTTGGAGGTTCCTTCCAACCTGGGTGCTTCATGATTTACCTCTGCTCACTACCACATATGGTCCTGGTGATTGAATATTACAAACCTCCAGGCTCCTGCACTTGCATTGAGATAGGGAAGACAGAAGATAGCATCAAAATTCAGCCTTTAGTCAGTTTGCTCCCAGTACTCTCCATAAGAACCAGGAAACATTATAAGGTTCTGCTGCTTCTCATTCCTTCTTTTCTTATTCCTTCTTTTCTTATTCCTTGAAGAAACCAAATTCCTCTGGTCAGAAGGAATTTTTTTCCCTTCTTCAGACTCTTCAGGGTTTGTTTTGTTGTTGGTTTGGTTTGTTTGTTTGGTTGGTTTTTTTATCTCACCACTTCTGACCCAGGTGTGGTTAAGGGAACCAAACACAAGTGCATGGAAACACATTGGAACTGAAGCCAGACCTTCACATGCTGTGCAATGGAGACTCTTCCACTGCACCTCAACACAGATCACAGGATCAGAGGATGTCAGGGGTTGGAAGGGACCTTGTTGCAGTTTGAGCTGGGTGCCCCCTGCAATGTTTACTTCCTATGTCCAGAAGTCCAGCCCAGAGGGGTGGACACAGGAAATTATGTATTTCCTACCACAATGCTTTGCACCACTATAAGATCCAGTGTGGAGTCTGGCACTTCCTCTACTCTTCCTCCTCCGTCAGCCGGTAACTGGGGGAGATGCCTCCTGGCTTTGGGCCTGGCTAGGCCCAAAGGCCATGGGGGGATGGGCAGACTCAGATCTGGCCAGCTGAGACTAGCCTAGCAGTGGGAGGGGGAAGAAGGAGCCCTGGGGGTCTTGGGTGTACCCTCAGGTGGGGATGGGATCTCTCTGGGTCTGTTTTGGGATTTTTCTTTGTCACTGTGCTTTTGGTTTTCTGTAAATGTTCACTGCTTTCTATTTAAACTTTCCATCACTTTTGCAATCCGTTTGTCTGAGTTGTTATTTTTTTGTCATGGTGGGGTGGGGGCTGCCTCAACCCAGCACATTCTTGGTAGCAGAGGATGGTTGTGGTGGGCAGGGGGTCTGCCCCCAACCCCTTTCATTCCTGGCCTAGCCAGCCCGGAGTTGGAATTAATTGTTATTGTGGTTACTCTGCAGATTGGATTGCAAAAGATAAGATAGTTTAAATTTATTTCTGGGCGTCGTTCTGGTTTTTTGGCAGTTGGGGCTCAAGTTTTGTTGTTGGGGCAATTGTGTGAGTTCTTGTGGATTGCAGGGGGACACCTGGTGCGTGGCCAGTGGCACAGAGCCCCTCCTGCTGCTTCAAGCAGGGGTGGTTCTTAACCATCGGAATTGGGGCACCGCTTGAGAATGTGGGACCTACCCTTCCTCCACCTTTATTCTCTGCGGAGCGGCAGAAGCGGCAGGGAGTGAAGTGGGGGAGGGGCAGTGGCGAGCAGATCAAAGTCAGGTCCGTTCTCGCTGCGGGGTAGGGCCAGCCACGGCGAGCGGGTGAGCCCAGCTCCCGAAACCCAAGAAGGGCGAACGGGGACTCCAGCTGGAAAGCCGTCCTCAAGGGTCCTGAGGACGCGTTTATGGCTTTCGCTGGAGGCACTGTTTGAATGCCCGAGGGGTGGAGGCGATTTTGATTCTGTGCCACGGCGGTAGAGGTGGCCAGAGCTCTGCTGTATGCTTGGGTGGCAGCGGGCCCAGCCGTGCGCTCGGAGCGGAGCCAGTGGCCCCCGGCTATCCACTTGGGCTGCAGTGGCGGCGGGACTGGCCGTGCGCTTGGAGCGGCGACAGCAGCCCCGGCTGTGCACTCGGGCTGTGGCGGGGCCAGCCCTAGTCTCTTCCTCGACTTTTCGGACGAGTTCTGAAAATGGCGCCAAGCACCTGGCTCGACCTCCAGGTAGGTTGTGGTCCAGTAGGTTGTGGTGCAGCCCCTCCTTCTTCCGGGAGGAGAGTTGTGTTGTTGGATGCTGTCACGCCTTGGTACGCAAACGCCTAGTGGGAAGGCAGTGTACTGTGACATGCATCACAGTATCACTTAGGTTGGAAAGGACCTCGAGGATCATCGAGTCCAACCTATCAACACAGACCCCATGACTAGACCATGGCACCAAGTGCCACGTCCAATCTCCCCTTGAACGCCTCCAGGGTCGATGACTCAACCACCTCCCTGGGCAACCCGTTCCAATGCCGAATGACTCGCTCGGTGAAGAACTTCCTCCTCACCTCGAGTCTAAACCTCCCCTGGCGCAGCTTGAGACTGTGTCCCCTTGTTCTGGTGCTGGTTGCCTGGGAGAAGAGGCCAACCCCTTCCTGGCTACAACCACCCTTCAGGTAGTTGTAGAGGGCAATGAGGTCACCCCTGAGCCTCCTCTTCTCCAGGCTAAACAATCCCAGCTCCCTCAGCCTCTCCTCATAGGGCTTGTGTTCAAGGCCTCTCACCAGCCTTGTTGCCCTTCTCTGGACACGCTCAAGTGTTTCAATGTCCTTCTTAAACTGAGGGGCCCAGAACTGGACACAGTACTCAAGGTGCAGCCTAACCAAAGCAGAGTACAGGGGCACTATGACCTCCCTGCTCTTGCTGGCCACACTATTCCTAATGCAGGCCAGGATGCTATTGGCCCTCTTGGCCACCTGGGCACACTGCTGGCTCATATTCAGGTGGCTGTCAATCAGCACCCCCAGCTCCCTCTCTGTTTGGGAGCTCTCCAGCCACTCCGACCCCAGCCTATAGCTCTGCATGGGATTGCCGTAGCCAAAGTGCAGCACTCGGCACTTGGACTTGTTGAATGCCATCCCATTGGACTCTGCCCATCTGTCCAGTCGGTCGAGGTCCCTCTGCAGAGCCTTTCTACCCTCTAACTGACTAACATCTGCCCCTAACTTTGTGTCATCTGCAAACTTTCTGATGACTGACTCGACCCCTTCATCCAGATCATCGATGAATATGTTGAAGAGGACAGGGCCCAGCACTGATCCCTGGGGGACACGACTGGTGACTGGCCTCCAGCTGGATGTGGCACCGTTCACTACCACTCTCTGGGCCCAGCCCTCTAGCCAGCTCCTAACCCAGCACAGAGTGTAGTGGTCCAAGCCACGGGCTGGCAGCTCTTTTCTGTGCTGGGCTTTCTGCCAAGACTTCGGCCTTGAAGATAAGATACCAGGCCTATATTAACTCCTTTCCAATTAACACGAACTGCTTCTAAAAATTTTTTTTCCTCTCTTTTCTCTTTCTTTCTATCCCACTCTGGGGAAAGGGGGAAAGAGGGGAGAGCGGAGGTGTGAAATCCCCCTCAGCTGAGGGGGGAACTCTCATTTCTGTGTTACTTAATTCTATATTTTTGTATATATTGTAGATATTGCAAATTTGTAAATATTCCCCTGCATATCCTTCATTGGTTTGTAAATATAGCTCCACTGCCTTGCTAATTCAGATTGTGAGTTTTTTTTCCTTCCCCTTCAATTTTTCTTTCCCCTTACTTTACAAGGGGGAAGGGAGGAGGCTTCTTGGCCTCACCCTTCCAACCCACCACATTTTTTTTTATTGGCGCCCAACGTGGGGCAGATAATTAGTTTAATTTATTACTTGATTGATTTAGTGTTTTCCAGCTGAATTAGCAAACATGAATTTTTGGGGCTCTGGTTTATAGATATTGTTTGGGTTTGATTTTGGATTACCTGGGTAAATATTTGGTGCGGACAATTTATATGTGGGTTATGTATAGAGTTGAATTATGGTATGGAAAATGTATTAATTTCCTATGACCAGTGAGATACAGAAATGTTACCTCCACCACTCTCCCAATTGAGATAAAGGGTTTTAGGATCCCGCCTGAGGAGAGAGTAACTGTAGGTCATACCTGGGATCCAAAGGTGATTTATTTCATGTGTATAATCCTGCTCTCAGTGATAATTAACGTGTATCTGCTGGTCTCTTTGCGGCGAGAGAGAAAGGTGTCCAGAGCTTGTTTTGTTATTAAAACTAGATCAAAAAGAAAACGCCGTGGCTCTGGGTCAGTCCCAGAGACATCTAGTGACGAAGAATGTGCAGAATCTGTGTCAGTTAAAAAGAAGGCTAAAAAGTCAATTGGTAAAGCAGCTCTAAATGACTTTGCTGATTCCAGCAAGCCGCCAAAGGCGGCAGCTGGTATCAACATGGCTCCTACTCCTTCTCCTTCTTCTTCTTCTCCGTCGGCCATTAACGGAGCAATGTCACTTCCACCCACTCCCTCGGTGGGACCGGAAGTCACTGCCCCAGCAGCTGATTTATCTCAGGACCTGTCAGCTTCCATTAAGGTGGCTGTAAATTCAAACACAGCTCCAGTTAAGGTGGTTACTTTAAAGACTAGAAGTGGAACGGCCAAAGACGGAGAAGAAGAGGTGGAGACTGATCCTGGTGAGGGTCCTCTACTCTAAAAGATCCTGCTCAGGAGGAAGAGAAGGTTTGTTTTAAAGATCTAGCTAACCTAGTGAGATCAAAGCAGGATACAGATGAAATTAGGAAAGCAGCTGGCAAAGGTGGTTCTCAGCTTAAAGAGATCCTTAGGAGAATGACAGCAGGATTATATGGACAAAAAGTTCAGGGAGACGAGGAGGAAGATGATATATCAGAGTGTTCGTCTCCACGTGAGGAATTGCGAAATGTCCGTAAAGATTTCACCAGGGCAGATAAGGAGCCAGTTCTAGCTTGGCTTAGTAGGTGTTATGATACAGGTGCTCCAGCTCTAACAGTTGGAGACAAGTCAGCAGCTCAGTTAGGAACTGTCTCGAGGGATAATGGGATAGATAGACATCTAGGCAGGGCTCTCAGTAAGGTTAATCTGTGGACACGCCTTTTAATGGCGGTAGCCCTGAGATACCCTTCCCGAGATGATCTTCCATGGAATCCTAAACCCTGGACTACCATAGATGAGGGAATTAAGCGCTTGAGAGAATTTGCTGTTAGAGAGCTACTCTATGGTGAACATGAAACTCTGAATCCTGATGATATTCCTGTGGGTATTGGTCTTGCTAAAAAGATTATCAAACTTGCTCCTTCTAACTATGCAAACATTCTGGCAAGCAGAATTGTGTCAAGAAGTTATGGTGGAGCTTCTCCTACGGTTGGCCAATTCAGTGATCAAATCAGACAATTGGAGGATAGCATGACACGTGGTTCTTTGGTTTCGGCCATTAAAACGATGTCTGGTGATATTCAGAGTTGCATAAGAGAGTTAAAAGATGAATTTAGAAATTCCATATCTCAAGTGGCACAAAGGGATAATTTCAATTCTTCCTCCAGGTGCATACAAGTTTCATCTGTGAGGAATACACGTCCTCCAAGGAGGTCATTCCAGAACAGGTCATTCCAAAACAGGTCATTCCAAAACAGACCACCAAGGTAATCACGTAGAACTATTTGGATAACTCTGCGTGATCAGTTTGGTGAGAACATGAACCGCTGGGATGGCCAACCAACTTCTAATCTTTTCAGGAGACTGAGGGAATTGCAAAGCGGCAGAACCCGAGGTAGCAATACCAGAAGGGTAGCTGTTACTTCCACAGTTCCCCAGAACGACTCTTATGGCTCCAACAATGGCTCCAGTTATAACATGCAAAGTTATAACCCTGCAAACTATGTGCAATGCACATGTGCGCATGTTCCCCATAACTAGGGTGCCCTGCCTCCCGCCAGGGGAGAGAGGGATAACAGAGATAATAGAATCTATTGGGATGTGTACATCCAGTGGCCTGGCACTTCACAATTTCGAAGTACAGGGCCTTGGTTGACACAGGAGCTCAGTGCACCATAATACCATCAAATTATCAGGGATCAGAGTCTATAACTATTCTGGGAGTCACTGGTGGATCTCAAGAGTTAACTAAGGTAGAGGTTAATATAAGTTTAACTGGTAGACAATGGAGGAAGCATACAGTTGTGACCGGACCTGATGCACCTTGTATTTTGGGAATTGTTTTTCTGAGAGAAGGGCGTTTCAAGGACCCTAGAGGTTACAAATAGGCTTTTGGAGTAGCTTCAATAGAAATTGATGGACAAAAATTGAAGCTGTCTGCTAGACCTGAGCTTTCTGATGAATCTGCAGTTGTGGGACAACATAAGATACAGGACATTAAATTGCCGGTTGCTTCTCAGACTGTGCATCACAGACAATACAGAACCAACCGTGACTCTTTGTTGCCCATTCAGAATCTGATTCGTCACTTGGAGAGTCAGAGAGTCGTCAGCAAAACTCATTCGCCTTTCAACAGTCCAGTGTGGCCTGTGCGAAAGCAGACTGGAGACTGGCGTCTGACAGTAGACTCCCGAGCCCTAAATGAAGTGGCACCACCTATGAGCGCAGCAGTACCAGACATGATGGAGCTACAGTATGAGCTGGAATCCAAAGAGGCCAAATGGTATGCTACCATAGACATTGCTAATGCATTTTTCCCTATTCCCATAGCAGAGGAATGCAGGCCTCAGTTTGCTTTCACCTGGAGAGGAATCCAGTACACTTTTAACAGACTGCCAATGGGCTGGATTCACAGCTCAAGCATCTGTCACGCAGTGATCCATGATGCTCTGGAGAAAGGCAGTGCTCCAGAACACATCCAGTTCATCGATGATATCATCGTCTGGGGTAAAACTGCTGAGGAAGTCTTCGAGAAAGGTAACAAAATCATTGACATTCTTCTGAATGCAGGTTTTGCCATCAAGCAAGACAAGGTGAAAGGACCTACCACAGAGATTCAGTTTCTTGGAGTGCGATGGCAGGATGGATGCCGACACATTCCAGTGGATGTGGTAAATAGAGTCTCTACCATGGCAAATCCCACAAACAAGCAAGAGACCCTACGTTTCTTGGGGATAGTGGGATTTTGGAGACTGCACATTCCTGGATACAGTCAGATTGTGAAACCTCTGTATGATGTGACTCGAAAGAGAAACCATTTCCACTGGGGACCTGAACAACAAGAAGCCTTTGACCAGATAAAGCAAGAGGTAGTTCAAGCAATGGGTCTGGGACCTGTCCGAGATGGTCCAGACATTAAGAACATTTTGTACACGGCTGCAAGTGACAATGGTCCAACCTGGTGCTTGTGGCAAAAAGCTCCAGGTGAGACACGTGGACGACCTCTTGGTTTCTGGAGTCGAGGTTACAGAGGTTCAGAGGCTAATTATACTCCAACAGAGAAAGAAATTCTCGCTGCCTATGAAGGAGTAAAAGCATCTTCTGAAGTGATTGGAACTGAATCACAACTTCTCTTAGCTCCCAGATTACCAGTTTTGAATTGCATGTTCAAAGGCAAAGGCTCCACGCCACATCCAACACACCGAGTTGCAGAGGCGAAAGACGGAGAAGGAGAATCCAGTCAGTTCACAGAGGTAAAAGCTGTTCAGCTAACTCTCGACGTGGCTGAGCGTGAGAGATGGCCAAAGCTTTATCTCTACACCGACTCATGGATGGTAGCCAATGCTCTATGGGGTTGGCTAAAGAACTGGAAGAAGAGTGGTTGGCAGAGGAAAGGAAAACCCATTTGGGCAGCCAACCTATGGCAGGACATTGCTGATCGAATCGAGAGAATTCCAGTGAAAGTGAGACACATCAATGCTCACATTCCTAGGAGCAAATCTACTGAGGAACAGCAACACAACCATCAGGCAGATCTAGCTGCAAGAGTTTCTCAAGTAGACAATGGACTCTAATCTTGATCTCGACTGGAAACACCGAGGTGAGATATTCTTAGCTCGGTGGGCTCACGATTCGTCAGGACATCAAGGCAGAGACGCAACATACCAATGGGCTCGTGACAGATCCATAGACATTTCCATGGATGCTATCACACAAGTCATCCATGACTGTGACATTTGTGCTGCTATTAAGCAGGCAAAATGACTTAAGCCCTTGTGGTATGGTGACAGATGGTCCAAGTACACGTATGGTGAAGCTTGGCAGATTGACTACATCACTCTACCACGTTCTCGTTCTGGTAAGCAATACGTGCTTACTATGGTAGAGGCAAACACTGGATGGTTGGAAACTTATCCAGTTCCACATGCAACTGCACGCAACACCATCCTCGGTCTGGAGAGACAGATCCTGTGGAGACACGGAACTCCAGAGAGGATTGAGTCAGACAACGGAACTCATTTCAAGAACAACCTTGTAAAAAACTGGGGAAAAGAGCACGGTATTGAGTGGATATTCCACATTCCCTACCATGCACCAGCTTCAGGGAAGATTGAACGCTACAACGGTTTGTTGAAGACCACTCTTAAAGCCATGGGGGGTGGATCTTTGAAAAACTGGGAAAAGCATTTAGCACAAGCAACCTGGCTGGTAAATAGTAGAGGTTCAGTGAACCGAGCTGGACCTGCACATTCAGATTTGCTACGGAAAGTAGAAGGTGATAGAGTTCCTGTTGTTAGAGAAAAGAATCTGTTAGGTAAAACTGTTTGGGTATTTTCACCCTCAGGAGAGGCTAAACCTGTCCGAGGGGTGGTTTCAGCTGAAGGTCCGGGTCACACTTGTTGGGTAATGCAGGAGAATGGTGAAATTCAGTGTATTCCACAAAGAAATTTAACTTTAGCTGAAAGAGGTTAATTTCAAACTGTTGTACAGCTACATCGCGCCCAAAAGAAGAATCAACGAGGAAAATCTACGGTGCACGAACCCTGAGATCCCTGAGAGCCCTGAGTCAACTAAGAGACCCTGAGATTTCCCTGTTTCCCTTTTCTTTGCTTCGTCGGCGGAGAAATGAACTGTTTTCCATTTTTCTCATTTTCTGATTTTCTTGGACTTTTGAATCATCTACATCTGAGCATAGCCGGAATGGACTATGAACTTTGCTCACGAACTGTAAATATCGTTTTGGATTGGATGGACAGTATGAACAGCCAATGAAATTGTTTAGAAGGGGTGGATTGTGACCGGTTGAGGCTGTGCCCTTAAGAAAGGGAATATTGTGGTCGGATGTTTGTAAACGAAAGACGGATCTAAACTAATTTCATTGGTAGATTGGGAGGAAGCACCTTCTGAACTGGGAGTACAGCAGAGTATGCTGGGCATTCCTGCACTTTTCTGGTCAGTCTGTCTTCCCCCTCCTTCGGTGACTTGCAGCTCGCAGCTCCTGGGCTTTCGGCCAGGATTGACCTTGAAACTGATAAGCTGCAAGGTCTGTATTAACCGCTTTCCAATTAACACATAACTGCTTTTAATTTTTTTCTCTTTTCTCTCTTTCGAACCCTCTCTGGGGAAAGGGGGAGAGAAGGGGGAGCAGAGGTGGGGAACCCCCTCAGCAGAGGGGGGAACTCTCATTTCTGTGCTACTCTGTTGTATATTTCTGTATATATTGTAAATACTGGAAATTCTGTGTATATTTCCCTGCTTTTCCCTAACCTGCTTTGTAAATATACGGCACCTACTGCTTTGCTAATTCAGCTGTGAGTTTTTTTTTCCCTTCGCTTTCCAGGGGGAGGAGAAGACCTGGCCTTTCCCTTCCAGCCCTCAACACTCAGGCTTCAGGAAAGTTTTCATTTGGAGCTGAACTCCCTGGCTGAGCTCCAGCTCTGCTGAGCAGCCAGGCTTTCTGTGTTGGCCCCTCACAGATGAGGTGTTTCAAAAGCATCACTGAGGCACTGCTTTTTCCTCTCTTCCTCCAAGTGTTTTATTTCTATTCCCCCTGTTGGTGCAGTCTTTGGATGTCATCACAGCTGGCCACTTTCCCTCCAGTTTTGGAGGCAGATGTAACTTGGAGGCAGATATCTGTTCATGTTGCTTGGCAGCAGAGGGTGTGCTGCTGGAGCCAGGAGAACAAGACTAGAAGGTGAGATAAACATGTGCTCTTTGTCTTGCAAATAAAGATTGGCTTCCGGAGCACCCTCACTGTGAAGCTTTGGAGCCTCCAAAGGGCCCTCAGAGGTTGGGGGTTATGGGGAAGGGAAGCTTCTGCTCCTCAGGTTAAAAGAGCAGAGGCTTTCTGCCATGTTTATTGCTTATTATGTAGTGAAAAGGAAACATAGAACTTGTATTTATTGCCGAAGGTGAAGGCTGATTGGGACAACCTGCAGGAGGGAATTCTGAACAAAATCAATTGAACAATGATAGAGAAAGAGGTTGGCAGTCCCAGAAAACATAGGAAGGCTGTAAAGAAAATATAGCAGTCACAGAACTGATCATTTTGCATGGAAAAGACCTTGAAACTCATCCAGCCCAACCATCCCCTAACTCTGCCAAGGCTGCAGCTAAACCATGGCCCTCAGCACTACAGCTCGGTCTCTCTCAAACCCCTCCAGGGATGGGGATACAGTCACCTCCTGGAATGGGGATTCAGCCACCTCCCTGGATGGGGATTCAGCCACCTCCCTGGATCAGGATTCTGCCACCACCCTAGATGAGGATTCAGCCACCCCCCTGGACAGGGACTCAGCCACCCCCCTGGATGGGGATTCAGCCACCTCCCTGGATCAGGATTCTGCCACCACCCTAGATGAGGATTCAGCCACCCCCCTGGACGGGGACTCAGCCACCCTCCTGGATGAGGATACAGCAACCCCCTGGATGAGGATTCAGCAACCCCCTGGATAAGGATTCAGCCAGCCTCCTGGATGGGGATTCAGGCACCTTCCTGGATGGGGATTCAGCCACCCTCCTGGATGGGGATTCAGGCACCTTCCTGGATGGGGATTCAGTCACTCTCCTGGATGAGGATTCAGCAACCCCCCTGGATGGGGATTCAGCCACACCCCTGGATGAGGATTCAGCCACCTCCCTGGATGGGGATTCAGTCACCCTCCTGGATGGGGATTCAGTCACTCTCCTGGATGAGAATTCAGCCGCCGCTCTGGATGGGGATTCAGGCACCCTCCTGGATGGGGATTCAGTCACCCCCCTGGATGGCAATTCAGCCACCTCCCTTTTTGGGGATTCAGACACCCTCCTGGATCAGGATTCAGCCACCCCCCTGGACGGGGATTCAGCCACCCCCCTGGATGGGGACTCAGCCACCCTCCTGGATGGGGATTCAGGCACCCTCCTGGATGGGGATTCAGCCACTCTCCTGGATGAGGATTCACCAACCCCCCTGGATGAGGATTCAGCCACCCTCCTGGATGGGGATTCAGCCACCCTCCTCAATGGGGATTCAGCCACCCCTCTGGATGGGGATTCAGCCACCCCCCTGGATGGGGATTCAGCTACTCTACTGGGTGAGGACTCAGCCGACCCCTTGATGGGGATTCAGCCACCCCTCTGGATGGGGATTCAGACACCTCCCTGGATGGGGATTCAGCCACCCTCCTCAATGGGGATTCAGCCACCCTCCTGGATGGGGATTCAGCCACCCCCCTGGATGGGGATTCAGCTACTCTACTGGGTGAGGACTCAGCCAACCCCTTGATGGGGATTCAGCCACCCCTCTGGATGGGGATTCAGACACCTCCCTGGATGGGGATTCAGCCACCCTTCTGGATGGGGAGTCAGCCACCTCCTTAATGGGAATTCAACCACCCTCCTGGATGGGGATTCAGCAACCTCCTTAATGGGGATTCAGCCACCTTCCTGAATGGGGATTCGACCACTCTCCTGGGTGAGAATTCAGTCAGCCCCCCCGGATGAGGATACAGCCATACCCCTGGATGGGGATTCACCCACCGCTCTGGATGGGGATTCAGCCATCCTCCTGGATGGGGATTCAGCCACCCCCCTGGATGTGGATTCTGCTAGTCTCCTGGATGGGGATTCAGCCACCCCCCTAAGTGGGGACTCAGTCACTCTCCTGGATTAGGATTCAGGCACCTCCGTGGATGGGGATTCAGGCACCTTCCTGGATGGGGATTCAGCCGCCTCCTTAATGGGGATTCAGCCATCTCCCTGGATGAGGATTCAGCCACCCCCCTGAATGGGGATTCAGGCACCCTCATGGATGGGGATTAAGCCACTCTCCTAGGTGAGGATTCAGCCAACCCCCTGGATGTGGATTCAGCCACCCTCCATAATGGGGATTCAGCCACCTCCCTGGATGGGAATTCAGCCACCTCCTTAATAGGGATTCTGCCATCCTCCTGTATGAGGATTCATCCAACCCCCTGGATGGGGATCCAGCCACCCTCCTTAATGGGGATTCAGCCACCTCCCTGGATGGGAACTCAGCCACCTCCTTAATAGGGATTCTGCCATCCTCCTTTATGAGGATTCATCTAACCCCCTGGATGGGGATTCAGCCACCCTCCTCAATGGGAATTCAGCCACCTCCCTGGATGCGGATTCAGCCACCCTTCAGGATGGAGATTCGGCCGCTCTCCCAGATGAGGATTCAGCCACCCTCCCCAATGGGGATTCAGTCAGCTCCCTGGATGAGGATTCTGCCACCTCCCTGGATGGGGATTCAGCCACCCTCTTCGATGGGAATTCTGCCACCTCCCTGGATGGGGATACAGTCACCTCCCTGGATGAGGATTCTGCCACCTCCCTGGATGTGGATTCTGCCACCTCCCTGGATGAGGATTCTGCCACACCCCTGGATGGGGACTCAGCCACCCCCCTGGATGGGGACTCAGTCACCCTCCAGGATGAGGATTCAGCCACCTCCCTGGATGAGGATTCTGCCGCCTCCATGGATGGGGATTCAGCCACCCTCTTCGATGGGAATTCTGCCACCTCCCTGGATGGGGATACAGCCACCTCCCTGGATGAGGATTCTGCCACCTCCCTGGATGTAGATTCTGCCACCTCCCTGGATGAGGATTCTGCCACACCCCTGGATGGGGACTCAGCCACCCCCCGGATGGGGACTCAGTCACCCTCCAGGATGAGGATTCAGCCACCTCCCTGGATGAGGATTCTGCCGCCTCCATGGATGGGGATTCAGCCACCGCTCAGGTTGGGGATTCAGCCACCCTCCTGGATAGGGATTCAGCCACCCCCCGGATGAGGATTCTGCCGCCTCCGTGGATGAGGATTCAGCCACCCCCGTGGATGGGGATTGAGCCACTCCCCTGGATGGTGATTCAGCCGCCTCCTTAATGGGGATTCAGCCACCCTTCTGGATGGGGATTCAGCCACCACCCTGGATGAGGATTCAGCCACCTCCTTAGTGGGGATTCAGCCACTTATCTAGATGAGAATTCAGCCGCCGCTCTGGATGGGGATTCAGGCACCCTCCTGGATGGGGATTCAGCCACCCCCCTGGATGGGGACTCAACCACACTCCTGGATGAGGATTCAGTAACCCCCCTGGATGGGGAATCAGGCACCCACCTGCATGGGGATTCAGCCATCCTCCTGGATGGGGACTCAGCCGCCTCCTCAATGTGGATTCAGCCACTCTCCTGGATGTGGATTCAGTCACCTCCCTCGATGGGGAATCAGGCAGCCTCCTGGATGGGGATTCAGCCACCTCCCTGGATGAGGATTCTGCCACCTCCCTGGATGAGGAGTCTGCCACCCCCCTGGATGTGGACTCAGCCACCCCCCTGGATGGGGACTCAGTCACCCTCCTGGATGAGGATTCTGCCACCACCCTCGATGGGGATTCAGCCACCCTCCTGGATGGGGATTCAGCCACCCTCCTGGATGGGGATTCAGCAACACCCCTGGATGAGGATTCAGCCACCTCCCTGGATGGGGATTCAGCCACCTCCCTGGATGGGGATTGAGCCATCCTCCTGGATGGGGATTCAGCCACCTCCTTAATGTGGATTCAGCCACTCTCCTGCATGGGGATTGAGCCACCCTCCTGGATGAGGATTCTGCCACCTCCCTGGATGAGGATTCTGCCACCTCCCTGGATGGGGATTCAGCCACCTCCCTGGATGAGGATTCAGCCACCTCCCTGGATGAGGATTCAGCCACCTCCCTGGATGAGGATTCAGCCACTCTCCTGGATGGGGATTCAGCCACTCCCCTGGATGAGGATTCAGCCACCCTCCTCAATGGGGATTCGGCCACTCTCCTGTGTGAGGATTCAGCCACCCCCCTGGATGTGGATTCAGCCGCCTCCCTGGATGAGGATTCAGCTGTGGAACAATGGGCAAAGGAAAGAGGCCTACAGGACCATCTGGCCTTCTGATAAGATAAGGGATACCTGCAGGACTGCCTGACGCCCTGCCAAGATAAGGAATGCCACAGAACAATGGATCTAGCTGAGTCATCAAGAGGTATCGCAAGGGCACTGTAGTCGTGTAATCGTGTAATTGTGAGGGTCGCAAACAAGTAGGGGACTTGAAACAGAAGATATCTGTTTGCCCGTCTGGCAGGAAAGCAGGATGTTAAAACCGCAAGAGGTGGGATTGACATGTAATCTGTAACCAATAGTATGTTACCAAGTAGGCATAGTTATAGTAAACTGTATATAAGATGTGTCGTGATCAATCCCCATCCAGGGAGGAGTCACGGCGAAGAAGGAAGCTGTGCCGTTCCGACGAGGACTATTCAGGGTTCGAGAGCGCGAAAAGCAAGAAGTATTCCGGTCCAGGATAGCAGTACTGGTGCTGTGTTTACCGACCCACAGAGAGGCGGAGGAAGCAGCAGAAGACCGAAGACGCCGTAAGCCGATACTGCTCTGAGTAGACTGTGCGCACCAGTATTAACGCATAATAGATAATAATGGATAGGCAGGCGGCGTAAGATTTGTTTAAGTGCTTTTTAGAAAAGCGAGGATGTAAGTTGGATTTTAAAAGGGAGTTAGTACCCATGTTAGAATATGCAGAGGAGTTAAAGTATTTTAGGGACCCTAACGAGGTATTTGAAAGGAGTGAGTGGAAGAAGTTTGGCCAAGATTTATGGTTGCGTGGGTTAGATGAAGATAAGCAGGCACAAAAATGTGGGAAGTATTGGAAGGCAGTTACGGAGTGTTTAGATAGGCACCACGCTGAGCAGGTAGCAGCGCGGCAAGCCAGATCACGTTTGGAATATTCAGACCCCAATGGTGCAGGAATAACGCATAGTGGGTTGCAGTTATCGGAGGAAGTTCAAGAACAACTGTTAACGGAGAAGGCTGCATGTGTTAGAGGTTTGGGTGGCATGGTGGCAGGTACGAGTGAAAGTAGCAGTGTCATTAGCAAAGAGGAGGAATTTCCTCCGTTGCCTCACTCTTCTGAATTGCCGAAGGGTGAAGAAGTTGTGGAGACAAAGGAAGTAAAGAGGGAAGAGGTTAACGGTGATTTAGGACAAAGAAACAGAGATTATTGGAGAAGGGTTGCAGAGCATTTACACGAGGAGGGAGATGAAGAAGGTTTTAGTCGACTGACAGCGTCTGACAGGGTAGCCCTCCCTGTAATTTATACTCAGCTGCCTGGTCAGCCGAATAGGGTACAGGCTGAAGTTACGCATCTGCCGTGGAAGTTGTTATCTCAATTAAGACAGACTGCGTCTCAGTTTGGAATCCAGTCTGAGCCCGTTAGACAAATGGTTGAATTTATTTATATGAATTACAATATGTTGCCAAGAGATTCGTATAATATTATGAAGCTAATATTGTCATCATCGCAGTTTATAACATTTTTGAATGAGTGGGAACACTTATCCAGACAAGCAGCTGCTGTGCCAAGACCCCCTAATGATCCACTGCAAGGTGTAACGGTAGACCACCTATGTGGAACAGGAGCATATGACAGGGTAGAAATCCAGGCAGTTATGGCTCCAGCTGTAGCTCAGGTTGCCGCACATATAGCTAGAGCAGCATTTGATAAACAGAAAGATGGGTCTGCAAATCCCCACTATATGGGAATTAAGCAGGGACGAAATGAGCCCCTTGGTGAGTTTGTAGATAAATTATTAGCTGCGTTAAGAGCTGCCCAAGTGGGAGAGCACATCAAGGAGGCAATATTAAAGCAGTGTTTGATTCAGAATGGAAACCAACAGACACAGCAACTTATTACATCTGCAGATTCAAGGTGGACCATAGCAGACCTATTACAAAAGGCTCAAGACCTGCCAGTTGGCCCCATGGCAATGTTAGCAGAGGCAGTTAGGACCATTGATAAAGGGTTACAACAGCAGGTTCAGGTATTATCAGAAAGTACATCAAAACAGACAGCAGCCCTAGCTAATCAAAACCAGCAGGTTATGGCTGCCTTAATACCTTTGCGTCAGTCCGGAGCCCGGCTGAAACGACCTTCGGGTGGACCGCAATGTTTTAGATGTGGCAACAGAGGACACATAAAGAGGAACTGTAGAGTGGAAAAGGTGTGGTGTCAAAATTGTCGCAGCGATGGCCACAACAGCTCAGCCTGCAGAAACCAGGATTCAGGAAACGGCAAGCGGAGCACGAACGGTCGCCGCGTGATGACACAAGTAGCAACCACACAGGGCGAGAGCCACGACTACAGCCAGCCACAGCAGGGAGCCTCGGACTGGACCTGGCAGCCACAGTAGAAATTACCTTGTTGGATAGACAAGTGAAAAGGGTACCCACGGGGGTACTGGGACCCGTAAAGATTAATGGTCAAGCAGTAGGGTGTCTCTTAATAGGTAGATCCTCTGCTCTATGTCTGGGCTGTTGGTGGTAACAGGGCTTATTGACAAAGACTTTACAGGAGAAATTCAGATAATGGTGCTGGCATTGTTACCTCCAGTAACGGTGCCAAAGGGGAGCAAAATAGCACAGTTGATCCCTTTGCCCCATCTAGCAGAGGGAATGATGCCTCACAACAGACAGTTCAGAGGGGATGGGGGCTTTGGCTCCTCCACGGCTCCTTTGACACTGCTCACAGCCAGTCTGCAAGAACAGCCGCAGACGCAAGTAATTGTCACTTTCCAAGGGCAGTCCATCAGTGTGAAGGCACTGTTGGACACCGGTGCGGATGTGACAGTGATCTCAAAAGCTGTATGGCCGACCAGTTGGCCGACATCTGCAGAGGCATCTTCCCTAGCTGGTGTTGGAGGCATGAGGGTGGCTGAAACTTCACCCCTGGTTGCTGTTACTTGTGATGGGAAAACGATGACCTTGAGATGTTCAATTTTGCCCTTGCCACCCCCAGTTCAGATGTTAATAGGCAGAGACGTTCTCGCACAAATAGGAGCAGTACTGACTACAAAAAACGGGTAGTAGCGGTCACTGCATGGACTTTCCCAATCCAGCTGCAATGGCATAATAATAACCCAATCTGGATTGAGCAATGACCGCTAAAAGAGGAAAGTCTGTTAGCTGCAAGAAAATTAGTACAGGAACAGTTACAACAAGGGCATTTGCAGCCATCAACAAGCCCATGGAACACTCCTATCTTTGTAATTAAGAAAAAATCTGGGAAATATAGGCTGTTACACGATCTTAGAGCAGTGAACGACCAAATGATAGCAATGGGAGCTTTACAACCAGGTTTACCAGCACCATCAATGTTGCCTGAGGGATGGAATTTACTAGTAATTGACCTTAAGGATTGTTTTTTCACCATACAAATACATCCTCATGATACCTGTCGCTTTGCTTACAGTCCCATCTATTAACCGACAGGCACCTGCAGATAGATATGAATGGACAGTGTTACCTCAGGGCATGAAAAATTCCCCAGCGCTGTGCCAGCTCTATGTGGCTACAGCTCTAAAACCTATACGAGAACAATGGCCTGAGACAATAATATATCATTATATGGATGACATTTTGTTATGTCAAAAACAACCATTTAGTGTCGCACAGATGCAAAAACTGCAGTTACAACTACAAAAAAAGGGACTGGAAATTGCTGAAGAAAAGGTTCAAAATTGCCCACCAATAAAATACCTTGGTTGGAAAATTACAGACAGTCAGATATGTCCCCAGAAATTACAGTTGAAAGAGGACTTAAAAAATTTAAATGAGGTTCAGAAGTTTATGGGAGACTTACAGTGGGTACGATCTGTGACAGGAATCACTAATGACATGATAGACCCCTTGAAGCCATTGTTGAAGGGATCCGATCCGGCCCGGCCTGTGGAAGTATTGTCTGACCAACACCTAGCCATTCAGCGAATTGCAGAGCAATTAACACAAGGATGTGTCTCTCGAAGAAACTTTGATGTGCCCATAGACATTACTGTGTTATGTGGTTCACAACACTTTTTGGGGGCACTTACTCAAGTTTTAAAAGAAACGGGGGAGAACACCAGAGTGTTATAATGGGTATTTCCACCCTTACAACCAAAAACAACTATACAACAAAAAATTTTAATTTTGGCAGATTTGATAAAGGCGTGTAGACAACGGTTGTGGAGTATTGCGGGGCAAGAGCCCGGCGTGATATATTTGCCAATAAGAAAAAATGACTTGGAGTGGTATTTGCAAAATTGTGAGGCCTTAGCTGATGCATGTTTAGCTAATGGTGCTCGAATAGTAACAACACCGTTAAAAGACAAAAGACTTATATGGATGCAAAACCGACATTGGTTATGTCTGAAGATAAACCCCCTATTGCTAAACATCAGAATAGACCGGAGAAGCCACAGGCAGGAATGAAAGTATTTTACAAAGATATAAAAACTGGACAATGGGTTGGGCCTGTCGATGTATTGTTTGTAGGTCGAGGTTACATTTGCGTTTCTACCTCTGAAGGACCTCATTGGGTGCCCAGCCGCTGGACGAAGCCTGCACCATCTCCTCCAGTTGAGCAGAAGGAAGCAGACAACAACGATGCCAGTGATGCCTTTTCTGTTGATAATAATGATGATGCTAATGATGTTTAGTTGTGAGTCACTTGTATATCAGATTAATGATCGTGTCAACATGTGGGTAACATGGGCAAATCAAACGGGTAATACTGATTTTTGTCTAAGCTTGCAATCAGCTACCGACCCCTTTAAGACATGTTTGATTGGAATTCCCAAGTATGAAATAAGTCGGTTCAAAGGCTTTACCAATTATACTAAGAACTGTCAAGGCAATTCTATTGGACAATGCTCAATAGAATTGATAAGAGGCCTAAATAAGACATTGACATGGGACCCACAAGAACTGCAATTATTAGGTTCAATGCAAATTAACAATCGAAGTAGCAATGGAACCTGTTTTCAATTTATAAATTTTAGGAATCGAACGAAGAATCATGTTTTTCCCATTAATAAGAATCAATATAATTGGACATATTATTGTCGCAATCTGACAAAAGAGTCAGAAAGTGCCCTACGCCGATATAAAAAACCCAGAGCATTGCCTGAAGGTATATTTTTAATTTGTGGAGATAGGACTGGGCAAGGCATTCCTGTATCACCACGAGGAGGTCCATGTTATCTAGGCAAACTAACAATGTTGATGCCAAAATATCAGGATTGGTTAGCTATATCAAAGCCTACTCAACAACAGAAAAGAGCATTGACTGTTTTAGATACTGATAGTTGTAATGATAATGTACAGTTATGGTCAATTGCAGCCAATGCATTTGCTTCAATTGTAGCACCAGGAGTAGCTGCCGCTCAAGCATTAAGGCAAATAGAAAAACTTGCTTGTTGGTCACTTAAGCAGGCTAACATAACTGATGATGTTATACAAGAGTTGTTAATGGATCAAAATAGCCTTAGACATGCTTTATTACAGAACCGCGCCGCCATAGACTTTTTATTATTAGCTCAAGGCCATGGATGTAACGATATTGAGGGTATGTGTTGTTTTAATCTTTCTGATCACAGTGAATCTATTCATGCCAGATTGAGCCGGCTTAAAAAACATTCACAGCAAATTCAGAAAGACACTAGTGCTTTTAATTCTTGGCTACAATCAATGTTTAGCGGGTGGTCTAGTTGGATAGGGCCTTTGATTAAAGAATGCTTACGCTTTTTGTTAGTTGGGCTTTTGATATTAATAGAATTATTTTTCACTGTATTATGAAACAACTTAATCACACCATAGAAGCATTTGTAGTTGTTAAAGAGAACGGGGGAATTGTGGAACAATGGGCAAAGGAAAGAGGCCTACAGGACCATCTGGCCTTCTGATAAGATAAGGGATACCTGCAGGACTGCCTGACGCCCTGCCAAGATAAGGAATGCCACAGAACAATGTATCTAGCTGAGTCATCAAGAGGTGTCGCAAGGGCACTGCAGTCGTGTAATCGTGTAATTGTGAGGGTCGCAAACATGTGGGGGACTTGAAACAGAAGATATCTGTTTGCCCATCTGGCAGGAAAGCAGGATGTTAAAACCGCAAGAGGTGGGATTGACATGTAATCTGTAACCAATAGTATGTTACCAAGTAGGCATAGTTATAGTAAACTGTATATAAGATGTGTCTGATGCTCAATAAAGTTGGATTCCGCCGATCACATTGATCGTATAGCGGCCCCTTCTTGCAACATTCAGCCACTCTCCTCAATGGGGATTCAGCCACCTCCCTGGATGAGGATTCTGCCACCTCCCTGGATGGGGATTCAGCCACCCTCCTGGATGGGGATTCAGCTACCTCCCTGGATGGGGATTCAGCCACCTCCCTGGATGAGGCTTCTGCCACCACCCTTTTTGGGGATTCAGCCACCCCCCTGGAATGGGATTCAGCCACCTCCCTTGGATGAGGATTCAGCCACTCTCCTGGATGGGGATTCAACCAGTCCCTTCGATGAGGATTCAACCACCCACCTGCATGGGGATTCAGCCACCCCCTGGTTGGGGATTCAGCCCCCCCCCTAGATGAGGACTCAGACAACTCCTTAGTGGGGATTCAGCCACCCTCCTGGATGGGGATTCAGCTACCTCCCTGGATGAGGATTCAGCCACCCCCGTGGATGGGGATTGAGCCACCCCCCCGGATGGGGATTCAGCCACCTCCCTGGATGGGGATTCAGCCACCTCTCTGGATGGGGATTCAGCCACCCCTCTGGATGGGGATTCAGCCACCTCTCTAGATGGGGATTCAGCCACCCCTCAGGATGGGAATTCAGCCACCTCCCTGGATGAGGATTCAGCTACCTCCTTGGATGAGGATTCAGCCACCTCCCTGGATGAGGATTCAGCCACCCACCTGGATGAGGATTCAGCCACTGCTCAGGTTGGGGATTCAGCCACCCTCCTGGATAGGGATTCAGCCACCCCACTGGATGAGGATTCTGCCGCCTCCCTGGATGAGGATTCAGCCACCCCCGTGGATGGGGATTGAGCCACCCCCCTGGATGGTGATTCAGCCACCTCCATGGATGGGGATTCAGCCACCTCTCTGGATGGGGATTCAGCCACCTCTCTGGATGGGGATTCAGCCACCCCACGGGATGGGGATTCAGCCACCTCCCTGGATGAGGATTCAGCTACCTCCTTGGATGAGGATTCAGCCACCTCCCTGGATGAGGATTCGGCCACCCACCTGCATGGGGATTCAGCCACCCACCTGCATGGGGATTCAGCCACCCTCCAGAATGGGGATTCTGCTACCCTTCTGGATGAGGATTAAGCCACCACCCTGGATGGGGATTCAGCCACCCTCCTGGATGAGGATTCAGCCCCCCCCCGGATGGGGATTCAGCCACCCTACTGAATGGGGATTCAGCCACCCTCCTGGATGAGGATTCAGACGCCGCTCTAGATGGAGATTCAGGCACCCTCCTGGATGGGGATTCAGCCACCCTCCTTAATGGGGATTGAACCACCCTCCTGGATAAGGATTCAGCCACCTATCTGGATGGGGATTCAGCCACCCTCCTGGATCGGGATTCAGCCACTCTCCTAGGTGAGGATTCAGCCACCCCCCTGGATGGGGATTCAGCCACCCTCCTGGATGAGGATTCAGCCCCCCCCCCGCATGGGGATTCAGCCGTCCTCCTGAATGGGGATTCAGCCACCCCCCTGGATGGGGTTCCTGCCACCCTCCTTAATGAGGATTCAGACGCCGCTCTAGATGGAGATTCAGGCACCCTCCTGGATGGGAATTCAGCCACGCTCCTTAATGGGGATTGAGGCACCCTCCTGGATAAGGATTCAGACGCCGCTTTGGATGGGGATTCAGCCACCCTCCTGGATCGGGATTCAGCCACTCTCCTAGGTGAGGATTCAGCCAACCCCCTGGATGGGGATTCAGCCACCCTCCTTAATGGGGATTCAGCCACCTCCCTTTTTGGGGATTCAGCCACCCACCTGCATGGGGATTCAGCCACCCACCTGGATGGTGATTCAGCCACCTCCATGGATGGGGATTCAGCCACCTCTCTGGATGGGGATTCAGCCACCTCTCTGGATGGGGATTCAGCCACCCCACGGGATGGGGATTCAGCCACCTCCCTGGATGAGGATTCAGCTACCTCCTTGGATGAGGATTCAGCCACCTCCCTGGATGAGGATTCGGCCACCCACCTGCATGGGGATTCAGCCACCCACCTGCATGGGGATTCAGCCACCCTCCAGAATGGGGATTCAGCCACCCCCCTGGATGAGGATTCAGCCACCCCCCTGGATGGAAAATCAGCCACTCTGCTGGATGAGGATTCAGACCCCCCCTGGATGGAGATTCAGCCACCTCCCTTTTTGGGGATTCAGCCATCCCCCTGGATGGGGATTCTGCTACCCTTCTGGATGAGGATTAAGCCACCCCCCTGGATGGGGATTCAACCACCCTACTTAATGGGGATTCAGCCATCCCCCTGGATGGGGATTCAGCCACCCTCCTCGATGAGGATTCTGCTACCCTTCTGGATGAGGATTAAGCCACCTCACAGGATGGGGATTCAACCACCCTACTGAATGGGGATTCAGCCACCCCCCTGGATGGGGATTCAGCCACCCTCCTGGATGAGGATTCAGCCCCCCCCCCGCATGGGGATTCAGCCACCCTACTGAATGGGGATTCAGCCACCCCCCTGGATGGGTTTCCAGCCACCCTCCTGGATGAGGATTCAGACACCGCTCTAGATGGAGATTCAGGCACCCTCCTGGATGGGAATTCAGCCACCCTCCTTAATGGGGATTGAGGCACCCTCCTGGATAAGGATTCAGACGCCGCTCTGGACGGGGATTCAGCCACCCTCCTGGATCGCGATTCAGCCACTCTCCTAGGTGAGGATTCAGCCAACCCCCTGGATGGGGATTCAGCCACCCTCCTTAATGGGGATTCAGCCACCTCCCTTTTTGGGGATACAGCCACCCACCTGCATGGGGATTCAGCCACCCACCTGGATGGGGATTCAGCCACCCTCCTGAATGGGGATTCTGCCACCCCCCTGGATGAGGATTCAGCCACCCCCCTGGATGGGAAATCAGCCACTCCGCTGGATGAGGATTCACACCCCCCCTGGATGGAGATTCAGCCACCTCCCTTTTTGGGGATTCAGCCATCCCCCTGGATGGGGATTCTGCTACCCTTCTGGATGAGGATTAAGCCACCACCCTGGATGGGGATTCAGCCACCCTCCTGGATGGTGATTCTGCTACCCTTCTGGATGAGGATTAAGCCACCACCCTGGATGGGGATTCAACCACCCTACTTAATGGGAATTCAGCCACTTCCCTTTTACGGGATTCAGCCATCCCCCTGGATGGGGATTCTGCAACCCTTCTGGATGAGGATTAAGCCACCACCCTGGATGGGGATTCAACCACCCTACTTAATGGGGATTCAGCCATCCCCCTGGATGGGGATTCAGCCACCCTCCTGGATGAGGATTCTGCTACCCTTCTGGATGAGGATTAAGCCACCTCACAGGATGGGGATTCAACCACCCTACTGAATGGGGATTCAGCCACCCCCCTGGATGGGGATTCAGCCACCCTCCTGGATGAGGATTCAGCCCCCCCCCCGCATGGGGATTCAGCCACCCTACTGAATGGGGATTCAGCCACCCCCCTGGATGGGTTTCCAGCCACCCTCCTGGATGAGGATTCAGACACCGCTCTAGATGGAGATTCAGGCACCCTCCTGGATGGGAATTCAGCCACCCTCCTTAATGGGGATTGAGGCACCCTCCTGGATAAGGATTCAGACGCCGCTCTGGACGGGGATTCAGCCACCCTCCTGGATCGCGATTCAGCCACTCTCCTAGGTGAGGATTCAGCCAACCCCCCTGGATGGGGATTCAGCCACCCTCCTTAATGGGGATTCAGCCACCTCCTTTTGGGGATACAGCCACCCACCTGCATGCGGATTCAGCCACCCACCTGGATGGGGATTCAGACACCTCCTGAATGGGGATTCTGCCACCCCTGATGAGGATTCAGCCACCCCCTGGATGGGAAATCAGCCACTCCGCTGGATGAGGATTCACACCCCCCCTGGATGGAGATTCAGCCACCTCCCTTTTTGGGGATTCAGCCATCCCCCTGGATGGGGATTCTGCTACCCTTCTGGATGAGGATTAAGCCACCACCCTGGATGGGGATTCAGCCACCCTCCTGGATGGTGATTCTGCTACCCTTCTGGATGAGGATTAAGCCACCACCCTGGATGGGGATTCAACCACCCTACTTAATGGGAATTCAGCCACTTCCCTTTTACGGGATTCAGCCATCCCCCTGGATGGGGATTCTGCAACCCTTCTGGATGAGGATTAAGCCACCACCCTGGATGGGGATTCAACCACCCTACTTAATGGGGATTAAGCCACCCCCCTGGATGGGGATTCAACCACCCTACTTAATGGGGATTCAGCCACCCCCCAGGATGGGGATTCAGCCACCCTCCTGGATGAGGATTCAGCCCCCCCCCCCGGATGGGGATTCAGCCACCCTACTGAATGGGGATTCAGCCACCCCCCTGGATGGGGATTCAACCACCCTACTTAATGGGGATTCAGCCACCCCCCTGGATGGGGTTCCAGCCACCCTCCTGGATGGGGATTCAGCCACCTCCCTGGATGGGGATTCAGCCACCTCCCTGGATGGGGATTCAGCCACCCACCTGCATGGGGGATTCAGGCACCCCCTGGATGGGGTTCCAGCCACCCTCCTGGATGAGGATTCAGCCACCCACCTGGATGAGGATTCAGCCACCCTTCTGGATGGGGATTCCCTCTCCCTTTTGGGATTCAGCCACCTCCCCAATGGGGATTCAGCCACCACCCTGATGCAGATTCTGCCACCTCCTGGATGAGGATTCAGCCACCCCGTGGATGGGGATTGAGCCACCCCGGATGGGGATTCAGCCACCTCCCTGGATGGGGATTCAGCCACCTCTCTGGATGGGGATTCAGCCACCCCACTGGATGGGGATTCAGCCACCCTCTGGATGGGGATTCATCCACCCCACTGGATGGGGATTCAGCCTCCTCTCTGGATGGGGATTCAGCCACCCCTCAGGATGGGAATTCAGCCACCTCCCTGGATGAGGATTCAGCTACCTCCTTGGATGAGGATTCAGCCACCTCCCTGGATGAGGACTCAGCCACCCACCTGTATGAGGATTCAGCCACCGCTCAGGTTGGGGATTCAGCCACCCTCCTGGATAGGGATTCAGCCACCCCCCTGGATGAGGATTCTGCCGCCTCCCTGGATGAGGATTCAGCCACCCCCGTGGATGGGGATTGAGCCACCCCCCTGGATGGTGATTCAGCCACCTCCATGGATGGGGATTCAACCACCTCTCTGGATGGGGATTCAGCCACCTCTCTGGATGGGGATTCAGCCACCCCACGGGATGATGATTCAGCCACCTCCCTGGATGAGGATTCAGCTACCTCCTTGGATGAGGATTCAGCCACCTCCCTGGATGAGGGATTCGGCCACCCACCTGCATGGGGGATTCAGCCACCCACCTGGATGGGGATTCAGCCACCTCCTGAATGGGGATTCAGCCACCCCCTGGATGAGGATTCAGCCACCCCCCTGGATGGGAAATCAGCCACTCTGCTGGATGAGGATTCACACCCCCCCTGGATGGAGATTCAGCCACCTCCCTTTTTGGGGATTCAGCCATCACCTCTGGATGGGGATTCTGCTACCCTTCTGGATGAGGATTAAGCCACCACCCTGGATGGGGATTCAGCCACCCTCCTGGATGAGGATTCAGCCCCCCCCCGGATGGGGATTCAGCCACCCTACTGAATGGGGATTCAGCCACCCTCCTGGATGAGGATTCAGACGCCGCTCTAGATGGAGATTCAGGCACCCTCCTGGATGGGGATTCAGCCACCCTCCTTAATGGGGATTGAACCACCCTCCTGGATAAGGATTCAGCCACCTATCTGGATGGGGATTCAGCCACCCTCCTGGATCGGGATTCAGCCACTCTCCTAGGTGAGGATTCAGCCACCCCCCTGGATGGGGATTCAGCCACCCTCCTGGATGAGGATTCAGCCCCCCGCATGGGGGATTCAGCCGTCCTCCTGAATGGGGATTCAGCCACCCCCCTGGATGGGGTTCCTGCCACCCTCCTTAATGAGGATTCAGACGCCGCTCTAGATGGAGATTCAGGCACCCTCCTGGATGGGAATTCAGCCACGCTCCTTAATGGGGATTGAGGCACCCTCCTGGATAAGGATTCAGACGCCGCTTTGGATGGGGATTCAGCCACCCTCCTGGATCGGGATTCAGCCACTCTCCTAGGTGAGGATTCAGCCAACCCCCTGGATGGGGATTCAGCCACCCTCCTTAATGGGGATTCAGCCACCTCCCTTTTTGGGGATTCAGCCACCCACCTGCATGGGGATTCAGCCACCCACCTGGATGGGGATTCAGCCACCCTCCTGAATGGGGATTCAGCCACCCCCCTGGATGAGGATTCAGCCCCCCCCCGGATGGGATTCAGCCACCCTACTGAATGGGGATTCAGCCACCCCCCTGGATGGGGTTCCAGCCACCCTCCTGGATGGGGATTCAGCCACCTCCCTGGATGGGGATTCAGCCACCTCCCTGGATGGGGATTCAGCCACCCACCTGCATGGGGATTCAGGCACCCCCCTGGATGGGGTTCCAGCCACCCTCCTGGATGAGGATTCAGCCACCCACCTGGATGAGGATTCAGCCACCCTTCTGGATGGGGATTCGCCCACTCTCCCTTTTTGGGGATTCAGCCACCCTCCTCAATGGGGATTCAGCCACCACCCTGGATGCAGATTCTGCCACCTCCCTGGATGAGGATTCAGCCACCCCCGTGGATGGGGATTGAGCCACCCCCCCGGATGGGGATTCAGCCACCTCCCTGGATGGGGATTCAGCCACCTCTCTGGATGGGGATTCAGCCACCCCACTGGATGGGGATTCAGCCACCCCTCTGGATGGGGATTCATCCACCCCACTGGATGGGGATTCAGCCTCCTCTCTGGATGGGGATTCAGCCACCCCTCAGGATGGGAATTCAGCCACCTCCCTGGATGAGGATTCAGCTACCTCCTTGGATGAGGATTCAGCCACCTCCCTGGATGAGGACTCAGCCACCCACCTGTATGAGGATTCAGCCACCGCTCAGGTTGGGGATTCAGCCACCCTCCTGGATAGGGATTCAGCCACCCCCCTGGATGAGGATTCTGCCGCCTCCCTGGATGAGGATTCAGCCACCCCCGTGGATGGGGATTGAGCCACCCCCCTGGATGGTGATTCAGCCACCTCCATGGATGGGGATTCAACCACCTCTCTGGATGGGGATTCAGCCACCTCTCTGGATGGGGATTCAGCCACCCCACGGGATGATGATTCAGCCACCTCCCTGGATGAGGATTCAGCTACCTCCTTGGATGAGGATTCAGCCACCTCCCTGGATGAGGATTCGGCCACCCACCTGCATGGGGATTCAGCCACCCACCTGGATGGGGATTCAGCCACCCTCCTGAATGGGGATTCAGCCACCCCCCTGGATGAGGATTCAGCCACCCCCCTGGATGGGAAATCAGCCACTCTGCTGGATGAGGATTCACACCCCCCCTGGATGGAGATTCAGCCACCTCCCTTTTTGGGGATTCAGCCATCCCTCTGGATGGGGATTCTGCTACCCTTCTGGATGAGGATTAAGCCACCACCCTGGATGGGGATTCAGCCACCCTCCTGGATGAGGATTCAGCCCCCCCCCGGATGGGGATTCAGCCACCCTACTGAATGGGGATTCAGCCACCCTCCTGGATGAGGATTCAGACGCCGCTCTAGATGGAGATTCAGGCACCCTCCTGGATGGGGATTCAGCCACCCTCCTTAATGGGGATTGAACCACCCTCCTGGATAAGGATTCAGCCACCTATCTGGATGGGGATTCAGCCACCCTCCTGGATCGGGATTCAGCCACTCCTAGGTGAGGATTCAGCCACCCCCTGATGGGGATTCAGCCACCCTCCTGGATGAGGATTCAGCCCCCGCATGGGGATTCAGCCGTCCTCCTGAATGGGGATTCAGCCACCCTGGATGGGGTTCCTGCCACCTCCTTAATGAGGATTCAGACGCCGCTCTAGATGGAGATTCAGGCACCCTCCTGGATGGGAATTCAGCCACGCTCTCTTAATGGGGATTGAGGCACCCTCCTGGATAAGGATTCAGACGCGCTTTGGATGGGGATTCAGCACCTCCTGGATCGGGATTCAGCCACTCTCCTAGGTGAGGATTCAGCCAACCCCCTGGATGGGATTCAGCCACCCTCCTTAATGGGGATTCAGCCACCTCCCTTTTTGGGGATTCAGCCACCCACCTGCATGGGGATTCAGCCACCCACCTGGATGGGGATTCAGCCACCTCCTGAATGGGATTCAGCCACCCCTGGATGAGGATTCAGCCCCCGGATGGGATTCAGCCACCCTACTGAATGGGGATTCAGCCACCCTGGATGGGGTTCCAGCCACCCTCCTGGATGAGGATTCAGACGCCGCTCTAGATGGAGATTCAGGCACCCTCCTGGATGGGGGTTCAGCCACCCTCCTTAATGGGGATTGAACCACCCTCCTGGATAAGGATTCAGACGCCGCTCTGGATGGGGATTCAGCCACCCTCCTGGATTGGGATTCAGCTACTCTCCTAGGTGAGGATTCAGCCAACCCCCTGGATGGGGATTCAGCCACCCTCCTTAATGGGGATTGAGCCACCTCCCTTTTTGGGGATTCAGCCACCCACCTGCATGGGGATTCAGCCACCCACCTGGATGGGGATTCAGCCACCCTCCTGAATGGGGATTCAGCCACCCCTCTGGATGAGGATTCAGCCACCCCCATGGATGGGAAATCAGCCACTCCGCTGGATGAGGATTCAGCCACCGCTCAGGTTGGGGATTCAGGCACCCTCCTATTTGGGGATTCAGCCACTCCCTTGGATAGGGATTCTGCTACCCTTCTGGATGAGGATTAAGCCACTTCCCTGGATGGGGATTCAACAACCCTACTTAATGGGGATTCAGCCACCCCCCTGGATGGGGATTCAGCCACGTCCCTGGATGGGGATTCAGCCACCCTCCTGGATGGGCATTCAGCCACCTCCCTTTTTGGGGATTCAGCCACCCTCCTGGATGGGGATTCAGCCACCCCCCTGGATGGTGATTCAGCCACCCCCCTAGATGGGGATTCAGCCACCCATCTGGATGAGGATTCAGCCACTGCTCAGGTTGGGGATTGAGGCACCCTCCTAGTTGGCGATTCAGCCACTCCCTTGGATAGGGATTCTGCTACCCTTCTGGATGAGGATTAAGCCACCTCCCTGGATGGGGATTCAACCACCCTACTTAATGGGGATTCAGCCACCCCCCTGGATGGGGATTCAACCACCCTACTTAATGGGGATTCAGCCACCCCCTTGGATGGGGATTCAGCCACCCTCCTGGATGAGGATTCAGCCACCCTCCTGGATGGGGATTCAGCCAGCCTCCTGGATGGGGATTCAGCCACCTCCCTGGATGGGGATTCAGCCACCTCCCTGGATGAGGATTCAGCCACCCACCTGGATGAGGATTCAGCCGCCGCTCAGGTTGGGGATTCAGCCACCCTCCTGGATAGGGATTCAGCCACCCCCCTAGATGAGGATTCAGCCACCCCCTTGGATGGTGTCACGGTCCGGAGACACAGTTCTTTTAAATATTCCCGTGTTGTGAAATTAAAGGCACAAACGAGGCCAAAGTATCAACAGCTAGACTATTTATTACATAAAGTGGACATAAGAAAGGAAGAGGGAGAAAATAAAGAGGGAGAGACGAGAGATAGATAGAGGGAGAAGAGGAAAGGAATTATATTACCACACTTCATCCCCCAAGACAGTTAAAGTCTGTGAGGCAAGGTGCTGCAGGAGATGTTGGGTTTGTAGAGAAACGCTGGTGAGGCTTTTTGCTGAGAATAGCTGTGGTCCTCTGGGGAGATGTTGGGTTGATACAGGAACAGTGCTGAGGCTCCTCTGGGCAGCCTGGGTCTGTAGAGAAGGGGTGCTGAGGATTTGGCTGGAGCTGTGGTCCTCCGGGCAGCTTCTTTCTCCGGAGCAGCATCGTCCCGGCTTTCTCAGCGGCCTGGCCTGCTCTGTGTTTTCCTTCATCTCCGTTTTCTCCCCGCTTTTTCTCCTCTGTTTCTCTCCTCTGTTTCTCTCTACAAACCAGTAGTTGCTCAAGTCTTTTGGGCGGAAACCACCCTGCCCAGAAAGCCTGATGGCTGGGTCCTTAGGTCCATTGTTGTAGTCCGGTGTTATCACGATGCAATCACAAGCTGATTTGCATCCAGGATTGGTAGACAGGATTCACTTTATCTTTGTTGATTTACATTAAGAGAGACAAACTTGTCGTCTTCCACAGATGGGGATTCAGCCACCCTCCTGGATGAGGATTCAGCCACCCTCCTGGATGGGGATTCAGCCACCTCCCTGGATGGGGATTCAGCCACCTCCCTGGATGAGGATTCAGCCACCCACCTGGATGAGGATTCAGCCACCCACCGGGATGAGGATTCAGCCGCCGCTCAGGTTGGGGATTCAGCCACCCTGCTGGATAGGGATTCAGCCACCCCCCTAGATGAGGATTCAGCCACCCTCCTGGATGGGGATTCAGCCACCCTCTTGGATGGGGATTCATCCACTCCGCTGGATGAGGGTTCTGACCCCCCCTGGATCGAGATTCACCCACCTCCCTTCTTGGGGATTCAGCCATCCTCCTGGATGGGGATTCAGCTACCCACCAGGATCGGGATTCAGCCACTATGCTGGATGAGGATTCAGAAACCCCCTGGATGGAGACTCCGCCACCTCCCTTTTTGGGGATTCAGCCACCCTCCTGGATGGGGATTCAGCCACCCACCTGGATGGGGATTCGGCCACCCACCTTGATGGGGATTCAGCCACCCTCCTGAATGGGGATTCAGCTACCCCCCTGGATGAGGATTCAGACCAACCCTGGATGGAGATTCAGCCACCTCCCTTTTTGGGGATTCAGCCATCCCCCTGGATGGGGATTCAGCCACCCTCCTGGATGGGGATTCTGCTACCCTTCTGGATGAGGATTAAGCCACCCCCCTGGATGGGGTTCCAGCCACCCTCCTGGATGAGGATTCAGACGCCGCTCTAGAAGGAGATTCAGTCACCCCCCCCTGGATGGGGATTCAGCCACTCCCTTGGATAGGGAATCTGCTACCCTTCTGGATGAGGATTAAGCCACCTCCCTGGATGGGGATTCAACCACCCTACTTAATGGGGATTCAGCCCCCCCCCCGGATGGGGATTCTGCCACCCTACTGAATGGGGATTCAGCCACCCCCCTGGATGGGATTCCAGCCACCCTCCTGGATGAGGATTCAGACGCCGCTCTGGAGGGAGATTCAGGCACCCTCCTGGATGGGGATTCAGCCACCCTACTTAATGGGGATTGAGCCACCCTCCTGGATAAGGATTCAGACGCCGCTCTGGATGGGGATTCAGCCATCCTCCTGGATCTGGATTCAGCCTCTCTCCTAGATGAGGTTTCAGCCACCCCCCTGGATGGGGATTCAGCCGCTCACCCTAATGGGGCTTGAGCCGCTCTCCCGGATGGGGATTCATCCACTCCGCTGGATGAGGGTTCAGACCCCTCCTGGATCGTTTTCAGCCCCCTCCCTTTTTGGGGATTCAGCCACCCTCCTGGATGAGGATTCAGGCACCCCCCTGGATGGGGATTCCGCCAACTCCCTGGATGAGGATTCAGCCACCCACCTGGATGAGGATTTAGCCACCCTTCTGGATGGGGATTCAGTCACCCTCCTCAATGGGGATTCAGTTACCTCCCTGGATAAAGATTCTGCCACCTCCCTGGATGAGGATTCAGCCACCCCCGTGGATGGGGATTGAGCCACCCCCCTGGGTGGGGATTCAGCCACCCCCCTGGATGGGGATTCAGCCCCCCCACTGGATGGGGATTCAGCCACCCCACTGGATGGGGATTCAGCCTCCTCCATCGATGGGGATTCAGCCACCGCCCTCGATGGGGATTCAGCCACCTCCCTGGATGAGGATTCAGCCACCGTCAGGTTGGGGATTCAGCCACCCTCCTGGATAGGGATTCAGCCACCCCCCTGGATGAGGATTCTGCCACATCCCTGGATGAGGACTCAGCCACCCCCGTGGATGGAGATTGAGCCACCCCCCTGGATGGGGATTCAGCCACCCCCCTGGATGGGGATTCAGCCACCTCTCTGGTTGGGGATTCAGCCACCCCACTGGATGGGGATTCAGCCACCTCCCTGGATGAGGATTCAGACCCCCCCTGGATCGAGATTCACCCACCTCCCTTCTTGGGGATTCAGCCACCCCCCTGGATGGGGATTCAGCCACCCCCCTGGATGGTGATTCAGCCACCCCCCTGGATGGGGATTCAACCACTCCGCTGGATGAGGGTTTAGACCCCCCCTGGATCGAGATTCGCCCACCTCCCTTCTTGGGGATTCAGCCACCCTCCTGGATGAGGATTCAGCCACCCCACTGGATGGGGAATCAGCCACTCCTGTGGATGAGGATTCAGACCCCCCCTGGATGGAGATTCAGCCACCTCCCTTTTTGGGGATTCAGCCACCCTCCTGGATGGGGATTCAGCCACCCACCTGCATGAGGATTCAGCCACCCCCCTGGATGAGGATTCAGCCACCCCCCTGGATGGGAAATCAGCCACTCCTGTGGATGAGGATTCAGACCCCCCCTGGATGGAGATTCAGCCACCTCCCTTTTTGGGGATTCAGCCACCCTCCTGGATGGGGAATCAGCCACTCCTGTGGATGAGGATTCAGACCCCCCCTGGATGGAGATTCAGCCACCTCCCTTTTTGGGGATTCAGCCACCCTCCTGGATGGGGATTCAGCCACCCACCTGCATGGGGATTCAGCCACCCACCTATATGGGGATTCAGCCACCCTCCTGAATGGGGATTCAGCCACCCCCCTGGATGAGGATTCAGCCACCCCCCTGGATGAGGATTCAGCCACCCCCATGGATGGGAAATCAGCCCCACCGCTGGATGAGGATTCAGCCACCGCTCAGGTTGGGGATTCAGGCACCCTCCTAGTTGGGGATTCAGCCACTCCCTTGGATAGGGATTCTGCTACCCTTCTGGATGAGGATTAAGCCACCTCCCTGGATGGGGATTCAACCACCCTACTTAATGGGGATTCAGCCACCCTCCTTAATGGGGATTCAGCCACCTCCCTGGATGGGGATTCAGCCACTCTCCCGGATGAGGATTCAGCCACCCTCCTCAATGGGGATTGAACCACCCTCCTGGATTCAGACGCCGCTCTGGATGGGGATTCAGCCATCCTCCTGGATCGGGATTCAGCCTCTCTCCTAGATGAGGTTTCAGCCACCCCCGGATGGAGATTCAACCGCCACCCTAATGGGGCTTCTGAGCCGCCTCCTGGATGGGGATTCATCCACTCCGCTGGATAAGGGTTCAGACCCCTCCTGGATCGAGATTCAGCCTCCTCCCTTTTTGGGGATTCAGCCACCCTCCTGGATGAGGATTCAGGCAACCCTCTGGATGGGGATTCCGCCACCTCCCTGGATGAGGATTCAGCCACCCACCTGGATGAGGATTCAGCCACCCCCCTGGATGGGAAATCAGCCACTCCGCTGGATGAGGATTCAACCACCGCTCAGGTTGGGGATTCAGGCACCCTCCTAGTTGGGGATTCAGCCACTCCCTTGGATAGGGATTCTGCTACCCTTCTGGATGAGGATTAAGCCACCTCCCTGGATGGGGTTTCAACCACCCTACTTAATGGGGATTCAGCCACCCTCCTGGATGGGGATTCAGCCTCCTCCCTGGATGGGGACTCAGCCACCTCCCTGGATGAATATTCAGCCACCTCCCTTTTTGGGGATTCAGCCACCCTCCTGGATGGGGATTCAGCCACCCCCCTGGATGAGGATTCAGCCACTGCTCAGGTTGGGGATTCAGGCACCCTCCTAGTTGGGGATTCAGCCACTCCCTTGGATAGGGATTCTGCTACCCTTCTGGAAGAGGATTAAGCCACCCCCATGGATGGGGATTCAACCACCCTACTTAATGGGGATTCAGCCACCCCCCTGGATGGGGATTCAGCCACCCTCCTGGATGAGGATTCAGCCCCCCCCCTGGATGGGGATTCAGCCACCCTACTGAATGGGGATTCAGCCACCCCCCTGGATGGGGTTCCAGCCACCCTCCTGGATGAGGATTCAGACGCCGCTCTAGATGGAGATTCAGGTACCCTCCTGGATGGGGATTCAGCCACCCTCCTTAATGGGGATTGAGCCTCTCTCCTAGATGAGGTTTCAGCCACCCCCCTGGATCGGGATTCAGCCGCTCACCCTAATGGGGATTGAGCCACTCTCCTGGATGGGGATTCATCCACTCTGCTGGATGAGGGTTCAGACCCCTCCTGGATCGAGATTCAGCCTCCTCCCTTTTTGGGGATTCAGCCACCCTCCTGGATGAGGATTCAGGCACCCCCCTGGATGGGGATTCCGCCACCTCCCTGGATGAGGATTCAGCCACCCACCTGTATGAGGATTCAGCCGCCCTTCTGGATGGGGATTCAGTCACCCTCCTCAATGGGGATTCAGTTACCTCCCTGGATGAAGATTCTGCCACCTCCCTGGATGAGGACTCAGCCACCCCCGTGGATGGTGATTCCCCCCCCTGGATGGGGATTCAGCCACCCCGCTGGATGGTGATTCAGCCACCTCCCTGAATGGGGATTCAACCACCTCTATGGATGGGGATTCAGCCACCTCTCTGGATGGGGATTCAGCCACCCCACTGGGTGGGGATTCAGCCACCTCCCTGGATGAGGATTCAGCCACCCCCCTGGATGGGGATTCATCCACTCCGCTGGATGAGGGTTCAGACGCCCCCTGGATCGAGATTCACCCACCTCCCTTCTTGGGGATTCAGCCACGCTCCTGGATGAGGATTCAGCCACCCCCCTGGATGGGGATTCAG
This sequence comes from Melanerpes aurifrons, assembly GCA_011125475.1. Taxonomy (NCBI): domain Eukaryota; kingdom Metazoa; phylum Chordata; class Aves; order Piciformes; family Picidae; genus Melanerpes; species Melanerpes aurifrons. The sequence continues at coordinate 231,379 of WWNC01000164.1, read as the reverse complement.
CTACCCACCAGGATCGGGATTCAGCCACTATGCTGGATGAGGATTCAGAACCCCCTTGGATGGAGATTCACCCACCTCCCTTTTTGGGGATTCAGCCACCCTCCTGGATGTGGATTCAGCCACCCACCTGCATGGGGTTTAAGCCACCCACCTGCATGGGGATTCAGCTACAAACCTGGATGGGGATTCAGCCACCCTCCTGAATGGGGATTCAGCCACCCCCCTGGATGAGGATTCAGCGACCCCCCTGGATGGGAAATCAGCCACCTCCCATTTTGGGGATTCAGCCATTCCCCCGGATGGGGATTCAGCCACCCTCCTGGATGGGGATTCAGCCATCCCCCTGGATGGGGATTCAGCCACCCCCCTGGATGGGGATTCAACCACCCTACTTAATGGGGATTCAGCCACCCCCCTGGATGGAGATTCAGCCACCGCTCAGGTTGGGGATTCAGGCACCCTCCTAGTTGTGGATTCAGCCATTCCCTTGTATAGGGATTCTGCTACCCTTCTGGATGAGGATTAAGCCACCTCCCTGGATGGGGATTCAACCACCCTAATTAATGGGGATTCAGCCACCCCCCTGGATGGGGATTCAGCCGCCCTCCTGGATGGGGATTCAGCCACCCCCCTGGATGGGGATTCAGCCACCCTCCTGGATGAGGATTCAGCCCCCGCCCGGATGGGGATTCAGCCACCCTACTGAATGGGGATTCAGCCACCCCCCTGGATGAGGATTCAGACGCCGCTCTAGATGGAGATTCAGGCGCCCACCTGGATGGGGATTCAGCCACCCTCCTTAATGGGGATTGAGCCACCCTCCTGGATAAGGATTCAGATGCCGCTCTGGATGGGGATTCAGCCACCCTCCTGGATCGGGATTCAGCCACTCTCCTAGGTGAGGATTCAACCAACCCCCTGGATGGGGATTCAGCCACCCTCCTTAATGGGGATTCAGCCACCTCCCTGGATGGGGATTCAGCCGTTCTCCTGGATGGGGATTCGGCCACTCTCCCGGATGAGGATTCAGCCACCCTCCTTAATGGGGATTCAGCCACCTCCCTGGATGGGGATTCAGCCGTCCTCCTGGATCGGGATTCAGCCACTCTCCTAGGTGAGGATTCAGCCAACCCCCTGGATGGGGATTCAGCCACCCTCCTTAATGGGGATTCAGCCACCTCCCTGGATGGGGATTCAGCCACTCTCCCGGATGAGGATTCAGCCACCCTCCTCAATGGGGACTGAACCACCCTCCTGGATAAGGATTCAGACGCCGCTCTGGATGGGGATTCAGCCATCCTCCTGGATCGGGATTCAGCCTCTCTCCTAGATGAGGTTTCAGCCACCCCCCCGGATGGAGATTCAGCCGCTCACCCTAATGGGGCTTGAGCCGCTCTCCTGGATGGGGATTCATCCACTCCGCTGGATGAGGGTTCAGACCCCTCCTGGATCGAGATTCAGCCTCCTCCCTTTTTGGGGATTCAGCCACTCTCCTAGGTGAGGATTCAACCAACCCCCTGGATGGGGATTCAGCCACCCTCCTTAATGGGGATTCAGCCACCTCCCTGGATGGGGATTCAGCCGTTCTCCTGGATGGGGATTCGGCCACTCTCCCGGATGAGGATTCAGCCACCCTCCTTAATGGGGATTCAGCCACCTCCCTGGATGGGGATTCAGCCGTCCTCCTGGATCGGGATTCAGCCACTCTCCTAGGTGAGGATTCAGCCAACCCCCTGGATGGGGATTCAGCCACCCTCCTTAATGGGGATTCAGCCACCTCCCTGGATGGGGATTCAGCCACTCTCCCGGATGAGGATTCAGCCACCCTCCTCAATGGGGACTGAACCACCCTCCTGGATAAGGATTCAGACGCCGCTCTGGATGGGGATTCAGCCATCCTCCTGGATCGGGATTCAGCCTCTCTCCTAGATGAGGTTTCAGCCACCCCCCCGGATGGAGATTCAGCCGCTCACCCTAATGGGGCTTGAGCCGCTCTCCTGGATGGGGATTCATCCACTCCGCTGGATGAGGGTTCAGACCCCTCCTGGATCGAGATTCAGCCTCCTCCCTTTTTGGGGATTCAGCCACCCTCCTGGATGAGGATTCAGGCAACCCTCTGGATGGGGATTCCGCCACCTCCCTGGATGAGGATTCAGCCACCCACCTGGATGAGGATTCAGCCACCCTCCTTAATGGGGATTGAGCCACCCCCATGGATTGGGATTCAGCTACCCACCAGGATGGGGATTCAGCCACCTCTCTGGATGGGGATTCAGCCACCCCACTGGATGAGGATTCAGCCACCCTCCTGGATAGGGATTCAGCCACCTCCCTCGATGGGGATTCAGCCATCTTCCTGGATGAGGATTCAGCCACCGTCAGGTTGGGGATTCACCACCCTCCTGGATAGGGATTCAGCCACCCCCCTGGATGAGGATTCTGCCACATCCCTGGATGAGGACTCAGCCACCCCCGTGGATGGAGATTGAGCCACCCCCCTGGATGGGGATTCAGCCACCCACCTGGATGGTGATTCAGCCACCTCCCTGGATGGGGATTCAGCCACCCCACTGGATGAGGATTCAGCCACCTCCCTGGATGAGGATTCAGCAACCCCCCTGGATGGGGATTCAGCCACCCCCCTGGATGAGGATTCAGCCACCCCCCTGGATGGGAAATCAGCCACTCCGCTGGATGAGGATTCAACCACCGCTCAGGTTGGGGATTCAGGCACCCTCCTAGTTGGGGATTCAGCCACTCCCTTGGATAGGGATTCTGCTACCCTTCTGGATGAGGATTAAGCCACCTCCCTGGATGGGGTTTCAACCACCCTGCTTAATGGGGATTCAGGCACCCTCCTGGATGGGGATTCAGCCTCCTCCCTGGATGGGGACTCAGCCAACTCCCTGGCTGAATATTCAGCCACCTCCCTTTTTGGGGATTCAGCCACCCTCCTGGATGAGGATTCTGCCACATCCCTGGATGAGGACTCAGCCACCCCCGTGGATGGAGATTGAGCCACCCCCCTGGATGAGGATTCAGCCACCCACCTGGATGAGGATTCAGCCGCCCTTCTGGATGGGGATTCAGTCACCCTCCTCAATGGGGATTCAGTTACCTCCCTGGATGAAGATTCTGCCACCTCCCTGGATGAGGACTCAGCCACCCCTGTGGATGGAGATTGAGCCCCCCCCCGGATGGGGATTCAGCCACCCCCCTGGATGGTGATTCAGCCACCTCCCTGGATGGGGATTCAACCACCTCTATGGATGGGGATTCAGCCACCTCTCTGGATGGGGAATCAGCCACCCCACTGGGTGGGGATTCAGCCACCCTCCTGGATGAGGATTCAGCCACCCCCCTGGATGGGGATTCAGCTACCCACCAGGATCGGGATTCAGCCACTATGCTGGATGAGGATTCAGAACCCCTTTGGATGGAGATTCACCCACCTCCCTTTTTGGGGATTCAGCCACCCTCCTGGATGTGGATTCAGCCACCCACCTGGATGAGGATTCAGCGACCCCCCTGGATGGGAAATCAGCCACTCCGCTGGATGAGGATTCAGACCCCCCCCCGGATGGAGATTCAGCCACCTCCCTTTTTGTGGATTCAGCCATCCCCCTGGATGGGGATTCAGCCACCCTCCTGGATGGGGATTCTGCTACCCTTCTGGATGAGGATTCAGCCCCCGCCCAGATGGGGATTCAACCACCCTACTGAATGGAGATTCAGGCACCCCCCTGGATGGGGTTCCAGCCACCCTCCTGGATGAGGATTCAGACGCCGCTCTAGATGGAGATTCAGCCACCCTCCTGGATGAGGATTCAGCCACCCTCCTGGATAGGGATTCAGCCACCTCCCTCGATGGGGATTCAGCCATCTTCCTGGATGAGGATTCAGCCACCGTCAGGTTGGGGATTCACCACCCTCCTGGATAGGGATTCAGCCACCCCCCTGGATGAGGATTCTGCCACATCCCTGGATGAGGACTCAGCCACCCCCGTGGATGGAGATTGAGCCACCCCCCTGGATGGGGATTCAGCCACCCCCCTGGATGGTGATTCAGCCACCTCCCTGGATGGGGATTCAGCCACCCCACTGGATGAGGATTCAGCCACCTCCTGGATGAGGATTCAGCAACCCCCTGGATGGGGATTCAGCCACCCCCTGGATGAGGATTCAGCCACCCCCTGGATGGGAAATCAGCCACTCCGCTGGATGAGGATTCAACCACCGCTCAGGTTGGGGATTCAGGCACCCTCCTAGTTGGGGATTCAGCCACTCCCTTGGATAGGGATTCTGCTACCCTTCTGGATGAGGATTAAGCCACCTCCCTGGATGGGGTTTCAACCACCCTGCTTAATGGGGATTCAGGCACCCTCCTGGATGGGGATTCAGCCTCCCCCCTGGATGGGGACTCAGCCAACTCCCTGGATGAATATTCAGCCACCTCCCTTTTTGGGGATTCAGCCACCCTCCTGGATGAGGATTCTGCCACATCCCTGGATGAGGACTCAGCCACCCCCGTGGATGGAGATTGAGCCACCCCCCTGGATGAGGATTCAGCCACCCACCTGGATGAGGATTCAGCCGCCCTTCTGGATGGGGATTCAGTCACCCTCCTCAATGGGGATTCAGTTACCTCCCTGGATGAAGATTCTGCCACCTCCCTGGATGAGGACTCAGCCACCCCTGTGGATGGAGATTGAGCCCCCCCCCGGATGGGGATTCAGCCACCCCCCTGGATGGTGATTCAGCCACCTCCCTGGATGGGGATTCAACCACCTCTATGGATGGGGATTCAGCCACCTCTCTGGATGGGGAATCAGCCACCCCACTGGGTGGGGATTCAGCCACCTCCTTGGATGAGGATTCAGCCACCCCCCTGGATGGGGATTCATCCACTCCGCTGGATGAGGGTTCAGATGCCCCCTGGATCGAGATTCACCCACCTCCCTTCTTGGGGATTCAGCCACCCTCCTGGATGAGGATTCAGCCACCCTCCTGGATGGGGATTCAGCCACCCACCTGCATGGGGTTTAAGCCACCCACCTGCATGGGGATTCAGCTACCCACCTGGATGGGGATTCAGCCACCCCCCTGGATGAGGATTCAGCGACCCCCCTGGATGGGAAATCAGCCACTCCGCTGGATGAGGATTCAGACCCCCCCCCGGATGGAGATTCAGCCACCTCCCTTTTTGTGGATTCAGCCATCCCCCTGGATGGGGATTCAGCCACCCTCCTGGATGGGGATTCTGCTACCCTTCTGGATGAGGATTCAGCCCCCGCCCAGATGGGGATTCAACCACCCTACTGAATGGAGATTCAGGCACCCCCCTGGATGGGGTTCCAGCCACCCTCCTGGATGAGGATTCAGACGCCGCTCTAGATGGAGATTCAGCCACCCTCCTGGATGAGGATTCAGCCACCCTCCTGGATGAGGATTCAGCCCCCGCCCAGATGGGGATTCAACCACCCTACTGAATGGAGATTCAGGCACCCCCCTGGATGGTGTTCCAGCCACCCTCCTGGATGAGGATTCAGACGCCGCTCTAGATGGAGATTCAGGCACCCTCCTGGATGGGGATTCAGCCACCCTCCTTAATGTGGATTGAGCCACCCTCCTGGATAAGGATTCAGACGCCGCTCTGGATGGGGATTCAGCCACCCTCCTGGATCGGGATTCAGCCACTCTCCTAGGTGAGGATTCAACCAACCCCCTGGATGGGGATTCAGCCACCCTCCTTAATGGGGATTCAGCCACCTCCCTGGATGGGGATTCAGCCGTCCTCCTGAATGGGGATTCGGCCACTCTCCCGGATGAGGATTCAGCCACCCTCCTTAATGGGGGTTCAGCCACCTCCCTGGATGGGGATTCAGCCATCCTCCTGGGTGATGATTCAGCCATCCTCCTGGATGGGGATTCGGCCGCTCTCCCGGATGAGGATTCAGCCACCCTCCTCAATGGGGATTGAGCCCCCCCCCTGGATGGGGATTCAGCCACCCCTCTGGATCGGGATTCAGCCAACTCCCTGGATGAGGTTTCAGCCACCCCCCTGCATAGGGATTCAGCCACCCCCCTGGATGGGGATTCAGCCACCTCCCTGGATGGGGATTCAGCCACCCTACTGGATGGGGATTCAGCCCCCCCCCCCCCCCGGATGGGGATTCAGCCACTCACCTGGATGAGGATTCAGCCACCGCTCAGGTTGAGGATTCAGCCACCCTCCTGGATGAATATTCAGCCACCTCCCTTTTTGGGGATTCAGCCACCCTCCTGGATGAGGATTCTGCCGCCCCCTGGATGGGGATTCAGCTCCCCACCAGGATGGGGATTCAGCCATCCCCCTGGATGGGGATTCAGCCACGATGCTGGATGAGGATTCAGAACCCCCCTGGATGGAGATTCAGCCACCTGCCTTTTTGGGGATTCAGCCACCCTCCTGGATGGGGATTCAGCCACCCACCTGCATGGGGATTCATCCACCCACCTGGATGGGGATTCAGCCACCCTCCTGAATGGGGATTCAGCCACCTCCCTGGATGAGGATTCAGCCACCCCCGTGGATGGGGATTTTCCACCCCCCTGGATGTGGATTCAGCTACCCACCAGAATGGGGATTCGCCACCTCTCTGGATGGGGATTCAGCCACCCCACTGGATGGGGATTCAGCCACCTCCCTCGATGGAGATTCAGCCGCCTCCCTCGATGGGGATTCAGCCACCCTCCTGGATAGGGATTCAGCCACCTCCCTCGATGGGGATTCAGCCACCCTCCTGGATAGGGATTCAGCCACCCCCCTGGATGAGGATTCTGCCACATCCCTGGATGAGGACTCAGCCACCCCCGTGGATGGAGATTGAGCCACCCCCCTGGATGGGGATTCAGCCACCCCCCTGGATGGTGATTCAGCCACCTCCCTGGATGGGGATTCAGCCACCCCACTGGATGAGGATTCAGCCACCTCCCTGGATGAGGATTCAGCAACCCCCCTGGATGGGGATTCAGCTACCCACCAGGATCGGGATTCAGCCACTATGCTGGATGAGGATTCTGAACCCCCTTGGATGGAGATTCTGCCACCTCCCTTTTTGGGGATTCAGCCACCCTCCTGGATGGGGATTCAGCCACCCACCTGCATGGGGATTCAGCCACCCACTGGATGGGGATTCAGCCACCCGCCTGCATGGGGTTTCAGCCACCCACCTGCATGGGGATTCAGCCACCCCCCTGGATGAGGATTCAGCCACGCCCCTGGATGGGAAGTCAGCCACTCCTGTGGATGAGGATTCAGGCCCCCCCCTGGAAGGAGATTCAGCCACCTCCCTTTTTGGGGATTCAGCCACCCTCCTGGATGGGGATTCAGCCACCCACCTGCATGGGGATTCAGGCACCCACCTGGATGGGGATTCAGCCACCCTCCTGAATGGGGATTCAGCCACCCCCCTGGATGAGGATTCAGCCACCCCCCTGGATGGGAAATCAGCCACTCCGCTGGATGAGGATTCAACCACCGCTCAGGTTGGGGATTCAGGCACCCTCCTAGTTGGGGATTCAGCCACTCCCTTGGATAGGGATTCTGCTACCCTACTGGATGAGGATTAAGCCACCTCCCTGGATGGGGTTTCAACCACCCTACTTAATGGGGATTCAGCCACCCTCCTGGATGGGGATTCAGCCTCCTCCCTGGATGGGGACTCAGACACCTCCCTGGATGAATATTCAGCCACCTCCCTTTTTGGGGATTCAGCCACCTCCCTTTTTGGGGATTCAGCCACCCTCCTGTATGGGGATTCAGCCACCCTCCTGGATGAGGATTCAGCCACTGCTCAGGTTGGGGATTCAGGCACCCTCCTAGTTGGGGATTCAGCCACTCCCTTGGATAGGGATTCTGCTACCCTTCTGGATGAGGATTAAGCCACCCCCCTGGATGGGGATTCAACCACCCTACTTAATGGGGATTCAGCCACCCCCTTGGATGGGGATTCAGCCACCCTCCTGGATGAGGATTCAGCCACTCTCCTGGATGGGGATTCAACCACCTCCCTGGATGGGGATTCATCCACCTCCCTGGATGAGGATTCAGCCACCGCTCAGGTTGGGGATTCAGCCACCCTCCTGGATAGGGATTCAGCCACCCCCCTTCATGGGGATTCAGCCACCCACCTGGATGTGGATTCAGCCACCCTCCTGAATGGGGATTCAGCCACCCCCCTGGATGAGGGTTCAGACTCCCCCTGGATCGAGATTCAGCCACCTCCCTTCGTGGGGATTCAGCCACCCTCCTGGATGAGGATTCAGCCACCCCCCTGGATGGGGATTCAGCTACCCACCAGGATCGGGATTCAGCCACTATGCTGGATGAGGATTCAGAACCCCCCTGGATGGAGATTCAGCCACCTCCCTTTTTGGGGATTCAGCCACCCTCCTGGATGAGGATTCAGCCACCCCCCTGGATGGGGATTCAGCTACCCACCAGGATCGGGATTCAGCCACTATGCTGGATGAGGATTCAGAACCCCCCCGGATGGAGATTCAGCCACCTCCCTTTTTGGGGATTCAGCCATCCCCCTGGATGGGGATTCAGCCACCCTCCTGGATGGGGATTCTGCTACCCTTCTGGATGAGGATTAAGCCACCCCCCTGGATGGGGATTCAACCACCCTACTTAATGGGGATTCAGCCACCCCCCTGGATGGGGATTCAGCCACCCTCCTGGATGAGGATTCAGCCCCCCCCCCGCATGGGGATTCAGCCACCCTAGTGAATGGGGATTCAGCCACCCCCCTGGATGGGGTTCCAGCCACCCTCCTGGATGGTGATTCAGCCACCTCCCTGGATGGGGATTCAACCACGTCTATGGATGGGGATTCAGCCACCTCTCTGGATGGGGATTCAGCCACCCCACTGGGTGGGGATTCAGCCACCTCCCTGGATGAGGATTCAGCCACCCCCCTGGATGGGGATTCATCCACTCCGCTGGATGAGGGTTCAGACGCCCCCCGGATGGAGATTCACCCACCTCCCTTCTTGGGGATTCAGCCACCCTCCTGGATGAGGATTCAGCCACCCCCCTGGATGGGGATTCAGCTACCCACCAGGATCGGGATTCAGCCACTATGCTGGATGAGGATTCAGAACCCCCTTGGATGGAGATTCACCCACCTCCCTTTTTGGGGATTCAGCCACCCTCCTGGATGTGGATTCAGCCACCCACCTGCATGGGGTTTAAGCCACCCACCTGCATGGGGATTCAGCTACCCACCTGGATGGGGATTCAGCCACCCTCCTGAATGGGGATTCAGCCACCCCCCTGGATGAGGATTCAGACCCCCCCCGGATGGAGATTCAGCCACCTCCCTTTTTGGGGATTCAGCCATCCCCCTGGATGGGGATTCAGCCACCCTCCTGGATGGGGATTCTGCTACCCTTCTGGATGAGGATTCAGCCCCCGCCCAGATGGGGATTCAACCACCCTACTGAATGGAGATTCAGGCACCCCCCTGGATGGGGTTCCAGCCACCCTCCTGGATGAGGATTCAGACGCCGCTCTAGATGGAGATTCAGGCACCCTCCTGGATGGGGATTCAGCCACCCTCCTTAATGGGGATTGAGCCACCCTCCTGGATAAGGATTCAGACGCCGCTCTGGATGGGGATTCAGCCACCCTCCTGGATCGGGATTCAGCCACTCTCCTAGGTGAGGATTCAACCAACCCCCTGGATGGGGATTCAGCCACCCTCCTTAATGGGGATTCAGCCACCTCCCTGGATGGGGATTCAGCCGTCCTCCTGGATGGGGATTCGGCCACTCTCCCGGATGAGGATTCAGCCACCCTCCTTAATGGGGATTCAGCCACCTCCCTGGTTGGGGATTCAGCCATCCTCCTGGATGGGGATTCGGCCGCTCTCCCGGATGAGGATTCAGCCACCCTCCTCAATGGGGATTGAGCCCCCCCCCTGAATGGGGATTCAGCCACTCACCTGGATGAGGATTCAGCCACCGCTCAGGTTGGGGATTCAGCCACCCTCCTGGATGAATATTCAGCCACCTCGCTTTTTGGGGATTCAGCCACCCTCCTGGATGAGGATTCTGCCGCCCCCTGGATGGGGATTCAGCTCCCCACCAGGATGGGGATTCAGCCATCCCCCTGGATGGGGATTCAGCCACGATGCTGGATGAGGATTCAGAACCCCCCTGGATGGAGATTCAGCCACCTGCCTTTTTGGGGATTCAGCCACCCTCCTGGATGGGGATTCAGCCACCCACCTGCATGGGGATTCAGGCACCCACCTGGATGGGGATTCAGCCACCCTCCTGAATGGGGATTCAGCCACCCCCCTGGATGAGGATTCAGCCACCCCCGTGGATGGGGATTTTCCACCCCCCTGGATGTGGATTCAGCTACCCACCAGAATGGGGATTCGCCACCTCTCTGGATGGGGATTCAGCCACCCCACTGGATGGGGATTCAGCCACCTCCCTCGATGGAGATTCAGCCGCCTCCCTCGATGAGGATTCAGCCACCTCCCTGGATGAGGATTCAGCCACCGTCAGGTTGGGCATTCAGCCACCCTCCTGGATAGGGATTCAGCCACCCCCCTGGATGAGGATTCTGCCACATCCCTGGATGAGATTCAACCATCTCTATGGATGGGGATTCAGCCACCCCACTGGATGGGGATTCAGCCACATCCCTGGATGAGGATTCAGCCACCCCCCTGGATGGGGATTCATCCACTCCGCTGGATGAGGGTTCAGACCACCCCTGGATCGAGATTCACCCACCTCCCTTCTTGGGGATTCAGCCACCCTCCTGGATGAGGATTCAGCCACCCCCCTGGATGGGGATTCAGCTACCCACCAGGATCGGGATTCAGCCACTATGCTGGATGAGGATTCAGAACCCCCTTGGATGGAGATTCAGCCACCCACCTGCATGGGGATTCAGCTACCCACCTGCATGGGGATTCAGCCACCCTCCTGAATGGGGATTCAGCCACCCCCCTGGATGAGGATTCAGCCACCCCCCTGGATGGGAAATCAGCCACTCCGCTGGATAAGGATTCAGACCCCCCCCTGGATGGAGATTCAGCCACCTCCCTTTTTGGGGATTCAGCCACCCTCCTGGATGGGGATTCTGCTACCCTTCTGGATGAGGATTAAGCCACCCCCATGGATGGGGATTCAACCACCCTACTTAATGGGGATTCAGCCACCCCCCTGGATGGGGATTCAGCCCCCCTCCTGGATGAGGATTCAGCCACCCTCCTGGATGAGGATTCAGCCCCCTCCCAGATGGGGATTCAACCACCCTACTGAATGGAGATTCAGGCACCCCCCTGGATGGGGTTCCAGCCACTTTCCTGGATGAGGATTCAGACGCCGCTCTAGATGGAGATTCAGGCACCCTCCTGGATGGGGATTCAGCCACCCTCCTTAATGTGGATTGAGCCACCCTCCTGGATAAGGATTCAGACGCCGCTCTGGATGGGGATTCAGCCACCCTCCTGGATCGGGATTTAGCCACTCTCCTAGGTGAGGATTCAGCCAACCCCCTGGATGGGGATTCAGCCAACTCCCTGGATGGGGATTCAGCCACTCTCCCGGATGAGGATTCAGCCACCCTCCTCAATGGGGATTGAACCACCCTCCTGGATAAGGATTCAGACGCCGCTCTGGATGGGGATTCAGCCACCCTCCTGGATGAGGATTCAGGCAACCCTCTGGATGGGGATTCCGCCACCTCCCTGAATGAGGATTCAGCCACCCACCTGGATGAGGATTCAGCCACCCTCCTGGATAGGGATTCAGCCACCTCCCTCGATGGGGATTCAGCCACCTCCCTCGATGGGGATTCAGCCGCCTCCCTGGATGAGGATTCAGCCACCGTCAGGTTGGGGATTCAGCCACCCTCCTGGATAGGGATTCAGCCACCCCCCTGGATGAGGATTCTGCCACATCCCTGGATGAGGACTCAGCCACCCCCGTGGATGGAGATTGAGCCACCCCCCTGGATGGGGATTCAGCCACCCCCCTGGATGGTGATTCAGCCACCTCCCTGGATGGGGATTCAGCCACCCCACTGGATGGGGATTCAGCCACCTCCCTGGATGAGGATTCAGCAACCCCCCTGGATGGGGATTCATCCACTCCAGTGGATGAGGGTTCAGACCCCCCCTGGATCGAGATTCACCCACCTCCCTTCTTGGGGATTCAGCCACCCCCCTGGATGGGGATTCAGCTACCCACCAGGATCGGGATTCAGCTACTATGCTGGATGAGGATTCTGAACCCCCTTGGATGGAGATTCTGCCACCTCCCTTTTTGGGGATTCAGCCACCCTCCTGGATGGGGATTCAGCCACCCACCTGCATGGGGATTCTGCTACCCACCTGCATGGGGATTCAGCCACCCACCTGCATGGGGTTTCAGCCACCCACCTGCATGGGGATTCAGCTACCCACGTGGATGGGGATTCAGCCACCCCCCTGGATGAGGATTCAGCCACGCCCCTGGATGGGAAGTCAGCCACTCCTGTGGATGAGGATTCAGGCCCCCCCCTGGAAGGAGATTCAGCCACCTCCCTTTTTGGGGATTCAGCCACCCTCCTGGATGGGGATTCAGCCACCCACCTGCATGGGGATTTAGGCACCCACCTGGATGGGGATTCAGCCACCCTCCTGAATGGGGATTCAGCCACCCCCCTGGATGAGGATTCATCCACACCCCTGGATGGGAAATCAGCCACTCCACTGGATGAGGATTCAACCACCGCTCAGGTTGGGGATTCAGGCACCCTCCTAGTTGGGGATTCAGCCACTCCCTATGATAGGGATTCTGCTACCCTTCTGGATGAGGATTAAGCCACCTCCCTGGATGGGGTTTCAACCACCCTACTTAATGGGGATTCAGCCACCCCCTTGGATGGGGATTCAGCCACCCTCCTGGATGAGGATTCAGCCACCCTCCTGGATGGGGATTCAACCACCTCCCTGGATGGGGATTCAGCCACCTCCCTGGATGAGGATTCAGCCACCCACCTGGATGAGGATTCAGCCACCGCTCAGGTTGGGGAGTCAGCCACCCTCCTGGATAGGGATTCAGCCACCCCCCTGGATGAGGATTCAGCCACCCTCCTGGATGGGGATTCAGCCACCCTCCTGGATGGGGATTCATCCACCCCCCTGGATGAGGGTTCAGACCCCCCCTGGATCGAGATTCACCCACCTCCCTTCTTGGGGATTCAGCCCCCCTCCGTGATTAGGATTCAGCCACCCCCCTGGATGGGCATTCAGCTACCAACCAGGATCGGGATTCAGCCACTATGCTGGATGAGGATACAGACCCCCCCCTGGAAGGAGATTCAGCCACCTCCCTTTTTGGGGATTCAGCCATCCCCCTGGATGGGGATTCAGCCACCCTCCTGGATGGGGATTCTGCTACCCCCCTGGATGAGGATTAAGCCACCCCCCTGGATGGGGATTCAACCACCCTACTTAATGGGGATTCTGCCACCCTCCTGGATGGGGATTCAGCCACCCTCCTGGATGGGGATTCAGCCACCCCCCTGGATGGGGTTCCAGCCACCCTCCTGGATGAGGATTCAGATGCCGCTCTAGATGGAGATTCAGGCACCCCCCTGGATGGGGATTCCGCCACCTCCCTGAATGAGGATTCAGCCACCCACCCGGATGAGGATTCAGCCACCCTCCTCAATGGGGATTCAGTTACCTCCCTGGATGAAGATTCTGCCACCTCCCTGGATGAGGATTCAGCCACCCCCGTGGATGGGGATTGAGCCACCCCCCTGGATCGGGATTCAGCTACCCACCAGGATGGGGATTCAGCCATCTCTCTGGATGGGGATTCAGCCACCCCACTGGATGGGGATTAAGCCACCTCCCGCGATGGAGATTCAGCCACTTCCCTCGATGGGGATTCAGCCACCTCCCTCAATGGGGATTCAGCCACCATCAGGTTCGGGATTCAGCCACCCTGCTGGATAGCGATTTGCCACCCCCCTGGATGAGGATTCTGCCACATCCCTGGATGAGGACTCAGCCACCCCCGTGGATGGAGATTGAGCCACCTCCCTGGATGGGGATTCAACCACCTCTCTGGATGGGGATTCAGCCACCTCTCTGGATGGGGATTCAGCCACCTCCCTGGATGGGGATTCAGCCACCCTCCTGGATCGGGATTCAGCCCCCCCCCCCCCCGGATGGGGATTCAGCCACTCACCTGGATGAGGATTCAGCCACCGCTCAGGTTGGGGATTCAGCCACCCTCCTGGATGAATATTCAGCCACCTCGCTTTTTGGGGATTCAGCCACCCTCCTGGATGAGGATTCTGCCGCCCCCTGGATGGGGATTCAGCTCCCCACCAGGATGGGGATTCAGCCACCCTCCTCAATGGGGATTGAGCCCCCCCCCTGGATGGGGATTCAGCCAACACTCTGGATCGGGATTCAGCCACCTCCCTGGATGAGGTTTCAGCCACCCCCCTGCATAGGGATTCAGCCACCCCCCTGGATGGGGATTCAGCCACCTCCCTGGATGGGGATTCAGCCACCCTCCTGGATCGGGATTCAGCCCCCCCCCCCCCCCGGATGGGGATTCAGCCACTCACCTGGATGAGGATTCAGCCACCGCTCAGGTTGGGGATTCAGCCACCCTCCTGGATGAATATTCAGCCACCTCCCTTTTTGGGGATTCAGCCACCCTCCTGGATGAGGATTCTGCCGCCCCCTGGATGGGGATTCAGCTCCCCACCAGGATGGGGATTCAGCCATCCCCCTGGATGGGGATTCAGCCACGATGCTGGATGAGGATTCAGAACCCCCCTGGATGGAGATTCAGCCACCTGCCTTTTTGGGGATTCAGCCACCCTCCTGGATGGGGATTCAGCCACCCACCTGCATGGGGTTTCAGCCACCCACCTGCATGGGGATTCAGCTACCCACCTGGATGGGGATTCAGCCACCCTCCTGAATGGGGATTCAGCCACCCTCCTGAATGGGGATTCAGCCACCCCCCTGGATGCGGATTCAGCAACCCCCCAGGATGGGAAATCAGCCACTCCGCTGGATGAGGATTCAGACCCCCCCTGGATGGAGATTCAGTCACCTCCATTTTTGGGGATTCAGCCATCCCCCTGGATGGGGATTCAGCCACCCACCTACATGGGGATTCAGGCACCCCCCTGGATAGGGATTCAGCCACGCTCCTGGATGGGGATTCTGCTACCCTTCTGGATGAGGATTAAGCCACCCCCATGGATGGGGATTCAGCCACCCTACTTAATGGGGATTCAGCCACCCCCCTGGATGGGGATTCAGCCGCCCTCCTGGATGAGGATTCAGCCACCCTCCCGGATGAGGATTCAGCCCGCGCCCAGATGGGGATTCAACCACCCTACTGAATGGAGATTCAGGCACCCCCCTGGATGGGGTTCCAGCCACCCTCCTGGATGAGGATTCAGACGCCGCTCTAGATGGAGATTCAGGCACCCTCCTGGATGGGGATACAGCCACCTTCCTTAATGGGGATTGAGCCACCCTCCTGGATAAGGATTCAGACGCCGCTCTGGATGGGGATTCAGCCACCCTCCTGGATCGGGATTCAGCCACTCTCCTAGGTGAGGATTCAACCAACCCCCTGGAAGGGGATTCAGCCACCCTCCTTAATGGGGATTCAGCCACCTCCCTGGATGGGGATTCAGCCATCCTCCTGGGTGATGATTCAGCCGTCCTCCTGGATGGGGATTCAGCCACTCTCCCGGATGAGGATTCAGCCACCCCCCTGGATGGGGATTCAGCTACCCACCAGGATGGGGATTCAGCCACCCCCCTGGATGGGGATTCAGCCACTACGCTGGATGAGGATTCAGAAGCACGCTGGATGAGGATTCAGAACCCCCCTGGATGGAGATTCAGCCACCTGCCTTTTTGGGGATTCAGCCACCCCCCTGTATGGGGATTCAGCCACCCACCTGCATGGGGATTCAGCCACCCACCAGGATGGGGATTCAGCCACCCTCCTGGATGAGGATTCAGCCACCCCCGTGGATGGGGATTGAGCCACCTCTCTGGATGGGGATTGAGCCCCCCCCCTGGATGGGGATTCAGCCACCCCACTGGATGGGGATTCAGTCACCTCCCTCGATGGAGATTCAGCCACCTCCCTCGATGGGGATTCAGCCGCCTCCCTGGATGAGGATTCTGCCACCGTCAGGTTGGGGATTCAGCCACCCTCCTGGATAGGGATTCAGCCACCCCCCTGGATGAGGATTCTGCCACATCCCTGGATGAGGACTGAGCCACCCCCGTGGATGGAGATTGAGCCCCCCCCCTGGATGGGGATTCAGCCACCTCCCTTTTTGGGGATTCATCCACCTCCCTGGATGGGGATTCAACCACCTCTCTGAATGGGGATTCAGCCACCTCTCTGGATGAGGATTCAGCCACCCCCCTGGATGGGGATTCACCCACCTCCCTGGATGAGGATTCAGCCACCCCCCTGGATGGGGATTCATCCACTCTGCTGGATGAGGGTTCAGACCCCCCCTGGATCGAGATTCACCCACCTCCCTTCTTGGGGATTCAGCCACCCTCCTGGATGAGGATTCAGCCACCCCCCTGGATGGGGATTCAGCTACCCACCTGTTGCAAGAAGGGGCCGCTACACGACCAATGTGATCAGCGGAATCCCACCTTATTGAGCATCAGCCACATCTTATATACAGTTTGCTATAACTATGCCTACTTGGTAACATACTATTGGTTACAGATTACATGTCAACCCCACCTCTTGCAGTTTAACATCCTACTTCAGCTGGCCACACATCTTGTTTGGATAAGCCCCCTGCTTGTTTTACGACCCTCACGATTACACGACTACAGTGCCCTTGTGACACTTCGTGATAATTCAGCTACATCCATCATGTTCTGTGGCATTCCTTATCTTGGCAGGGCGCCAGTCTGTCCTGCAGGCATCCCTTATCTTATCAGAAGGCCAGATGGTCCCGTAGGCGACTTTCCTTTACCATATTCCAACACCCACCAGGATCGGGATTCAGCCACTATGCTGGATGAGGATTCAGAACCAACTTGGATGGATATTCAGCCACGGCTCAGGTTGGGAATTTAGGCACCCTCCTAGTTGTGGATTCAGCCATTCCCTTGGATAGGGATTCTGCTACCCTTCTGGATGAGGATTAAGCCACCTCCCTGGATGGGGATTCAACCACCCTAATTTATGGGGATTCAGCCACCCCCCTGGATGAGGATTCAGCCACCTCCCTGGATGGGGATTCAGCCACCCCACTGGATGGGGATTCAGCCACCTCCCTGGATGAGGATTAAGCCACCCACCTGGATGAGCATTCAGCCACCTCCCTTTTTGGGGATTCAGCCACCCCACTGGATGAGGATTCAGCCACCTCCCTGGATGGGGATTCAACCACCCTAATTTATGGGGATTCAGCCACCTCCCTGGATGGGGATTCAGCCACCTCCCTGAATGGGGATTCAGCCACCCCACTGGATGGGGATTCAGCCACCTCCCTGGATGAGGATTCAGCCACCCACCTGGATGAGGATTCAGCCACCGCTCAGGTTGGGGATTCAGCCACCCCCCTGGATGAGGATTCAGCCACCGCTCAGGTTGAGGATTCTGGCACCCTCCTAGTTGGGGATTCAGCCACTCCCTTGGATAGGGATTCTGCTACCCTTCTGGATGAGGATTAAGCCACCTCCCTGGATGGGGATTCAACCACCCTAATTAATGGGGATTCAGCCACCCCCCTGGATGGGGATTCAGCCACCCACCTGGATGTTGATTCAGCCACCCCCGTGGATGGAGATTGAGCCACCTCCCTGGTTGGGGATTCAACCACCTCTCTGGATGAGGATTCAGCCACCCACCTGGATGGGGATTCAGCCACCCCTCTGGATGGGGATTCAGCCACCTCCCTGGATGAGGATTCAGCCACCCGCCTGGATGGGGATTCATCCACTCCGCTGGATGAGGGTTCAGACGCCCCCTGGATCGAGATTCACCCACCTCCCTTCTTGGGGATTCAACCACCCTCCTGGATGAGGATTCAGCCACCCCCCTGGATGGGGATTCAGCTACCCACCAGGATCGGGATTCAGCCACTATGCTGGATGAGGATTCAGAACCCCCTTGGATGGAGATTCAGCCACCTCCCTTTTTGGGGATTCAGCCACCCACCTGGACGGGGATTCAGCCACCCTCCTGAATGGGGATTCAGCCACCTCCCTGGATGAGGATTCAGAACCCCCTTGGATGGAGATTCAGCCACCTCCCTTTTTGGGGATTCAGCCACCCACCTGGATGGGGATTCAGCCACCCTCCTGAATGGGGATTCAGCCACCCCCCTGGATGACGATTCAGCGACCCCCCTGGATGGGAAATCAGCCACTCCGGTGGATGAGGTTTCAGACCCCCCCCTGGATGGAGATTCAGTCACCTCCCTTTTTGGGGATTCAGCTATCCCCCTGGATGGGGATTCAGCCACCCTCCTGGATGGGGATTCAGCCACCCTACTTCCTGCCTCTCCAACCTGATCTCTTTCTATGATCAGGTGACCCGTCTGGTGGATGTGGGGAGGCCTGTGGATGTGGTCTACCTAGACTTCAGCAAGGCCTTTGACACCGTCCCCCACAGCAAACTGCTGACTAAGCTGTCAGCCCGTGGATTGGACCATTACACTCTGTACTGGGTTAGGAACTGGCTGGAGGGCCGGGCCCAGAGAGTGGTAGTGAACGGTGCCACATCCAGCTGGAGGCCAGTCACCAGTGGTGTCCCCCAGGGATCAGTGCTGGGCCCTGTCCTCTTCAACATATTCATTGATGATCTGGATGAAGGAGTAGAGTCAGTCATCAGCAAGTTTGCAGATGACACAAAGTTAGGGGCAGATGTTAGTCAGTTAGAGGGTAGAAAGGCTCTGCAGAGGGACCTCGACCGACTGGACAGATGGGCAGAGTCCAATGGGATGTCATTCAACAAGTCCAAGTGCCGAGTGCTGCACTTTGGCTATGGCAATCCCATGCAGAGCTATAGGCTGGGGTCGGAGTGGCTGGAGAGCTCCCAAACAGAGAGGGACCTGGGGGTACTGATCGACAGCCACCTGAATATGAGCCAGCAGTGTGCCCAGGTGGCCAGGAGGGCCAATGGCATCCTGGCCTGCATTAGGAATAGTGTGGCCAGCAGGAGCAGGGAGGTCATAGTGCCCCTGTACTCTGCTTTGGTTAGGCCGCACCTAGAGTACTGTGTCCAGTTCTGGGCCCCTCAATTTAAGAAGGACATCGAAACACTTGAGCGTGTCCAGAGAAGGGCAACAAGGCTGGTGAGAGGCCTTGAACACAAGACCTATGAGGAGAGGCTGAGGGAGCTGGGATTGTTTAGCCTGGAGAAGAGGAGGCTCAGGGGTGACCTCATTGCCCTCTACAGCTACCTGAAGGGTGGTTGTAGCCAGGAGGGGGTTGGCCTCTTCTCCCAGGCAGCCAGCACCAGAACGAGGGGACACAGTCTCAGGCTGCGCCAGGGGAAGTTCAGACTCGAGGTGAGGAGGAAGTTCTTCACCGAGCTAGTCATTCGGCATTGGAACGGGTTGCCCAGGGAGGTGGTTGAGTCATCGACCCTGGAGGCGTTCAAGGGGAGATTGGACGTGGCACTTGGTGCCATGGTCTAGGCATGGGGTCTGTGTTGATAGGTTGGACTCGATGATCCCCGAGGTCCTTTCCAACCTAAGTGATACTGTGATACTGTGATACTGTGATACTGTGATACTTAATGGGGATTCAGCCACCCCCCTGGATGGGGATTCAGCCACCCTCCTGGATGAGGATTCAGCCACCCTCCCGGATGAGGATTCAGCCCCCGCCCAGATGGGGATTCAACCACCCTACTGAATGGAGATTCAGGCACCCCCCTAGATGGGGTTCCAACCACCCTCCTGGATGAGGATTCAGACGCCGCTCTAGATGGAGATTCAGGCACCCTCCTGGATGGGGATTCAGCCACCCTCCTTAATGGGGATTGAGCCACCCTCCTGGATAAGGATTCAGACGCCGCTCTGGATGGGGATTCAGCCACCCTCCTGGATCGGGATTCAGCCACTCTCCTAGGTGAGGATTCAACCAACCCCCTGGATGGGGATTCAGCCACCCTCCTGGATCGGGATTCAGCCACTCTCCTAGGTGAGGATTCAGCCACCCCCCTGGATGGGGATTCAGCCACTACGCTGGATGAGGATTCAGAACCCCCCTGGATGGAGATTCAGCCACCTGCCTTTTTGGGGATTCATCCACCCTCCTGGATGGGGATTCAGCCACCCACCTGCATGGGGATTCAGCCACCCCCGTGGATGGGGATTCAGCCACCCCCCTGGATGGGGATTCAGCTACCCTCCAGAATGGGGATTCAGCAACCTCTCTGGATGGGGATTCAGCCACCCCACTGGATGGGGATTCAGCCACCTCCCTCGATGGGGATTCAGCCACCTCCCTGGATGAGGATTCTGCCTCTGTCAGGTTGGGGATTCAGCCACCCTCCTGGATAGGGATTCAGCCACCCCCCTGGATGAGGATTCTGCCACATCCCTGGATGAGGACTCAGCCACCCCCGTGTATGGAGATTGAGCCCCCCCCCCGGATGGGGATTCAGCAACCCCACTGGATGGTGATTCAGCCACCTCCCTGGATGGGGATTCAACCACCTCTCTGAATGGGGATTCAGCCACCTCTCTGGATGGGCATTCAGCCACCCCACTGGATGGGGATTCAGCCACCCCCCTGGATGAGGATTCAGCCACCCCCCTGGATGGGGATTCATCCACTCCGCTGGATGAGGGTTCAGACCCCCCCTGGATCGAGATTCACCCACCTCCCTTCTTGGGGATTCAGCCACCCTCCTGGATGAGGATTCAGCCACCCCCCTGGATGGGGATTCAGCTACCCACCAGGATCGGGATTCAGCCACTATGCTGGGTGAGGATTCAGAACCCCCTTGGATGGAGATTCAGTGTGCCCGGTTGACGCTGTCCCTTTAAGAAAGGGAATATGGTGGACGGAAGTTGGTAAACGGAAGGAAGAGTCTAAACTAATTTTCATTGGTCAAGTGGGAGGAAGCACTATCTGGCCTGAGAGTGAAGTGGGCATTCCCAGCACTTCTCTGTCACTCTTGCTTCCGCATCTGCTTTAGGCAGCAGCTCCCCTGTGCTGGGCTTTCTGCCAAGGCTCCGGCCTTGAAAAACTGATAAGGCCTGTATTAACTCCTTCCAACTAACACAAACTGCTTCTAACATTTTTTTCTCTCTTTTCTTCCTCTTTCTATCCCATTCTGGGGAAAGGGGGAAGAGAGGGAGAGCGGAGGTGAGGATCCCCTCGGCCGAGGGGGGTTACTCTCATTTCTGTGTTACTCTGTTGTATATCTTTGTATATATTGTAGATATTGTAAATTTGTAAATATTCCCCTGCAAAATCCTACACTGCTTTGTAAATATAGCTCCACTGCTTTGCTAATTCAGCTGGTGAGTTTTTTTCTTTCCCTTCAATTTTTCTTTCCCTTTACTTACAGGGGGGAGGGAAGAGGCTTCTTGGCTTCAGCCCTTCCAACCCACCACATTTTTTTTATTGGCGTACCCAACGTGCGGCAGAGAATTAGTTTAATTTATTACCTGATTGATTTAGTGTTTTCTAGCTGAATTAGCAAACATGAAGGTCTTGTGGTTTGTGGAGCGATTGTTCTTTTCAATTTTTGGGGCTCTGGTTTACAGATATTGTTTGGGTTTGATTTTGGATTACCTGGGTAAATATTTGGTGCGGACAATTTATATGTGGGTTATGTATAGAGTTAAATTATGGTATGGAAAATGTATTAATTTACTATGGCCAGTGAGATACAGGAATGTTACCTCCACCACTCTCCCAATTGAGATAAAGGGTTTTAAGATTCCGCCTGAGGAGAGAGTAACTTTAGGTGATGCCTGGGACCCAAAAGTGATTTATGTGATGTGTATAATTCTGCTGCTGGTAATAACTAATGTGTTTTCTCTGTATTCCTTGTGGCGAGAGAGAAAGGTGTCCAGGGCATGTTTTGTTATTAAAACTAGACCAAAAAGAAAACGCCGTGGCTCTCGATCAGTCCCAGAGTCATCTAGTGATGAGGACTGTGGAGAACCCGTGTCAGTTAAAAGGAAGGCTAAAAAGTTAATTGGTAAAGCAGCTCTAAATGACTTTGCTGATTCCAGCAAGCTGCCAAAGGCGTCAGCTGGTATCAACATGGCTCCCACTCCTTCTCCTTCTTCTTCTTCTCCGTCGGCCATTAACGAAACAACGTCACTTCCACCTACTCCCTCAGTGGGACCGGAAGTCACTGCCCCAGCAGCTGATTTATCTCAGGACCTGTCAGCTTCCATTAAGGTGGCTGTAAATTCAAACACAGCTCCAGTTAAGGTGGCTCCTTTAAAGACTAGAGGTGCAAAGGCCAAAGATGGAGAAGAAGAGGAGCTGGAGACTGATCCTGGTGAGGGCCCTCTACTCTAAGAGATCCTGCTCAGGAGGAAGAGGTGGTTTGTTTTAAAGATCTAGCTAACCTAGTGAGATCAAAGCAGGACACAGATGAAGCTAGGAAAGCAGCTGGCAAAGGTGGTTCTCAGCTTAAAGAGATCCTTAGGAGAATGACAGCAGGATTATATGGGCAAAGAATTCAGGGAGATGAAGAGCAAGATGATATTTTGGAATGTTCTTCGCCCCGCGAGGAATTGCGTAATGTCCGTAAAGATTTCACCAGGGCAGATAAGGAACCAGTTCTAGCTTGGCTTAGTAGGTGTTATGATACAGGTGCTCCAGCTCTAACAGTTGGAGACAAGTCAGCAGCTCAGTTAGGAACTCTCTCAAGGGATAATGGAATAGATAGACATCTAGGCAGAGCTCTCGGTAAGGTTAATCTGTGGATGAGCCTTTTAATGGCAGTTGCCCTGAGATACCCTTCCCGAGATGATCTCCCATGGAATCCTAAACCCTGGACTACCATAGATGAGGGAATTAAGCGCTTGAGAGAATTTGCTGTTAGAGAGCTACTCTATGGTGAACATGAAACTCTGAATCCTGATGACATTCCTGTGGGTATTGGTCTTGCTAAAAAGATCATCAAACTTGCTCCTTCCAATTATGCAAACATTTTGGCAAGCAGAATTGTGTCAAGAAGTTATGGTGGAGCTTCTCCCACGGTTGGCCAATTCAGTGATCAAATGAGACAATTGGAGGATAGCATGACACGTGGTTCTTTGGTTTCAGCCATTGAAACTCTGTCTGGAAAAATTGAGAATTGCATGAAGGATCTGAAAGATTCCATATCCCAATTGGCACAAAGGGATAATTTCAATTCTTCCTCCAGGTGGGTACAAGTTTCATCTGTGAGGAATACACGTCCTCCAAGGAGGTCATTCCAAAACAGGTCATTCCAAAACAGGTCATTCCAAAACAGACCACCAAGGCAATCACGTAGAACTATTTGGATAACTCTGCGTGATCAGTTTGGTGAGAACATGAACCGCTGGGATGGCCAACCAACTTCTAATCTTTTCAGGAGACTGAGGGAATTGCAAAGTGGCAGAACCCGAGGTAGCAATACCAGAAGGGTAGCTGTTACTTCCACAGTTCCCCAGAACGACTCTTATGGCTCCAACAGTGGCTCCAGTTATAACATGCAAAGTTATAACCCTGCGAACTATGTGCAATGCACATGTGCGCATGTTCCCCATAACTAGGGTGCCTGCCTCCCGCCAGGGGAGGAGAGGATAACAGAGATAATAGAATCTATTGGGATGTGTACATCCAGTGGCCTGGCACTTCACAATTTCGAAGTACAGGGCCTTGGTTGACACAGGAGCTCAGTGCACCATAATACCATCAAATTATCAGGGATCAGAGTCTATAACTATTCTGGGAGTCACTGGTGGATCTCAAGAGTTAAGTAAGGTAGAGGTTAATATAAGTTTAACTGGTAAACAATGGAGGAAGCATACAGTTGTGACCGGACCTGATGCACCTTGTATTCTGGGAATTGATTTTCTGAGAGAAGGGCGTTTCAAAGACCCTAGAGGTTACAAATGGGCTTTTGGAGTAGCTTCAATAGAAATTGATGGACAAAATTGAAGCTGTCTGCCAGACCTGAACTTTCTGATGAATCTGCAGTTGTGGGACAACATAAGATACAGGACATTAAATTGCCGGTTGCTTCTCAGACTGTGCATCACAGACAATACAGAACCAACCGTGACTCTTTGTTGCCCATTCAGAATCTGATTCGTCAGTTGGAGAGTCAGAAAGTCGTCAGCAAAACTCATTCACCTTTCAACAGTCCAGTGTGGCCTGTGCGGAAGCAGAATGGAGACTGGCGTCTGACAGTAGACTACCGAGCCCTAAATGAAGTGACACCACCTATGAGTGCAGCAGTACCAGACATGATGGAGCTACAGTATGAGCTGGAATCCAAAGAGGCCAAATGGTACGCTACCATAGACATTGCTAATGCATTTTTCTCTATTCCCATAGCAGAGGAATGCAGGCCTCAGTTCGCTTTCACCTGGAGAGGAATCCAGTACACTTTCAACAGGCTGCCAATGGGCTGGATCCACAGCTCAAGCATCTGTCATGCAGTGATCCACGATGCTCTGGAGAAAGGCAGCGCTCCAGAACACATCCAGTTCATCGATGACATCATCGTCTGGGGTAAAACTGCTGAGGAAGTCTTCGAGAAAGGTAACAAAATCATTGACATTCTTCTGAATGCAGGTTTTGCCATCAAACGAGACAAGGTGAAAGGACCTACCACAGAGATTCAGTTTCTGGGAGTGCGATGGCAGGATGGACGCAGACACATTCCAGTGGATGTGGTAAACAGAGTCTCTACCATGGCAAGTCCCACAAACAAGCAAGAGACCCTACGTTTCTTGGGGATAGTGGGATTTTGGAGACTGCACATTCCTGGATACAGTCAGATTGTGAAACCTCTGTATGATGTGACTCGAAAGAGAAACCATTTCCACTGGGGACCTGAACAACAAGCAGCCTTTGACCAGATAAAGCAAGAGGTAATTCAAGCAATGGGTCTGGGACCTGTCCGAGATGGTCCAGACATTAAGAATATTTTGTACACGGCTGCAAGTGACAATGGTCCAACCTGGTGCTTGTGGCAAAAAGCTCCAGGTGAGACACGTGGACGACCTCTTGGTTTCTGGAGTCGAGGTTACAGAGGTTCAGAGGCTAACTATACTCCAACAGAGAAAGAAATTCTAGCTGCCTATGAAGGAGTAAAAGCATCCTCTGAAGTGATTGGAACTGAATCACAACTTCTCTTAGCTCCCAGATTACCAGTTTTGAATTGGATGTTCAAAGGCAAAGGTTCCACACCACATCATGCCACAGACTCCACATGGTCTAAGTGGATGGCTCTGATAACACAGAGAGCTCGAATGGGAAATCTTGAAAGACCTGGTCTAGTGGAGGTAATCTCAAGTTGGCCTGAAGGTATCAACTGTGCTAAACCTCCAGAGGAGAAAGTAACTCGTGCTGAGGAAGCTCCTCCTTACAATGACCTTTCTGATGATGAAAAGAAATATGCTTTGTTCACAGACGGTTCCTGTCGTCTTGTTGGAAACAAGCGAAGGTGGAAGTCTGCAGTGTGGAGTCCAACACGCCGAGTTGCAGAGGCGAAAGATGGAGAAGGAGAATCCAGTCAGTTCGCAGAGGTAAAAGCTGTCCAGCTAGCTCTCGACGTAGCTGAACGTGAGAGATGGCCAAAGCTTTATCTCTACACCGACTCATGGATGGTAGCCAATGCTCTATGGGGTTGGCTAAAGAACTGGAAGAAGAGTGGTTGGCAGAGAAAAGGAAAACCCATTTGGGCAGCCAACCTATGACAGGACATTGCTGACCGAATCGAGAGAATTCCAGTGAAAGTGAGGCACATTGATGCTCACATTCCTAAGAGTAAAGCTACTGAGGAACAGCAACACAACCATCAGGCAGACCTAGCTGCAAGAGTTTCTCAAGTAGACATGGACTCTAATCTTGATCTCGACTGGAAACACCGAGGTGAGATATTCTTAGCTCGGTGGGCTCACGATTCGTCAGGACATCAAGGCAGAGATGCAACATACCAATGGGCTCGTGACAGATCCATAGACATTTCCATGGATGCTATTACACAAGTCATCCATGACTGTGACATTTGTGCTGCTATTAAGCAGGCAAAACGACTTAAGCCCTTGTGGTATGGTGACAGATGGTCCAAGTACAAGTATGGTGAAGCTTGGCAGATTGACTACATCACTCTACCACGTTCTCGTTCTGGTAAGCAATACGTGCTTACTATGGTAGAGGCAAACACTGGATGGTTGGAAACTTATCCAGTTCCACATGCAACTGCACGCAACACCATTCTCGGTCTGGAGAGACAGATCCTGTGGAGACACGGAACTACAGAGAGGATTGAGTCAGACAACGGAACTCATTTCAAGAACAACCTTGTAAAGAACTGGGCAAAAGAGCACGGTATTGAGTGGATATTCCACATTCCCTACTACGCACCAGCTTCAGGGAAGATTGAACGCTACAACGGTTTGTTGAAGACCACTCTTAAAGCCATGGGGGGTGGATCTTTGAAAAACTGGGAAAAACATTTAGCACAAGCAACCTGGCTGGTAAATAGTAGAGGTTCAGTGAACCGAGCTGGACCTGCACATTCAGATTTGCTACGGAAAGTAGAAGGTGATAGAGTTCCTGTTGTTAGAGAAAAGAATCTGTTAGGTAAAACTGTTTGGGTATTTTCACCCTCAGGAGAGGCTAAACCTGTCCGAGGGGTGGTTTCAGCTGAAGGTCCGGGTCACACTTATTGGGTAATGCAAGAGAATGGTGAAATTCAGTGTATTCCACAAAGAAATTTAACTTTAGCTGAAAGATGTTAACTTCGAACTGCTGTACAGCTACATCGCGCCCAAAAGAAGAATCAACGAGGA
This sequence comes from Melanerpes aurifrons, assembly GCA_011125475.1. Taxonomy (NCBI): domain Eukaryota; kingdom Metazoa; phylum Chordata; class Aves; order Piciformes; family Picidae; genus Melanerpes; species Melanerpes aurifrons. The sequence continues at coordinate 204,321 of WWNC01000164.1, read as the reverse complement.
ATCTACGGTAAACGAACCCTGAGATCCCTGAGAACCCTGAGTCAACTAAGAGACCCTGAGATTTCCCTGTTTCCCTTTTTCTTCGCTTCGTCGGTGAAGAAATGAACTGTTTTCCATTTTTCTCATTTTCTGATTTTCTTGGACTTTTGAATCATCTACATCTGAGCATAGCCGGAATGGACTGTGAACTTTACTCACGAACTGTAAATATCATCTTGGATTGGATGGACAGTATAAACAGCCAATGAAAATTGTTTAGAAGGGGTGGATTGTGCCCGGTTGACGCTGTCCCTTTAAGAAAGGGAATATGGTGGACGGAAGTTGGTAAACGGAAGGAAGAGTCTAAACTAATTTTCATTGGTCAAGTGGGAGGAAGCACTATCTGGCCTGAGAGTGAAGTGGGCATTCCCAGCACTTCTCTGTCACTCTTGCTTCCGCATCTGCTTTAGGCAGCAGCTCCCCTGTGCTGGGCTTTCTGCCAAGGCTCCGGCCTTGAAAAACTGATAAGGCCTGTATTAACTCCCTTCCAACTAACACAAACTGCTTCTAACATTTTTTTTTTCTCTCTTTTCTTCCTCTTTCTATCCCATTCTGGGGAAAGGGGGGAAGAGAGGGGAGAGCGGAGGTGAGGATCCCCCTCGGCCGAGGGGGGTTACTCTCATTTCTGTGTTACTCTGTTGTATATCTTTGTATATATTGTAGATATTGTAAATTTGTAAATATTCCCCTGCAAAATCCTACACTGCTTTGTAAATATAGCTCCACTGCTTTGCTAATTCAGCTGGTGAGTTTTTTTTTCTTTCCCTTCAATTTTTCTTTCCCTTTACTTACAGGGGGCAGGGAAGAGGCTTCTTGGCTTCAGCCCTTCCAACCCACCACATTCAGCCACCTCCCTTTTTGGGGATTCAGCCACCCTCCTGGATGTGGATTCAGCCACCCACCTGCATGGGGTTTCAGCCACCCACCTGCATGGGGATTCAGCTACCCACCTGGATGGGGATTGAGCCACCCTCCTGAATGGGGATTCAGCCACCCCCCTGGATGAGGATTCAGCGACCCCCCTGGATGGGAAATCAGCCACTCCGCTGGATGAGGATTCAGACCCCCCCCTGGATGGAGATTCAGCCACCTCCCTTTTTGGGGATTCAGCCATCCCCCTGGATGGGGATTCAGCCTCCCTCCTGGATGGGGATTCTGCTACCCTTCGGGATGAGGATTAAGCCACCCCCCTGGATTGGGATTCACCCACCTCCCTGGATGAGGATTCAGCCACCCCCCTGGATGGGGATTCATCCACTCTGCTGGATGAGGGTTCAGACCCCCCCTGGATCGAGATTCACCCACCTCCCTTCTTGGGGATTCAGCCACCCTCCTGGATGAGGATTCAGCCACCCCCCTGGATGGGGATTCAGCTACCCACCTGTTGCAAGAAGGGGCCGCTACACGACCAATGTGATCAGCGGAATCCCACCTTATTGAGCATCAGCCACATCTTATATACAGTTTGCTATAACTATGCCAACTTGGTAACATACTATTGGTTACAGATTACATGTCAACCCCACCTCTTGCAGTTTAACATCCTACTTCAGCTGGCCACACATCTTGTTTGGATAAGCCACCTGCTTGTTTTACGACCCTCACGATTACACGACTACAGTGCCCTTGTGACACTTCGTGATAATTCAGCTACATCCATCATGTTCTGTGGCATTCCTTATCTTGGCAGGGCACCAGGCTGTCCTGCAGGCATCCCTTATCTTATCAGAAGGCCAGATGGTCCCGTAGGCGACTTTCCTTTACCATATTCCAACACCCACCAGGATCGGGATTCAGCCACTATGCTGGATGAGGATTCAGAACCAACTTGGATGGATATTCAGCCACGGCTCAGGTTGGGGATTTAGGCACCCTCCTAGTTGTGGATTCAGCCATTCCCTTGGATAGGGATTCTGCTACCCTTCTGGATGAGGATTAAGCCACCTCCCTAGATGGGGATTCAACCACCCTAATTTATGGGGATTCAGCCACCCCCCTGGATGAGGATTGAGCCACCCTCCTGGATGGGGATTCAGCCACGTCCCTGGATGGGGATTCAGCCACCTCCCTGGATGAGGATTAAGCCACCCACCAGGATGAGCATTCAGCCACCTCCCTTTTTGGGGATTCAGCCACCCTCCTGGATGGGGATTCAGCCACCCCCCTGGATGGGGATTCAGCCACCGCTCAGGTTGGGGATTCTGGCACCCTCCTGGATGGGGATTCAGCCACCCTACTTAATGGGGATTCAGCCACCCCCCTGGATGGGGATTCAGCCACCCTCCTGGATGAGGATTCAGCCACCCTCCCGGATGAGGATTCAGCCCCCGCCCAGATGGGGATTCAACCACCCTACTGAATGGAGATTCAGGCACCCCCCTGGATGGGGTTCCAGCCACGCTCCTGGATGAGGATTCAGACGCCGCTCTAGATGGAGATTCAGGCACCCTCCTGGATGGGGATTCAGCCACCCTCCTTAATGGGGATTGAGCCACCCTCCTGGATGAGGATTCAGATGCCGCTCTGGATGGGGATTCAGCCACCCTCCTGGATCGGGATTCAGCCACTCTCCTAGGTGAGGATTCAACCAACCCCCTGGATGGGGATTCAGCCACCCTCCTTAATGGGGATTCAGCCACCTCCCTGGATGGGGATTCAGCCATCCTCCTGGGTGATGATTCAGCCACCCTCCTGGATAGGGATTCAGCCACCCCCCTCGATGAGGATTCTGCCACCTCCCTGGATGAGGACTCAGCCACCCCCGTGGATGGGGATTGAGCCACCCCCGGGATGTGGATTCAGCCACCTCCCTAGATGGGGATTCAGCCACCTCTCTGGATGGGGATTCAGCCACCCCTCAGGATCGGGATTCAGCCACCTCCCTGGATGAGGATTCAACGACCCCCCAGGATGGGAAATCAGCCACTCCGCTGGATGAGGATTCAGACCCCCCCCTGGATGGAGATTCAGCCACCTCACTTTTTGGGGTTTCAGCCACCCCCCTGGATGGGGATTCAACCACCCTACTTAATGGGGATTCAGCCACCCCCCTGGATGGGGATTCAGCCGCCCTCCTGGATGAGGATTCAACCACCCTCCCGGATGAGGATTCAGCCCCCGCCCACATGGGGATTCAACCACCCTACTGAATGGAGATTCAGGCACCCCCCTGGATGGGGTTCCAGCCACCCTCCTGGATGAGGATTCTGACGCCACTCTAGATGGAGATTCAGGCACCCTCCTGGATGGGGATTCAGCCACCCTCCTTAATGGGGATTCAGCCACCCTCCTGGATCGGGATTCAGCCACTCTCCTAGATGAGGATTCAACCAACCCCCTGGAAGGGGATTCAGCCACCCTCCTTAATGGGGATTCAGCCACCTCCCTGGATGGGGATTCAGCCATCCTCCTGGGTGATGATTCAGCCGTCCTCCTGGATGGGGATTCAGCCACCCTCCTGGATGAGGATTCAGCCACCCCCCTGGATGGGGATTCAGCTACCCACCAGGATGGGGATTCAGCCACCCCCATGGATGGGGATTCAGCCACTACACTGGATGAGGATTCAGAACCCCCCTGTATGGAGATTCAGCCACCTGCCTTTTTGGGGATTCAGCCACCCTTCTGGATGGGGATTCAGCCACCCACCTGCATGCGGATTCAGCCACCCACCTGGATGGGGATTCAGCCACCTCCCTGGATGGGGATTCAGCCACCTCCCTGGATGGGGATTCAGCCATCCTCCTGGGTGATGATTCAGCCATCCTCCTGGATGGGGAGTCGGCCACTCTCCCGGATGAGGATTCAGCCACCCTCCTTAATGAGGATTCAGCCACCCCCGTGGATGGGGATTGAGCCACCCCCCTGGATGGGGATTCAGCCACCTCCCTAGATGGGGATTCAGCCACCTCTCTGGAGGGGGATTCAGCCACCCCTCAGGATCGGGATTCAGCCACCTCCCTGGATGAGGATTCAGCCACCCTCCTGGATGGGGATTCAGCCACCGCCCTGGATGGTGATTCAGACACCTCCCTGGATGGGGATTCAGCCACCCTCCTGGATGGGGATTCAGCCCCCCCCCCCCGGATGGGGATTCAGCCACTCACCTGGATGAGGATTCAGCACCGCTCAGGTTGGGGATTCATCCACCCTCCTGGATGAGGATTCAGCAACCCCATGGATGGGGATTCAGCTACCCACCAGTATGGGGATTCAACCACCCCCCTGGATGGAGATTCAGCCACCCCCGTGGAGGGGGATTGAGCCACCCCCCTGGATGGGGATTCAGCTACCCACCAGAATGGGGATTCAGCCACCTCCCTCGATGGAGATTCAGCCACCTCCCTCGATGGGGATTCAGCCACCTCCCTGGATGAGGATTCCGCCACCGTCAGGTTGGGGATTCAGCCACCCTCCTGGATAGGGATTCAGCCACCCCTCTGGATGAGGATTCCACCACCGTCAGATTGGGGATTCAGCCACCCTCCTGGATAGGGATTCAGCCACCCCTCTGGATGAGGATTCTGCCACATCCCTGGATGAGGACTCAGCCACCCCCGTGGATGGAGATTGAACCACCCCCCAGGATGGGGATTCAGCCACCCCCCTGGATGGTGATTCAGCCACCTCCCTGGATGGGGATTCAACCACCTCTCTGGATGGGGATTCAGCCACCTCTCTGGATGGGGATTCAGCCACCAGACTGGATGAGGATTCCGGCACCCTCCTTAATGAGGATTCAGCCACCCGCGTGGATGGGGATTGAGCCACCCCCCTGGATGGGGATTCAGCCACCTCCCTAGATGGGGATTCAGCCACCTCTCTGGATGGGGATTCAGCCACCCCTCAGGATCGGGATTCAGCCACCTCCCTGGATGAGGTTTCAGCCACCCCCCTGCATAGGGATTCAGCTACCCACCAGTATGGGGATTCAGCCACCCCCCTGGATGGAGATTCAGCCACCTGCCTTTTTGGGGATTCAGCCACCCTCCTGGATGGGGATTCAGCCACCCACCTGCATGCGGATTCAGCCACCCACCTGGATGGGGATTCAGCCATCCTCCTGAATGGGGATTCAGCCACCCCCCTGGATGAGGATTCAGCCACCCCCCAGAATGGGAAATCAGCCACTCCGCTGGATGAGGATTCAGACCCCCCCTGGATGGAGATTCCGCCTCCGCTCAGGTTGGGGATTCAGGCACCCTCCTAGTTGTGGATTCAGCCATTCCGTTGGATAGGGATTCTGCTACCCTTCTGGATGAGGATTAAGCCACCTCCCTGGATGGGGATTCAACCACCCTAATTTATGGGTATTCAGCCACCCCCCTGGATGGGAATTCAGCCACCCTCCTGGATGGGGATTCAGCCACCCTCCTGGATGAGGATTGAGCCACCCTCCTGGATGGGGATTCAGCCACGTCCCTGGATGGGGATTCCGCCACCTCCCTGGATGAGGATTCAGCCACCCACCTGGATGAGGATTCAGCCACCTCCCTTTTTGGGGATTCAGCCACCCTCCTGGATGGGTATTCAGCCACCCCCCTGGATGGGGATTCAGCCACCCATCTGGATGAGGATTCAGCCACCGCTCAGGTTGGGGATTCTGGCATCCTCCTAGTTGGGGATTCAGCCACTCCCTTGGATAGGGATTCTGCTACCCTTCTGGATGAGGATTAAGCCACCTCCCTGGATGGGGATTCAACCACCCTACTTAATGGGGATTCAGCCACCCCCTTGGATGGGGATTCCGCCACCGTCAGGTTGGGGATTCAGCCACCCTCCTGGATGAGGATTCTGCCACATCCCTGGATGAGGACTCAGCCACCCCCGTGGATGGAGATTGAACCACCCCCCAGGATGGGGATTCAGCCACCCCCCTGGATGGTGATTCAGCCACCTCCCTGGATGGGGATTCAACCACCTCTCTGGATGGGGATTCAGCCACCTCTCTGGATGGGGATTCAGCCACCAGACTGGATGGGGATTCAGCCACCTCCCTGGATGAGGATTCAGCCACCCCCCTGGATGGGGATTCATCCACTCCGCTGGATGAGGGTTCAGACCCCCCCTGGATCGAGATTCACCCACCTCCCTTCTTGGGGATTCAGCCACCCTCCTGGATGGGTATTCAGCCCCCCCCCTGGATGGGGATTCAGCTACCCACCAGGATCAGGATTCAGCCACTATGCTGGATGAGGATTTAGAACCCCCTTGGATGGAGATTCAGCCACCTCCCTTTTTGGGGATTCAGCCGCCCTCCTGGATGGGGATTCAGCCACCCACCTGCATGGGGTTTCAGCCACCCACCTGCATGGGGATTCAGCTACCCACCTGGATGGGGATTCAGCCACCCTCCTGGATGAGGATTCAGCGAACCCCCTGGATGGGAAATCAGCCACTCCGCTGGATGAGGATTCAGACCCCCCCCGGATGGAGATTCAGCCACCTCCCTTTTTGGGGATTCAGCCATCCCCCTGGATGGGGATTCAGCCGCCCTCCTGGATGGGGATTCAGCCACCCACCTGCATGGGGTTTCAGCCACCCACCTGCATGGGGATTCAGCTACCCACCTGGATGGGGATTCAGCCACCCTCCTGGATGAGGATTCAGCGAACCCCCTGGATGGGAAATCAGCCACTCCGCTGGATGAGGATTCAGACCCCCCCCGGATGGAGATTCAGCCACCTCCCTTTTTGGGGATTCAGCCATCCCCCTGGATGGGGATTCAGCCACCCTCCTGGATGGGGATTCTGCTACCCTTCTGGATGAGGATTCAGCCACCCCCCTGGATGGGGATTCAGCCATCCTCCTGGGTGATGATTCAGCCATCCTCCTGGATGGGGATTCGGCCACTCTCCCGGATGAGGATTCAGCCAACCTCCTTAATGGGGATTCAGCCACCTCCCTGGATGGGGATTCAGCCACCTCCCTGGATGGGGATTCAGCCATCCTCCTGGGTGATTGTTCAGCCATCCTCCTGGATGGGGAGTCGGCCACCCTCCTGGATGAGGATTCAGCCAACCTCCTTAATGGGGATTCAGCCACCTCCCTGGATGGGGATTCAGCCACCTCCCTGGATGGGGATTCACCCATCCTCCTGGGTGATTATTCAGCCATCATCCTGGATGGGGAGTCGGCCACTCTCCCGGATGAGGATTCAGCCACCCTCCTCAATGGGGATTCAGCCACCTCCCTGAATGAAGATTCTGCCACCTCCCTGGATGCGGATTCAGCCACCTCCCTAGATGGGGATTGAGCCACCCCCCTGGATGGTGATTCAGCCACCTCCCTAGATGGGGATTCAGCCACCTCTCTGGATGGGGATTCAGCCACCCCTCAGGATCGGGATTCAACCACCTGCCTGGATGAGGATTCAGCCACCCCCCTGCATAGGGATTCAGCCACCCCCCTGGATGGGGATTCAGCCACCTCCCTCGATGGTGATTCAGCTACCCACCAGGATGGGGATTCAGCCACCTCCCTTTTTGGGGATTCAGCCAACCTCCTGGATGAGGATTCAGCCACCCCCCTGGATGGGGATTCAGCCACTACGCTGGATGAGGATTCAGAACGCCCCTGGATGGAGATTCAGCCACCTGCCTTTTTGGGGATTCATCCACCCTCCTGGATGGGGATTCAGCCACTCTCCTGGATGAGGATTCAGCCACCCACCTGGATGGGGATTCAGCCACCCTCCTGAATGGGGATTCAGCCACCCCCCTGGATGAGGATTCAGCCCCCCCCCGAATGGGAAATCAGCCACTCCGCTGGATGAGGATTCAGACCCCCCCTGGATGGAGATTCAGCCACCGCTCAGGTTGGGGATTCAGGCACCCTCCTAGTTGTGGATTCAGCCATTCCCTTGGATAGGGATTCTGCTACCCTTCTGGATGAGGATTAGGCCACCTCCCTGGATGGGGATTCAACCACCCTAATTAATGGGGATTCAGCCACCCCCCTGGATGGGGATTCAGCCGCCCTCCTGGATGGGGATTCAGCCACCCTCCTGGATGGGGATTCATCCGCTCCGCTGGATGAGGGTTCAGACCCCCCCTGGATCGAGATTCACCCACCTCCCTTTTTGGGGATACAGCCACCCTCCTGGATGAGGATTCAGCCACTATGCTGGATGAGGATTCAGAACCCCCCTGGATGGAGATTCAGCCACCTCCCTCGATGGGGATTCGGCCACCTCCCTGGATGAGGATTCAGCCACCGCTCAGGTTGGTGATTCAGCCACCCTCCTGGATAGGGATTCAGCCACCCCCCTGGATGAGGATTCTGCCACCTCCCTGGATTAGGACTCAGCCACCCCCGTGGATGGAGATTGAACCACCCCCCTGGATGGGGATTCAGCCACCTCCCTGGATGGGGATTCAACCACCTCCCTGGATGGGGATTCAGCCACCTCTCTGGATGGGGATTCAGCCACCCCACTGGATGGGGATTCAGCCACCTCCCTGGATGAGGATTCAGCCACCCTCCTGGATTGGGATTCATCCACTCCGCTGGATGAGGGTTCAGACCCCCCCCGGATCGAGATTCACCCACCTCCCTTCTTGGGGATTCAACCACCCTCCTGGATGAGGATTCAGCCACCCCCCTGGATGGGGATTCAGCCACCCCCCTGAATGGGAAATCAGCCACTCCGCTGGATGAGGATTCAGACCCCCCCTGGATGGAGATTCAGCCACCTCCCAGGATGAGGATTCTGCCACTCACCTGGATGAGGATTCAGCCGCCCTTCTGGATGGGGATTCAGTCACCCTCCTCAATGGGGATTCAGTTACCTCCCTGGATGAAGATTCTGCCACCTCCTGGATGAGGATTGAGCCACCCCCGTGGATGGGGATTGAACCACCTCCTGGATGGGGATTGAGCCACCTCTCTGGATGGGGATTCAGCCACCCCTCTGGATCGGGATTCAGCCACCTCCCTGGATGAGGATTCAGCCACCCCCCTAAATGGGAAATCAGCCACTCCGCTGGATGAGGATTCAGACCCCCTGGATGGAGATTCAGCCACCTCCTCGATGGGGATTCAGCCGCCGCTCAGGTTGGGGATTCAGCCACCCTCCTGGATAGGGATTCAGCCACCCCCCTGGATGGGGATTCAGCTACCCACCAGGATCGGGATTCAGCCACTATGCTGGATGAGGATTCAGAACCCCCCTGGATGGAGATTCAGCCACCTCCCTTTTTGGGGATTCAGCCACCCTCCTGGATGGGGATTCAGCCACCCTCCTGGATGGGGATTCAGCCACCCCCCTGGATGGGGATTCAGCCACCCACCTGGATGGGGATTGAGCCACCCTCCTGAATGGGGATTCAGCCAACCCCCCTGGATGAGGATTCAGCCACCCCCCTGGATGGGAAATCAGCCACTCCGCTGGATGAGGATTCAGACCCCCCCTGGATGGAGATTCAGCCACCTCCCTTTTTGGGGATTCAGCCATCCCCCTGGATGGGGATTCAGCCACCCTCCTGGATGGGGATTCTGCTACCCTTCTGGATGAGGATTAAGCCACCCCCCTGGATGGGGATTCAACCACCCTACTTAATGGGGATTCTGCCACCCCCCTGGATGGGGATTCAGCCGCCCTCCTGGATGAGGATTCAGCCCCCCCCCGGATGGGGATTCAGCCACCCTACTGAATGGGGATTCAGCCACCCCCCTGGATGGGGTTCCAGCCACCCTCCTGGATGAGGATTCAGACGCCGCTCTTGATGGAGATTCAGGCACCCTCCTGGATGGGGATTCAGCCACCCTCCTTAATGGGGATTGAGCCACCCTCCTGGATAAGGATTCAGACTCCGCTCTGGATGGGGATTCAGCCACCCTGCTGGATCGGGATTCAGCCACTCTCCTTGGTGAGGATTCAGCCAACCCCCTGGATGGGGATTGAGCCACCCCCCTGGATGGGGATTCAGCCACCTACCTAGATGGGGATTCAGCCACCTCTCTGGATGGGGATTCAGCCACCCCTCAGGATCGGGATTCAGCCACCTCCCTGGATGAGGATTCAGCCGCCCTCCTGGATGAGGATTCATCCACCCTCCCGGATGAGGATTCAGCCCCCGCCCAGATGGGGATTCAACCACCCTACTGCATGGGGATTCAGCCACCCCCCTGGATGGGGTTCCAGCCACCCTCCTGGATGAGGATTCAGACGCCGCTCTAGATGGAGATTCAGGCACCCTCCTGGATGGGGATTCAGCCACCCTCCTTAATGGGGATTGAGCCACCCTCCTGGATAAGGATTCAGACGCCGCTCTGGATGGGAATTCAGCCACCCTCCTGGATCGGGATTCAGCCACTCTCCTAGATGAGGATTCAACCAACCCCCTGGAAGGGGATTCAGCCACCCTCCTTAATGGGGATTCAGCCACCTCCCTGGATGGGGATTCAGCCATCCTCCTGGGTGATGATTCAGCTGTCCTCCTGGATGGGGATTCAGCCACCCTCCTGGATGAGGATTCAGCCAACCTCCTTAATGGGGATTCAGCCACCTCTCTGGATGGGGATTCAGCCACCTCCCTGGATGGGGATTCACCCATCCTCCTGGGTGATTATTCATCCATCCTCCTGGATGGGGAGTCGGCCACTCTCCCGGATGAGGATTCAGCCACCCTCCTCAATGGGGATTCAGCCACCTCCCTGAATGAAGATTCTGCCACCTCCCTGGATGCGGATTCAGCCACCTCCCTAGATGGGGATTGAGCCACCCCCCTGGATGGTGATTCAGCCACCTCCCTAGATGGGGATTCAGCCACCTCTCTGGATGGGGATTCAGCCACCCCTCAGGATCGGGATTCAACCACCTGCCTGGATGAGGATTCAGCCACCCCCCTGCATAGGGATTCAGCCACCCCCCTGGATGGGGATTCAGCCACCTCCCTCGATGGTGATTCAGCTACCCACCAGGATGGGAATTCAGCCACCTCCCTTTTTGGGGATTCAGCCAACCTCCTGGATGAGGATTCAGCCACCCCCCTGGATGGGGATTCAGCCACTACGCTGGATGAGGATTCAGAACGCCCCTGGATGGAGATTCAGCCACCTGCCTTTTTGGGGATTCATCCACCCTCCTGGATGGGGATTCAGCCACTCTCCTGGATGAGGATTCAGCCACCCACCTGGATGGGGATTCAGCCACCCTCCTGAATGGGGATTCAGCCACCCCCCTGGATGAGGATTCAGCCCCCCCCCTGAATGGGAAATCAGCCACTCCGCTGGATGAGGATTCAGACCCCCCCTGGATGGAGATTCAGCCACCGCTCAGGTTGGGGATTCAGGCACCCTCCTAGTTGTGGATTCAGCCATTCCCTTGTATAGGGATTCTGCTACCCTTCTGGATGAGGATTAAGCCACCTCCCTGGATGGGGATTCAACCACCCTAATTAATGGGGATTCAGCCACCCCCCTGGATGGGGATTCAGCCGCCCTCCTGGATGGGGATTCAGCCACCCTCCTGGATGGGGATTCATCCGCTCCGCTGGATGAGGGTTCAGACCCCCCCTGGATCGAGATTCACCCACCTCCCTTTTTGGGGATACAGCCACCCTCCTGGATGAGGATTCAGCCACTATGCTGGATGAGGATTCAGAACCCCCCTGGATGGAGATTCAGCCACCTCCCTCGATGGGGATTCGGCCACCTCCCTGGATGAGGATTCAGCCACCGCTCAGGTTGGGGATTCAGCCACCCTCCTGGATGGGGATTCAACCACCTCTCTGGATGGGGATTCAGCCAACCACCTGGATGGGAAATCAGCCACTCCGCTGGATGAGGATTCAGACCCCCCCTGGATGGAGATTCAGCCACCTCCCTCGATGGGGATTCGGCCACCTCCCTGGATGAGGATTCAGCCACCGCTCAGGTTGGTGATTCAGCCACCCTCCTGGATAGGGATTCAGCCACCTCCCTGGATGGGGATTCAGCCACCTCCCTGGATGGGGATTCAACCACCTCCCTGGATGGGGATTCAGCCACCTCTCTGGATGGGGATTCAGCCACCCCACTGGATGGGGATTCAGCCACCTCCCTGGATGAGGATTCAGCCACCCTCCTGGATTGGGATTCATCCACTCCGCTGGATGAGGGTTCAGACCCCCCCTGGATCGAGATTCACCCACCTCCCTTCTTGGGGATTCAACCACCCTCCTGGATGAGGATTCAGCCACCCCCCTGGATGGGGATTCAGCCACCCCCCTGAATGGGAAATCAGCCACTCCGCTGGATGAGGATTCAGACCCCCCCTGGATGGAGATTCAGCCACCTCCCAGGATGAGGATTCTGCCACTCACCTGGATGAGGATTCAGCCGCCCTTCTGGATGGGGATTCAGTCACCCTCCTCAATGGGGATTCAGTTACCTCCCTGGATGAAGATTCTGCCACCTCCCTGGATGAGGATTGAGCCACCCCCGTGGATGGGGATTGAACCACCTCCCTGGATGGGGATTGAGCCACCTCTCTGGATGGGGATTCAGCCACCCCTCTGGATCGGGATTCAGCCACCTCCCTGGATGAGGATTCAGCCACCCCCCTAAATGGGAAATCAGCCACTCCGCTGGATGAGGATTCAGACCCCCCCTGGATGGAGATTCAGCCACCTCCCTCGATGGGGATTCAGCCGCCGCTCAGGTTGGGGATTCAGCCACCCTCCTGGATAGGGATTCAGCCACCCCCCTGGATGGGGATTCAGCTACCCACCAGGATCGGGATTCAGCCACTATGCTGGATGAGGATTCAGAACCCCCCTGGATGGAGATTCAGCCACCTCCCTTTTTGGGGATTCAGCCACCCTCCTGGATGGGGATTCAGCCACCCTCCTGGATGGGGATTCAGCCACCCCCCTGGATGGGGATTCAGCCACCCACCTGGATGGGGATTGAGCCACCCTCCTGAATGGGGATTCAGCCAACCCCCCTGGATGAGGATTCAGCCACCCCCCTGGATGGGAAATCAGCCACTCCGCTGGATGAGGATTCAGACCCCCCCTGGATGGAGATTCAGCCACCTCCCTTTTTGGGGATTCAGCCATCCCCCTGGATGGGGATTCAGCCACCCTCCTGGATGGGGATTCTGCTACCCTTCTGGATGAGGATTAAGCCACCCCCCTGGATGGGGATTCAACCACCCTACTTAATGGGGATTCTGCCACCCCCCTGGATGGGGATTCAGCCACCCTCCTGGATGAGGATTCAGCCCCCCCCCGGATGGGGATTCAGCCACCCTACTGAATGGGGATTCAGCCACCCCCCTGGATGGGGTTCCAGCCACCCTCCTGGATGAGGATTCAGACGCCGCTCTTGATGGAGATTCAGGCACCCTCCTGGATGGGGATTCAGCCACCCTCCTTAATGGGGATTGAGCCACCCTCCTGGATAAGGATTCAGACGCCGCTCTGGATGGGAATTCAGCCACCCTCCTGGATCGGGATTCAGCCACTCTCCTAGATGAGGATTCAACCAACCCCCTGGAAGGGGATTCAGCCACCCTCCTTAATGGGGATTCAGCCACCTCCCTGGATGGGGATTCAGCCATCCTCCTGGGTGATGATTCAGCTGTCCTCCTGGATGGGGATTCAGCCACCCTCCTGGATGAGGATTCAGCCACCCCCCTGGATGGGGATTCAGCTACCCACCAGGATGGGGATTCAGCCACCCCCATGGATGGGGATTCAGCCACTACGCTGGATGAGGATTCAGAACCCCCCTGTATGGAGATACAGCCACCTGCCTTTTTGGGGATTCAGCCACCCTTCTGGATGGGGATTCAGCCACCCACCTGCATGCGGATTCAGCCACCCACCTGGATGGGGATTCAGCCACCCCCCTGGATGGGGATTCAGCCATCCTCCTGGGTGATGATTCAGCCATCCTCCTGGATGGGGAGTCGGCCACTCTCCCGGATGAGGATTCAGCCACCCTCCTGAATGGGGATTCAGCCACCCCCCTGGATGAGGATTCAGCCACCCCCCTGAATGGGAAATCAGCCACTCCGCTGGATGAGGATTCAGCCACCTCCCTTTTTGGGGATTCAGCCACCCTCCTGGATGGGGATTCAGCCACCCCCTGGATGGGGATTCAGCCACCCATCTGGATGAGGATTCAGCCGCCGCTCAGGTTGGGGATTCTGGCACCCTCCTAGTTGGGGATTCAGCCACTCCCTTGGATGCGGATTCAGCCACCCTCCTGGATGAGGATTCAGCCACCCTCCTGGATGGGGATTCAGCCACCTCCCATGATGGGGATTCAGCCACCTCCCTGGATGAGGATTCAGCCACCCACCTGGATGAGGATTCTGCCACCGCTCAGGTTGGGGATTCAGCCACCCCTCTGGATGAGGATTCAGCCGCCCTCCTGGATGGGGATTTAGCCACCCACCTGGATGGGGATTCATCCACTCCGCTGGATGAGGGTTCAGACCCCCCTGGATCGAGATTCACCCACCTCCCTTCTTGGGGATTCAGCCACCCTCCTGGATGAGGATTCATCCACCCCCCTGGATGGGGATTCAGCTACCCCCCTGGATGGGGATTCAGCTACCCACCAGGATCGGGATTCAGCCACCCCCGTGGATGGGGATTGAGCCACCCCCCTGGATGAGGATTCAGCCACCCCCGTGGACGGGGATTGTGCCACCGCCCTGGATGGGGATTCAGCTACCCACCAGAATGGGGATTCAGCCACCTCCCTCGATGGAGATTCAGCCACCTCCCTCGATGGGGATTCAGCCACCTCCCTGGATGAGGATTCCGCCACCGTCAGATTGGGGATTCAGCCACCCTCCTGGATAGGGATTCAGCCACCCCTCTGGATGAGGATTCCGCCACCGTCAGATTGGGGATTCAGCCACCCTCCTGGATAGGGATTCAGCCACCCCACTGGATGGGGATTCAGCCACCTCCCTGGATGAGGATTCAGCCACCCTCCTGGATTGGGATTCATCCACTCCGCTGGATGAGGGTTCAGACCCCCCCTGGATCGAGATTCACCCACCTCCCTTCTTGGGGATTCAACCACCCTCCTGGATGAGGATTCAGCCACCCCCCTGGATGGGGATTCAGCCACCCCCCTGAATGGGAAATCAGCCACTCCGCTGGATGAGGATTCAGACCCCCCCTGGATGGAGATTCAGCCACCTCCCAGGATGAGGATTCTGCCACTCACCTGGATGAGGATTCAGCCGCCCTTCTGGATGGGGATTCAGTCACCCTCCTCAATGGGGATTCAGTTACCTCCCTGGATGAAGATTCTGCCACCTCCCTGGATGAGGATTGAGCCACCCCCGTGGATGGGGATTGAACCACCTCCTGGATGGGGATTGAGCCACCTCTCTGGATGGGGATTCAGCCACCCCTCTGGATCGGGATTCAGCCACCTCCTGGATGAGGATTCAGCCACCCCCTAAATGGGAAATCAGCCACTCCGCTGGATGAGGATTCAGACCCCCCCTGGATGGAGATTCAGCCACCTCCCTCGATGGGGATTCAGCCGCCGCTCAGGTTGGGGATTCAGCCACCCTCCTGGATAGGGATTCAGCCACCCCCCTGGATGGGGATTCAGCTACCCACCAGGATCGGGATTCAGCCACTATGCTGGATGAGGATTCAGAACCCCCCTGGATGGAGATTCAGTCACCTCCCTTTTTGGGGATTCAGCCACCCTCCTGGATGGGGATTCAGCCACCCTCCTGGATGGGGATTCAGCCACCCCCCTGGATGGGGATTCAGCCACCCACCTGGATGGGGATTGAGCCACCCTCCTGAATGGGGATTCAGCCAACCCCCCTGGATGAGGATTCAGCCACCCCCCTGGATGGGAAATCAGCCACTCCGCTGGATGAGGATTCAGACCCCCCCTGGATGGAGATTCAGCCACCTCCCTTTTTGGGGATTCAGCCATCCCCCTGGATGGGGATTCAGCCACCCTCCTGGATGGGGATTCTGCTACCCTTCTGGATGAGGATTAAGCCACCCCCCTGGATGGGGATTCAACCACCCTACTTAATGGGGATTCTGCCACCCCCCTGGATGGGGATTCAGCCACCCTCCTGGATGAGGATTCAGCCCCCCCCCGGATGGGGATTCAGCCACCCTACTGAATGGGGATTCAGCCACCCCCCTGGATGGGGTTCCAGCCACCCTCCTGGATGAGGATTCAGACGCCGCTCTAGATGGAGATTCAGGCACCCTCCTGGATGGGGATTCAGCCACCCTCCTTAATGGGGATTGAGCCACCCTCCTGGATAAGGATTCAGACGCCGCTCTGGATGGGAATTCAGCCACCCTCCTGGATCGGGATTCAGCCACTCTCCTAGATGAGGATTCAACCAACCCCCTGGAAGGGGATTCAGCCACCCTCCTTAATGGGGATTCAGCCACCTCCCTGGATGGGGATTCAGCCATCCTCCTGGGTGATGATTCAGCTGTCCTCCTGGATGGGGATTCAGCCACCCTCCTGGATGAGGATTCAGCCACCCCCCTGGATGGGGATTCAGCTACCCACCAGGATGGGGATTCAGCCACCCCCATGGATGGGGATTCAGCCACTACGCTGGATGAGGATTCAGAACCCCCCTGTATGGAGATACAGCCACCTGCCTTTTTGGGGATTCAGCCACCCTTCTGGATGGGGATTCAGCCACCCACCTGCATGCGGATTCAGCCACCCACCTGGATGGGAATTCAGCCACCCCCCTGGATGGGGATTCAGCCATCCTCCTGGGTGATGATTCAGCCATCCTCCTGGATGGGGAGTCGGCCACTCTCCCGGATGAGGATTCAGCCACCCTCCTGAATGGGGATTCAGCCACCCCCCTGGATGAGGATTCAGCCACCCCCCTGAATGGGAAATCAGCCACTCCGCTGGATGAGGATTCAGCCACCTCCCTTTTTGGGGATTCAGCCACCCTCCTGGATGGGGATTCAGCCACCCCCCTGGATGGGGATTCAGCCACCCATCTGGATGAGGATTCAGCCGCCGCTCAGGTTGGGGATTCTGGCACCCTCCTAGTTGGGGATTCAGCCACTCCCTTGGATGCGGATTCAGCCACCCTCCTGGATGAGGATTCAGCCACCCTCCTGGATGGGGATTCAGCCACCTCCCATGATGGGGATTCAGCCACCTCCCTGGATGAGGATTCAGCCACCCACCTGGATGAGGATTCTGCCACCGCTCAGGTTGGGGATTCAGCCACCCCTCTGGATGAGGATTCAGCCGCCCTCCTGGATGGGGATTTAGCCACCCACCTGGATGGGGATTCATCCACTCCGCTGGATGAGGTTCAGACCCCCTGGATCGAGATTCACCCACCTCCTTCTTGGGGATTCAGCCACCCTCCTGGATGAGGATTCATCCACCCCCCTGGATGGGGATTCAGCTACCCCCCTGGATGGGGATTCAGCTACCCACCAGGATCGGGATTCAGCCACCCCCGTGGATGGGGATTGAGCCACCCCCCTGGATGAGGATTCAGCCACCCCCGTGGACGGGGATTGTGCCACCGCCCTGGATGGGGATTCAGCTACCCACCAGAATGGGGATTCAGCCACCTCCCTCGATGGAGATTCAGCCACCTCCCTCGATGGGGATTCAGCCACCTCCCTGGATGAGGATTCCGCCACCGTCAGATTGGGGATTCAGCCACCCTCCTGGATAGGGATTCAGCCACCCCTCTGGATGAGGATTCCGCCACCGTCAGATTGGGGATTCAGCCACCCTCCTGGATAGGGATTCAGCCACCCCTCTGGATGAGGATTCTGCCACATCCCTGGATGAGGACTCAGCCACCCCCGTGGATGGAGATTGAACCACCCCCCAGGATGGGGATTCAGCCACCCCCCTGGATGGTGATTCAGCCACCTCCCTGGATGGGGATTCAACCACCTTTCTGGATGGGGATTCAGCCACCTCTCTGGATGGGGATTCAGCCACCAGACTGGATGAGGATTCCGGCACCCTCCTTAATGAGGATTCAGCCACCCCCGTGGATGGGGATTGAGCCACCCCCCTGGATGGGGATTTAGCCACCTCCCTAGATGGGGATTCAGACACCTCTCTGGATGGGGATTCAGCCACCCCTCAAGATCGGGATTCAGCCACCTCCCTGGATGAGGATTCAGCCACCCCCCTGCATAGGGATTCAGCCACCGCCCTGGATGGGGATTCAGCTACCCACCAGTATGGGGATTCAGCCACCCCCCTGGATGGAGATTCAGCCACCTGCCTTTTTGGGGATTCAGCCACCCTCCTGGATGGGGATTCAGCCACCCCCCTGGATGGGGATTCAGCCACCCCCCTGGATGGAGATTCAGCCACCTGCCTTTTTGGGGATTCAGCCACCCTCCTGGATGGGGATTCAGCCACCCACCTGCATGCGGATTCAGCCACCCACCTGGATGGGGATTCAGCCACACTCCTGAAAGGGGATTCAGCCACCCCCCTGGATGAGGATTCAGCCACCCCCCAGAATGGGAAATCAGCCACTCCGCTGGATGAGGATTCAGACCCCCCCTGGATGGAGATTCCGCCACCGCTCAGGTTGGGGATTCAGGCACCCTCCTAGTTGTGGATTCAGCCATTCCCTTGGATAGGGATTCTGCTACCCTTCTGGATGAGTGAAGCCCCAGAACAGAGAGCTTTCGAAAGCATGAAGCAGATAAAGCAGTAAATTAGCTAAGGCATGGGTCACTGTGACAGGAAAAGAAGATAAGGAATAGAGACTGACAAGAACTGTTAGGATAAGCATGATTCAGAGTCAACAAGGCCAAACTAACACTTAGAACAACATCAGCAGAAGACTCATCAGGAAACCCCTGCCCATGATGAAGGCCACCGGAATGACCACCAAGAAGATCGTCAAAAGAGATGCCCCTGCCCACGCTCAGCCTACACCAACATGAATATGTATGCAAAGATATGATTATGTATAAGATCTGATGCAATACTACATCCAAAACTGTATAAAAGGCATGCTTTTGTTACGGGAAAGGCAGAAATCCATTTAGTGATTTCTCCAACGCGTTGCCAATAAATACCTCCTGTCTATCTGACTTAAACTGAGTCTCTTAGGCAGTTATTCTTGCCTTTTGGGGCAAAAATTCGGCATCATTTTCTGGCGACCCAGATGGGACCAGACAGGAGACCCAGGTCCTAAGGAATCCTCCTGAGCACGGGTCCGGGGCCGGGACCCTCTGGGCGCCCCTGACGACTTTTTGTCAGAAGAGACCCCCCCGGACCAGTGCTCGTTGGTGGACGAAGGGTTACCTGCATCTCCTGCTCCAATCAAGAGGTATTTTTTTAATTGTTTATTGATTTTGGGATAAAGCGCTTTGACTGGGAAACAGGGACCAGACGTGGTCACCTCACGGGAAAGCCTGGGGACGCCCTGGCAGAGTCCCACAAAGAGGGGTTCGAGGCCCCATTGGAAATTTGGGGGACGAGCCCCCACTGGAAAATAAGGGGTTCGAGTCCCCATTGGAAATCGGAGTGTTTGTTAATCGGGTGTATGATTCTCTTTCATCTTAATATTGTTGCTTTGTTTATTCTCTTTCATCTTAATGTTGTTGCTTTGTTTCTGAAGAGATACATTTGTGTCACACTTTGTCTAACATTGTTATGTGTCTGCAAGAATCTCGCAATTTAGTAAGACTCAAGTTTGAATTTCGGGATACTTGGTATTTTGTGTTATCATCTGCAAACCCACCTTGGTTCACAGCTGTGTACCAGCGACAGCGGCAGGGAGTGAAGTGGGGGAGAGGCAGCGGCGAGCAGGTCAAAGTCAGGTCCGTTCTCGCTGCGGGATAGGGCCAGCCGCTGCGAACGGGCGAGCCAGCTCCCGAAGCCCCGGGGGGGGCCGAGGGGGACTCCAGCTGGAGAAGCCGTCTGAGTGTCCGAGGGGTGGAGGTAATTTTGATTCTGTGCCGCAGCGGCAGAGATGGGCGGAGCCCTGCTGTGCGCTCGGAGCAGCGACGGCAGTCCCCGGCCGTCCACTTGAGCTGCAGTGGCGGCGGGACCGGCTGTACGCTCGGGCTGCGGGCGGCCCTAGTCTCTTCCCCAACTTTTTCGGACGAGTTCCGAAAATGGCGCCGAGCACCTGGCTCCTCCCTCCACCAGGGGAGGTAAAGTTGTTGGATGCCGTCACGTTTTGGTACGCGAACGCCTAGCAGGAAGGCGGTGTACCGTGACATGCATCTGTAGAGCCTCGGGCAGCGGCTGGAAGCGGTCAGCACTGGGCTTGGGATAGGTCCGTGCAGGGTTGTGAAAGGCTCAGCGTGCTGTTTTCCTGGAGGGGTGGAGAAGCAGCTAGAGCCTGATTGTTCTGACTGGCTTGCCCCAGGGGTGGAAATATGCCGCTGAGTAAATAGAGATGGGAATATTAGAATTTGACGAAAAAATTCGTCAATTATAAGAAAAAGGGGGGAATGAAGCCCCAGAACAGAGAGCTTTCGAAAGCATGAAGCAGATAAAGCAGTAAATTAGCTAAGGCATGGGTCACTGTGACAGGAAAAGAAGATAAGGAATAGAGACTGACAAGAACTGTTAGGATAAGCATGATTCAGAGTCAACAAGGCCAAACTAACACTTAGAACAACATCAGCAGAAGACTCATCAGGAAACCCCTGCCCATAATGAAGGCCACCGGAATGACCACCAAGAAGATCGTCAAAAGAGATGCCCCTGCCCACGCTCAGCCTACACCAACATGAATATGTATGCAAAGATATGATTATGTATAAGATCTGATGCAATACTACATCCAAAACTGTATAAAAGGCATGCTTTTGTTACGGGAAAGGCAGAAATCCATTTAGTGATTTCTCCAACGCGTTGCCAATAAATACCTCCTGTCTATCTGACTTAAACTGAGTCTCTTAGGCAGTTATTCTTGCCTTTTGGGGCAAAAATTCGGCATCATGAGGATTAAGCCACCTGCCTGGATGAGGATTCAGCCACCCACCTGGATGAGGATTCAGCCACCTCCCTTTTTGGGGATTCAGCCACCCTCCTGGATGGGGATTCAGCCACCCTACTTAATGGGGATTCAGCCACCCCCTTGGATGCGGATTCAGCCACCCTCCTGGATGAGGATTGAGCCACCCTCCTGGATGGGGATTCAGCCACCTCCCATGATGGGGATTCAGCCACCTCCCTGGATGAGGATTCAGCCACCCACGTGGATGAGGATTCAGCCACCTCCCTTTTTGGGGATTCAGCCACCCTCCTGGATGGGGATTCAGCCACCCTACTTAATGGGGATTCAGCCACCCCCTTGGATGCGGATTCAGCCACCCTCCTGGGTGAGGATTCAGCCACCCTCTTGGATGGGGATTCAGCCACCTCCCATGATGGGGATTCAGCCACCTCCCTGGATGAGGATTCAGCCACCCACCTGGATGAGGATTCAGCCACCGCTCAGGTTGGGGATTCAGCCAACCCTCTGGATGAGGATTCAGCCGCCCTCCTGGATGGGGATTTAGCCACCCACCTGGATGGGGATTCATCCACTCCGCTGGATGAGGGTTCAGACCCCCCTGGATCGAGATTCACCCACCTCCCTTCTTGGGGATTCAGCCACCCTCCTGGATGAGGATTCAGCCACCCCCCTGGATGGGGATTCAGCTACCCACCAGGATCGGGATTCAGCCACCCCCGTGGATGGGGATTGAGCCACCCCCCTGGATGAGGATTCAGCCACCCCCCAGAATGGGAAATCAGCCACTCCGCTGGATGAGGATTCAGACCCCCCCTGGATGGAGATTCCGCCACCGCTCAGGTTGGGGATTCAGGCACCCTCCTAGTTGTGGATTCAGCCATTCCCTTGGATAGGGATTCTGCTACCCTTCTGGATGAGGATTAAGCCACCTGCCTGGATGGGGATTCTGCCACCTATCCAGGATGAGGACTCAGCCACCCCCGTGGATGGAGATTGAGCCACCCCCCTGGATGGGGATTCAGCCACCTCCCTGGATGAGGATTCAGCCACCCACCTGGATGAGGATTCAGCCACCTCCCTTTTTGGGGATTCAGCCACCCTCCTGGATGGGGATTCAGCCACCCTACTTAATGGGGATTCAGCCACCCCCTTGGATGCGGATTCAGCCACCCTCCTGGATGAGGATTGAGCCACCCTCCTGGATGGGGATTCAGCCACCTCCCATGATGGGGATTCAGCCACCTCCCTGGATGAGGATTCAGCCACCCACCTGGATGAGGATTCAGCCACCTCCCTTTTTGGGGATTCAGCCACCCTCCTGGATGGGGATTCAGCCACCCTACTTAATGGGGATTCAGCCACCCCCTTGGATGCGGATTCAGCCACCCTCCTGGATGAGGATTCATCCACCCTCCTGGATGGGGATTCAGCCACCTCCCATGATGGGGATTCAGCCACCTCCCTGGATGAGGATTCAGCCACCCACCTGGATGAGGATTCAGCCACCGCTCAGGTTGGGGATTCAGCCACCCCTCTGGATGAGGATTCAGCCGCCCTCCTGGATGGGGATTCAGCCACCCACCTGGATGAGGATTCAGCCACCCACCTGGATGAGGATTCAGCCACCGCTCAGGTTGGGGATTCAGCCACCCCTCTGGATGAGGATTCAGCCGCCCTCCTGGATGGGGATTTAGCCACCCACCTGGATGGGGATTCATCCACTCCGCTGGATGAGGGTTCAGACCCCCCTGGATCGAGATTCACCCACCTCCCTTCTTGGGGATTCAGCCACCCTCCTGGATGAGGATTCAGCCACCCCCCTGGATGGGGATTCAGCTACCCACCAGGATCGGGATTCAGCCACCCCCGTGGATGGGGATTGAGCCACCCCCCTGGATGAGGATTCAGCTACCCACCAGAATGGGGATTCAGCCATGTGGTGGGTGAAAGGGTAAGGCCGAGAAGCCTCTTCCCTTCCCCCTTGTAAGGTAAAAGGGAAAAAAAATTGAAGGGAAAGGAAAAAAAACTCACCAGCCGAATTAGCAAAGCAGTGGAGCTATATTTACAAAGCAGTGTAGGATTTTGCAGGGGAATATTTACAAATTTACAATATCTACAATATATACAAAGATATACAGCAGTGTAAAACAGAAATGAGAGTTGCCCCCCTCGGCCGAGGGGGATCCTCACCTCCGCTCTCCCCTCTCTTCCCCCCTTTCCCCAAAATAGTTCGGAAAAGAAGGAGAAAGAAGAAAGAAAGAAGTTAAAAGCAGTTTGTGTTAATTAGAAGCAGTTACAGGCCTGGTTATCTTATCAAGTCTTCAAGGCCGGAGCCTTGGCAGAAAACCCAGCACAGGCAGAAAGCTACTGCACCGAAGGAGATGCGGAAGCAAGAGTGACAGAGAAGTGCTGGGAATGCCCACTTCACTCTCAGGCCAGATAGTGCTTCCTCCCACTTGACCAATGAAAATTAGTTTAGACTCTTCCTTCCGTTTACCAACTTCCGTCCACCATATTCCCTTTCTTAAAGGGACAGCGTCAACCGGGCACAAGCCACCTCCCTCGATGGAGATTCAGCCACCTCCCTCGATGGGGATTCAGCCACCTCCCTGGATGAGGATTCCGCCACCGTCAGATTGGGGATTCAGCCACCCTCCTGGATAGGGATTCAGCCACCCCTCTGGATGAGGATTCCGCCACCGTCAGATTGGGGATTCAGCCACCCTCCTGGATAGGGATTCAGCCACCCCTCTGGATGAGGATTCTGCCACATCCCTGGATGAGGACTCAGCCACCCCCGTGGATGGAGATTGAACCACCCCCCAGGATGGGGATTCAGCCACCCCCCTGGATGGTGATTCAGCCACCTCCCTGGATGGGGATTCAACCACCTCTCTGGATGGGGATTCAGCCACCTCTCTGGATGGGGATTCAGCCACCAGACTGGATGAGGATTCCGGCACCCTCCTTAATGAGGATTCAGCCACCCCCGTGGATGGGGATTGAGCCACCCCCCTGGATGGGGATTTAGCCACCTCCCTAGATGGGGATTCAGACACCTCTCTGGATGGGGATTCAGCCACCCCTCAGGATCAGGATTCAGCCACCTCCCTGGATGAGGATTCAGCCACCCCCCTGCATAGGGATTCAGCCACCGCCCTGGATGGGGATTCAGCTACCCACCAGTATGGGGATTCAGCCACCCCCCTGGATGGAGATTCAGCCACCTGCCTTTTTGGGGATTCAGCCACCCTCCTGGATGGGGATTCAGCCACCCCCCTGGATGGGGATTCAGCCACCCCCCTGGATGGAGATTCAGCCACCTGCCTTTTTGGGGATTCAGCCACCCTCCCGGATGGGGATTCAGCCACCCACCTGCATGCGGATTCAGCCACCCACCTGGATGGGGATTCAGCCACACTCCTGAAAGGGGATTCAGCCACCCCCCTGGATGAGGATTCAGCCACCCCCCAGAATGGGAAATCAGCCACTCCGCTGGATGAGGATTCAGACCCCCCCTGGATGGAGATTCCGCCACCGCTCAGGTTGGGGATTCAGGCACCCTCCTAGTTGTGGATTCAGCCATTCCCTTGGATAGGGATTCTGCTACCCTTCTGGATGAGGATTAAGCCACCTGCCTGGATGGGGATTCAACCACCCTAATTTATGGGGATTCAGCCACCCCCCTGGATGGGGATTCAGCCACCCTCCTGGATGAGGATTGAGCCACCCTCCTGGATGGGGATTCAGCCACGTCCCTGGATGGGGATTCAGCCACCTCCCTGGATGAGGATTCAGCCACCCACCTGGATGAGGATTCAGCCACCTCCCTTTTTGGGGATTCAGCCACCCTCCTGGATGGGGATTCAGCCACCCCCCAGAATGGGGATTCAGCCACCCTCCTGGATGAGGATTCAGCCACCCTCCTGGATGGGGATTCAGCCACCTCCCATGATGGGGATTCAGCCACCTCCCTGGATGAGGATTCAGCCACCCACCCGGATGAGGATTCAGCCACCGCTCAGGTTGGGGATTCAGCCAACCCTCTGGATGAGGATTCAGCCGCCCTCCTGGATGGGGATTTAGCCACCCACCTGGATGGGGATTCATCCACTCCGCTGGATGAGGGTTCAGACCCCCCTGGATCGAGATTCACCCACCTCCCTTCTTGAGGATTCAGCCACCCTCCTGGATGAGGATTCATCCACCCCCCTGGATGGGGATTCAGCTACCCACCAGGATCGGGATTCAGCCACCCCTGTGGATGGGGATTGAGCCACCCCCCTGGATGAGGATTCAGCCACCCCCGTGGACGGGGATTGAGCCACCCCCCTGGATGGGGATTCAGCTACCCACCAGAATGGGGATTCAGCCACCTCCCTCGATGGAGATTCAGCCACCTCCCTCGATGGGGATTCAGCCACCTCCCTGGATGAGGATTCCGCCACCGTCAGGTTGGGGATTCAGCCACCCTCCTGGATGAGGATTCTGCCACATCCCTGGATGAGGACTCAGCCACCCCCGTGGATGGAGATTGAACCACCCCCCTGGATGGGGATTCAGCCACCCCCCTGGATGGTGATTCAGCCACCTCCCTGGATGGGGATTCAACCACCTCTCTGGATGGGGATTCAGCCACCTCTCTGGATGGGGATTCAGCCAACAGACTGGATGGGGATTCAGCCACCTCCCTGGATGAGGATTCAGCCACCCCCCTGGATGGGGATTCATCCACTCCGCTGGATGAGGGTTCAGACCCCCCCTGGATCGAGATTCACCCACCTCCCTTCTTGGGGATTCAGATACTCCCTTGGATGAGGATTCAGCCATCCCCCTGGATGGGGATTCAGCCACCCTCCTGGATGAGGATTCAGCCATCCTCCAGGATGGGGATTCAGCCACTCTACTGGATGGGGATTCAGCCACCCCCCTGGATGGGAATTCAGCCACCCTCCTTAATGGGGATTCAGCCACCCCTCTGGCCGGGTTTCCAGCCTCCCTCCTGGATGGGAATTCAGCCATCGGCCTGAGCGAGTATTCAGCCATCCCCCTGCATGGGGATGCAGCCACCAACCTGGATGGGAATTCAACCACCCCGCTAGATGGGGACCCCGCCACTCTCATGTATGAGGATTCAGCCATCCCCCCGGATGGGTACTCAGCCACTCTCCTGGATGAGGATTCAGGCACCCCCCTGCATGAGGATTCAGCCACCTCCTTGGATAGGGATTCAGCCGCTCCCCTGGATGGGGATTCAGCCACCCTACTTAATGGGGATTCAACCCACACCGGATGAGGGTTCAGCCACCTCCTTAATGGGGATTCAGCCACTCCCCTGGATGGGGATTCAGCCACCCTCCCGGATGGGGATTCAGCCCCCCCCCTGGATGGGGATTCAGCTACCCACCAGGATCAGGATTGAGCCACTATGCTGGATGAGGATTCAGAACCCCCTTGGATGGAGATTCAGCCACCTCCCTTTTTGGGGATTCAGCCACCCTCCTGGATGGGGATTCAGCCACCCACCTGCATGGGGTTTCAGCCACCCTCCTGGATGAGGATTCAGCTGAACCCCCTGGATGGGAAATCAGCCACTCCGCTGGATGAGGATTCAGCCACCCCCCTGGATGGGGATTCAGCCATCCTCCTGGGTGATGATTCAGCCATCCTCCTGGATGGGGATTTGGCCACTCTCCCGGATGAGGATTCAGCCAACCTCCTTAATGGGGATTCAGCCACCTCCCTGGATGAAGATTCTGCCACCTCCCTGGATGAGGATTTAGCCACCTCCCTGGATGAAGATTCTGCCACCTCCCTGGATGAAGATTCTGCCACCTCCCTGGATGAGGATTCAGCCACCTCCCTAGATGGGGATTGAGCCACCCCCCTGGATGGGGATTCAGCCACCTCCCTAGATGGGGATTCAGCCACCTCTCTGGATGGGGATTCAGCCACCCCTCAGGATCGGGATTCAACCACCCCTCAGGATCGGGATTCAACCACCTGCCTGGATGAGGATTCAGCCACCCCCCTGCATAGGGATTCAACCACCCCCCTGGAAGGGATTCAGCCACCTCCCTCGATGGTGATTCAGCTACCCGCCAGGATGGGGATTCAGCCACCCCCCTTTTTGGGGATTCAGCCACCCTCCTGGATGAGGATTCAGCCACCCCCCTGGATGGTGATTCAGCTACCCACCAGGATGGTGATTCAGCCACCCCCCTGGATGGGGATTCAGCCACTACGCTGGATGAGGATTCAGAACGCCCCTGGATGGAGATTCAGCCACCTGCCTTTTTGGGGATTCATCCACCCTCCTGGATGGGGATTCAGCCACTCTCCTGGATGAGGATTCAGCCACCCACCTGGATGGGGATTCAGCCACCCTCCTGAATGGGGATTCAGCCACCCCCCTGGATGAGGATTCAGCCCCCCCCCTGAATGGGAAATCAGCCACTCCGCTGGATGAGGATTCAGACCCCCCCTGGATGGAGATTCAGCCACCGCTCAGGTTGGGGATTCAGGCACCCTCCTAGTTGTGGATTCAGCCATTCCCTTGGATAGGGATTCTGCTACCCTTCTGGATGAGGATTAAGCCACCTCCCTGGATGGGGATTCAACCACCCTAATTAATGGCGATTCAGCCGCCCTCCTGGATGGGGATTCAGCCACCCTCCTGGATGGGGATTCATCCGCTCCGCTGGATGAGGGTTCAGACCCCCCCTGGATCGAGATTCACCCACCTCCCTTTTTGGGGATACAGCCACCCTCCTGGATGAGGATTCAGCTACCCACCAGGATCGGGATTCAGCCACTATGCTGGATGAGGATTCAGAAACCCCCTGGATGGAGATTCAGCCACCTCCCTCGATGGGGATTCGGCCACCTCCCTGGATGAGGATTCAGCCACCGCTCAGGTTGGGGATTCAGCCACCCTCCTGGATAGGGATTCAACCACCTCTCTGGATGGGGATTCAGCCAACCACCTGGATGGGGATTCAGCCACCCTCCTGAATGGGGATTCAGCCACCCCCCTGGATGAGGATTCAGCCACACCCCCGAATGGGAAATCAGCCACTCCGCTGGATGAGGATTCAGACCCCCCCTGGATGGAGATTCAGCCACCTCCCTCGATGGGGATTCGGCCACCTCCCTGGATGAGGATTCAGCCACCGCTCAGGTTGGGGATTCAGCCACCCTCCTGGATAGGGATTCAGCCACCCCCCTGGATGAGGATTCTGCCACCTCCCTGGATGAGGACTCAGCCACCCCCGTGGATGGAGATTGAACCACCCCCCTGGATGGGGATTCACCCACCTCCCTGGATGGGGATTCAGCCACCTCCCTGGATGGGGATTCAACCACCTCCCTGGATGGGGATTCAGCCACCTCTCTGGATGGGGATTCAGCCACCCCACTGGATGGGGATTCAGCCACCTCCCTGGATGAGGATTCAGCCACCCTCCTGGATGGGGATTCATCCACTCCGCTGGATGAGGGTTCAGACCCCCCCTGGATCGAGATTCACCCACCTCCCTTCTTGGGGATTCAGCCACCCTCCTGGATGAGGATTCAGCCACCCCCCTGGATGGGGATTCAGCCACCCTCCTGAATGGGGATTCAGCCACCCCCCTGGATGAGGATTCAGCCACCCCCCTGAATGGGAAATCTGCCATTCCGCTGGATGAGGATTCAGACCCCCCCTGGATGGAGATTCAGCCACCTCCCTGGATGAGGATTCTGCCACTCACCTGGATGAGGATTCAGCCGCCCTTCTGGATGGGGATTCAGTCACCCTCCTCAATGGGGATTCTGTTACCTCCCTGGATGAAGATTCTGCCACCTCCCTGGATGAGGATTGAGCCACCACCGTGGATGGGGATTGAACCACCTCCCTGGATGGGGATTGAGCCACCTCTCTGGATGGGGATTCAGCCACCCCTCTGGATCGGGATTCAGCCACCTCCCTGGATGAGGATTCAGCCACCCCCCTGAATGGGAAATCAGCCACTCCGCTGGATGAGGATTCAGACCCCCCCTGGATGGAGATTCAGCCACCTCCCTCGATGGGGATTCAGCCACCTCCCTGGATGAGGATTCAGCCGCCGCTCCGGTTGGGGATTCAGCCACCCTCCTGGATAGGGATTCAGCCACCCCCCTGGATGGGGATTCAGCTACCCACCAGGATCGGGATTCAGCCACTATGCTGGATGAGGATTCAGAACCCCCCTGGATGGAGATTCAGCCACCTCCCTGGATGGGGATTCAGCCACCCTCCTGGATGGGGATTCAGCCACCCCCCTGGATGGGGATTCAGCCACCCACCTGGATGGGGATTGAGCCACCCTCCTGAATGGGGATTCAGCCAACCCCCCTGGATGAGGATTCAGCCATCCCCCTGGATGGGAAATCAGCCACTCCGCTGGATGAGGATTCAGACCCCCCCTGTATGGAGATTCAGCCACCTCCCTTTTTGGGGATTCAGCCATCCCCCTGGATGGGGATTCAGCCACCCTCCTGGATGGGGATTCTGCTACCCTTCTGGATGAGGATTAAGCCACCCCCCTGGATGGGGATTCAACCACCCTACTTAATGGGGATTCTGCCACCCTCCTGGATGGGGATTCAGCCACCCTCCTGGATGAGGATTCAGCCCCCCCCCGGATGGGGATTCAGCCACCCTACTGAATGGGGATTCAGCCACCCCCCTGGATGAAGTTCCAGCCACCCTCCTGGATGAGGATTCAGACGCCGCTCTAGATGGAGATTCAGGCACCCTCCTGGATGGGGATTCAGCCACCCTCCTTAATGGGGATTGAGCCACCCTCCTGGATAAGGATTCAGACTCCGCTCTGGATGGGGATTCAGCCACCCTGCTGGATCGGGATTCAGCCACTCTCCTTGGTGAGGATTCAGCCAACCCCCTGGATGGGGATTCAGCCATCCTCCAGGGTGATGATTCAGCCATCCTCCTGGATGGGGATTTGGCCACTCTCCTGGATGAGGATTCAGCCACCCTCCTCAATGGGGATTCAGCCACCTCCCTGGATGAAGATTCTGCTACCTCCCTGGATGAGGATTCAGCCACCTCTCTGGATGGGGATTCAGCCACCCCTCTGGATCGGGATTCAGGCACCTCCCTGGATGAGGATTCAGCAACCCCCCTGAAAGGGCAATCAGCCACTCCGCTGGATGAGGATTCAGACCCCCCCTGGATGGAGATTCAGCCACCTCCCTCGATGGGGATTCAGCCACCTCCCTGGATGAGGATTCAGCCACCGCTCAGGTTGGGGATTCAGCCACCCTCCTGGATAGGGATTCAGCCACCCCCCTGGATGAGGATTCTGCCACCTATCCAGGATGAGGACTCAGCCACCCCCGTGGATGGAGATTGAGCCACCCCCCTGGATGGGGATTCAGCCACCTCCCTGGATGGGGATTCAACCACCTGTCTGGATGGGGATTCAGCCACCTCTCTGGATGGGTATTGAGCCACCCTACTGGATGGGGATTCAGCCACCTCCCTGGATGAGGATTCAGCCACCCTCCTGGATGGGGATTCATCCACTCCGCTGGATGAGGGTTTAGACCCCCCCTGGATCGAGATTCACCCACCTCCCTTCTTGGGGATTCAGCCACCCTCCTGGATGAGGATTCAGCCACCCCCCTGGATGGGGATTCAGCTACCCACCAGGATCGGGATTCTGCCACTATGCTGGATGAGGATTCAGAACCCCCTTGGATGGAGATTCAGCCACCTCCCTTTTTGGGGATTCAGCCACCCTCCTGGATGGGGATTCAGCCACCCCCCTGGATGGGGATTCAGCCACCCACCTGGATGGGAAATCAGCCACTCTGCTGGATGAGGATTCAGACCCCCCCTGGATGGACATTCAGCCACCTCCCTTTTTGGGGATTCAGCCATCCCCCTGGATGGGGATTCAGCCACCCTCCTGGATGGGGATTCTGCTACCCTTCTGGATGAGGATTAAGCCACCCCCCTGGATGGGGATTCAGCCACCCTCCTGGATGAGGATTCAGCCCCCCTCCGGATGGGGATTCAGCCAACCTACTGAATGGGGATTCAGCCACCCTCCTGGATGGGGTTCCAGCCACCCTCCTGGATGAGGATTCAGACGCCGCTCTAGATGGAGATTCAGGCACCCTCCTGGATGGGGATTCAGCCACCCTCCTTAATGTGGATTGAGCCACCCACCTGGATAAGGATTCAGCCGCCGCTCTGGATGGGGATTCAGCCACCTTGCTGGATCGGGATTCAGCCACTCTCCTAGGTGAGGATTCAGCCAACCCCCTGGATGGGGATTCAGCCATCCTCCTGGGTGATGATTCAGCCATCCTCCTGGATGGGGATTCGGCCACTCTCCCGGATGCGGATTCAGCCACCCTCCTCAATGGGGATTCAGCCACCTCCCTGGATGAAGATTCAACCACCCCCATGGATGGGGTTTCAGCCACCTCCCTGGATGGGGATTCAGCCACCCACCTGGATGGGGATTCAGCCCCCCCCCGCCCGGATGGGGATTCAGCCACCCACCTGGATGAGGATTCAGCCACCGCTCAGGTTGGGGATTCAGCCACCCTCCTGGATGAGGATTCAGCCACCCCCCTGGATGGGGATTCAGCCACTACGCTGGATAAGGATTCAGAATCCCCCTGGATGGAGATTTAGCCACCTGCCTTTTTGGGGATTCAGCCACCCTCCTGGATGGGGATTCAGCCACCCACCTGCATGGGGATTCAGCCACCCACCTGGATGGGGATTCAGCCACCCTCCTGAATGGGGATTCAGCCCCCCCCGGATGAGGATTCAGCCACCGCTCAGGTTGGGGATTCAGCCACTCCACCGGATGAGGATTCAGACTTCCCCTGTATGGAGATTCAGCCACCTCCCTTTTTGGGGATTCAGCCACCCTCCTGGATGAGGATTCAGCCACCGCTCAGGTTGGGGATTGAGGCACCCTCCTAGTTGGGGATTCAGCCACTCCCTTGGATAGGGATTCTGCTACCCTTCTGGATGAGGATTAAGCAACCTCCCTGGATTGGGATTCACCCACCCAACTTCATGTGGATTCAGCCACCCTCCTGGATGAGGATTCAGCACCCCCCCGGATGGGGATTCAGCCACCCTCCTTAATGGGGATTCAGCCACCCCCCTGGATGGGATTCCTGCCACCCTCCTGGATGTGGATTCAGACGCTGCTCTGGTTGGAGATTCAGGCACCCTCCTGGATGGGGATTCAGCCACCCTCCTTAATGGGGATTGAACCACCCTCCTGGATGAGGATTCAGGCACCCCCCTGGATGGGGATTCCGCCACCTCCCTGGATGAGGATTCAGCCACCCACCTAGATGAGGATTCAGCCACCCTTCTGGATGGGGATTCAATCACCCTCCTCAATGCTGATTCAACCACCTCCCTGGATGAAGATTCTGCCACCTCCCTGGATGGGGATTCAGCCACCTCTCTGGATGGGGATTCACCCACCCCACTGGATGGGGATTCAGCCACCTCTCCGGATGGGGATTCAGCCACCCTCCTTAATGGGGATTGAACCACCCTCCTGGATAAGGATTCAGACACCGCTCTGGATGGGGATTCAGCCATCCTCCTGGATCGGGATTCAACCACTCACCTAGGTGAGGATTCAGCCAACCCCCTGGATGGGGATTCAGCCTCCCTCCTTAATGGGGATTCAGCCACCCCCCTGGATGGGGATTCAGCCGCTCACCCTAATGGGGATTGAGCCACTCTCCTGGATGGGGATTCATCCACTCCGCTGGATGAGGGATCAGACCCCCCCTGGATCGAGATTCAGCCACCTCCCTTTTTGGGGATTCAGCCACCCTCCTGGATGAGGATTCAGGCACCCCCCTGGATGGGGATTCTGCCACCTCCCTGGATGAGGATTCAGCCACCCACCTAGATGAGGATTCAGCCACCCTTCTGCATGGGGATTCAATCACCCTCCTCAATGCTGATTCAGCCACCTCCCTGGATGAAGATTCTGCCACCTCTCTGGATGGGGATTCAGCCACCCCACTGGATGGGGATTCAGCCACCTCTCTGGATGGGGATTCAGCCACCCCACTTGATGGGGATTCAGCCACCTCCCTGGATGAGGATTCAGCCACCTCCCTCAATGGGGATTCAGCCACCTCCCTGGATGAGGATTCAGCCACCCACCTGGATGAGGATTCAGCCACCGCTCAGGTTGGGGATTCAACCACCCTCCTGGATAGGGATTCAGCCTCCCCCCTGGATGAGGATTCTGCCATCTCCCTGGATGAGGACTCAGCCACCCCCCTGGATGGAGATTGAGCCACCTCCCTGGATGGGGATTCAACCACCTTTCTGGATGGGGATTCAGCCACCTCCCTGGATGAGGATTCAGCCACCCCCCTGCATAGGGATTCAGCCACCCCTCTGGATGGTGATTCAGCCTCCTCCCTGGATGGGGATTCAGCCATCCTCCTGGGTGATGATACAGCCATCCTCGTGGATGGTGATTCAGTCACCCTCCTGGATGAGGATTCAGCCACCCACCTGGATGAGGATTCATCCACCCTTCTGGATGAAGATTCTGCCACCTCCCTGGATGAAGATTCTGCCACCTGCCTGGATGGGGATTCAGCCACCTCCCTGGATGAGGATTCAGCCACCCACCTGGATGGGGATTCATCCACTCCGCTGGATGAGGATTCAGACTTTCCCTGGATGGAGATTCAGCCACCTCCCTTTTCGGGGATTCAGCCACCCCCCTGGATGGGGATTCAGCCACCCACCTGCATGAGGATTCAGCCACCGCTCAGGTTGGGGATTGAGGCACCCTCCTAGTTGGGGATTCAGCCACTCCCTTGGATAGGGATTCTGCTACCCTTCTGGATGAGGATTAAGCCACCTCCCTGGATGGGGATTCAACCACCCTACTTATTGGGCATTCAACCACCCTCCTGGATAGGGATTCAGCCACCTCCCTTTATGGGGATTCAGCCGCCCTCCTGGATGGGGATTCATCCACTCCGCGGGATGAGGGTTCAGACCCCCCCTGGATCGAGATTCAGCCACCTCCCTTTTTGAGGATTCAGCCACCCTCCTGGATGAGGATTCAGGCACCTCCCTGGATTGGAATTCCGCCACCTCCCTGGATGAGGATTCAGCCACCCACCTGGATGAGGATTCAGCCACCCTTCTGGATGAAGATTCTGCCACCTCCCTGGATGAAGATTCTGCCACCTCCCTGGATGGTGATTCAGCCCCCCCCCCGGATGGTGATTCAGCCACCTCCCTGGATGGGGATTCAGCCACCTGCCTGGATGGGGATTCAGCCACCTCCCTGGATGAGGATTCAGTCACTCACCTGGATGGGGATTCATCCACTCCGCGGGATGAGGGTTCAGACCCCCCCTGGATCGAGATTCACCCACCTCCCTTCTTGGGGATTCAGCCACCCTCCTGGATGAGGATTCAACCACCCCCCTGGATGGGGATTCAGCCACCCTCCTGGATGGGGATTCTGCTACCCTTCTGGATGAGGATTAAGCCACCTCACAGGATGGGGATTCAACCACCCTACTTAATGGGGATTCAGCCACCCCCCTGGATGGGGATTCAGCCACATTCCTGGATGAGGATTCATCCCCCGCCCAGATGGGGATTCAGCCACCCTACTGCATGGGGATTCAGCCACCCCCCTGGATGGGGTTCCAGCCACCCTCCTGGATGAGGATTCAGACGCCGCTCTAGATGGAGATTCAGGCACCCTCCTGGATGGGGATTCAGCCACCCTCCTTAATGGGGATTGAACCATCCTCCTGGATAAGGATTCAGACGCCGCTCTGGATGGGGATTCAGCCACCCTCCTTGATCGGGATTCAGCCACTCTCCTAGGTGAGGATTCAGCCAACCCCCTGGATGGGGATTCAGCCACTCTCCCGGATGAGGATTCAGCCACCCTCCTGGATGGGGATTCAGCCACTCTCCTCAATGAGGATTCAGCCACCCCCCTGGATGGGATGTCAGCCACTCCGCTGGATGAGGATTCAGACCCCCCCTGGATGGAGATTCAGCCACCTCCTTTTTGGGGATTCATCCAGCCTCCTGGATGGGGATTCAGCCACCCTAATGGGGATTGAGCCACTCTCATGGATGGGGATTCAGCCAACTCCTTAATGGGGATCCAGCCACCCTCCTGGAAGGGGACCCAGCCACCCTCCTGGATGAGCATTCAGACGCCACTCTGGATGGGGATTCAGCCACCCTCCTGGATGGGGATTCAGGCACCCCCCCGGATGGGGATTCAGCCACCCTACTGAATGGGGATTCAGCCACCCCCCTGAATGGGGTTCCAGCCACCCTCCTGGATGAGGATTCAGGCACCCCCCCGGATGGGGTTTCAGCCACC
Organism: Melanerpes aurifrons; assembly: GCA_011125475.1. Lineage (NCBI taxonomy): Eukaryota > Metazoa > Chordata > Aves > Piciformes > Picidae > Melanerpes > Melanerpes aurifrons. The sequence goes on along the minus strand of WWNC01000164.1, from coordinate 168,918 downwards.
CTACTGAATGGGGATTCAGCCACCCCCCTGAATGGGGTTCCAGCCACCCTCCTGGATGAGGATTCAGATTCAGCTCTGGATGGGGATTCAGCCACCTTCCTGGATCGGGATTCAGCCACTTTCCTTAATGGGGATTCAGCCACCTCCTTGGATGGGGATTCAGCCATCCTACTGGGTGATGATTCAGCCATCCTCCTGGATGGGGATTCGGCCACTCTCCCGGATGAGGATTCAGACACCCTCCTCAATGGGGATTCAGCCACCTCCCTGGATGAAGATTCTGCCACCTCCCTGGATGAGGATTCAGCCACCCCCGTAAATGGGGATTGAGCCACCCCCTGGATGGGGATTCAGCCGCCTCCCTGGATGGGGATTCAGCCACCCCCCTGGATGGGGATTCAGCCACCCACCTGGATGAGGATTCAGCCACCGCTCAGGTTGGGGATTGAGGCACCCTCCTAGTTGGGGATTCAGCCACTCCCTTGGATAGGGAGTCTGCTACCCTTCTGGATGAGGATTAAGCCACCTCCCAGGATGGAGATTCAACCACCCTACTTAATGGGGATTCAGCCACCCCCCTGGATGGGGATTCAGCCACCCTCCTGGATGAGGATTCAGCCACCCTCCTGGATGGGGATTCAGCCACCTCCCTTTTTGGGGATTCAGCCACCTCCCTGGATGAGGATTCAGCCACCCACCTGGATGAGCATTCAGCCACCTCCCTTTTTGGGGATTCAGCCACCCTCCTGGATGGGGATTCAGCCACCCCCCTGGATGGGGATTCAGCCACCCACCTGGATGAGGATTCAGCCACCGCTCAGGTTGGGGATTCTGGCACCCTCCTAGTTGGGTATTCAGCCACTCCCTTGGATAGGGATTCTGCTACCCTTCTGGATGAGGATTAAGCCACCTCCCTGGATGGGGATTCAACCACCCTACTTAATGGGGATTCAACCACCCTCCTGGATAGGGATTCAGCCACCCCCCTGGATGGGGATTCAGCCACCCTCCTGGATGGGGATTCAGCCACCCTCCTGGATGGGGATTCATCCACTCCGCGGGATGAGGGTTCAGACCCCCCCTGGATCGAGATTCACCCACCTCCCTTCTTGGGGATTCAGCCACCCTCCTGGATGAGGATTCAACCACCCCCCTGGATGGGGATTCAGTGTCACGGTCCGGAGACATTAGATGTCCCGGTCCGGAGACACAGTTCTTTTAAATATTCCCGTGTTGTGAAATTAAAGGCACAAACGAGGCCAAAGTATCAACAGCTAGGCTATTTATTACATAAATTGGACATAAGAAAGGGGAGAGGGAGAAAAGAAAGAGAGAGAGAGAGGGTCGAGAGATAGAAGAGGAAAGGAATTATATATTACATAAATAAAGTGGACATAAGAAAGGGGAGAGGGAGAAAAGAGAGAGAGAGAGAGAGGGACGAGAGATAGAAGAGGAAAGGAATTATATTACCACACCCCTCATCCGCCCCCAAGACAGTTAAAGTCTGTGGAGGCATGTGCTGCAGATGTTGGGTTTGTAGAGAGAAACGCTGGTGAGGCTTTTGCTGGAGAACAGCTGTGGTCCTCTGGGGAGATGTTGGGTTGATACAGGAACAGTGCTGAGGCTCCTCTGGGCAGCCTGGGTCTGTAGAGAAGGGGTGCTGAGGATTTGGCTGGAGCTGTGGTCCTCCGGGCAGCTTCTTTTCTCCGGAGCAGCATCGTCCTGGCTTTCTCTTCTCAGCGGCCTGGCCCGTCTCCTGTGTTTTCCTTCATCTCCGTTTTTCTCCCCGTTTTTCTCCTCTGTTTCTCTCCTCTGTTTCTCTCTCTGTTTCTCTCTTCTGTTTCTCTCTCTGTTTCTCTCTCTGTTTCTCTCTACAAACCAGTAGTTGCTCAAGTCTTTTATACAGTTTTTAGTATTCCAGTGGCAGGAAATCTGTGTGTTTAGGCAAGAACCTGGCTGGAGGGGGGGGGGAAATCTCCATCCAGACAAGGTTCAGGAAACAGGTGGAGATTATCTTGCCCTAAAGGTGTGATGGCTGGGTCCTTGGGTCCATTGTTGTAGTCCCATGTTATCACGATGCAATCACAAGCTGATTTGCATCCAGAATTGGTAGACAGGATTCACTTTATCTTTCTTGATTTACATTAAGAGAGACAAACTTGTCGTCTTCCACACCACCCCGTCAATCAAAGATAAAAGTGAGAGAGAAAGAAAAGAAAAGAAAGGAAAGGAAAGGAGAGAATTTTTAAACAATTTTTACAATACATTTTGATCGCCTAATGGCACGAATCTGTTTTACATCGTCATTAGACACAAACTGCATATTGGACACTACATGTTGAATCACTGTATGCAACAGGGATTTATACAAGATTGACAATTATAACAAAATTAAACCAGGTAATTACACAAGGTGAAAGCATCCTTGTTCCTCCTGGAAGCCAGGAGAACAAACAAACCCATACCCCCCCCACCCCGTCAGTCCTTCAGTTTGGAATTGAAGTGAGAGCTTCCGTCCAGATCTGAATGTCTGCGGGGTTATGGAAAGTACAGTCCTTGAAGAGATGTCTTCTGTGATGCAAAACTTGAGAAGTCTTCCATATTGTAGCAAGACAAGTCCTTCTGACAATACATCAGGTAGTCTTCAGCATTGGAACTTAAATTTAGCATTAGAACTTAAATAAGAAACACAACCTTGAAACATACAAAACTGGTATTTCCAGGTTACCATTCAGAGCCACCCTCTCAGGTGATAATTACTTTGAATGGGCCTGTAAGTATCGTTGATTGTTTCAGGTTCTCTCAAAACCAAGCTAAACACAAACAAAAGCCTTTTTCCAAACCAAGTACAATTTTTGGTGATCTCTGATTCATGCTTCACCCCCAATTCACCACTGGGAAGTGAAGCCCTTGGTTGCCCTGGGGCCATACCCTCCCCTCACCAAATGGTCCCACCAAGAGGGGAGCAGTGACCTCAGCCCTCTTTTTAGGCTCGGGCCAACATTGCACAATGATTTGTAGTTGTCTCGTGGCTACCCCATCAACCACTTCTTTTGGAATACCTTTCTCCCGACCCATCCCCCACCAATATTGCCGGGTATTCAAGTGTTCCTGCCCTAGCCAGGTGCCTGCTAGGAATACGGCACATCTGGCCCTGGGGGCTTGGTGGGTGAGTCATTTCACATGTCTCAAGCCTCTAGTTTGAGGTTTTTTAATTTCCTCAGGTATATTATACTGCCTAGCATAATCTAATAACTCCTCCCCACGTCTTGCCATGTCCTGGAAGAAAGTGGGGTATTAGCTATTTTTTTTGAAGCTGGATACCTCTTATTTTAAGCAAGTCAGGAGACCCTGATCAAAGGAGTCATTCTGTTTGCATCCACCAGGACAGAAAGGGGAGATTCAAAATGATGTTTTAGTTCCTTTCATAAATCATCTGCAGGCATGCAGCCTTTTGCACATTCTCCATTATCTGATTCATCCCTCCCTGCAGAGTTACAGGTTCACCCCTCTCCTTTGGATCAAACCCCCTGCCCAATAGGCAGCCCTCTGAGTAAGGCTTAGGGGTCCACTTCTGGTTTTTGTAGTTAGAAAACATTATCACCCCAATAGCCCATGGCTTCAGCTTCTGTTAACAGAATCTGATCACCTCCAGTTTTTGAAACTCGCCAGACATATTCCACCTCAGATTCTCAGCAGAGCGTGCAAATTCTGCAATGAATTTTGGCCAATTCAGTGTAGGAGAAAGGCGTTTTTTGGTTGTGATAGTGGGGGTAACCTCCCCATCCTCATATAAAACTTCAGTTTTAATGAGAGGTCTGATATATGCAGCAGCTTCCTTAGCCGCTGTCAATTCTGCCTGAGGGCACATAGGGGCAGACTCCAAGTAATTCACACCCTCTTTTGAGTCCAAATACGAATTTTGCCTCCTCTCCTTTTCCAATTGAATTTTAAGATCTGCCACTACGTCTTTCAAAGTGGCAACATGGCTTTGTAGTGACGAAACTAAGTCCTGCAAAGAGGAAATAGTTTTATTCTCCTGTTCATGCCATTCCTCTTTCTCCTTCACTGAGGCGGCTAAACAGGCACCTAAAACCACACAAATAAAACCTTTGCCTTTCCCGGCTTTTTTGCTCTTGCATCTTTCTGCAGGGCCACAATTCTATCAGCCACACTCTGGAAATTATGCCAATTTCCACGGGCCCAGTCAAGTACCTGTACAGATGGGTGGGCACCGTGAACTTCTAAAAGGTTAAAAAGCCGCTCACTCCCGGCCATCTCTTTTGTTTCACAAAGCATTTCTTAATAGGGCACTAAGTTTCATGGGGAAGTCACATCAAAACACTGTTTGTACCAGCAAAATCTTCCCTGGGAAAACATACACTTTTAAAAGGATTACTCCAAAATAATCTTCTCCAGGAAAAATGCACAATAGATTTCTCAGGAGAGGTCACACACAAGAAAAAACAACATCAACCTGGGCTTCTCAGAAAGCCACACTTTCCCTGAGAGGATACACACTTTACAAATATCACCAAAACTGGGTTTCCTAAAAGAGGGTACTGAGAATTCTCGGGGAGGTCACACTATACAGTCAACAGTTGTACCCCAGATAATCTTCCCCGGGAAAGCACACAAATTTAAAGCAGGGTACAGAGGATTCTCGAGGAGGTCACACTATAAAACCAACAGTTGTACCCCAGATAATCTTCCTGAGAAAGCACACACATTTAAACCTTTTGAGAACTCCCACACAGTCTCTCTGAAAATTTCGCGTCCTTCTCCGGCCACTTCCCTCGCGGGCGAGTGGAAACGCGAATCTGGACTACACTCTCGCTTCGTACTAAAAGTACGTCTCAGGCACACACACACATTTCGGGGTTCTCAGAAATGGAATAATTTTGCTGTGATACTATTCACTGCACGGGAGTCCTGTCGACTACGCCAGGTAAATGTCAGGGTCCGGAGACATTAGATGTCTCGGTCCGGAGACACAGTTCTTTTAAATATTCCCGTGTTGTGAAATTAAAGGCACAAACGAGGCCAAAGTATCAACAGCTAGACTATTTATTACATAAATAAAGTGGACATAAGAAAGGGGAGAGGGAGAAAAGAGAGAGAGAGAGAGAGGGACGAGAGATAGAAGAGGAAAGGAATTATATTACCACACCCCTCATCCGCCCCCAAGACAGTTAAAGTCTGTGGAGGCAAGGTGCTGCAGATGTTGGGTTTGTAGAGAGAAACGCTGGTGAGGCTTTTGCTGGAGAACAGCTGTGGTCCTCTGGGGAGATGTTGGGTTGATACAGGAACAGTGCTGAGGCTCCTCTGGGCAGCCTGGGTCTGTAGAGAAGGGGTGCTGAGGATTTGGCTGGAGCTGTGGTCCTCCGGGCAGCTTCTTTTCTCCGGGAGCAGCATCGTCCTGGCTTTCTCTTCTCAGCGGCCTGGCCTGTCTCCTGTGTTTTCCTTCATCTCCGTTTTTCTCCCCGTTTTTCTCCTCTGTTTCTCTCCTCTGTTTCTCTCTCTGTTTCTCTCTCTGTTTCTCTCTTCTGTTTCTCTCTCTGTTTCTCTCTACAAACCAGTAGTTGCTCAAGTCTTTTATACAGTTTTTAGTATTCCAGTGGCAGGAAATCTGTGTGTTTAGGCAAGAACCTGGCTGGAGGGGGGGGGGAAATCTCCATCCAGACAAGGTTCAGGAAACAGGTGGAGATTATCTTGCCCTAAAGGTGTGATGGCTGGGTCCTTGGGTCCATTGTTGTAGTCCCATGTTATCACGATGCAATCACAAGCTGATTTGCATCCAGAATTGGTAGACAGGATTCACTTTATCTTTCTTGATTTACATTAAGAGAGACAAACTTGTCGTCTTCCACATTCAGCCACCCTCCTGGATGGGGATTCTGCTACCCTTCTGGATGAGGATTCAGCCCCCCCCCGGATGGGGATTCAGCCAACCTACTGAATGGGGATTCAGCCACCCCCCTGGATGGGGTTCCAGCCACCCTCCTGGATGAGGATTCAGACGCCGCTCTAGATGGAGATTCAGGCACCCTCCTGGATGGGGATTCAGCCACCCTCCTTAATGGGGATTGAGCCACCCTCCTGGATAAGGATTCAGACGCCGCTCTGGATGGGGATTCAGCCACCCTCCTTGATCGGGATTCAGCCACTCTCCTAGGTGAGGATTCAGCCAACCCACTGGATGGGGATTCAGCCACCCTCCTCAATGGGGACTCAGCCACCTCCCTGGATGAAGATTCTGCCACCTCCCTGGATGCGGATTCAGCCACCCCCGTGGATGGGGATTGAGCCACCCCCCTGGATGGGGATTCAGCCACCACCCTGGATGAGGATTCAGCCACCCCCCTGCATAGGGATTCAGCCACCCCCCTGGATGGGGATTCAGCCACCCACCTGGATGGGGATTCAGCAACCCACCAGGATGGGGATTCAGCCACCCCCCTGGATGGGAAGTCAGCCACTCCGCTGGATGAGGATTCAGACCCCCCCTGGATGGAGATTCAGCCACCTCCTTTTTGGGGATTCATCCACCCTCCTGGATGGGGATTCAGCCACCCTAATGGGGATTGAGCCACTCTCATGGATGGGGATTCAGCCAACTCCTTAATGGGGATCCAGCCACCCTCCTGGAAGGGGACCCAGCCACCCTCCTGGATGAGCATTCAGACGCCACTCTGGATGGGGATTCAGCCACCCTCCTGGATGGGGATTCAGGCACCCCCCCGGATGGGGATTCAGCCACCCCCCTGAATGGGGTTCCAGCCACCCTCCTGGATGAGGATTCAGGCACCCCCCCGGATGGGGATTCAGCCACCCTACTGAATGGGGATTCAGCCACCCCCCTGAATGGGGTTCCAGCCACCCTCCTGGATGAGGATTCAGATTCAGCTCTGGATGGGGATTCAGCCACCCTCCTGGATCTGGATTCAGCCACTTTCCTTAATGGGGATTCAGCCACCTCCCTGGATGGGGATTCAGCCATCCTACTGGGTGATGATTCAGCCATCCTCCTGGATGGGGATTCGGCCACCCTCCTCAATGGGGATTCAGCCACCTCCCTGGATGAAGATTCTGCCACCTCCCTGGATGAGGATTCAGCCACCCCCGTGAATGGGGATTGAGCCACCCCCCTGGATGGGGATTCAGCCGCCTCCCTGGATGGGGATTCAGCCACCCCCCTGGATGGGGATTCAGCCACCCACCTGCATGAGGATTCAGCCACCGCTCAGGTTGGGGATTGAGGCACCCTCCTAGTTGGGGATTCAGCCACTCCCTTGGATAGGGAGTCTGCTACCCTTCTGGATGAGGATTAAGCCACCTCCCAGGATGGGGATTCAACCACCCTACTTAATGGGGATTCAGCCACCCCCCTGGATGGGGATTCAGCCACCCTCCTGGATGAGGATTCAGCCCCCCCCCGGATGGGGATTCAGCCACCCTACTTAATGGGGATTCAGCCACCCCCCTGGATGGGGATTCAGCCACCCTCCTGGATGAGGATTCAGCCACCCTCCTGGATGGGGATTCAGCCACCTCCCTTTTTGGGGATTCAGCCACCTTCCTGGATGAGGATTCAGCCACCCACCTGGATGAGCATTCAGCCACCTCCCTTTTTGGGGATTCAGCCACCTCCCTGGATGGGGATTCAGCCACCCCCCTGGATGGGGATTCAGCCACCCACCTGGATGAGGATTCAGCCAGCGCTCAGGTTGGGGATTCTGGCACCCTCCTAGTTGGGTATTCAGCCACTCCCCTGGATAGGGATTCTGCTACCCTTCTGGATGAGGATTAAGCCACCTCCCTGGATGGGGATTCAACCACCCTACTTAATGGGGATTCAACCACCCTCCTGGATAGGGATTCAGCCACCCCCCTGGATGGGGATTCAGCCACCCTCCTGGATGGGGATTCAGCCACCCTCCTGGATGGGGATTCATCCACTCCGCGGGATGAGGGTTCAGACCCCCCCTGGATCGAGATTCACCCACCTCCCTTCTTGGGGATTCAGCCACCCTCCTGGATGAGGATTCAACCACCCCCCTGGATGGGGATTCAGCCACCCTCCTGGATGGGGATTCTGCTACCCTTCTGGATGAGGATTAAGCCACCTCCCTGGATGGGGATTCAACCACCCTACTTAATGGGGATTCAGCCACCCCCTTGGATGGGGATTCAGCCCCCCCCCCAGATGGGGATTCAGCCAACCTACTGAATGGGGATTCAGCCACCCCCCTGGATGGGGTTCCAGCCACCCTCCTGGATGAGGATTCAGATGCCGCTCTAGATGGAGATTCAGGCACGCTCCTGGATGGGGATTCAGCCACCCTCCTTAATGGGGATTGAGCCACCCTCCTGGATAAGGATTCAGACGCCGCTCTGGATGGGGATTCAGCCACCCTCCTTGATCGGGATTCAGCCACTCTCCTAGGTGAGGATTCAGCCAACCCACTGGATGGGGATTCAGCCACCCTCCTCAATGGGGATTCAGCCACCTCTCTGGATGAAGATTCTGCCACCTCACTGGATGAGGATTCAGCCACCCCCGTGGATGGGGATTGAGCCACCCCCCTGGATGGGGATTGAGCCACCCCCCTGGATGGGGATTCAGCCACCTCTCTTTTTGGGGATTCAGCCACCTCTCTTTATGGGGATTCAGCCACCCCTCTGGATCGGGATTCAGCCACCACCCTGGATGGGGATTCAGCAACCCACCAGGATGGGGATTCAGCCACCCCCCTGGATGGGGATTCAGCCACCCACCTGGATGGGGATTCAGCTACCCACCTGGATGGGGATTCAGCCACCCCCCTGGATGGGAAGTCAGCCACTCCGCTGGATGAGGATTCAGACCCCCCCTGGATGGAGATTCAGCCACCCACCTTAATGGGGATTGAGCCACTCTCCTGGATGGGAATTCAGTCACCTCCTTAATGATGATCCAGTCACCCTCCTGCATGGGGATCCAGCCACCCTCCTGGATGAGGATTCAGATACCGCTCTGGATGGGGATTCAGCCACCCTCCTTAATGGGGATTTAGCCACCCCCCTGGATGGGGATTCAGCCACCCTCCTAGATGGGGATTCAGTCGCCCTCCTAGATGGGAATTGAGTCATCTGCCTGAGCGAGTATTCAGCCACCCCCCTGGATGTGGATGCAGCCACCCTCATGGATGAGGATTCAGATGCCGCTCTGGATGGAGATTCAGCCACCCTCCTTAATGGGGATTCAGCCACTCTCCTGAATGGGGATTCAGCCACCCCCCTGGATGAGGATTCAGTCACCCCCCTGGATGGGAAATCAGCCGCTCCGCTGGATGAGGATTCAGACTTCCCCTGGATGGAGATTCAGCCACCTCCCTTTTTGGGGATTCAGCCACCCCCCTGGTCGGGGATTCAGCCACCCCCCTGGTCGGGGATTCAGCCAACCCCCTGCATGGGGAGTCAGGCATCCTTTTGGATTGTAATTCAGCCTCTCTCCTGGATGAGGATTCAGCCACTCTCCTGGATGGGGATTCAGCCACCCACCTTAATGAGGAATGAGCCACTCTCCTGGATATGGATTCTGCCACCTCCTTAATGGGGATCCAGCCACCCTCCTGGTTGGGGATCCAGCCACCCTCCTGGATGAGGATTCAGCCACCCCCCTGGATGGGGATTCAGCCACCCTCCTTAATAGGGATTCAGCCACTCTCCTGGATGGGAAATCAGCCCCTACGCTGGATGAGGATTCAGACCCCCTCTGGATGGAGATTCAGCCACCTCCCTTTTTGGGGATTCAGCCACCCTCCTGGATGGGGATTCAGCCACTCTCCTCAATGAGGATTCAGCCACCCCCCTGGATGGGAAATCAGCCACTACGCTGGATGAGGATTCAGACCCCCCCTGGATGGAGATTCAGCCACCTCCCTTTTTGGGGATTCAGCCACCCTCCTGCATGGGGATTCAGCCACCCACCTGGATGGGAATTCAGCCACCTCCCTTTTTGGGGATTCAGCCACCCTCCTGCATGGGGATTCAGACACCCACCTGGATGGGGATTCAGCCACCTCCCTTTTTGGGGATTCAGCCACCCTCCTGCATGCGGATTCAGACACCCACCTGGATGGGGATTCAGACACCCCCCTGGTTGGGGATTCAGCCACCCCCCTGGATGAGGATTCAGCCAATCTCCTGGATGGTGATTCAGCCACCTCCCTTTTTGGGGATTCTTCCACCCTCCTGGATGGGGATTCAGCCACTAACCCTAATGGGGATTGAGCCACTCTCCTGGATGGGGATTCAGCCACCCTCCTTGATGAGGATTCAGCCACCCCCCTCGATGGGGAATCAGCCACCTCCCTGGATGAGGATTCAGCCACTCTCCTGGATGAGGATTCAGCCACCCCCCTGGATGTGGGTTCAGCCGCCCTCCTGGATGCGGATTCAGCGACCTCCCTGGATGGGGATTCAGGCACCCTCCTGGATGGGGATTCAGCCAGTCCCTTCGATGAGGATTCAACCACCCCCCGGTTGGGGATTCAGTCACCCTCCTTAATGAGAATACAGCCGCCCTCCTGGATGAGGATTCAGCCACCTCCCTGGATGGGGATTCAGCCCCCCTCCTGGATGGGGATTCAGTCACCCTCCTTAATGGGGATTAAGCCACCCCCCTGGACGGGGATTCAGCCACCCTCCTGGATGGGGATTCGGCCGCCTCCTCAATGGGATTCAGCCAACCTCCTGGATGGGGCTTCCGCCACCCTCCTGGATGAGGATTCAGCCGCCGCTCTGGATGAGGATTCAGCCACCCTCCTTAATGGGGATTCAGCCACATCCCTGGATGAGGATTCAGGCCCCCCTCTGAATGGGGATTCAGCCACCTCTGTGGATGGGGATTCAGCCACCTCCTTTATGGGGATTCAGACACTCTCCTGGATGAGGATTCAGCCGCCGCTCTGGATGGGGATTCAGCCACCCGCCTGGATGGGGATTAAGCCACGTTCTTAATGGGGATTCAGCCACTCTCCTGTATGAGGATTCAGCCACCCTCCTTGATGAGGACTCAGCCACCCCCCTTGATGGGGAATCAGCCACCTCCCTGGATGAGGATTCAGCCACTCTCCTGGATGAGGATTCAGGCACCCCCCTGGATGGGGATTCACCCACCCTCCTTAATGGGGATTCAGCCGTCCTCCTGGATGGGGATTTCGCCACCCTCCTTAATGGGGATTGAGCCACCCTGCTGGATGAGGATTCAGCCACCCTTCCGGATGGGGATTCGGCCACTCTCCCGGATGGGGATTCAGCCACCCTCCTCAATGGGGATTCTGCCACCTCCCTGGATGAAGATTCGGCCACCTCCCTGGATGGGGATTCAGCCACCCTCCAGGATGGGGATTCAGCCCCCCCCGGATGGGGATTCAGCCACCTCTCTGGATGGGGATTCAGCCACCTCTCTGGATGGGGATTCAGCCACCCCACTGGATGGGGATTCAGCCACCCTCCTGGATCACGATTCAGCCACCCCCCTGCATAGGGATTCAGCCACCTCCCTGGATGGTGATTCAGCCACCTCCCTGGTTGGGGATTCAGCCACCCCCCTGGATGAGGATTCAGCCAATCTCCTGAATGGGGATTCAGCCACCCTCCTGGATGGGAAGTCAGCCACTCCGCTGGATGAGGATTCAGACCCCCCCTGGATGGAGATTCAGCCACCCTCCTTAATGGGGATTCAGCCACCCCCCTGGATGGGGATTCTGCCACCCTCCTGGATGGGGATTCAGCCGCCCTCCTAGATGGGAATTGGGCCATCTGCCTGAGCGAGTATTCAGCCGCCCTCCTAGATGGGGATTCAGGCGCCCTCCTAGATGGGAATAGAGCCATCTGCCTGAGCGAGTATTCAGCCACCCCCCTGGATGGGGATTCAGCCACCAACCTGGATGGCAATTCAATCACCCCTCTAGATGGGGACTCAGCCACTCTCCTGTATGAGGATTCAGCCAACCCCCTCGATGGGGATTCGGCCACCTCCCTGGACGGGGATTCAGCCACCCTCCTGGACGAGGATTCAGCCACCTCCCTGGATGGGGATTCAGCCACCCTCCTGGACGAGGATTCAGCCACCCCCCTGGACGGGGATTCAGCCACCCCACTGGATGGGGATTCAGCCACTGTGGTGGGTGAAAGGGTAAGGCCGAGAAGCCTCTTCCCTTCCCCCTTGTAAGGTAAAAGGGAAAGAAAAATTGAAGGGAAAGGAAAAAAAAAACTCACCAGCTGAATTAGCAAAGCAGTGGAGCTATATTTACAAAGCAGTGTAGGATTTTGCAGGGGAATATTTACAAATTTACAATATCTACAATATATACAAAGATATACAACAGAGTAACACAGAAATGAGAGTAACCCCCCTCGGCCGAGGGGGATCCCCACCTCCGCTCTCCCCTCTCTTCCCCCCCCTTCCCCAGAGTAGTTCGGAAAAGAGGGAGAAAGAGAAAAGAAAGAAGTTAAAAGCAGTTTGTGTTAATTAGAAGGGAGTTAGTACCGGATTCCTATCAATCCTTCAAGGCCGAAGTCTTGGCAGAAAGCCCAGCACAGAGAAGAGTTGCTGCACCCTGGAGAAGCGGAAGCAAGAGTGACCGAGAAGTGCTGGAAATGCCCATTTCAGTCTCAGTTCAGATGGTGCTTCCTCCCACTTGACCAATGAAAATTAGTTTAGAGTATTCCTTCCGTTTACCAACTTCCGTCCACCATATTCCCTTTCTTAAGGGGACAGCGTCAACCGGGCACAGCCACCCACCTTAATGAGGAATGAGCCACTCTCCTGGATGGGGATTCTGCCACCTCCTTAATGGGGATCCAGCCACCCTCCTGGTTGGGGATCCAGCCACCCTCCTGGATGGGGATTCAGCCGCCCTCCTGGATTGGGATTCAGCCGCCCTCCTAGATGTGAATTGAGCCATCTGCCTGAGCGAGTATTCAGCCACCCTCCTGGATGAGGATTCAGCCGCCCTCCTAGATGTGAATTGAGCCATCTGCCTGAGCGAGTATTCAGCCACCCTCCTGGATGAGGATTCAGCCACCCACCAGGATGGGGATTCAGCCACTCTCCTGGATGGGAAATCAGCCACTCCGCTGGATGAGGATTCAGACCCCCCCTGGATGGAGACTCAGCCACGTCCCTTTTTGGGGATTCAGCCACCCTCCTGGATGAGGATTCAGCCACTCTCCTCAACGAGGATTCAGCCACCCCCCTGGATAGGGATTCAGCCACCCACCAGCATGTGGATTCAGCCACTCTCCTGAATGGGAAATAAGCCACTACGCTGGATGAGGATTCAGACCCCACCTGGATGCAGATTCAGCCACCTCCCTTTTTGGGGATTCAGCCACCCTCCTGCATGGGGATTCAGACACCCACCTGGATGGGGATTCAGGCAGCCCCCTGGTTGGGGATTCAGCCACTCCCCTGGATGGGGATTCAGCCAGTCTCCTTAATGGGGATTGAGCCACCCTCCTGGATAAGGATACAGATGCCGCTCTGGATGGGGATTCAGCCACCCTCCTGGATCGGGATTCAGCCACTCTCCTAGGTGAGGATTCAGCCACGCTCCATAATGGGGATTCAGCCACCTCCCTGGATGGGGATTCAGCCATCCTCCTGGGTGAGGATTCAGCCAACCCCCTGGATGGGGATTCAACCCCCCCCCTAGATGGGGATTCAGTCACCCTCCTGGATAGGGATTCAGCCATTCTTCTGGATGAGGATTCAGCCACCTTCCTTGATGGGGATTCAGCCACCCCCCTCGATGGTGATTCAGCCAACCCCCTCGATGGGGATTCAGCCACCCCCCTTGATGGGGATTCAACCAACCCCCTCGATGGGGATTCAGCCACCTCCCTGGACGGGGATTCAGCCACCCTCCTGGACGAGGATTCAACCACCTCCCTGGATGGGGATTCAGCCACCCCCCTGGATGGGGATTCAGTCACCCTCCTTAATGGGGATTCAGCCACTCTCCTGGATGGGAAATCAGCCACTACTCAGGATGAGGATTCAGACCCCCCCTGGATGGCGATTCAGTCACCTCCCTTTTTGGGGATTCAGCCACCCTCCTGGATGGGGATTCAGCCACTCTCCTCGATGAGGATTCAGCAATCCCCCTGGATGGGGATTCAGCTACACACCAGGATGGGGATTCAGCCACCCCCCTGGATGGGGATTCAGCCACTACGCTGGATGAGGATTCAGACCCCCCCTGGATGGAGATTCAGCCACCCTCCTTAATGGGGGTTTAGCCACCCCCCTGGATGGGGATTCAGCCACCCTCCTGGATGAGGATTCAGTCATCATCCTGGATGGGGATTCAGCCTCTCTCCATGATGAGGATTCAGCCACACCCCTGGAGTGGATTCAGCCACCCACCTTAATGGGGATTGAGCCGCTCTCCTGGATGGGGATCCAGCCACCCTCCTGGATGAGGATACAGATGCCGCTCTGGATGGGGATTCAGCCACCCTCCTTAATGGGGATACAACCACCCCCCTGGATGGGGATTCAGCCACCCTCCTGGATGAGGATTCAGCCACCGTCCTGGATGAGGATTCAGCCACCGTCCTGGATGAGGATTCAGCCATCCTCCTGGATGGGGATTCAGCCTCTCTCCTTGATGAGGATTCAGACACACCCCTGGATGGGGATTCAGCCACCCACCTTAATGGGGATTCAGCCCCCCCCCTGGATAGGGATTCAGTCACCCTCCTTAATGGGGATGAAGCCACCCCCCTGGTCGGGGATTCAGCCACCCCCCTAGATGGGGATTCAGCCAACCCCCTGCATGGGGATTCAGCCATCCTCCCGGATGGGGATTCAGCCTCTCTCCTGGATGAGGATTCAGCCACCCTCCTGGATGAAGATTCAGCCATCCTCCCGGATGGGGATTCAGCCTCTCTCCTGGATGAGGATTCAGCCACCCCACTGGATGGGGATTCAGCCACCCACCATAAGTAGGAATGAGCCACTCTCCTGGATGGGGATTCAGCCACCTCCTTAATGGGGATCCAGCCACCCTCCTGGATGGGGATCCAGCCACCCTCCTGGATGAGGATTCACACACCGCTCTGGATGGGGATTCAGGCACCCTCCTTAATGGGGATTCAGCCACCCCTCTGGATGGGGATTCAGCCCCTCTCCTGGATGGGAAATCAGCCACCCCGCTGGATGAGGATTCAGACCCACCCTGGATCAAGATTCAGCCACCTCCCTTTTTGGGGATTCAGCCACCCTCCTGGATGGGGATTCAGCCACTCTCCTCGATGAGGATTCAGCCACCTCCCGGATGGGGATTCAGACCCCTCCTGGATGGAGATTCAGCCACCTCCCTTTTTGGGGATTCAGCCACCCTCCTGGATGGGGATTCAGCCACCCTCATGGATGGGGATTCAGCCCCCCTACTGGATAGAGATTCAGCCACCCTTTTGGATGGGAAGCCAGCCACCCCCCTGGATGAGGATTCAGACCCCCCCTGGATGGAGATTCAGCCACCTCCCTTTTTGGGGATTCATCCACCCTCCTGGATGGGGATCCAGCCACCCTCCTGGATGAGGATTGAGACACCGCGCTGGATGGGGATTCAGGCACCCTCCTTAATGGGGATTCAGCCACCCCTCTGGATGGGGATTCAGCCCCTCTCCTGGATGGGAAATCAGCCACCCCGCTGGATGAGGATTCAGACCCACCCTGGATCAAGATTCAGCCACCTCCCTTTTTGCGGATTCAGCCACCCTCCTGGATGGGGATTCAGCCACCCCCCAGATGGGGATTCAGACCCCTCCTGGATGGAGATTCAGCCACCTCCCTTTTTGGGGATTCAGCCACCCTCCTGGATGGGGATTCAGCCACCCTCATGGATGGGGATTCAGCCCCCCTACTGGATGCAGATTCAGCCACCCTTTTGGATGGGAAGCCAGCCACCCCCCTGGATGAGGATTCAGACCCCTCCTGGATGGAGATTCAGCCACTCCGCTGGATGAGGATTCAGACCCCCCCTGGATGGAGATTCAGCCACCTCACTTTTTGGGGATTCAGCCAGCCCCCTGGATGAGGATTCAGCCACCCCCCTGGATGGGGATTCACCCACTCCGCTGGATGAGGATTCAGACCCCCCCTGGATGGAGATTCAGCCACCTCACTTTTTGGGGATTCAGCCAGCCCCCTGGATGAGGATTCAGCCACCCTCCTGGATGGGGATTCTGCCACTCCTGTGGATGAGGATTCAGACCCCCCGGAGATGGAGATTCAGCCACCTCCCTTTTTGGGGATTCATCCACCCCCCTGGATGGGGATTCAACCACCCCCCTGGATGGGGATTCAGTCACCCCCCTGGATGGGGATTCAGACACCCATCTGGATGAGGATTCAGCCGCCGCTCAGGATGGGGATTCAGGTACCCTCCTGGATGGGGATTCAACCACTCCCTTGGATGAGGATTCAGCCATCCCCCTGGATGGGGATTCAGCCACCCTCCTGGATGGGGATTCAGCCACCCTCCTGGATGAGGATTCAGCCATCCTCCAGGATGGGGATTCAGACACTCTCCTGGATGAGGATTCAGTCACCCCCCTGGATGGGAATTCAGCCACCCTCCTTAATGGGGATTCAGCCACCCCTCTGGCCGGGTTTTCAGCCTCCCTCCTGGATGGGAATTCAGCCATCTGCCTGAGCGAGTATTCAGCCATCCCCCTGCATGGGGATGCAGCCAGCCCCCTGGATGGCAATTCAACCCCCCCCCTAGATGGGGACTCGGCCACTCTCCTGTATGAGGATTCAGCCACCCCCCTGGATGGAGATTCAGCCACCCTCCTTAATGGGGATTCAGCCACCCCCCTGGATGGGGATTCAGCCACCCTCCTGGATGAGGATTCAGCCATCCTCCTGGATGGGGATTCAGCCTCTCTCCTTGATGAGGATTCAGCCACACCCCTGGATGGGGATTCAGCCACCCACCTTAATGGGGATTCAGCCCCCCCCCGGATGGGGATTCAGTCACCCTCCTTAATGGGGATTAAGCCACCCCCCTGGTCGGGGATTCAACCAACCCCCTGCATGGTGATTCAGCCACCCTCCTGAATGGGGATTCAGCCACCACCCTGGATGAGGATTCAACGACCCCCCAGGATAGGAAGTCAGCCACTCCGCTGGATGAGGATTCAGACCCCCCCCTGGTTGGGGATTCAGCCACCCTCCTTAATGAGGAATGAGCCACTCTTGTTAAAGGGGTTGAGGAAACGTTTGTTAATTGATAAAAGGGTTAAGGGGAATGTTTGCTATAGCTCCATTGTATGCAGGAACTTGATGTATTGCCGAATGTCAAACTGTCAAACCACAGTGTTGTGATTGTGCTAGCGGAACTAGGGAGTTTTACACGGGGGAGTATAGGAATGCTGTGTAACATCAGCTTTAAATCAGACTACCTGCTTCAGCCTCGGGTTGAAGGAAAGGACGCAGAGGAAGACTACCTGCTTCAGCCTCGGGTTGAAGGAAAGGACACAGAGGAAGAATACTTGCTTCAGCCTCGCCGACCACCAAGGGGTAGAAAACGACCCCCTAGCAACAATTGGAGCATGCGTATCGAGGAATCCTGAAAGACACGAACGCGGGAGGACTACCCCATAAAAGGATCAACGAACTCTAAGGAAGCGCGGCAGTTGGCGGAGCGAGACCCCTGTCGCCCAGCTGCTTTTGCTTTATTGTTCATTGCCTTGCATACTTTGCATTAAATCAAATCAAATTTAAATTGGCTTTTGCGAATCCTTTATAACAGTTTTGGTGCCGTGACTCGGATAAGGAATAGAGAGTG
Source organism: Melanerpes aurifrons (assembly GCA_011125475.1). Taxonomy (NCBI): domain Eukaryota; kingdom Metazoa; phylum Chordata; class Aves; order Piciformes; family Picidae; genus Melanerpes; species Melanerpes aurifrons. Next base: position 151,066 of record WWNC01000164.1, on the reverse strand, counting down.
GGACGAGAACAACGGAGAGGCGCCCCGCTGATACCAGCGGCTCCGCTGTTCATACTCCTACCTCATCCTTACCGACGATCCGAAATTCTGAACAATAAAGCAAAGGAATAACCGGTTGACCCCATAAATTTTGTGCACAAAAGTCCGGACGAAGACGCGGGACACGTAAGTATCTGCCTATTTGTGCAGGGTTCCGTGCGGTCGGGGTCAGGTTTCCCAGAGTGGACTGTGTGGTGTGTGCATGAGAGGGGGCCGGTAGCCCGGACTAACCCAAGCGAGTGTGGACCCTTAAGTAGTGCGGTTCTCATTTGCTACCCCAAGCGTGAGCCACGAAAAAGGGGAAGTGAGTGTATAAGAAGTTGTGCGTGAACACTCTGGAAGATGGGACAGGGGAAAAGTAAGGTACCTGTTCCCGTTAAACGCCCTAATATACCAAAGGACTCACCCTTACATTTTATGTTAACTATGTGGAAACATTACCCAGGAACAGGGAATAAATCCAAAGATAAGATGATTGATTATTGTATAAATAAATGGGATGATCAGAAGATAGGACCAGCTATATGGTGGCCTAAATATGGGTCCAGTGAGGATTGGGTTCGGCAGCATTTAAATCTTTGGGTAAATGGCAAAACTCCTTTTAGCCCGGAAGAGAGTGAATATGCAGCGGTATGGGTTACCCGACCTGGGGGACCAGGAGTATCTCTCTTTTCCCTTTCCACCTTGGAGGAACAAAGAAAAATGAAACCCAGAAGAGAAGATGAAATTCCAACAGGGCCACCACCGTATGCGATGCCCGCAGCCCCTACGGCTCCGACATCCAACGGTGCCGAGGAGGAAGAGCTTAGTCAAGGGCCACAAACTAGATATAGGACGCGCCAGCGGAATCTGTTCCCCTTAAGAGAAGTTCCTATGGGGGGACCAAATCCCCAAATGGGGTTTATATCTGTACCACTTAGCTCTAGTGATGTTAGGGAATTTAAGAAGGATATGGGGAAACTTTTAGAAGATCCGCTCGGAGTAGCTGAGCGAGTGGATCAATTTCTGGGTCCTAGTATATATACTTGGGACGAATTGCAAGCTATTTTGGGCATTCTTTTTACAACAGAGGAAAAGAATATGATAAGGACGGCTGGTATGCGAGCTTGGGATGCCCAACACGCACAAGGTCCACAGGCTGATATAAAATGGCCATTACAGAGACCTCAATGGGATCACCAGAATAATAATCACAGAGTCCATATGCAGGACTTACGAAACATAATTATCCAAGGAATTCGTGATGCAGTCCCTCGAGGACAAAATATAAACAAGGCCTTTAACGAAAGGCAAGGGAAAGATGAATCCCCAAACGATTGGCTTGAGAGGTTACGAAAAGTATGCAGATGTATTTGGGTTTAGATACTGAAGCCCCCTGGGCAAGTGCTACTCAAAACACAATTTGTGGCAAAATCTTGGGAAGATATCAGGAAAAAGTTGGAAAAAATTGAGAATTGGCAGGACAGGGGATTAGGCGAATTATTAAGAGAAGCTCAGAAAGTCTATGTATGCGACGGGACGATGAAAACCATAAGAAACAAGTTCGAATGATGGTGGCGGCAGTTAGAGAAAGCCAGGGAATAGGAAAAGAGAGAATAAGCCTCCACCCCGACTCTTGGACAACCAAAGGGTAAATACGGCAGACAGAAAAGAAGAAAGAACTTGTTTTTATTGTGGGAAAAAGGGACACTTGAAGCGGAATTGCAGAAACAGGATTCAGGATGAGAAAATGTTCAAGGAGGATTAGGGGGGTCAGGGGCTCTATCTATTAGGGACCCGGAAACATCATGAGCCCTTGATAACTCTAAAAATAGGTCCCTTACAGGAAAATTTCCAGTTTTTGGTAGATTCAGGCGCTGAAAGATCTACTATTCAGCGTTTGCCCAAAGGATGTAAATTATCTTCAGATACCACAACGGTGGTAGGAGCAAAAGGTGAACCCTTTAAAGTAGGAATAGTGAAGAATGTGGAAATAGAAACAGAATAAAAAATAAGTTTAGGGGACCTTCTGGTAGTGCCGGAAGCAGAATTTAATTTATTGGGCCGAGACTTGATTATAGAATTAGGAATTTCTTTAGAAGTAAAAAATAAATCTATTCAAATTAAGCTCTGTCCACTGCGAGTTGAGGACGAAGAAAATAAACCCCGAGGTTTGGTATACCCCTAATAGTGTTGGACGTTTACAGATAGCACCATTTACTGTTACAATTCAAAATCCCGAAAGACCAATCACAATAAAACAATACCCCATTTCACTCGAGGGGCGGAGAGGATTAAAACCTGAAATAGATAGATTAATTAAGCAGGGACTTTTAGAACCCTGTATGTCAACTTTTAATACTCCAATATTGCCGGTGAAAAAGGCAGATGGGACTTACCGGTTAGTACATGATTTGAGAGCGATAAATAAAAGAACAATACCCCGCTTTCCTGTAGTAACAATCCCTATACTTTATTAAGCAAATTGGGCCCTGAAAATTTATGGTATAGTGTCATCGATTTGAAAGATGCATTTTGGGCTTGTCCATTGGATGAATCTTGTAGGGACTACTTTGCCTTTGAATGGGAGGATCCTGAGACTGGAAGGAGACAACAATTGAGGTGGACAGTTTTACCTCAAGGATTCACAGAGTCTCCTAACTTGTTTGGACAAGCTTTAGAACAAATACTACAGGAATATGAGCCAGCCTCTGGGATTACCCTTTTGCAGTATGTAGATGATTTATTAATTGCTGGAGAGGATGAAGAGGAAGTTAGAACAGAAAGTATCAAACTTCTAAATTTCTTGGGTCTGAAGGGCCTGAAAGTCTCAAAAAGGAAATTACAGTTTGTGGAAGAAGAAGTGAAGTATTTAGGCCATTATATTAATAAAGGAGAAAAAAGGATAGATCCCGAACGTGTGAATGGGATATTGGCATTACCACCTCCCAAGAACAAGAGGCAAATACGTCAAATTTTAGGATTGGTAGGATACTGTAGACAATGGATTGAAAATTATAGTAATAAAGTAAAATTTCTATACCAAAAGCTTACCCTGGACGGGGTTGTGACATGGAATGAGGAGGATGAGAGGAAATGGCAGATTTTACGGGAGAACTTAGTCAATGCTCCAGTTTTGAGCCTACCAGATTTAAAAAGACAGTTTATTCTTTTTGTAAATATTGAGGATGGTACTGCATATGGTGTTCTGACCCAAGAATGGGCTGGGAAAAAGAAACCGATAGGATATTTTTCCAAAATTTTGGACCCGTAAGTAGAGGATGGCCTACTTGTTTACAAGTAGTGGTAGGGTGCGCCCAGTTAGTCGGAGAAGCGCGTAAAATAACCTTTAACAGCAATATTAGAGTACTTTCGCCACACAATATTCGGAATGTGTTACAACAGAAAGCTGATAAATGGATCTCGGACTCTAGACTATTAAAATATGAAAGTGTTTTATTAGAATCTCCCAATTTGTCCTTGAAACTACTAATTTACAAAACTTAGCAGAATTTTTGTACATGTCAACCAAACGAAGAGGACTTGTACATGATTGTCTCGCAACAATTGAAACACAAACCAAGATACGCCCCGATTTAGAAGAGGAAGAATTAGATGAAGGGGAGAAACTTTTTGTGGACGGGTCATCCCGAGTTATAGATGGCAAAAGGAAGTCAGGATACGCAGTAGTGGATGGGAAAACATTAGACACGGTGGAGTCAGGACCCTTGAGCCCCACATGGTCTGCACAGGCATGTGAACTCTATGCATTATTACAAGCTCTGAAACGACTAAAAGGGAAGGTAGGAACAATATATACAGATTCTAGATACAGTTATGGAGTAGTACATACCTTTGGGAAAATATGGGAAGAAAGAGGCCTCATAAATTCCCAAGGGAAGGACCTGATACATCAAGAGTTAATTGTTCAAGTGTTGAAAGCCCTTAGAGGACCTCGAAAATTAGCTGTGGTACATCTCAAAGGACACCAAAAGGAATGGACCTCCACACCGAGGAATAATCGGGCGGATCTAGAGGCAAAACGAGCAGCAACAGAAACTGTTAGTGAATATCTGTTGGTAAATAAACAAAGAGACCCGTCCCAGGAAAGTTGGTTCCCCTTCAAAGGTCAGCTCCTTCTGATATTTACTCCACGAGAGGAAAAGAAGTTAATGGAACTGGGTGTTCAAAGGAAAGATAACGAATGGTATTTACCTGATGGTAGAAAGGTACTACCAAAATCACTAGCCCTCCAAATTCTGACTACGATACAAAATCAAACACATTGGGGAACCCAAGGACTAGTAGACCAATTCAGCACAAGGTTCATGTCAATTGGGCTACATGATCTGGCAAAGCAAGTCACACAAGGATGCTTAACGTGTCTCAAAATTAATAAGGCATCTATGAGAAAACTACCTTTGGGAGGGCGACCCACGGCTGCCAAACCCTTTTCGAATATACAAATTGACTTTACGGAATTTCCGAAAATAGGAAGATATAAATATGTACTAGTTATAGTAGATCATCTCACGCATTATGTGGAAGCTTTTCCTACTTCTAGGGCTACTGCACAGGCAGTAGCAAAGATCCTATTAGAGTATATTATCCCTCGATATGGAGTAACTGAGATTATTGATTCAGACCAAGGGCCACACTTTACTTCAAAGGTGATTAAGAATTTGATAGAAGCGTTGGGGATTAGGTGGGAAAACCATACCCCATGGCACCCACAGAGTTCAGGACGAGTTGAGCGTATGAATGGGGAGCTAAAGAAGCAGTTAGCCAAATTAACTTTAGAAACAAAAATGTCATGGGTAAAGTGTTTACCATTAGCCCTTTTAAATATCAGAACCCAACCTAGGACGGACATAGGAATTTCCCCTTTTGAGATGTTATATGGGATGCCTTATGATGTGGGGACTCCAAGTGACCATCCCAAAGTGATAGATACATATCTTAACACCTATATCATTGAATTAATGAAATTTAGGCAAAACTTTGGGAAAAGGGCAATTAGCCCAGAGACCCCCTTTGAATATCGTGTTACATCGCATAAAGCCTGGTGATTGGGTCCTGATACTAACTTGGAAAGAATCTACTTTGCAACCTCACTGGGAAGGTCCCTATTTGGTCCTCCTTACTACAAATACCTCTATTAGAACTGCAGAAAAAGGATGGACGCACGCCACTAGGGTTAAGGGACCTGTGGAAAACAAAGAGTGGAGGGTTGTTAGCTCTGACGGGGAAATGAAATTGAAATTAGCTCGGAAATTAAGGGAGACCCCGTAATAACCGAAAGCACATAACATTTCTCTCTAAAAGGGACTGACATCTCATTCAATCAACATGAATGAACTGCGAGTGAATGTTTACACCAGAATCACTAGCCTAATATTGCGACAGACTAAAAGTGATGAAAAACAAATTCAACAAAAGTTAGGACTGATGATACCGGCAATTTTAAAATCTTTACCACAGAGGATTAGAAGAAAATTACAGCTACCCTCAGGACCTTTTTCTTATGTATGGTATTACTGTCTCATACAAGACCTGAAGGATGCTTGGCAGCAAGGACCAGCTGTGCTCGAAGGATGCCCGAGTTGTGGCTCCCGAATTTGTTGTGCTAAAACACTAATATACTGTTGTGGTGAAGAGGTTATTAAATTTATTAATATGAAATATGAATTATGAAAAATATTATTTTTATTAATTATCAAACTATTAATAACCGATGAATCACCAACTTATATACATGTTCTAGTGCACGTTCGTGAAATACATTCCACAACTGGCTTAGTGTTATGATTATAACATAATTGAACTATTTACAAACCCTTTCTGTATTTATATAACGAAGGGTGCAGTTCCGCCGCTTGGCCACTAGATGGAGACTCGGCGGGACGCGGGCGGCTTCTGGCTATACACAGCAATATTACAATCTTTCTGCGTCAGCGCTTACTCTGCTAGACGGATACTTTGAACTGAGTGCTAGTGGGTGGAAAGCACGTGGACGATATTCAGTTCCCTTCAGGCAACAGGGATCGGTCCTGGACAGGGTCGGTCCGTGGGGTCGGCCCTATAAAGTCGGCTCGCACGGCAGGGCGGGACGACGGTGGCCGATAGGTGGGCTCGAACGACGGAAGCAGGCAAAGCTACGGGGGTCGGCCCAACCACGGCGGTTCTCGGGGCTGATGCAAACAGCCTCAGGGAGAGAATGCGGCTGCGTTAAGCGGCGTCTCTCGTTTAATGAGGTTAAAGGAGCAACAGGACTCTCGTAGTGGTCCCAGGTCCGGTGCAATACAAGCACGAACAATGCTCTGGGTTTTCCCTGGAATTCACAGGGCTCAGAGCGGCACTCGGCGGCTCCTCTCCCGCACGGCGGGGTTGGGCATACACGGACTCGGTATTAATCAAGTCCCTTCTCCCCGGCAACTGGGCAGATCTTACCCGCGGGGGTTGGTCCAGTCCTCCGGTGGCACGATGGGCTTTTCCGATCGGCACGACTGGTTGTAGCAATGCTGAGCTCCTCAGGCTCAGCGAAGGTCCTCCCTCTGGGCTTCTTAACGATGCAGAGGCTTCCAGTATGCATGCATGTATAACAGAAGCTAATAACAATAAGCTCAATGGCAAAGGCTGCAGCTCGAGAGTTACTCTCTCGAGCAAGCACAAGACAAAGTAAATGAGGGGGCAACGTGTTTACCAACTGGGGTAATACTTATAGATTCCTCGAGGCTGGGCTTGACCAATGGGCACTCTCATAAGCAACTGGCTTCAGCCTATAGAAAGCGTGAAGCTAGAATTATGCCCATACTTGGTGTCTGCACGAGCGCTGCATGCGCTGGGTGCGTGCAAGCCTGGCTAATGCCTTGGCTTTTGTCTCCCTCCTAGAGGGAGGGGGAACTTGCCCACATGCTGGGACAAGATTCAGTATTGGGGCATAATGTGCCTTCACCACAACTGTGGATATTGTAAAAAAACAAAGGAGGTAATTAGGTGTCGACTGGGAACATGGTGTTGCCCATCCTGTGAACGCACCATATTGTTCTTGCAACATCATCCATTTTCACTCGCCACTGGGTTGGCTAATCCAACTCCGGCCGATGTTGCACAATGGGTAGACAGACTCGAATCAGCAGAGCAGCTAGTGATGGCAGAGAAGGCTTTGTTGTTACGATTTTGGGTAGAAGTAGTAAATAAGTGTGAGGAATCTCATATTATTAAATTGTATTGTAAAAATGTGTAATTATCTTGTGATCTAAGATGCTTAGTAATAAGGGTCTCATATTACCGATTCAAAGAATTGGGACATTTTCTTTTACAGATGAGGAAGACGGACCTATTTGGATAAAGATTGAGTCTCTACATGAATTGGATTTGGTTTGAACAATTACCCTTGTTGTGAAGTGTATTATAGGGTTTGGTATAGCAATCATAATTTCATCAATTGTATATTGGATGTGGAACATTTTAAAGTGTGGAAAAGGAATTTACAGCAATTAAAACCTCCAGCAGAGACAGACCAGAAGCTGTGATTTTGGTTGACATTCCCTGTAATAGGTTACCTGCTGCCGAGAAGAATGATGCACCTCGTAACTTGTGGCACCCAAGTTGACGAGCGAGGCAGAGGGATCCTTGTAAGGGAAAGTCGCCATTCCCAGTTGGGTTGGTGGCTTATAATACTATATGGTATTAGCCGAATACCCGTGGTCTGGACTCTTAAAAGCTATAATCCACACCAACCTATGACCTGGGAATTAATTAATTTAGACCAAACAAAGGTGATAAGTAAATATGAAGGAGCAGGAGTAGGTTGGAATTTTTCAATACCTTGGTTAGACTTTATGACATTTGGAAAAGGAGTTATGTCCCGACATCCTGGCCCCCCCAAACCCTTTTATATGTGCCCAGCTTCAAATAGGGGGAGGGAATACTGTCATTCACCGGGACATTATTATTGTACTCATTGGGGGTGTGAAACAATTGCATCGAATTGGAAAACAGGGGGCGACCCTTTTTTAAGTGCAAGTTGGGGGCCTCCTGGATGTGAGACTCCTAAATATAACGGTATAGGGGATCTGCTCCCTCCTTCTAAAAAGAACAGACAATGTCAGAGAATAGAAATCAAAGTGAAAAACCCCGAGGACCCTTCGTGGAGCCTGGGACGTATGTGGGGAATAAGATATTGGGAGGATGGACTTGACAGAGGTAGTATTTTCCAAATACGACGTAGGCCCATGCCGTATGACCCTCCAATGGCAATGGGCCCTAACAAGGTATTAACATATCCAAATATGAGACAAAAATCGCCATCAGTCACAACAACCTTTACTCCGAATCCGTCCGCTACTTCTAATCTGGTCACGAGCACAATGCATCTTCATGCTTACCCCGAAATACAAGGGAAAGATTTGCCCGAATTAAACGATCCACTATTGGAAGTTATGTATGCGGCCTATGTTACCTTAAATAAGACGTACCCAAATTTGACCACCGAATGTTGGTTATGTTATAATATGAGACCTCCTTATTATGAAGCCATTGCACAATTGGGAAAGGTAAAATGGGTAAACGGGATTAACCCACCCGAGTGCCCATGGAATCAGAATATCACACAAGGAATTACTATGCAATATGTTTCTGGTTCTGGAAAATGTATTGGGACTGTTCCAAAGCGATATAATGGACTCTGTAATAATACAATATCTCGACACAGGATACAAAAAGGGCGAAATGAAACAATTCAGTGGATAATTCCAACCCCGGGTACCAAATGGTTGTGTTCAGATATCGGTTTGACACCTTGTTTATCTTTAAAGGTTTTTAATTTTTCTGAGTTTTGTATACAGGTGATAATAGTTCCTCGACTCGTGTACCGACCAATGGAAGATGTGATACATCAATATGAACACGATTGGACTCGGTCTAAACGGGAGCCAGTTACAGCGATAACTATAGCCATGCTATTAGCTGTTGGAGGGGTAGGTGCTGGGACAGGAATAGCGTCTCTAGTCAAAAATGAGGAGATACAGACTTTACAAAAGGCAGTGAATGAGGACTTAAGCAGAATTGAACAATCAATTGATAATTTAGCTGCCTCAGTTAAATCGTTATCAGAGGTAGCCTTGCAAAATAGAAGGGTTTAGATTTATTATTATTGGAGAAAGGAGGATTATGTGTAGCTTTACAAGAAGAGTGTTGCTCTTTCCTAGACTATACAGGGATGGTTAGAGATTCGATGGCTGAATTACGGAAAAGACTAGAACAACGCAAAGGGAAAGGGAGTCAGGGGGCACGTGGTATGAAAAGTGGTTTAATGTGTCACCTTGGCTGACTACTCTCTGTTATCTGCTATGGCTGGCCCGGTAATTCTAATATTTTTAGGATTGATGTTGGGACCATGTATAATTAGGAGGCTCATACAGTTTGTCGAAAAAAGGTTTGAAACTACAAAATTATTGATTCTAACTATGCCACAACATGAAAGGTCCAAATTCGAACAAAAAGGTTATAATGTATATGAAGAAGAAGTATTGTAAATAAAGGACAAACATTTAAGAGTAACAAGAAGAAGGGGGGAATTGTTAAAGGGGTTGAGGAAATGTTTGTTAATTGATAAAAGGGTTAAGGGGAATGTTTGCTATAGCTCCATTGTATGCAGGAACTTGATGTATTGCCGAATGTCAAACTGTCAAACCACAGTGTTGTGATTGTGCTAGCGGAACTAGGGAGTTTTACACGGGGGAGTATAGGAATGCTGTGTAACATCAGCTTTAAATCAGACTACCTGCTTCAGCCTCGGGTTGAAGGAAAGGACACAGAGGAAGACTACCTGCTTCAGCCTCGGGTTGAAGGAAAGGACACAGAGGAAGAATACTTGCTTCAGCCTCGCCGACCACCAAGGGGTAGAAAACGACCCCCTAGCAACAATTGGAGCATGCGTATTGAGGAATCCTGAAAGACACGAACGCGGGAGGACTACCCCATAAAAGGATCAACGAACTCTAAGGAAGCACGGCAGTTGGCGGAGCGAGACCCCCTGTCGCCCAGCGCTGCTTTGCTTTATTGTTCATTGCCTTGCATACTTTGCATTAAATCAAATCAAATTTAAATTGGCTTTTGCGAATCCATTATAACAACTCTCCTGGATGGGGATTCAGCCACCTCCTTAATGGGGATCCAGCCACCCTCCTGGTTGGGGATCCAGCCACCCTCCTGTATGAGGATTCAGCCACCCCCCTGGATGAGGATTCAGCCACCTACCAGGATGGGGATTCCGCCACTCTCCTGGATGGGAAATCAGCCACTACGCTGGATGAGGATTCAGACCCCCCGTGGATGGAGATTCAGCCACCTCCCTTTTTGGGGATTCAGCCACCCTCCTGGATGGGGATTCAGCCACTCTCCTCAATGAGAATTCAGCCAACCCCCTGCATGGGGGTTCTGCCATCCTCCTCGATGGGGATTCAGCCTCTCTCCTGGATGAGGATTCAGCCATCCTCCCGGATGGGGATTCAGCCTCTCTCCTGGATGAGGATTCAGCCACCCCACTGGATGGGGATTCAGCCACCCACCTTAATGAGGAATGAGCCACTCTCCTGGATGCGGATCCAACCACCCTCCTTAATGGGGATTCAGCCACCCCGCTGGATGAGGATTCAGACCCACCCTGCATCAAGATTCAGCCACCTCCCTTTTTGCGGATTCAGCCACCATCCTGGATGGGGATTCAGACACTCTCCTGCATGCGGATTCAGCCACACCCCCGGATGGGAATTCAGCCACCCACCTTAATGGGGATTCAGCCACCCCTCTGGATGGGGATTCAGCCACTTCGCTGGATGAGGATTCAGACCCCCCCCTGGATGGAGATTCAGCCACCTCCCTTTTTGGGGATTCAGCCAGCCCCCTGGATGGGGATTCAGCCACCCTCCTGGATGGGGATTCTGCCACTCCTGTGGATGAGGATTCAGACCCCCCCTGGATGGAGATTCAGCCACCTCCCTTTTTGGGGATTCAGCCACCCCCCTGGATGGGGATTCAACCACCCCCATGGATGGGGATTCAGACACCCATCTGGATGAGGATTCAGCCACCGCTCAGGATGGGGATTCAGGTACCCTCCTGGATGGGGATTCAACCACTCCCTTGGATGAGGATTCAGCCATCACCCTGGATGGGGATTCAGGCACCCCCCTGGATAGGGATTCAACCGCTCCCCTGGATGGGGATTCAGCCACCCACCTTAATGGGGATTCAGCCACCCGCCTGGATGGGGATTCAGCCACCCTCCTGGATGAAGATTCAGCCATCCTCCTGGATGGGGATTCAGCCTCTCTCCAGGATGAGGATTCAGCCACTCCCCTGGATGGGGATACAGACACCGCTATGGATGGGGATTCAGCCACCCTACTTAATGGGGATTCAGCCCACCCCGAATGAGGGTTCAGCCACCTCCTTAATGGGGATTCAAACACTCCCCTGGATGGGGATTCAGACCCACCCCCGAGGATGGGGATTCAGACACCCATCTGGATGAGGATTCAGCCTCCGCTCAGGATGGGGATTCAGGTACCCTCCCGGATGGGGATTCAGCCACTCCCTTGGATGAGGATTCAGCCATCCCCTTGGATGGGAATTCAGCCACCCTCCTGGATGGGGATTCAGCCACCCTCCTGGATGAGGATTCAGCCATCCTCCAGGATGGGGTTTCAGACACTCTCCTGGATGAGGATTCAGCCACCCCCCTGGATGGGAATTCAGCCACCCTCCTTAATGGGGATTCAGCCACCCCTCTGGCCGGGTCTTCAGCCTCCCTCCTGGATGGGAATTCAGCCATCTGCCTGAGCGAGTATTCAGCCATCCCTCTGCATGGGGATGCAGCCACCAACCTGGATGGGAATTCAACCACCCCCCTAGATGGGGACCCAGCCGCTCTCCTGTATGAGGATTCAGGCACCCCCCTGGATGAGGATTCAGGCACCCCCCTAGATGAGGATTCAGGCACCCCCCTGGATAGGGATTCAACCGCTCCCCTGGATGGGGATTCAGCCACCCACCTTAATGGGAATTCAGCCACCCCCCTGGATGGGGATTCAGCCACCCTCCTGGATGAAGATTCAGCCATCCTCCTGGATGGGGATTCAGCCTCTCTCCAGGATGAGGATTCAGCCACTCCCCTGGATCGGGATTCAGCCACCCTACTTAATGGGGATTCCGCCCACCCCGGATGAGGGTTCAGCCACCTCCTTAATGGGGATTCAGCCGCTCCCCTGGATGGGGATTCAGCCACTCTCCCGGATGGGGATTCGGACACCGCTATGGATGGGGATTCAGCCACCCTCCTTAATGGGGATTCAGCCACTCCGCTGGATGAGGATTCAGACCCCCCCTGGATCAAGATTCAGCCACCTCCCTTTTTGGGGATTCAGCCACCCTCCTGGATGGAGATTCAGCCACTACGCTGGATGTGGATTCAGACCCCCCCTGCATGGAGATTCAGCCAACCCCCTGCATGGGGATTCAGCCACCCTCCTCGATGGGGAATCAGACGCCCCCCTGGATGGGGATTCAGCCACCCTACTTAATGGGGATTCAGACACCGCTATGGATGGGGATTCAGCCACCCTCCTTAATGGGGATTCAGCCACCCCTCTGGATGGGGATTCAGCCACCCCACTGGATGGGGATTCAGCCACCCACCTTCATGAGGAATGAGCAACTCTCCTGGATGGGGATTCAGCCACCTCCTTAATGGGGATCCAGCCACCCTCCTGGTTGGGGATCCAGCCACCCTCCTGGATCAGGATTCAGCCACCCCCCTGGATGAGGATTCAGCCACCCACCTGGATGGGGATTCAGCCACTCTCCTGGATGGGAAATCAGCCACTACGCTGGATGAGGATTGAGACCCCCCCTGGATGGAGATTCAGCCACCTCCCTTTTTGGGGTTCAGCCACCCTCCTGGATGGGGATTCAGCCACTCTCCTCAATGAGGATTCAGCCATCCCCCTGGATAGGGATTCAACCACCCCACAGGATGGGGATTCAGCCACCCGCCTTAATGAGGAACGAGCCACTCTGCTGGATGGGGATTCAGTCACCCTCCTTAATCGGGATTAAGCCACCCCCATGGTCGGGGATTCAGCCACCCCCCTGGACGGGGATTCAGCCAACCCCCTGCATGGGGATTCAGCCATCCTCCTCGATGGGGATTCAGCCTCTCTCCTGGATGAGGATTCAGCCACCCCCCTGGATGGGGATTCAGCCACCCTCCTGGATGAAGATTCAGCCATCCTCCCGGATGGGGATTCAGCCTCTCTCCAGGATGAGGATTCAGCCACTCCCCTGGATCGGGATTCAGCCACCCTACTTAATGGGGATTCCGCCCACCCCGGATGAGGGTTCAGCCACCTCCTTAATGGGGATTCAGCCGCTCCCCTGGATGGGGATTCAGCCACTCTCCCGGATGGGGATTCAGACACCGCTATGGATGGGGATTCAGCCACCCTCCTTAATGGGGATTCAGCCACTCCGCTGGATGAGGATTCAGACCCCCCCTGGATCAAGATTCAGTCACCTCCCTTTTTGGGGATTCAGCCACCCTCCTGGATGGAGATTCAGCCACTACGCTGGATGTGGATTCAGACCCCCTGCATGGAGATTCAGCCAACCCCTGCATGGGGATTCAGCCACCCTCCTCGATGGGGAATCAGACGCCCCCTGGATGGGGATTCAGCCACCCTACTTAATGGGGATTCAGACACCGCTATGGATGGGGATTCAGCCACCCTCCTTAATGGGGATTCAGCCACCCCTCTGGATGGGGATTCAGCCACCCCACTGGATGGGGATTCAGCCACCCACCTTCATGAGGAATGAGCAACTCTCCTGGATGGGGATTCAGCCACCTCCTTAATGGGGATCCAGCCACCCTCCTGGTTGGGGATCCAGCCACCCTCCTGGATCAGGATTCAGCCACCCCCCCTGGATGAGGATTCAGCCACCCACCTGGATGGGGATTCAGCCACTCTCCTGGATGGGAAATCAGCCACTACGCTGGATGAGGATTGAGACCCCCCCTGGATGGAGATTCAGCCACCTCCCTTTTTGGGGTTAAGCCACCCTCCTGGATGGGGATTCAGCCACTCTCCTCAATGAGGATTCAGCCATCCCCCTGGATAGGGATTCAACCACCCCACAGGATGGGGATTCAGCCACCCGCCTTAATGAGGAATGAGCCACTCTCCTGGATGGGGATTCAGTCACCCTCCTTAATCGGGATTAAGCCACCCCCCTGGTCGGGGATTCAGCCACCCCCCTGGACGGGGATTCAGCCAACCCCCTGCATGGGGATTCAGCCATCCTCCTCGATGGGGATTCAGCCTCTCTCCTGGATGAGGATTCAGCCACCCCCCTGGATGGGGATTCAGCCACCCTCCTGGATGAGGATTCAGCCACCCCACTGGATGGGGATTCAGCCACCCACCTTATTGAGGAATGAGCCACCCTCCTAGATGGGGATTCAGCCACCTCCTTAATGGGGATTCAGCCACCCTCCTGGATGGGGATCCAGCCACCCTCCTGGATGAGGATTCAGACACCGCTCTGGATGGGGATTCGGCCACCCCTCTGGATGGGGATTCAGCCACTCTCCTGGATGGGAAATCAGCCACCCCGCTGGATGAGGATTCAGACCCACCCTGGATCAAGATTCAGCCACCTCCCTTTTTGGGGATACATCCACCCTCCTGGATGGGGATTCAGCCACCCCTCTGGCCGGGTTTTCAGCCTCCCTCCTGGATGGGAATTCAGCCATCTGCCTGAGCGAGTATTCAGCCATCCCCCTGCATGGCGATGCAGCCACCAACCTGGATGGGAATTCAACCAACCCCCTAGATGGGGACTCAGCCACTCTCCTGTATGAGGATTCAGCCAGCCCCCTGGATGGGAATTCAACCACCTCCTTTATGGGGATTCAGCCACTCTCCTGGGTGAGGATTCAGCCACCGCCTGGATGGGGATGCAGCCACCCTCCTGGATGAGGATTCAGCCATCCTCCCGGATGGGGATTCAGCCTCTCTCCTGGATGAGGATTCAGCCACCCCACTGGATGGGGATTCAGCCGCCCACCTTAATGAGGAATGAGCCACTCTCCTAGATGGGGATTCAGACACCTCCTAAATGGGGATTCAGCCACCCTCCTGGATGGGGATCCAGCCACCCTCCTGGATGAGGATTCAGACACCGCTCTGGATGGGGATTCAGCCACCCTCCTTAATGGGGATTCAGCCACCCCTCTGGAAGGGGATTCAGCCACTCTCCTGCATGGGAAATCAGCCACCCCGCTGGATGAGGATTCAGACCCACCCTGGATCAAGATTCAGCCACCTCCCTTTTTGGGGATACATCCACCCTCCTGGATGGGGATTCAGCCACCCCTCTGGCCGGGTTTTCAGCCTCCCTCCTGGATGGGAATTCAGCCATCTGCCTGAGCGAGTATTCAGCCATCCCCCTGCATGGCGATGCAGCCACCAACCTGGATGGGAATTCAACCAACCCCCTAGATGGGGACTCAGCCACTCTCCTGTATGAGGATTCAGCCAGCCCCCTGGATGGGAATTCAACCACCTCCTTTATGGGGATTCAGCCACTCTCCTGGGTGAGGATTCAGCCACCTCCTTAATGGGGATCCAGCCACCCTCCTGGTTGGGGATCCAGCCACCCTCCTGGATCAGGATTCAGCCACCCCCCTGGATGAGGATTCAGCCACCCACCTGGATGGGGATTCAGCCACTCTCCTGGATGGGAAATCAGCCACTACGCTGGATGAGGATTGAGACCCCCCCTGGATGGAGATTCAGCCACCTCCCTTTTTGGGGTTCAGCCACCCTCCTGGATGGGGATTCAGCCACTCTCCTCAATGAGGATTCAGCCATCCCCCTGGATAGGGATTCAACCACCCCACAGGATGGGGATTCAGCCACCCGCCTTAATGAGGAATGAGCCACTCTCCTGGATGGGGATTCAGTCACCCTCCTTAATCGGGATTAAGCCACCCCCCTGGTCGGGGATTCAGCCACCCCCCTGGACGGGGATTCAGCCAACCCCCTGCATGGGGATTCAGCCATCCTCCTCGATGGGGATTCAGCCTCTCTCCTGGATGAGGATTCAGCCACCCCCCTGGATGGGGATTCAGCCACCCTCCTGGATGAAGATTCAGCCATCCTCCCGGATGGGGATTCAGCCTCTCTCCTGGATGAGGATTCAGCCACCTCCCTTTTTGGGGATTCAGCCACCCACCTTATGGAGGAATGAGCCACCCTCCTAGATGGGGATTCAGCCACCTCCTTAATGGGGATTCAGCCACCCTCCTGGATGGGGATCCAGCCACCCTCCTGGATGAGGATTCAGACACCGCTCTGGATGGGGATTCGGCCACCCCTCTGGATGGGGATTCAGACACCGCTCTGGATGGGGATTCGGCCACCCCTCTGGATGGGGATTCAGCCACTCTCCTGGATGGGGATTCAGCCACCCCTCTGGCCGGGTTTTCAGCCTCCCTCCTGGATGGGAATTCAGCCATCTGCCTGAGCGAGTATTCAGCCATCCCCCTGCATGGCGATGCAGCCACCAACCTGGATGGGAATTCAACCAACCCCCTAGATGGGGACTCAGCCACTCTCCTGTATGAGGATTCAGCCAGCCCCCTGGATGGGAATTCAACCACCTCCTTTATGGGGATTCAGCCACTCTCCTGGGTGAGGATTCAGCCACCGCCTGGATGGGGATTCAGCCACCCTCCTGGATGAGGATTCAGCCATCCTCCCGGATGGGGATTCAGCCTCTCTCCTGGATGAGGATTCAGCCACCCCACTGGATGGGGATTCAGCCACCCACCTTAATGAGGAATGAGCCACTCTCCTAGATGGGGATTCAGCCACCTCCTTAATGGGGATTCAGCCACCCTCCTGGATGGGGATCCAGCCACCCTCCTGGATGAGGATTCAGACACCGCTCTGGATGGGGATTCAGCCACCCTCCTTAATGGGGATTCAGCCACCCCTCTGGAAGGGGATTCAGCCACTCTCCTGGATGGGAAATCAGCCACCCCGCTGGATGAGGATTCAGACCCACCCTGGATCAAGATTCAGCCACCTCCCTTTTTGGGGATACATCCACCCTCCTGGATGGGGATTCAGCCACCCCTCTGGCCGGGTTTTCAGCCTCCCTCCTGGATGGGAATTCAGCCATCTGCCTGAGCGAGTATTCAGCCATCCCCCTGCATGGCGATGCAGCCACCAACCTGGATGGGAATTCAACCAACCCCCTAGATGGGGACTCAGCCACTCTCCTGTATGAGGATTCAGCCAGCCCCCTGGATGGGAATTCAACCACCTCCTTTATGGGGATTCAGCCACTCTCCTGGGTGAGGATTCAGCCAGCCCCCTGGATGGGGATTCAACCACCCACCTTAATGGGGATTCAGCCATCCCCCCGGATGGGTACTCGGCACTCTCCTGGATGAGGATTCAGGCACCCCCCTGGATGAGGATTCAGGCACCCCCCTGGATAGGGATTCAACCGCTCCCCTGGATGGGGATTCAGCCACCCACCTTAATGGGGATTCAGCCACCCGCCTGGACGGGGATTCAGCCACCCTCCTGGATGAAGATTCAGCCATCCTCCTGGATGGGGATTCAGCCTCTCTCCAGGATGAGGATTCAGCCACTCCCCTGGATGGGGATTCAGACACCGCTATGGATGGGGATTCAGCTACCCTAATTAATGGGGATTCAGCCCACCCCGAATGAGGGTTCAGCCACCTCCTTAATGGGGATTCAAACACTCCCCTGGATGGGGATTCAGCCACCCACCTTAATTAGGAATGAGCCACTCTCCTGGATGGGGATTCAGCCACCTCCTTAATGGGGATCCAGCCACCCTCCTGGTTGGGGATCCAGCCACCCTCTTGGATCAGGATTCAGCCACTCCCCTGGTTGAGGATTCAGCCACCCACCAGGATGGGGATTCAGCCACTCTCCTGGATGGGAAATCAGCCACTACGCTGGATGAGGATTGAGACCCCCCCTGGATGGAGATTCAGCCACCTCCCTTTTTGGGGATTCAGCCACCCTCCTGGATGGGGATTCAACCACCCCACAGGATGGGGATTCAGCCACCCACCTTAATGAGGAATGAGCCACTCTCCTGGATGGGGATTCAGTCACCCCCCTGGATGGAGATTCAACCACCTCCCTTTTTAGGGATTCAGCCACCCTCGTGGATGGGGATTCAGCCACCCTCGTGGATGGGGATTCTGCCACTCCTGTGGATGAGGATTCAGACCCCCCCTGGATGGAGATTCAGCCACCTCCCTTTTTGGGGATTCAGCCACCCCCCTGGATGGGGATTCAGACCCACGCCCATGGATGGGGATTCAGATACCCATCTAGATGAGGATTCAGCCACCGCTCAGGATGGGGATTCAGGTACCCTCCCGGATGGGGATTCAGCCACTCCCTTGGATGAGGATTCAGCCATCCCCTTGGATGGGGATTCAGACACTCTCCTGGATGGGGATTCAGCCACCCTCCTGGATGAGGATTCAGCCATCCTCCAGGATGGGGATTCAGACACTCTCCTGGATGTGGATTCAGCCACCCCCCTGGATGGGAATTCAGCCACCCTCCTTAATGGGGATTCAGCCACCCCTCTGGCCGGGTGTTCAGCCTCCCTCCTGGATGGGAATTCAGCCATCTGCCTGAGCGAGTATTCAGCCATCCCCCTGCATGGGGATGCAGCCACCAACCTGGATGGGAATTCAACCACCCCGCTAGATGGGGACCCAGCCACTCTCATGTATGAGGATTCAGCCAGCCCCCTGGATGGGAATTCAACCACCTCCTTAATGGGGATTCAGCCACTCTCCTGGGTGAGGATTCAGCCACCCCCCTGGATGGCGATTCAACCACCCACCTTAATGGGGATTCAGCCATCCCCCCGGATGGGTACTCAGCCACTCTCCTGGATAAGGATTCAGGCACCCCCCTGGATGAGGATTCAGCCACCTCCCTGGATAGGGATTCAGCCACGCCCCTGGATGGGGATTCAGCCACCATACTTAATGGGGATTCAGCCACCCCCCTGGATGGGGATTCAGCCTCTCTCCAGGATGAGGATTCAGCCAATCCCCTGGATGGGGATTCAGCCACCCTACTTAATGGGGATTCAGCCCACCCCAGATGAGGGTTCAGCCACCTCCCTAATGGGGATTCAGCCACTCCCCTGGATGGGGATTCAGCCACCCTCCTGGATGGGGATTCAGACACCGCTATGGATGGGGATTCAGCCACCCTCCTTAATGGGGATTCAGCCACTCCGCTGGATGAGGATTCAGACCCCCCCTGGATCAAGATTCAGCCACCTCCCTTTTTGGGGATTCAGCCACCCTCCTGGATGGAGATTCAGCCAGTCTCCTGGATGAGGATTCAGCCACCCCCCTGGATGGGAAATCAGCCACCCCGCTGGATGAGGATTCAGACCCCCCCTGGATCAAGATTCAGCCACCTCCCTTTTTGGGGATTCAGCCACCCTCCTGGATGGGGATCCAGCCACTCTCCTGGATGAGGATTCAGCCACCCCCCTGGATGGGGATTCAGCCACTACGCTGGATGAGGATTCAGACCCCCCCTGGATGGAGATTCAGCCACCCTCCTTAATGGGGATTCAGCCACCCCTCTGGCCGGGTTTTCAGCCTCCCTCCTGGATGGGAATTCAGCCATCGGCCTGAGCGAGTATTCAGCCATCCCCCTGCATGGGGATGCAGCCACCAACCTGCATGGGAATTCAACCACCCCGCTAGATGGGGACCCCGCCACTCTCCTGTATGAGGATTCAGCCAGGCCCCTGGATGGGAATTCAACCACCTCCTTAATGGGGATTCAGCCACTCTCCTGGGTAAGGATTCAGCCACCCCCCTGGATGGGGATTCAACCACCCACCTTAATGGGGATTCAGCCATCCCCCCGGATGGGTACTCAGCCACTCTCCTGGATAAGGATTCAGGCACCCCCCTGGATGAGGATTCAGCCACCTCCCTGGATAGGGATTCAGCCGCTCCCCTGGATGGGGATTCAGCCACCCTACTTAATGGGGATTCAGCCCACCCCGGATGAGGGTTCAGCCACCTCCTTAATGGGGATTCAGCCACTCCCCTGGATGGGGATTCAGCCACCTCCTTAATGGGGATTCAGCCACCCTCCTTAATGGGAAATCAGCCACTCCGCTGGATGAGGATTCAGACCCCCCCTGGATCAAGATTCAGCCACCTCCCTTTTTGGGGATTCAGCCACCCTCCTGGATGGAGATTCAGCCAGTCTCCTGGATGAGGATTCAGCCACCCCCCTGGATTGCGATTCAGCCACTACGCTGGATGAGGATTCAGACCCCCCCTGGATGGAGATTCAGCCACCTCCCTTTTTGGGGATTCAGCCACCCTCCTGGATGGGGATTCAGCCACTCTCCTCAATGAGGATTCAGCCATCCCCCTGGATAGGGATTCAACCACCCCACAGGATGAGGATTCAGCCACCCGCCTTAATGAGGAATGAGCCACTCTCCTGGTTGGGGATTCAGTCACCCTCCTTAATGGGGATTAAGCCACCCCCTTGGTCGGGGATTCAGCCACCCCCCTGGACGGGGATTCAGCCACCCCCCTGGACGGGGATTCAGCCAACCCCCTGCATGGGGATTCGGCCATCCTCCTCGATGGGGATTCAGCCTCTCTCCTGGATGAGGATTCAGCCACCGCCTGGATGGGGATTCAGCCACCCTCCTGGATGAAGATTCAGCCATCCTCCCGGATTGGGATTCAGCCTCTCTCCTGGATGAGGATTCAGCCACCCCACTGGATGGGGATTCAGCCACCCACCTTAATGAGGAATGAGCCACTCTCCTAGATGGGGATTCAGACACCTCCTTAATGGGGATTCAGCCACCCTCCTGGATGGGGATCCAGCCACCCTCCTGGATGAGGATCCAGCCACCCTCCTGGATGAGGATTCAGACACCGCACTGGATGGGGATTCAGCCACCCTCCTTAATGGGGATTCAACCACCCCTCTGGATGGGGATTCAGCCACTCTCCTGGATGGGAAATCAGCCACCCCGCTGGATGAGGATTCAGACCCCCCCTGGATGGAGATTCAGCTACCTCCCTTTTTGGGTATTCAGCCACCCTCCTGGATGGGGAATCAGACGCCCCCCTGGATGAGGATTCAGCCACCCTCCTTAAAGGGGATTCAGCCACCCCTCTGGATGGGGATTCAGCCACCCCACTGGATGGGGATTCAGCCACCCACCTTAATGAGGAATGAGCAACTCTCCTGGATGGGGATTCAGCCACCTCCTTAATGGGGATCCAGCCACCCTCCTGGTTGGGGATCCAGCCACCCTCCTGGATCAGGATTCAGCCACCCCCCTGGATGAGGATTCAGCCACCCACCAGGATGGGGATTCAGCCACTCTCCTGGATGGGAAATCAGCCACTACGCTGGATGAGGATTGAGACCCCCCCTGGATGGAGATTCAGCCACCTCCCTTTTTGGGGATTCAGCCACCCTCCTGGATGGGGATACAGCCACTCTCCTCAATGAGGATTCAGCCATCCCCCTGGATAGGGATTCAGCCACCCCACAGGATGGGGATTCAGCCACCCGCCTTAATGAGGAATGAGCCACTCTCCTGGATGGGGATTCAGTCACCCTCCTTAATGGGGATTAAGCCACCCCCCTGGTCGGGGATTCAGCCACCCCCCTGGACGGGGATTCAGACACCGCTCTGGATGGGGATTCAGCCATCCTCCTCGATGGGGATTCAGCCTCTCTCCTGGATGAGGATTCAGCCACCGCCTGGATGGGGATTCAGCCACCCTCCTGGATGAAGATTCAGCCATCCTCCCGGATGGGGATTCAGCCTCTCTCCTGGATGAGGATTCAGCCACCCCACTGGATGGGGATTCAGCCACCCACCTTAATGAGGAATGAGCCACTCTCCTAGATGGGGATTCAGCCACCTCCTTAATGGGGATTCAGCCACCCTCCAGGATGGGGATCCAGCCACCCTCCTGGATGAGGATTCAGACACCGCTCTGGATGGGGATTCAGCCACCCTCCTTAATGGGGATTCAGCCACCCCTCTGGATGGGGATTCAGCCACTCTCCTGGATGGGAAATCAGCCACCCCGCTGGATGAGGATTCAGACCCCCCCGGATGGAGATTCAGCCACCTCCCTTTTTGGGGATTCAGCCACCCCCCTGGATGAGGATTCAGCCACCGCTCAGGATGGGGATTCAGCTACTCCCTTGGATGAGGATTCAGCCATCCCCCTGGATGGGGATTCAGCCACCCTCCTGGATGAGGATTCAGCCATCCTCCAGGATGGGGATTCAGCCACTCTCCTGGATGGCGATTCAGCCACCCCCCTGGATGGGAATTCAGCCACTCTCCTCGATGAGGATTCAGCCCCCCCCCGGATAGGGATTCAGCCACCGCTCAGGATGGGGATTCAGCCACCCCCCTGGATGGGGATTCAGCCACTACGCTGGATGAGGATTCTGACCCGCCCTGGATGGAGATTCAGCCACCTCCCTTTTTGCGCATTCAGCCACCCTCCTGGATGGGGATTCAGCCACTCTCCTCGATGAGGATTCAGCCACCCCCCTGCATGGGGATTCAGCCATCCTCCTCGATGGGGATTCAGCCTCTCTCCTGGATGAGGATTCAGCCACCGCCTGGATGGGGATTCAGCAACCCTCCTGGATGAAGATTCAGCCATCCTCCCGGATGGGGATTCAGCCTCTCTCCTGGATGAGGATTCAGCCACCCCACTGGATGGGGATTCAGCCACCTCCTTAATGGGGATTCAGCCACCCTCCTGGATGGGGATCCAGCCACCCTCCTGGATGAGGATTCAAACACCGCTCTGGATGGGGATTCAGCCACCCTCCTTAATGGGGATTCAGCCACCCCTCTGGATGGGGATTCAGCCACTCTCCTGGATGGGAAATCAGCCACCCCGCTGGATGAGGATTCAGACCCACCCTGGATCAAGATTCAGCCACCTCCCTTTTTGGGGATTCAGCCAGTCTCCTGGATGAGGATTCAGCCACCGCTCAGGATGGGGATTCAGGTACCCTCCTGGATGGGGATTCAGCTACTCCCTTGGATGAGGATTCAGCCATCCCCCTGGATGGGGATTCAGCCACCCTCCTGGATGAGGATTCAGCCATCCTCCAGGATGGGGATTCAGCCACTCTCCTGGATGGGGATTCAGCCACTCTCCTGGATGGGGATTCAGCCACCCCCCTGGATGGGAATTCAGCCACCCTCCTTAATGGGGATTCAGCCACCCCTCTGGCCGGGTTTTCAGCCTCCCTCCTGGATGGGAATTCAGCCATCGGCCTGAGCGAGTATTCAGCCATCCCCCTGCATGGGGATGCAGCCACCAACCTGGATGGGAATTCAACCACCCCGCTAGATGGGGACCCCGCCACTCTCCTGTATGAGGATTCAGCCAGCCCCCTGGATGGGAATTCAACCACCTCCTTAATGGGGATTCAGCCACTCTCCTGGGTGAGGATTCAGCCAGCCCCCTGGATGGGGATTCAACCACCCACCTTAATGGGGATTCAGCCATCCCCCCGGATGTGTACTCAGCCACTCTCCTCGATGAGGATTCAGGCACCCCGCTGGATGAGGATTCAGCCACCTCCCTGGATAGGGATTCAGCCACTCCCCTGGATGGGGAATCAGCCACCCTACTTAATGGGGATTCAACCCACCGCGGATGAGGGTTCAGCCACCTCCTTAATGGGGATTCAGCCACCCCCCTGGATGGTGATTCAGCCACCCTCCTGGATGGGAAATCAGCCACTCCGCTGGATGAGGATTCAGGCCCCCCCTGGAATAAGATTCAGCCACCTCCCTTTTTGGGGATTCAGCCACCCTCCTGGATGGAGATTCAGCCACTCTCCTGGATGAGGATTCAGCCACCCCCCTGGATGGGGATTCAGCCACTACGCTGGATGAGGATTCAGACCCCCCCTGGATGGAGATTCAGCCACCTCCCTTTCTGGGTATTCAGCCACCCTCCTGGATGAGGAATCAGACGCCCCCCTGGATGGGGATTCAGCCACCCTCCTGGATGGGGATTCAGCCACCCCCCTGGATGAGGATTCAGGCATCCTCCAGAAGGGGGATTCAGCCACCCTCCTGGTTGGGAAATCAGCCACTCTGCTGGATGAGGATTCAGACCCCCCCTGGATCGAGATTCAGCCACCTCCCTTTTTGGGGATTCAGCCAACCTCCTGGATGGGGATTCAGCCACTCTCCTCGATGAGGATTCAGCCCCCCCCCGGATAGGGATTCAGCTACCCACCAGCATGGGGATTCAGCCACCCCCCTGGATGGGGATTCAGACACCTCCCATTTTGGGGATTCAGCCCCTCTCCTGGATGGGAAACCTGCCACCCCGCTGGATGAGGATTCAGACCCACCCTGCATCAAGATTCAGCCACCTCCCTTTTTGCGCATTCAGCCATCCTCCTGGATGGGGATTCAGCCACTCTCCTCGATGAGGATTCAGCCACCCCCCGGATGGGGATTCAGACCCCTCCTGGATGGAGATTCACCCACTCTCCTCGATGAGGATTCAGCCACCCCCCAGATGGGGATTCAGACCCCTCCTGGATGGAGATTCAGCCACCTCCCTTTTTGGGGATTCAGCCACCATCCTGGATGGGGATTCAGCCACTACGCTGGATGAGGATTCAGACCCCCCCTGGATGGAGATTCAGCCACCTCCCTTTTTGGGGATTCAGCCACCCCCCTGGATGGGGATTCAGCCACCCTCCTGGATGGGGATTCTGCCGCTCCTGTGGATGAGGATTCACACCCCCCCTGGATGGAGATTCAGCCACCTCCCTTTTTGGGGATTCAGATACTCCCTTGGATGAGGATTCAGCCATCCCCCTGGATGGGGATTCAGCCACCCTCCTGGATGAGGATTCAGCCATCCTCCAGGATGGGGATTCAGCCACTCTACTGGATGGGGATTCAGCCACCCCCCTGGATGAGAATTCAGCCACCCTCCTTAATGGGGATTCAGCCACCCCTCTGGCCGGGTTTCCAGCCTCCCTCCTGGATGGGAATTCAGCCATCGGCCTGAGCGAGTATTCAGCCATCCCCCTGCATGGGGATGCAGCCACCAACCTGGATGGGAATTCAA
This sequence comes from Melanerpes aurifrons, assembly GCA_011125475.1. NCBI lineage: Eukaryota > Metazoa > Chordata > Aves > Piciformes > Picidae > Melanerpes > Melanerpes aurifrons. The sequence goes on along the minus strand of WWNC01000164.1, from coordinate 125,760 downwards.
CCACCCCGCTAGATGGGGACCCCGCCACTCTCCTGTATGAGGATTCAGCCAGCCCCCTGGATGGGAATTCAACCACCTCCTTAATGGGGATTCAGCCACTCTCCTGGGTGAGGATTCAGCCAGCCCCCTGGATGGGGATTCAACCACCCACCTTAATGGGGATTCAGCCATCCCCCCGGATGGGTACTCAGCCACTCTCCTGGATGAGGATTCAGGCATCCCCCTGGATGAGGATTCAGCCACCTCCCTGGATAGGGATTCAGCCGCTCCCCTGGATGGGGATTCAGCCACCCTACTTAATGGGGATTCAACCCACGCCGGATGAGGGTTCAGCCACCTCCTTAATGGGGATTCAGCCACTCCCCTGGATGGGGATTCAGCCACCCTCCTGGATGGGAAATCAGACACTCCGCTGGATGAGGATTCAGACCCCCCCTGGATCAAGATTCAGCCATCCCCCTGGATGGGGATTCAGCCATCCCCGTGGATGGGGATTCAGCCACCCCTCTGGCCGGGTTTTCAGCCTCCCTCCTGGATGGGAATTCAACCACCCCGCTAGATGGGGACCCCGCCACTCTCCTGTATGAGGATTCAGCCAGCCCCCTGGATGGGAATTCAACCACCTCCTTAATGGGGATTCAGCCACTCTTCTGGGTGAGGATTCAGCCAACCCCCTGGATGGGGATTCAACCACCCACCTTAATGGGGATTCAGCCATCCCCCCGGATGGGTACTCAGCCACTCTCCTGGATAAGGATTCAGGCACCCCCCTGGATGAGGATTCAGCCACCTCCCTGGATAGGGATTCAGCCGCTCCCCTGGATGGGGATTCAGCCACCCTACTTAATGGGGATTCAACCCACCCCGGATGAGGGTTCAGCCACCTCCTTAATGGGGATTCAGCCACTCCCCTGGATGGGGATTCAGCCACCTCCTGGTTGGGGATCCAGCCACCCTCCTGGATCAGGATTCAGCCACACTCCTGGATGGGAAATCAGCCACTCTGCTGGATGAGGATTCAGACCCCCCCTGGATCAAGATTCAGCCACCTCCCTTTTTGGGGATTCAGCCACCCTCCTGGATGGAGATTCAGCCAGTCTCCTGGACGAGGATTCAGCCACCCCCCTGGATTGGGATTCAGCCACTACGCTGGATGAGGATTCAGACCCCCCCTGGATGGAGATTCAGCCACCTCCCTTTTTGGGGATTCAGCCACCCTCCTGGATGGGGATTCAGCCACTCTCCTCAATGAGGATTCAGCCATCCCCCTGGATAGGGATTCAACCACCCCACAGGATGGGGATTCAGCCACCCACATTAATGAGGAATGAGCCACTCTCCTGGATGGGGATTCAGTCACCCTCCTTAATGGGGATTAAGCCACCCCCTTGGTCGGGGATTCAGCCACCCCCCTGGACGGGGATTCAGCCAACCCCCTGCATGGGGATTCAGCCATCCTCCTCGATGGGGATTCAGCCTCTCTCCTGGATGAGGATTCAGCCACCGCCTGGATGGGGATTCAGCCACCCTCCTGGATGAAGATTCAGCCATCCTCCCGGATTGGGATTCAGCCTCTCTCCTGGATGAGGATTCAGCCACCCCACTGGATGGGGATTCAGCCACCCACCTTAATGAGGAATGAGCCACTCTCCTAGATGGGGATTCAGCCACCTCCTTAATGGGGATTCAGCCACCCTCCTGGATGGGGATCCAGCCACCCTCCTGGATGAGGATTCAGACACCGCTCTGGATGGGGATTCAGCCACCCTCCTTAATGGGGATTCAGCCACCCCACTGGATGGGGATTCAGCCACTCTCCTGGATGGGAAATCAGCCACCCCGCTGGATGAGGATTCAGACCCACCCTGGATCAAGATTCAGCCACCTCCCTTTTTGGGGATTCATCCACCCTCCTGGATGGGGATTCAGCCACTCTCCTGGATGAGGATTCAGCCACCCCCCTGGATGGGGATTCAGCCACTACGCTGGATGAGGATTCAGACCCCCCCTGGATGGAGATTCAGCCACCTCCCTTTTTGGGGATTCAGCCACCCCCCTGGATGGGGATTCAGCCACCCTCCTGGATGGGGATTCTGCCGCTCCTGTGGATGAGGATTCAGACCCCCCCTGGATGGAGATTCAGCCACCTCCCTTTTTGGGGATTCAGCCACCCCCCTGGATGGGGATTCAACCACCCCCCTGGATGGGGATTCAGACACCCACCTGGATGAGGATTCAGCCACCGCTCAGGATGGGGATTCAGGTACCCTCCTGGATGGGGATTCAGCTACTCCCTTGGATGAGGATTCAGCCATCTACCTGGATGGGGATTCATCCACCCTCCTGGATGAGGATTCAGCCATCCTCCAGGATGGGGATTCAGCCACTCTCCTGGATGGGGATTCAGCCACCCCCCTGGATGGGAATTCAGCCACCCTCCTTAATGGGGATTCAGCCACCCCTCTGGCCGGGTTTTCAGCCTCCCTCCTGGATGGGAATTCAGCCATCGGCCTGAGCGAGTATTCAGCCATCCCCCTGCATGGGGATGCAGCCACCAACCTGGATGGGAATTCAACCACCCCGCTAGATGGGGACCCAGCCACTCTCCTGTATGAGGATTCAGCCAGCCCCCTGGATGGGAATTCAACCACCTCCTTAATGGGGATTCAGCCACTCTCCTGGGTGAGGATTCAGCCACCCCCCTGGATGGGGATTCAACCACCCACCTTAATGGGGATTCAGCCATCCCCCCGGATGGGTACTCAGCCACTCTCCTGGATGAGGATTCAGGCACCCCGCTGGATGAGGATTCAGCCACCTCCCTGGATAGGGATTCAGCCGCGCCCCTGGATGGGGATTCACCCACGCTACTTAATGGGGATTCAGCCCACCCCGGATGAGGGTTCAGCCACATCCTTAATGGGGATTCAGCCACTCCCCTGGATGGGGATTCAGCCACCCTCCTGGATGGGGATTCAGACACCGCTATGGATGGGGATTCAGCCACCCTCCTTAATGGGGATTCAGCCACTCCGCTGGATGAGGATTCAGACCCCCCCTGGATCAAGATTCAGCCACCTCCCTTTTTGGGGATTCAGCCACCCTCCTGGATGGAGATTCAGCCAGTCTCCTGGATGAGGATTCAGCCACCCCTCTGGATGGGGATTCAGCCACCCCACTGGATGAGGATTCAGCCACCCACCTTAATGAGGAATGAGCAACTCTCCTGGATGGGGATTCAGCCACCTCCTTAATGGGGATCCAGCCACCCTCCTGGTTGGGGATCCAGCCACCCTCCTGGATCAGGATTCAGCCACCCCCCTGGATGAGGATTCAGCCACCCACCAGGATGGGGATTCAGCCACTCTCCTGGATGGGAATCAGCCACTACGCTGGATGAGGATTGAGACCCCCCCTGGATGGAGATTCAGCCACCTCCCTTTTTGGGGATTCAGCCACCCTCCTGGATGGGGATTCAGCCACTCTCCTCAATGAGGATTCAGCCATCCCCCTGGATAGGGATTCAGCCACCCCTCTGGATGGGGATTCAGCCACCCCACTGGATGGGAATTCAGCCACCCACCTTAATGAGGAATGAGCAACTCTCCTGGATGGGGATTCAGCCACCTCCTTAATGGGGATCCAGCCACCCTCCTGGTTGGGGATCCAGCCACCCTCCTGGATCAGGATACAGCCACCCCCCTGGATGAGGATTCAGCCACTGTGGTGGGTGAAAGGGTAAGGCCGAGAAGCCTCTTCCCTCCCCCCTTGTAAGGTAAAAGGGAAAGAAAAATTGAAGGGAAAGGAAAAAAAACTCACCAGCCGAATTAGCAAAGCAGTGGAGCTATATTTACAAAGCAGTGTAGGGTTTTGCAGGGGAATATTTACAAATTTACAATATCTACAATATATACAAAGATATACAACAGAATAGCACGGAAATGAGAGTAACCCCCTCGGCCGAGGGGTTCCCCACCTCCGCTCTCCCTCCTTCCCCCTTCCCCAGAATAGTTCGGAAAAGAGGAGAAAGAAGAAAGAAAGAAGTTAAAAGCAGGTTGTGTTAATTGAAAGCAGTTACAGGCCTGGTTATCAGTTTTCAAGGCCGGAGCCTTGGCAGAAAGCCCAGCACAGGGCTGCTGCACCAAGGAGATGCGGAAGCAAGAGTGACAGAGAAGTGCTGGGAATGCCCACTTCAGTCTCAGTTCAGATGGTGCTTCCTCCCACTTGACCAATGAAATTGTTTAGAATATTCCTTCCGTTTACCAACTTCCGTCCACCATATTCCCTTTCTTAAAGGGACACCGTCAACCGCCACAGTCCACCCCTTCTAAACAATTTTCATTGACTGTTTATACTGTCCATCCAATCCAAAATGATATTTACAGTTTATGAGTAAAGTTCATAGTCCATTCCGGCTATGCTCAGATGTAGATGATTTAAAAGTTCAAGAAAATCAGAAAATGAGAAAAATGGAAAACAGTTCATTTTCTTCGCCGAAGAAGCAAAGAAAAGGGAAACAGGGAAATCTCAGGGTCTCTTAGTTGACTCAGGGCTCTCAGGGTTCGTGCACCGTAGATTCCTCGTTGATTATTCCTTTGGGCGCGATGTAGCTGTACAGCAGTTCGAAGTTAACCTCTTTCAGCTAAAGTTAAATTTCTTTGTGGAATACACTGAATTTCACCATTCTCTTGCATTACCCAATAAGTGTGACCCGGACCTTCAGCTGAAACCACCCCTCGGACAGGTTTAGCCTCTCCTGAGGGTGAAAATACCCAAACAGTTAAAAATATGGAACGCTTCACGAATTTGCGTGTCATTCTCCTAAGGATCTCTTTAAGCTGAGAACCACCTTTGCCAGCTGCTTTCCTAGCTTCATCTGTATCCTGCTTTGATCTCACTAGGTTAACTAGATCTTTAAAACAAACCACCTCTTCCTCCTGAGCAGGATCTCTTAGAGTAGAGGGCCCCTCACCAGGATCAGTCTCCAGCTCCTCTTCTTCTCCATCTTTGGCCTTTCCACTTCTAGTCTTTAAAGGAGCCACCTTAACTGGAGCTGTGTTTGAATTGACAGCCACCTTAATGGAAGCTGACAGGTCCTGAGATAAATCAGCTGCTGGGGCAGTGACTTCCGGTCCCACTGAGGGAGTAGGTGGAAGTGACGTTGCTCCGTTAATGGCCGATGGAGAAGAAGAAGAAGAAGGAGTAGTGGGAGAAGGAGTAGAAGCCATGTTGATACCAGCCGATGCCCCTGGCTGCTTGCTAGAATCAGCAAAGTCATTTAGAGCTGCTTTACCAATTAACTTTTTAGCCTTCTTTTTAACTGACACGGGTTCTCCACAGTCCTCATCACTAGATGACTCTGGGACTGATCCAGAGCCACGGCGTTTTCTTTTTGATCTAGTTTTAATAACAAAACAAGCTCTGGACACCTTTCTCTCTCGCCGTAAAGAAATCAGGAGATACACGATAATTATCACCAGCAGCAGAATTATAGACATGAAATAAATCACCTTTGGATCCCAGGCATCACCTAAAGTTACTCTCTCCTCAGGCGGAATCTTAAAACCCTTTATCTCAATTGGGAGAGTGGTGGAGGTAACATTCCTGTATCTCACTGGCCATAATAAATTAATACATTTTCCATACCATAATTTAACTCTATACATAACCCACATATAAATTGTCCGCACCAAATATTTACCCAGGTAATCCAAAAGCAAACCCAAACAATATCTGTAAACCAGAGCCCCAAAAATTGAAAAGAACAATCGCTCCACAAACCACAAGACCTTCATGTTTGCTAATTCAGCTAGAAAACACTAAATCAATCAAGTAATAAATTAAACTAATTATCTGCCGCACGTTGGGTGCCAATAAAAAAAAATGTGGTGGGTGAAAGGGTAAGGCCGAGAAGCCTCTTCCCTCCCCCCTTGTAAGGTAAAAGGGAAAGAAAAATTGAAGGGAAAGGAAAAAAAAATCACCAGCCGAATTAGCAAAGCAGTGGAGCTATATTTACAAAGCAGTGTAGGGTTTTGCAGGGGAATATTTACAAATTTACAATATCTACAATATATACAAAGATATACAACAGAATAGCACGGAAATGAGAGTAACCCCCTCGGCCGAGGGTTCCCCACCTCCGCTCTCCTCCCTTCCCCCTTCCCCCAGAATAGTTCGGAAAAGAGGGAGAAAGAAGAAAGAAAGAAGTTAAAAGCAGGTTGTGTTAATTGAAAGCAGTTACAGGCCTGGTTATCAGTTTTTCAAGGCCGGAGCCTTGGCAGAAAGCCCAGCACAGGGGAGCTGCTGCACCGAAGGAGATGCGGAAGCAAGAGTGACAGAGAAGTGCTGGGAATGCCCATTTCAGTCTCAGTTCAGATGGTGCTTCCTCCCACTAGACCAATGAAATTGTTTAGAATATTCCTTCCGTTTACCAACTTCCGTCCACCATATTCCCTTTCTTAAAGGGACACCGTCAACCGGCCACAGCCACCCACCAGGATGGGGATTCAGCCACTCTCCTGGATGGGAAATCAGCCACTACGCTGGATGAGGATTGAGACCCCCCCTGGATGGAGATTCAGCCACCTCCCTTTTTGGGGATTCAGCCACCCTCCTGGATGGGGATTCAGCCACTCTCCTCAATGAGGATTCAGCCATCCCCCTGGATAGGGATTCAACCACCCCACAGGATGGGGATTCAGCCACCCGCCTTAATGAGGAATGAGCCACTCTCCTGGATGGGGATTCAGTCACCCTCCTTAATGGGGATTAAGCCACCCCCCTGGTCGGGGATTCAGCCACCCCCCTGGACGGGGATTCAGCCAACCCCCTGCATGGGGATTCAGCCATCCTCCTCGATGGGGATTCAGCCTCTCTCCTGGATGAGGATTCAGCCACCGCCTGGATGGGGATTCAGCCACCCTCCTGGATGAAGATTCAGCCATCCTCCCGGATGGGGATTCAGCCTCTCTCCTGGATGAGGATTCAGCCACCCCACTGGATGGGGATTCAGCCACCCACCTTAATGAGGAATGAGCCACTCTCCTAGATGGGGATTCAGCCACCTCCTTAATGGGGATTCAGCCACCCTCCAGGATGGGGATCCAGCCACCCTCCTGGATGAGGATTCAGACACCGCTCTGGATGGGGATTCAGCCACCCTCCTTAATGGGGATTCAGCCACCCCTCTGGATGGGGATTCAGCCACTCTCCTGGATGGGAAACCAGCCACCCCGCTGGATGAGGATTCAGACCCCCCCTGGATCAAGATTCAGCCACCTCCCTTTTTGGGGATTCAGCCACCCTCCTGGATGGAGATTCAGCCACTCTCCTGGATGAGGATTCAGCCACCCCCCTGGATGGGGATTCAGCCACTACGCTGGATGAGGATTCAGACCCCCCCTGGATGGAGATTCAGCCACCTCCCTTTTTGGGGATTCAGCCACCCCCCTGGACGGGGATTCAGCCAACCCCCTGCATGGGGATTCAGCCATCCTCCTCGATGGGGATTCAGCCTCTCTCCTGGATGAGGATTCAGCCACCGCCTGGATGGGGATTCAGCCACCCTCCTGGATGAAGATTCAGCCATCCTCCCGGATTGGGATTCAGCCTCTCTCCTGGATGAGGATTCAGCCACCCCACTGGATGGGGATTCAGCCACCCACCTTAATGAGGAATGAGCCACTCTCCTAGATGGGGATTCAGCCACCTCCTTAATGGGGATTCAGCCACCCTCCTGGATGGGGATCCAGCCACCCTCCTGGATGAGGATTCAGACACCGCTCTGGATGGGGATTCAGCCACCCTCCTTAATGGGGATTCAGCCACCCCACTGGATGGGGATTCAGCCACTCTCCTGGATGGGAAATCAGCCACCCCGCTGGATGAGGATTCAGACCCACCCTGGATCAAGATTCAGCCACCTCCCTTTTTGGGGATTCAGCCACCCTCCTGGATGGGGATTCAGCCACTCTCCTGGATGAGGATTCAGCCACCCCCCTGGATGGGGATTCAGCCACTACGCTGGATGAGGATTCAGACCCCCCCTGGATGGAGATTCAGCCACCTCCCTTTTTTGGGATTCAGCCACCCCCCTGGATGGGGATTCAGACACCCTCCTGGATGGGGATTCTGCCGTTCCTGTGGATGAGGATTCAGACCCCCCCTGGATGGAGATTCAGCCACCTCCCTTTTTGGGGATTCAGCCACCCCCCTGGATGGGGATTCAACCACCCCCCTGGATGGGGATTCAGACACCCACCTGGATGAGGATTCAGCCACCGCTCAGGATGGGGATTCAGGTACCCTCCTGGATGGGGATTCAGCTACTCCCTTGGATGAGGATTCAGCCATCTACCTGGATGGGGATTCATCCACCCTCCTGGATGAGGATTCAGCCATCCTCCAGGATGGGGATTCAGCCACTCTCCTGGATGGGGATTCAGCCACCCCCCCTGGATGGGAATTCAGCCACCCTCCTTAATGGGGATTCAGCCACCCCTCTGGCCGGGTTTTCAGCCTCCCTCCTGGATGGGAATTCAGCCATCGGCCTGAGCGAGTATTCAGCCATCCCCCTGCATGGGGATGCAGCCACCAACCTGGATGGGAATTCAACCACCCCGCTAGATGGGGACCCAGCCACTCTCCTGTATGAGGATTCAGCCAGCCCCCTGGATGGGAATTCAACCACCTCCTTAATGGGGATTCAGCCACTCTCCTGGGTGAGGATTCAGCCACCTCCCTGGATAGGGATTCAGCTGCGCCCCTGGATGGGGATTCACCCACCCTACTTAATGGGGATTCAGCCCACCCCGGATGAGGGTTCAGCCACATCCTTAATGGGGATTCAGCCACTCCCCCTGGATGGGGATTCAGCCACCCTCCTGGATGGGGATTCAGACACCGCTATGGATGGGGATTCAGCCACCCTCCTTAATGGGGATTCAGCCACTCCGCTGGATGAGGATTCAGACCCCCCCTGGATCAAGATTCAGCCACCTCCCTTTTTGGGGATTCAGCCACCCTCCTGGATGGAGATTCAGCCAGTCTCCTGGATGAGGATTCAGCCACCCCTCTGGATGGGGATTCTGCCACCCCACTGGATGAGGATTCAGCCACCCACCTTAATGACGAATGAGCAACTCTCCTGGATGGGGATTCAGCCACCTCCTTAATGGGGATCCAGCCACCCTCCTGGTTGGGGATCCAGCCACCCTCCTGGATCAGGATTCAGCCACCCCCCTGGATGAGGATTCAGCCACCCACCAGGATGGGGATTCAGCCACTCTCCTGGATGGGAAATCAGCCACTACGCTGGATGAGGATTGAGACCCCCCCTGGATGGAGATTCAGCCACCTCCCTTTTTGGGGATTCAGCCACCCTCCTGGATGGGGATTCAGCCACTCTCCTCAATGAGGATTCAGCCATCCCCCTGGATAGGGATTCAACCACCCCACAGGATGGGGATTCAGCCACCCGCCTTAATGAGGAATGAGCCACTCTCCTGGATGGGGATTCAGTCACCCTCCTTAATGGGGATTAAGCCACCCCCCTGGTCGGGGATTCAGCCACCCCCCTGGACGGGGATTCAGCCAACCCCCTGCATGGGGATTCAGCCATCCTCCTCGATGGGGATTCAGCCTCTCTCTGGATGAGGATTCAGCCACCGCCTGGATGGGGATTCAGCCACCCTCCTGGATGAAGATTCAGCCATCCTCCCGGATGGGGATTCAGCCTCTCTCCTGGATGAGGATTCAGCCACCCCACTGGATGGGGATTCAGCCACCCACCTTAATGAGGAATGAGCCACTCTCCTAGATGGGGATTCAGCCACCTCCTTAATGGGGATTCAGCCACCCTCCTGGATGGGGATCCAGCCACCCTCCTGGATGAGGATTCAGACACCGCTCTGGATGGGGATTCAGCCACCCTCCTTAATGGGGATTCAGCCACCCCTCTGGATGGGGATTCAGCCACTCTCCTGGATGGGAAACCAGCCACCCCGCTGGATGAGGATTCAGACCCCCCCTGGATCAAGATTCAGCCACCTCCCTTTTTGGGGATTCATCCACCCTCCTGGATGGAGATTCAGCCACTCTCCTCAATGAGGATTCAGCCATCCCCCTGGATTGGGATTCAGCCACTACGCTGGATGAGGATTCAGACCCCCCCTGGATGGAGATTCAGCCACCTCCCTTTTTGGGGATTCAGCCACCCCCCTGGACGGGGATTCAGCCAACCCCCTGCATGGGGATTCAGCCATCCTCCTCGATGGGGATTCAGCCTCTCTCCTGGATGAGGATTCAGCCACCGCCTGGATGGGGATTCAGCCACCCTCCTGGATGAAGATTCAGCCATCCTCCCGGATTGGGATTCAGCCTCTCTCCTGGATGAGGATTCAGCCACCCCACTGGATGGGGATTCAGCCACCCACCTTAATGAGGAATGAGCCACTCTCCTGGATGGGAAATCAGCCACCCCGCTGGATGAGGATTCAGACCCACCCTGGATCAAGATTCAGCCACCTCCCTTTTTGGGGATTCATCCACCCTCCTGGATGGGGATTCAGCCACTCTCCTGGATGAGGATTCAGCCAACCCCCTGGATGGGGATTCAGCCACTACGCTGGATGAGGATTCTGACCCCCCCTGGATGGAGATTCAGCCACCTCCCTTTTTTGGGATTCAGCCACCCCCCTGGATGGGGATTCAGACACCCTCCTGGATGGGGATTCTGCCGTTCCTGTGGATGAGGATTCAGACCCCCCCTGGATGGAGATTCAGCCACCTCCCTTTTTGGGGATTCAGCCACCCCCCTGGATGGGGATTCAACCACCCCCCTGGATGGGGATTCAGACACCCACCTGGATGAGGATTCAGCCACCGCTCAGGATGGGGATTCAGGTACCCTCCTGGATGGGGATTCAGCTACTCCCTTGGATGAGGATTCAGCCATCTACCTGGATGGGGATTCATCCACCCTCCTGGATGAGGATTCAGCCATCCTCCAGGATGGGGATTCAGCCACTCTCCTGGATGGGGATTCAGCCACCCCCCTGGATGGGAATTCAGCCACCCTCCTTAATGGGGATTCAGCCACCCCTCTGGCCGGGTTTTCAGCCTCCCTCCTGGATGGGAATTCAGCCATCGGCCTGAGCGAGTATTCAGCCATCCCCTGCATGGGGATGCAGCCACCAACCTGGATGGGAATTCAACCACCCCGCTAGATGGGGACCCAGCCACTCTCCTGTATGAGGATTCAGCCAGCCCCTGGATGGGAATTCAACCACCTCCTTAATGGGGATTCAGCCACTCTCCTGGGTGAGGATTCAGGCACCCCCTGGATGAGGATTCAGCCACCTCCTGGATAGGGATTCAGCCGCGCCCTGGATGGGGATTCACCCACCCTACTTAATGGGGATTCAGCCCACCCCGGATGAGGGTTCAGCCACATCCTTAATGGGGATTCAGCCACTCCCTGGATGGGGATTCAGCCACCCTCCTGGATGGGGATTCAGACACCGCTATGGATGGGGATTCAGCCACCCTCCTTAATGGGGATTCAGCCACTCCGCTGGATGAGGATTCAGACCCCCTGGATCAAGATTCAGCCACCTCCCTTTGGGGATTCAGCCACCCTCCTGGATGGAGATTCAGCCAGTCTCCTGGATGAGGATTCAGCCACCCCTCTGGATGGGGATTCAGCCACCCCACTGGATGAGGATTCAGCCACCCACCTTAATGACGAATGAGCAACTCTCCTGGATGGGGATTCAGCCACCCGCCTTAATGAGGAATGAGCCACTCTCCTGGATGGGGATTCAGTCACCCTCCTTAATGGGGATTAAGCCACCCCCCTGGTCGGGGATTCAGCCACCCCCCTGGACGGTGATTCAGCCAACCCCCTGCATGGGGATTCAGCCATCCTCCTCGATGGGGATTCAGCCTCTCTCCTGGATGAGGATTCAGCCACCGCCTGGATGGGGATTCAGCCACCCTCCTGGATGAAGATTCAGCCATCCTCCCGGATGGGGATTCAGCCTCTCTCCTGGATGAGGATTCAGCCACCCCACTGGATGGGGATCCAGCCACCCTCCTGGATGAGGATTCAGACACCGCTCTGGATGGGGATTCAGCCACCCTCCTTAATGGGGATTCAGCCACCCCACTGGATGGGGATTCAGCCACTCTCCTGGATGGGAAATCAGCCACCCCGCTGGATGAGGATTCAGACCCACCCTGGATCAAGATTCAGCCACCTCCCTTTTTGGGGATTCAGCCACCCTCCTGGATGGGGATTCAGCCACTCTCCTGGATGAGGATTCAGCCACCCCCCTGGATGGGGATTCAGCCACTACGCTGGATGAGGATTCAGACCCCCCCTGGATGGAGATTCAGCCACCTCCCTTTTTTGGGATTCAGCCACCCCCCTGGATGGGGATTCAGACACCCTCCTGGATGGGGATTCTGCCGTTCCTGTGGATGAGGATTCAGACCCCCCCTGGATGGAGATTCAGCCACCTCCCTTTTGGGGATTCAGCCACCCCCTGGATGGGGATTCAACCACCCCCCTGGATGGGGATTCAGACACCCACCTGGATGAGGATTCAGCCACCGCTCAGGATGGGGATTCAGGTACCCTCCTGGATGGGGATTCAGCTACTCCCTTGGATGAGGATTCAGCCATCTACCTGGATGGGGATTCATCCACCCTCCTGGATGAGGATTCAGCCATCCTCCAGGATGGGGATTCAGCCACTCTCCTGGATGGGGATTCAGCCACCCCCCTGGATGGGAATTCAGCCACCCTCCTTAATGGGGATTCAGCCACCCCTCTGGCCGGGTTTTCAGCCTCCCTCCTGGATGGGAATTCAGCCATCGGCCTGAGCGAGTATTCAGCCATCCCCTGCATGGGGATGCAGCCACCAACCTGGATGGGAATTCAACCACCCCGCTAGATGGGGACCCAGCCACTCTCCTGTATGAGGATTCAGCCAGCCCCTGGATGGGAATTCAACCACCTCCTTAATGGGGATTCAGCCACTCTCCTGGGTGAGGATTCAGCCACCTCCCTGGATAGGGATTCAGCTGCGCCCCTGGATGGGGATTCACCCACCCTACTTAATGGGGATTCAGCCCACCCCGGATGAGGGTTCAGCCACATCCTTAATGGGGATTCAGCCACTCCCCTGGATGGGGATTCAGCCACCCTCCTGGATGGGGATTCAGACACCGCTATGGATGGGGATTCAGCCACCCTCCTTAATGGGGATTCAGCCACTCCGCTGGATGAGGATTCAGACCCCCCCTGGATCAAGATTCAGCCACCTCCCTTTTTGGGGATTCAGCCACCCTCCTGGATGGAGATTCAGCCAGTCTCCTGGATGAGGATTCAGCCACCCCTCTGGATGGGGATTCTGCCACCCCACTGGATGAGGATTCAGCCACCCACCTTAATGACGAATGAGCAACTCTCCTGGATGGGGATTCAGCCACCTCCTTAATGGGGATCCAGCCACCCTCCTGGTTGGGGATCCAGCCACCCTCCTGGATCAGGATTCAGCCACCCCCCTGGATGAGGATTCAGCCACCCACCAGGATGGGGATTCAGCCACTCTCCTGGATGGGAAATCAGCCACTACGCTGGATGAGGATTGAGACCCCCCCTGGATGGAGATTCAGCCACCTCCCTTTTTGGGGATTCAGCCACCCTCCTGGATGGGGATTCAGCCACTCTCCTCAATGAGGATTCAGCCATCCCCTGGATAGGGATTCAACCACCCACAGGATGGGGATTCAGCCACCCGCCTTAATGAGGAATGAGCCACTCTCCTGGATGGGGATTCAGTCACCCTCCTTAATGGGGATTAAGCCACCCCCCTGGTCGGGGATTCAGCCACCCCCCTGGACGGGGATTCAGCCAACCCCCTGCATGGGGATTCAGCCATCCTCCTCGATGGGGATTCAGCCTCTCTCCTGGATGAGGATTCAGCCACCGCCTGGATGGGGATTCAGCCACCCTCCTGGATGAAGATTCAGCCATCCTCCCGGATGGGGATTCAGCCTCTCTCCTGGATGAGGATTCAGCCACCCCACTGGATGGGGGATTCAGCCACCCACCTTAATGAGGAATGAGCCACTCTCCTAGATGGGGATTCAGCCACCTCCTTAATGGGGATTCAGCCACCCTCCTGGATGGGGATCCAGCCACCCTCCTGGATGAGGATTCAGACACCGCTCTGGATGGGGATTCAGTCACCCTCCTTAATGGGGATTCAGCCACCCCTCTGGATGGGGATTCAGCCACTCTCCTGGATGGGAAACCAGCCACCCCGCTGGATGAGGATTCAGACCCCCCCTGGATCAAGATTCAGCCACCTCCCTTTTTGGGGATTCATCCACCCTCCTGGATGGAGATTCAGCCACTCTCCTCAATGAGGATTCAGCCATCCCCCTGGATTGGGATTCAGCCACTACGCTGGATGAGGATTCAGACCCCCCCTTGATGGAGATTCAGCCACCTCCCTTTTTGGGGATTCAGCCACCCCCCTGGACGGGGATTCAGCCAACCCCTGCATGGGGATTCAGCCATCCTCCTCGATGGGGATTCAGCCTCTCCTGGATGAGGATTCAGCCACCGCCTGGATGGGGATTCAGCCACCCTCCTGGATGAAGATTCAGCCATCCTCCCGGATTGGGATTCAGCCTCTCTCCTGGATGAGGATTCAGCCACCCCACTGGATGGGGATTCAGCCACCCACCTTAATGAGGAATGAGCCACTCTCCTGGATGGGAAATCAGCCACCCCGCTGGATGAGGATTCAGACCCACCCTGGATCAAGATTCAGCCACCTCCCTTTTTGGGGATTCATCCACCCTCCTGGATGGGGATTCAGCCACTCTCCTGGATGAGGATTCAGCCAACCCCCTGGATGGGGATTCAGCCACTACGCTGGATGAGGATTCTGACCCCCTGGATGGAGATTCAGCCACCTCCCTTTTTGGGATTCAGCCACCCCCTGGATGGGGATTCAGACACCCTCCTGGATGGGGATTCTGCCGTTCCTGTGGATGAGGATTCAGACCCCCCCTGGATGGAGATTCAGCCACCTCCCTTTTTGGGGATTCAGCCACCCCCCTGGATGGGGATTCAACCACCCCCCTGGATGGGGATTCAGACACCCACCTGGATGAGGATTCAGCCACCGCTCAGGATGGGGATTCAGGTACCCTCCTGGATGGGGATTCAGCTACTCCCTTGGATGAGGATTCAGCCATCTACCTGGATGGGGATTCATCCACCCTCCTGGATGAGGATTCAGCCATCCTCCAGGATGGGGATTCAGCCACTCTCCTGGATGGGGATTCAGCCACCCCCCTGGATGGGAATTCAGCCACCCTCCTTAATGGGGATTCAGCCACCCCTCTGGCCGGGTTTTCAGCCTCCCTCCTGGATGGGAATTCAGCCATCGGCCTGAGCGAGTATTCAGCCATCCCCCTGCATGGGGATGCAGCCACCAACCTGGATGGGAATTCAACCACCCCGCTAGATGGGGACCCAGCCACTCTCCTGTATGAGGATTCAGCCAGCCCCCTGGATGGGAATTCAACCACCTCCTTAATGGGGATTCAGCCACTCTCCTGGGTGAGGATTCAGGCACCCCCCTGGATGAGGATTCAGCCACCTCCCTGGATAGGGATTCAGCCGCGCCCCTGGATGGGGATTCACCCACCCTACTTAATGGGGATTCAGCCCACCCCGGATGAGGGTTCAGCCACATCCTTAATGGGGATTCAGCCACTCCCCTGGATGGGGATTCAGCCACCCTCCTGGATGGGGATTCAGACACCGCTATGGATGGGGATTCAGCCACCCTCCTTAATGGGGATTCAGCCACTCCGCTGGATGAGGATTCAGACCCCCCCTGGATCAAGATTCAGCCACCTCCCTTTTTGGGGATTCAGCCACCCTCCTGGATGGAGATTCAGCCAGTCTCCTGGATGAGGATTCAGCCACCCCTCTGGATGGGGATTCAGCCACCCCACTGGATGAGGATTCAGCCACCCACCTTAATGACGAATGAGCAACTCTCCTGGATGGGGATTCAGCCACCCGCCTTAATGAGGAATGAGCCACTCTCCTGGATGGGGATTCAGTCACCCTCCTTAATGGGGATTAAGCCACCCCCCTGGTCGGGGATTCAGCCACCCCCCTGGACGGGGATTCAGCCAACCCCCTGCATGGGGATTCAGCCATCCTCCTCGATGGGGATTCAGCCTCTCTCCTGGATGAGGATTCAGCCACCGCCTGGATGGGGATTCAGCCACCCTCCTGGATGAAGATTCAGCCACCCTCCTGGATGGGGATTCAGCCTCTCTCCTGGATGAGGATTCAGCCACCCCACTGGATGGGGATTCAGCCACCCACCTTAATGAGGAATGAGCCACTCTCCTAGATGGGGATTCAGCCACCTCCTTAATGGGGATTCAGCCACCCTCCTGGATGGGGATCCAGCCACCCTCCTGGATGAGGATTCAGACACCGGTCTGGATGGGGATTCAGCCACCCTCCTTAATGGGGATTCAGCCACCCCTCTGGATGGGGATTCAGCCACTCTCCTGGATGGGAAACCAGCCACCCCGCTGGATGAGGATTCAGACCCCCCCTGGATCAAGATTCAGCCACCTCCCTTTTTGGGGATTCAGCCACCCTCCTGGATGGAGATTCAGCCAGTCTCCTGGATGAGGATTCAGCCACCCCCCTGGATTGGGATTCAGCCACTACGCTGGATGAGGATTCAGACCCCCCCTGGATGGAGATTCAGCCACCTCCCTTTTTGGGGATTCAGCCACCCTCCTGGATAGGGATTCAACCACCCCCCTGGATGGGGATTCAGCCACCCACATTAATGAGGAATGAGCCACTCTCCTGGATGGGGATTCAGTCACCCTCCTTAATGGGGATTAAGCCACCCCCTTGGTCGGGGATTCAGCCACCCCCCTGGGCGGGGATTCAGCCAACCCCCTGCATGGGGATTCAGCCATCCTCCTCGATGGGGATTCAGCCTCTCTCCTGGATGAGGATTCAGCCACCGCCTGGATGGGGATTCAGCCACCCTCCTGGATGAAGATTCAGCCATCCTCCCGGATTGGGATTCAGCCTCTCTCCTGGATGAGGATTCAGCCACCCCACTGGATGGGGATTCAGCCACCCACCTTAATGAGGAATGAGCCACTCTCCTAGATGGGGATTCAGCCACCTCCTTAATGGGGATTCAGCCACCCTCCTGGATGGGGATCCAGCCACCCTCCTGGATGAGGATTCAGACACCGCTCTGGATGGGGATTCAGCCACCCTCCTTAATGGGGATTCAGCCACCCCACTGGATGGGGATTCAGCCACTCACCTGGATGGGAAATCAGCCACCCCGCTGGATGAGGATTCAGACCCACCCTGGATCAAGATTCAGCCACCTCCCTTTTGGGGATTCAGCCACCCTCCTGGATGGGGATTCAGCCACTCTCCTGGATGAGGATTCAGCCACCCCCCTGGATGGGGATTCAGCCACTACGCTGGATGAGGATTCAGACCCCCCCTGGATGGAGATTCAGCCACCTCCCTTTTTTGGGATTCAGCCACCCCCCTGGATGGGGATTCAGCCACCCTCCTGGATGGGGATTCTGCCGCTCCTGTGGATGAGGATTTAGACCCCCCCTGGATGGAGATTCAGCCACCTCCCTTTTTTGGGATTCAGCCACCCCCCTGGATGGGGATTCAACCACCCCCCTGGATGGGGATTCAGACACCCACCTGGATGAGGATTCAGCCACAGCTCAGGATGGGGATTCAGGTACCCTCCTGGATGGGGATTCAGCTACTCCCTTGGATGAGGATTCAGCCATCTACCTGGATGGGGATTCATCCACCCTCCTGGATGAGGATTCAGCCATCCTCTAGGATGGGGATTCAGCCACTCTCCTGGATGGGGATTCAGCCACCCCCCTGGATGGGAATTCAGCCACCCTCCTTAATGGGGATTCAGCCACCCCTCTGGCCGGGTTTTCAGCCTCCCTCCTGGATGGGAATTCAGCCATCGGCCTGAGCGAGTATTCAGCCATCCCCCTGCATGGGGATGCAGCCACCAACCTGCATCGGAATTCAACCACCCCGCTAGATGGGGACCCAGCCACTCTCCTGTATGAGGATTCAGCCAGCCCCCTGGATGGGAATTCAACCACCTCCTTAATGGGGATTCAGCCACTCTCCTGGGTGAGGATTCAGGCACCCCCCTGGATGAGGATTCAGCCACCTCCCTGGATAGGGATTCAGCCGCGCCCCTGGATGGGGATTCACCCACCCTACTTAATGGGGATTCAGCCCACCCCGGATGAGGGTTCAGCCACATCCTTAATGGGGATTCAGCCACTCCCCTGGATGGGGATTCAGCCACCCTCCTGGATGGGGATTCAGACACCGCTATGGATGGGGATTCAGCCACCCTCCTTAATGGGGATTCAGCCACTCCGCTGGATGAGGATTCAGACCCCCCCTGGATCAAGATTCAGCCACCTCCCTTTTTGGGGATTCAGCCACCTCCCTTTTTGGGGATTCAGCCACCCTCCTGGATGGGGATTCAGCCACTCTCCTCAATGAGGATTCAGCCATCCCCCTGGATAGGGATTCAGCCACCCCTCTGGATGGGGATTCAGCCACCCCACTGGATGGGAATTCAGCCACCCACCTTAATGAGGAATGAGCAACTCTCCTGGATGGGGATTCAGCCACCTCCTTAATGGGGATCCAGCCACCCTCCTGGTTGGGGATCCAGCCACCCTCCTGGATCAGGATTCAGCCACCCCCTGGATGAGGATTCAGCCACCCACCAGGATGGGGATTCAGCCAATCTCCTGGATGGGAAATCAGCCACTACGCTGGATGAGGATTGAGACCCCCCTGGATGGAGATTCAGCCACCTCTTTTGGGGATTCAGCCACCCTCCTGGATGGGGATTCAGCCACCCCTGGACAGAGTTCAGCCAACCCCTCAGCCATCCTCTCAGTTGATGGGTTCACCTCTCTCCTGGATGAGGATTCAGCCACCGCCTGGATGAGGTTCAGCCACCTCCTGGATGAAGATTCAGGATGGGATTCAGCCTCTCTCCTGGATGAAGTTCAGCCACCCCACTGGATGATTCAGCCCTGAGGAATGAGCCACTCTCCTGGATGGATTCCTTAATGGGGATTCAGCCACCTCCTGGATGGGGATCAGCCACCCTCCTGGATGAGGATTCATCTGGATGGGATTCGAACACACTCCTTAATGGGGATTCAGCCACCCTCTGGATGGGGATTCAGCCACTCTCCTGGATGGAAACCAGCCACCCGATGAAGGATTCAGACCCACCCCTGGATCTGGATTCAGCCACCTCCCTTTTTGGGGATTCAGCCCACCCCCTGGAGGATTCAGCCACCGCTCAGGATGAGGATTCAGGTCCCCTGGATGGGGATTCAGCTACTCCCTTGGATGAGGATTCAGCCACCTCCTGGATGGGGATTCAGACAGCCGCTATGGATGGGGATCAGCCACCCCTCCTTAATGGGATTCAGCCATCCTCCGCTGGATGGGGTTTCAGACCCCTGGATCAGAGGGTTCAGCCACCTCCCTTTTGATAGAGGTTGGCCACCCTCCTGGATGGAAATTCAGCCAGTCTCCTGGATGAGGATTCAGCCACCCTCCTGGATGGGGATTCAGCCCACCCACTGGATGAGATTCAGCCACCCACCTTAATGAGGAATGAGCAACTCTCTGGATGGGGATTCAGCCACCTCTGGAATGGGGATCCAGCCACCCTCCTGGATTTGATCCATCCACCCTCCTGGATCAGGATTCAGCCACCCTCCTGGATGATTCAGCCACCCACCAGGATAGATTCCAGCCAATCTCGCTGGATGAGGATTCTGACCCCCTGGATGGATGAGATTGAGACCCCCTGGATGGGATGGGGATTCAGCCCCTCCTTTGGGGACTGCCACCCTCCTGGATGAGTTGGATTCAGCCACTCTCCTGGATGAGGATTCAGCCACCCTCCTGGATGGGATCCAGCCACCCCTCCTGGATGAGGATTCAGACAATCTGGATGGGGATTCAGCCACCCTCCTTAATGGGGATTCAGCCACCCTCTGGATGGGATCCTGGATAGGAATTCAGCCACTCTCCTGGATGGGAAACCAGGATGCACCGCTGGATGATTCAGACCCCCTGGATCAAGATTCAACCACCTCCTTTTTGGGGATTCAGCCACCCTCCTGGATGGAGATTCAGCCAGTCTCCTGGATGAGGATTCAGCCACCCCCTGATTGGGATTTCGGCCATCTCTACGCTGGATGAGGATTCAGAACCCCTGGATGGAGATTCAGCCCACTATGGATGGGAATTCTCCTTTTTGGGGATTCAGGCCACCCTCCTGGATGGGGATTCAGCCCACTCTCCTGGAGGAGATTCAATGTAGGGATTCAACCACCCACTACAGGATGGGGGATTCAGCCATCCCCCTGAGAATGAGCCACTCTCCTGGATGGGGTTCAACCACCCTTGGTCATTCAGGATGGGGATTCAGCCCTCCTGGATGAGGATTCAGCCCGCCTGGATAATGATGAAGATTCAGCCATCTCTCTGGATGATGAGGATTCAGCCACCACTGGATGGGGACTGAGGAATGAGCCACTGGAGCCAAACTCCTGGATGGGGATCCAGCCACCCTCCTGGATGGGATCACACCTGGATGGGATTCCCCACCGCTCAATAGCCACCCCACTGGATGGATTCAACTCTCCTGGATGGAAACCAGCTACCCCGCTGGATGATTCAGACCCCTGGAGCCTCTCAGCCACTGGATGAGACCAGATGAGATGGGATTCAGCCACCCACCTTGGGGATTCAGATTCAGCCACCCCTTTTGGGGATTCCCACCTCCTGGATGAAGATTCTCCTCCCGGAGGGATTCAGCCTCTCTCCTGGGAGGATTCAGCCACCACCCACCTCCACTCTCCTGGATGGGGATTCAGCCACCTCCTTACAGCCACCCTCCTGGATGGGGATCCAGCCACCCTCCTGGATGAGGATTCAGACACCGCTCTGGATGGGGATTCAGCCACCCTCCTTAATGGGGATTCAGCCACCCCACTGGATGGGGATTCAGCCACTCTCCTGGATGGGAAATCAGCCACCCCGCTGGATGAGGATTCAGACCCACCCTGGATCAAGATTCAGCCACCTCCCTTTTTGGGGATTCAGCCACCCTCCTGGATGGGGATTCAGCCACTCTCCTGGATGAGGATTCAGCCACCCCCCTGGATGGGGATTCAGCCACTACGCTGGATGAGGATTCAGACCCCCCCTGGATGGAGATTCAGCCACCTCCCTTTTTTGGGATTCAGCCACCCCCCTGGATGGGGATTCAGCCACCCTCCTGGATGGGGATTCTGCCGCTCCTGTGGATGAGGATTTAGACCCCCCCTGGATGGAGATTCAGCCACCTCCCTTTTTTGGGATTCAGCCACCCCCTGGATGGGGATTCAACCACCCCTGGATGGGGATTCAGACACCCACCTGGATGAGGATTCAGCCACAGCTCAGGATGGGGATTCAGGTACCCTCCTGGATGGGGATTCAGCTACTCCCTTGGATGAGGATTCAGCCATCTACCTGGATGGGGGATTCATCCACCCTCCTGGATGAGGATTCAGCCATCCTCTAGGATGGGGATTCAGCCACTCTCCTGGATGGGGATTCAGCCACCCCCTGGATGGGAATTCAGCCACCCTCCTTAATGGGGATTCAGCCACCCCTCTGGCCGGGTTTTCAGCCTCCTCCTGGATGGGAATTCAGCCATCGGCCTGAGCGAGTATTCAGCCATCCCTGCATGGGGATGCAGCCACCAACCTGCATCGGAATTCAACCACCCCGCTAGATGGGGACCCAGCCACTCTCCTGTATGAGGATTCAGCCAGCCCCTGGATGGGAATTCAACCACCTCCTTAATGGGGATTCAGCCACTCTCCTGGGTGAGGATTCAGGCACCCCCCCTGGATGAGGATTCAGCCACCTCCTGGATAGGGATTCAGCCGCGCCCCCTGGATGGGGATTCACCCACCCTACTTAATGGGGATTCAGCCCACCCCGGATGAGGGTTCAGCCACATCCTAATGGGGATTCAGCCACTCCCTGGATGGGGATTCAGCCACCCTCCTGGATGGGGATTCAGGATGGGGATTCAGGGGATTCAGCCACTCTCCTCAATGAGGATTCAGCCATCCCCTGGATAGGGATTCAGCCACCCCTCTGGATGGGGATTCAGCCACCCCACTGGATGGGAATTCAGCCACCCACCTTAATGAGGAATGAGCAACTCTCCTGGATGGGGATTCAGCCACCTCCTTAATGGGGATCCAGCCACCCTCCTGGTTGGGGATCCAGCCACCCTCCTGGATCAGGATTCAGCCACCCCCCTGGATGAGGATTCAGCCACCCACCAGGATGGGGATTCAGCCAATCTCCTGGATGGGAAATCAGCCACTACGCTGGATGAGGATTGAGACCCCCCCTGGATGGAGATTCAGCCACCTCCCTTTTTGGGGATTCAGCCACCCTCCTGGATGGGGATTCAGCCACCCCCCTGGACGGGGATTCAGCCAACCCCCTGCATGGGGATTCAGCCATCCTCCTCGATGGGGATTCAGCCTCTCTCCTGGATGAGGATTCAGCCACCGCCTGGATGGGGATTCAGCCACCCTCCTGGATGAAGATTCAGCCATCCTCCCGGATGGGGATTCAGCCTCTCTCCTGGATGAGGATTCAGCCACCCCACTGGATGGGGATTCAGCCACCCACCTTAATGAGGAATGAGCCACTCTCCTAGATGGGGATTCAGCCACCTCCTTAATGGGGATTCAGCCACCCTCCTGGATGGGGATCCAGCCACCCTCCTGGATGAGGATTCAGACACCGGTCTGGATGGGGATTCAGCCACACTCCTTAATGGGGATTCAGCCACCCCTCTGGATGGGGATTCAGCCACTCTCCTGGATGGGAAACCAGCCACCCCGCTGGATGAGGATTCAGACCCACCCTGGATCAAGATTCAGCCACCTCCCTTTTTGGGGATTCAGCCACCCCCCTGGATGAGGATTCAGCCACCGCTCAGGATGAGGATTCAGGTACCCTCCTGGATGGGGATTCAGCTACTCCCTTGGATGAGGATTCAGCCACCCTCCTGGATGGGGATTCAGACACCGCTATGGATGGGGATTCAGCCACCCTCCTTAATGGGGATTCAGCCACTCCGCTGGATGAGGATTCAGACCCCCCCTGGATCAAGATTCAGCCACCTCCCTTTTTGGGGATTCAGCCACCCTCCTGGATGGAGATTCAGCCAGTCTCCTGGATGAGGATTCAGCCACCCCTCTGGATGGGGATTCAGCCACCCCACTGGATGAGGATTCAGCCACCCACCTTAATGAGGAATGAGCAACTCTCCTGGATGGGGATTCAGCCACCTCCTTAATGGGGATCCAGCCACCCTCCTGGTTGGGGATCCAGCCACCCTCCTGGATCAGGATTCAGCCACCCCCCTGGATGAGGATTCAGCCACCCACCAGGATGGGGATTCAGCCAATCTCCTGGATGGGAAATCAGCCACTACGCTGGATGAGGATTGAGACCCCCCCTGGATGGAGATTCAGCCACCTCCCTTTTTGGGGATTCAGCCACCCTCCTGGATGGGGATTCAGCCACTCTCCTCAATGAGGATTCAGCCACCCTCCTGGATGGGGATCCAGCCACCCTCCTGGATGAGGATTCAGACACCGCTCTGGATGGGGATTCAGCCACCCTCCTTAATGGGGATTCAGCCACCCCTCTGGATGGGGATTCAGCCACTCTCCTGGATGGGAAACCAGCCACCCCGCTGGATGAGGATTCAGACCCCCCCTGGATCAAGATTCAGCCACCTCCCTTTTTGGGGATTCAGCCACCCTCCTGGATGGAGATTCAGCCAGTCTCCTGGATGAGGATTCAGCCACCCCCCTGGATTGGGATTCAGCCACTACGCTGGATGAGGATTCAGACCCCCCCTGGATGGAGATTCAGCCACCTCCCTTTTTGGGGATTCAGCCACCCTCCTGGATGGGGATTCAGCCACTCTCCTCAATGAGGATTCAGCCATCCCCCTGGATAGGGATTCAACCACCCCACAGGATGGGGATTCAGCCACCCGCCTTAATGAGGAATGAGCCACTCTCCTGGATGGGGATTCAGTCACCCTCCTTAATGGGGATTAAGCCACCCCCTTGGTCGGGGATTCAGCCACCCCCCTGGACGGGGATTCAGCCAACCCCCTGCATGGGGATTCAGCCATCCTCCTCGATGGGGATTCAGCCTCTCTCCTGGATGAGGATTCAGCCACCGCCTGGATGGGGATTCAGCCACCCTCCTGGATGAAGATTCAGCCATCCTCCCGGATTGGGATTCAGCCTCTCTCCTGGATGAGGATTCAGCCACCCCACTGGATGGGGATTCAGCCACCCACCTTAATGAGGAATGAGCCACTCTCCTAGATGGGGATTCAGCCACCTCCTTAATGGGGCTTCAGCCACCCTCCTGGATGGGGATCCAGCCACCCTCCTGGATGGGGATTCAGACACCGCTCTGGATGGGGATTCAGCCACCCTCCTTAATGGGGATTCAGCCACCCCACTGGATGGGGATTCAGCCACTCTCCTGGATGGGAAATCAGCCACCCCGCTGGATGAGGATTCAGACCCACCCTGGATCAAGATTCAGCCACCTCCCTTTTTGGGGATTCATCCACCCTCCTGGATGGGGATTCAGCCACTCTCCTGGATGAGGATTCAGCCACCCCCCTGGATGGGGATTCAGCCACTACGCTGGATGAGGATTCAGACCCCCCCTGGATGGAGATTCAGCCACCTTCCTTTTTTGGGATTCAGCCACCCCCCTGGATGGGGATTCAGCCACCCTCCTGGATGGGGATTCAGCCAGTCTCCTGGATGAGGATTCAGCCACCCCCCTGGATTGGGATTCAGCCACTACGCTGGATGAGGATTCAGACCCCCCCTGGATGGAGATTCAGCCACCTCCCTTTTTGGGGATTCAGCCACCCTCCTGGATGGAGATTCAGCCAGTCTCCTGGATGAGGATTCAGCCACCCCTCTGGATGGGGATTCAGCCACCCCACTGGATGAGGATTCAGCCACCCACCTTAATGAGGAATGAGCAACTCTCCTGGATGGGGATTCAGCCACCTCCTTAATGGGGATCCAGCCACCCTCCTGGTTGGGGATCCAGCCACCCTCCTGGATCAGGATTCAGCCACCCCCCTGGATGAGGATTCAGCCACCCACCAGGATGGGGATTCAGCCACTCTCCTGGATGGGAAATCAGCCACTACGCTGGATGAGGATTGAGACCCCCCCTGGATGGAGATTCAGCCACCTCCCTTTTTGGGGATTCAGCCACCCTCCTGGATGGGGATTCAGCCACTCTCCTCAATGAGGATTCAGCCATCCCCCTGGATAGGGATTCAGCCACCCCTCTGGATGGGGATTCAGCCACCCCACTGGATGGGAATTCAGCCACCCACCTTAATGAGGAATGAGCAACTCTCCTGGATGGGGATTCAGCCACCTCCTTAATGGGGATCCAGCCACCCTCCTGGTTGGGGATCCAGCCACCCTCCTGGATCAGGATTCAGCCACCCCCCTGGATGAGGATTCAGCCACCCACCAGGATGGGGATTCAGCCACTCTCCTGGATGGGAAATCAGCCACTACGCTGGATGAGGATTGAGACCCCCCCCTGGATGGAGATTCAGCCACCTCCCTTTTTGGGGATTCAGCCACCCTCCTGGATGGGGATTCAGCCACTCTCCTCAATGAGGATTCAGCCATCCCCCTGGATAGGGATTCAACCACCCCACAGGATGGGGATTCAGCCACCCGCCTTAATGAGGAATGAGCCACTCTCCTGGATGGGGATTCAGTCACCCTCCTTAATGGGGATTAAGCCACCCCCTGGTCGGGATTCAGCCACCCCCTGGACGGGATTCAGCCAACCCCTGCATGGGGATTCAGCCATCCTCCTCGATGGGGATTCAGCCTCTCTCCTGGATGAGGATTCAGCCACCGCCTGGATGGGGATTCAGCCACCCTCCTGGATGAAGATTCAGCCATCCTCCCGGATGGGGATTCAGCCTCTCTCCTGGATGAGGATTCAGCCACCCCACTGGATGGGGATTCAGCCACCCACCTTAATGAGGAATGAGCCACTCTCCTAGATGGGGATTCAGCCACCTCCTTAATGGGGATTCAGCCACCCTCCTGGATGGGGATCCAGCCACCCTCCTGGATGAGGATTCAGACACCGGTCTGGATGGGGATTCAGCCACCCTCCTTAATGGGGATTCAGCCACCCCTCTGGATGGGGATTCAGCCACTCTCCTGGATGGGAAACCAGCCACCCCGCTGGATGAGGATTCAGACCCACCCTGGATCAAGATTCAGCCACCTCCCTTTTTGGGGATTCAGCCACCCCCCTGGATGAGGATTCAGCCACCGCTCAGGATGAGGATTCAGGTACCCTCCTGGATGGGGATTCAGCTACTCCCTTGGATGAGGATTCAGCCATCCCCCTGGATGGGGATTCAGCCACCCTCCTGGATGAGGATTCAGCCATCCTCCAGGATGGGGATTCAGCCACTCTCCTGGATGGGGATTCAGCCACCCCCCTGGATGGGAATTCAGCCACCCTCCTTAATGGGGATTCAGCCACCCCTCTGGCCGGGTTTTCAGCCTCCCTCCTGGATGGGAATTCAGCCATCGGCCTGAGCGAGTATTCAGCCATCCCCCTGCAAGGGGATGCAGCCACCAACCTGGATGGGTATTCAACCACCCCGCTAGATGGGGACCCCGCCACTCTCCTGTATGAGGCTTCAGCCAGCCCCCTTGATGGGAATTCAACCACCTCCTTAATGGGGATTCAGCCACTCTCCTGGGTGAGGATTCAGCCACCCCTCTGGATGGGGATTCAACCACCCACCTTAATGGGGATTCAGCCACCCTCCTGGATGGGAAATCAGCCACTCTCCTGGATGAGGATTCAGACCCCCCCTGGAATAAGATTCAGCCACCTCCCTTTTTGGGGATTCAGCCACCCTCCTGGATGGAGATTCAGCCAGTCTCCTGGATGAGGATTCAGCCACCCCCCTGGATGGGGATTCAGCCACTACGCTGGATGAGGATTCAGACCCCCCCTGGATGGAGATTCAGCCACCTCCCTTACTGGGTATTCAGCCACCCTCCTGGATGAGGAATCAGACGCCCCCCTGGATGGGGATTCAGCCACCCTCCTGGATGGGGATTCAGCCACCCCCCTGGATGAGGATTCAGGCATCCTCCAGAAGGGGGATTCAGCCACCCTCCTGGTTGGGAAATCAGCCACTCTGCTGGATGAGGATTCAGACCCCCCCTGGATCGAGATTCAGCCACCTCCCTTTTTGGGGATTCAGCCAACCTCCTGGATGGGGATTCAGCCACTCTCCTCGATGAGGATTCAGCCCCCTGGATAGGGATTCAGCTACCCACCAGCATGGGGATTCAGCCACCCCCCTGGATGGGGATTCAGCCACTCTCCTCGATGAGGATTCAGCCCCCCCCTGGATAGGGATTCAGCTACCCACCAGCATGGGGATTCAGCCACCCCCCCGGGATGGGGATTCAGCCACTACGCTGGATGAGGATTCTGACCCGCCCTGGATGGAGATTCAGCCACCTCCCTTTTTGGGGATTCAGCCCCTCTCCTGGATGGGAAATCTGCCACCCCGCTGGATGAGGATTCAGACCCACCCTGCTTCAAGATTCAGCCACCTCCCTTTTTGCGCATTCAGCCACCCTCCTGGATGGGGATTCAGCCACTCTCCTCGATGAGGATTCAGCCACCCCCCGGATGGGGATTCAGACCCCTCCTGGATGAAGATTCACCCACTCTCCTCGATGAGGATTCAGCCACCCCCCAGATGGGGATTCAGACCCCTCCTGGATGGAGATTCAGCCACCTCCCTTTTTGGGGATTCAGCCACCCTCCTCGATGGGGATTCAGCCACCCTCATGGATGGGGATTCAGCCCCCCTACTGGATGGAGATTCAGCCACCCTTTTGGATGGGAAGCCACCCACCCCCCTGGATGAGGATTCAGACCCCCCCTGGATGGAGATTCAGCCACCTCCCTTTTTGGGGATTCATCCACCCTCCTGGATGGGGATTCAGCCACTCTCCTGGATGAGGATTCAGCCACCCCCTTGGATGGGGATTCAGCCACTCCGCTGGATGAGGATTCAGACTCCCCCTGGATGGAGATTCAGCCACCTCCCTTTTTGGGGATTCAGCCACCCCACAGGATGGGGATTCAGCCACCCACCTTAATGAGGAATGAGCCACTCTCCTGGATGGGGATTCAGTCACCCTCCTTAATAGGGATTAAGCCACCCCCCTGGTCGGGGATTCAGCCACCCCCCTGGATGGGGATTCAGCCAACCCCCTGCATGGGGATTCAGCCATCCTCCTCGATGGGGATTCAGCCTCTCTCCTGGATGAGGATTCAGCCACCCCCCTGGATGGGGATTCAGCCACCCCCCTGGATGGGGATTCAGCCACCCACCTTAATGAGGAATAAGCCACTCTCCTAGATGGGGATTCATCCACCTCCTTAATGGGGATTCAACCACCCTCCTGGATGGGGAATCAGACGCCCCCCTGGATGGGGATTCAGCCACCCTCCTGGATGGGGATTCACCCACCCCCCTGGATGAGGATTCAGGCATCCTCCAGAAGGGGGATTCAGCCACCCTCCTGGTTGGGAAATCAGCCACTCTGCTGGATGAGGATTCAGACCCCCCCTGGATGGAGATTCAGCCACCTCCCTTTTTGGGGATTCAGCCACCCTCCCGGATGGAGATTCAGCCAGTCTCCTGGATGAGGATTCAGCCACCCCCCTGGATGGGGATTCAGCCACTACGCTGGATGAGGATTCAGACCCCCCCTGGATGGAGATTCAGCCACCTCCCTTTCTGGGTATTCAGCCACCCTCCTGGATGAGGAATCAGACGCCCCCCTGGATGGGGATTCAGCCACCCTCCTGGATGGGGATTCAGCCACCCCCCTGGATGAGGACTCAGGCATCCTCCAGAAGGGGGATTCAGCCACCCTCCTGGTTGGGAAATCAGCCACTCTGCTGGATGAGGATTCAGACCCCCCCTGGATCGAGATTCAGCCACCTCCCTTTTTGGGGATTCAGCCACCCTCCTGGATGGGGATTCAGCCACTCTCCTCGATGAGGATTCAGCCCCCCCCCGGATAGGGATTCAGCTACCCACCAGCATGGGGATTCAGCCACCCCCCTGGATGGGGATTCAGCCACTACGCTGGATGAGGATTCTGACCCGCCCTGGATGGAGATTCAGCCATCTCCCTTTTTGGGGATTCAGCCCCTCTCCTGGATGGGAAATCTGCCACCCCGCTGGATGAGGATTCAGACCCACCCTGCTTCAAGATTCAGCCACCTCCCTTTTTGCGCATTCAGCCACCCTCCTGGATGGGGATTCAGCCACTCTCCTCGATGAGGATTCAGCCACCCCCCGGATGGGGATTCAGACCCCTCCTGGATGAAGATTCACCCACTCTCCTCGATGAGGATTCAGCCACCCCCCAGATGGGGATTCAGACCCCTCCTGGATGGAGATTCAGCCACCTCCCTTTTTGGGGATTCAGCCACCCTCCTCGATGGGGATTCAGCCACCCTCATGGATGGGGATTCAGCCCCCTACTGGATGGAGATTCAGCCACCCTTTGGATGGGAAGCCACCCACCCCCTGGATGAGGATTCAGACCCCCCCTGGATGGAGATTCAGCCACCTCCCTTTTTGGGGATTCATCCACCCTCCTGGATGGGGATTCAGCCACTCTCCTGGATGAGGATTCAGCCACCCCCTTGGATGGGGATTCAGCCACTCCGCTGGATGAGGATTCAGACTCCCCTGGATGGAGATTCAGCCACCTCCCTTTTTGGGGATTCAGCCACCCCACAGGATGGGGATTCAGCCACCCACCTTAATGAGGAATGAGCCACTCTCCTGGATGGGGATTCAGTCACCCTCCTTAATGGGGATTAAGCCACCCCCCTGGTAGGGGATTCAGCCACCCCCCTGGATGGGGATTCAGCCAACCCCCTGCATGGGGATTCAGCCATCCTCCTCGATGGGGATTCAGCCTCTCTCCTGGATGAGGATTCAGCCACCCCCCTGGATGGGGATTTGGCACCCCCCTGGATGGGGATTCAGCCACCCACCTTAATGAGGAATGAGCCACTCTCCTAGATGGGGATTCAGCCACCTCCTTAATGGGGATTCAACCACCCTCCTGGATGGGGAATCAGACGCCCCCCTGGATGGGGATTCAGCCACCCTCCTGGATGGGGATTCAGCCACCCCCCTGGATGAGGATTCAGGCATCCTCCAGAAGGGGGATTCAGCCACCCTCCTGGTTGGGAAATCAGCCACTCTGCTGGATGAGGATTCAGACCCCCCCTGGATGGAGATTCAGCCACCTCCCTTTTTGGGGATTCAGCCAACCTCCTGGATGGGGATTCAGCCACTCTCCTCGATGAGGATTCAGCCCCCCCCCCTGGATAGGGATTCAGCTACCCACCAGCATGGGGATTCAGCCACCCCCCTGGATGGGGATTCAGCCACTACGCAGGATGAGAATTCAGACCCGCACTGGATGGAGATTCAGCCACCTCCCTTTTTGGGGATTCAGCCCCTCTCCTGGATGGGAAATCAGCCGCTCTCCTCGATGAGGATTCAGCCACCCCCCAGATGGGGATTCAGACCCCTCCTGGATGGAGATTCACCCACTCTCCTCGATGAGGATTCAGCCACCCCCCAGATGGGGATTCAGACCCCTCCTGGATGGAGATTCAGCCACCTCCCTTTTTGGGGATTCAGCCACCCTCCTGGATGGAGATTCAGCCACCTCCCTTTTTGCGGATTCAGCCCCCCTACTGGATGGAGATTCAGCCACCCTTTTGGATGGGAAGCCAGCCACCCCCCTGGATGAGGATTCAGACCCCCCCTGGATGGAGATTCAGCCACCTCCCTTTTTGGGGATTCATCCACCCTCCTGGTTGGGGATTCAGCCACTCTCCTGGATGAGGATTCAGCCACCCCCCTGGATGGGGATTCAGCCACCTCCCTTTTTGGGGATTCAGCCACCCCACAGGATGGGGATTCAGCCACCCACCTTAATGAGGAATGAGCCACTCTCCTGGATGGGGATTCAGTCAACCTCCTTAATGGGGATTAAGCCACCCCCCTGGTCGGGGATTCAGCCACCCCCCCGGATGGGGATTCAGGCAACCCCCTGCATGGGGATTCAGCCATCCTCCTCGATGGGGATTCAGCCTCTCTCCTGGATGGGGATTCACCCACCCCCCTGGATGGGGATTCAGCCACCCTCCTGGATGAAGATTCAGGCAACCCCCTGCATGGGGATTCAGCCATCCTCCTCGATGGGGATTCAGCCTCTCTCCTGGATGGGGATTCAGCCACGCCCCTGGATGGGGATTCAGCCACCCACCTTAATGAGGAATGAGCCACTCTCCTGGATGGGGATTCAGCCACCTCCTTAATGGGGATCCAGCCACCCCCCTGGATGAGGATTCAAACCCCTCCTGGATGGAGATTCAGCCACCTCACTTTTTGGGGATTCATCTACCCTCCTGGATGGGGATTCAGCCACTCTACTGGATGAGGATTCAGCCACCCCCCGGATGGGGATTCAGACCCCTCCTGGATGGAGATTCACCCACTCTCCTCGATGAGGATTTAGCCACCCCCCTGATGGGGATTCAGACCCCTCCTGGATGGAGATTCAGTCACCTCCCTTTTTGGGGATTCAGCCACCCTCCTGGATGGGGATTCAGCCACCCTCATGGATGGGGATTCAGACCCCCTCCTGGATGGAGATTCAGCCACCTCTTTTTTTGGGGATTCAGCCACCCTCCTGGATGGGGATTCAGCCGCCCTCATGGATGGGGATTCAGCCCCCCTCCTGGATGGAGATTCAGCCACCTCTTTTTTGGGGGATTCAGCCCCCCTACTGGATGGAGATTCAGCCACCCTTATGGATGGGAAGCCAGCCACCCCCATGGATGAGGATTCAGACCCCCCCTGGATGGAGATTCAGCCACCTCCCTTTTTGGGGATTCATCCACCCTCCTGGATAGGGATTCAGCCACTCTCCTGGATGAGGATTCAGCCACCCCCCTGGATGGGGATTCAGCCACTCCGCTGGATGAGGATTCAGACTCCCCCTGGATGGAGATTCAGCCACCTCCCTTTTTGGGGATTCAGCCACCCCACAGGATGGGGATTCAGCCACCCACCTTAATGAGGAATGAGCCACTCTCCTGGATGGGGATTCAGTCACCCTCCTTAATGGGGATTAAGCCACCCCCCTGGTCGGGGATTCAGCCACCCCCCTGGATGGGGATTCAGCCAACCCCCTGCATGGGGATTCAGCCATCCTCCTCGATGGGGATTCAGCCTCTCTCCTGGATGAGGATTCAGCCACCCCCCTGGATGGGGATTCAGCCACCCTCCTGGATGAAGATTCAGCCATCCTCCCGGATGGGGATTCAGCCTCTCTCCTGGATGAGGATTCAGCCACCCCACTGGATGGGGATTCAGCCACCCACCTTAATGAGGAATGAGCCACTCTCCTAGATGGGGATTCAGCCACCTCCTTAATGGGGATCCAGCCACCCCCCTGGATGAGGATTCAAACCCCCCCTGGATGGAGATTCAGCCACCTCCCTTTTTGGGGATTCAGCCACCCTCCTGGATGGGGATTCAGCCACTCTCCTGGATGGGGATTCAGCCACTCTCCTGGATGAGGATTCAGCAACCCCCCTGGATGGGGATTCAGCCACCCTCCTGGATGGGGATTCTGCCGCTCCTGTGGATGAGGATTCACACCCCCCCTGGATGGAGATTCAGCCACCTCCCTGGATGGGGATTCAACCACCCCCCTGGATGGGGATTCAGGCACCCACCTGGATGAGGATTCAGCCACCCCCCGGATGGGGATTCAGACCCCTCCTGGATGGAGATTCACCCACTCTCCTCGATGAGGATTTAGCCACCCCCCAGATGGGGATTCAGACCCCTCCTGGATGGAGATTCAGCCACCTCCCTTTTTGGGGATTCAGCCACCCTCCTGGATGGAGATTCAGCCACCCTCATGGATGGGGATTCAGCCACCTCCTTAATGGGGATTCAGCCACTCCCCTGGATGGTGATTCAGCCACCCTCCTGGATGGGAAATCAGCCACTACGCTGGATGAGGATTCAGACCCGCCCTGGATGGAGATTCAGCCACCTCCCTTTTTGGGGATTCATCCACCCTCCTGGATGGGGATTCAGCCACTCTCCTGGATGAGGATTCAGCCCCCCCCCTGGATGGGGATTCAGCCACCCTCCTGGATGGGGATTCTGCCGCTCCTGTGGATGAGGATTCAGACCCCCCCTGGATGGAGATTCAGCCACCTCCCTTTTTGGGGATTCAGCCACCCCCCTGGATGGGGATTCAACCACCCCCCTGGATGGGGATTCAGACACCCACCTGGATGAGGATTCAGCCACCGCTCAGGATGGGGATTCAGGTACCCTCCTGGATGGGGATTCAGCCACCCTCCTGGATGAGGATTCAGCCATCCCCCTGGATGGGAATTCAGCCACCCTCCTTAATGGGGATTCAGCCACCCCTCTGGCCGGGTTTTCAGCCTCCCTCCTGGATGGGAATTCAGCCATCGGCCTGAGCGAGTATTCAGCCATCCCCCTGCATGGGGATGCAGCCACCAACCTGCATCGGAATTCAACCACCCCGCTAGATGGGGACCCAGCCACTCTCCTGTATGAGGATTCAGCCAGCCCCCTGGATGGGAATTCAACCACCTCCTTAATGGGGATTCAGCCACCCTCCTGGATGAGGATTCAGCCATCCCCCTGGATGGGAATTCAGCCACCCTCCTTAATGGGGATTCAGCCACCCCTCTGGCCGGGTTTTCAGCCTCCCTCCTGGATGGGAATTCAGCCATCGGCCTGAGCGAGTATTCAGCCATCCCCCTGCATGGGGATGCAGCCACCAACCTGCATGGGAATTCAACCACCCCGCAAGATGGGGACCCAGCCACTCTCCTGTATGAGGATTCAGCCAGCCCCCTGGATGGGAATTCAACCACCTCCTTAATGGGGATTCAGCCACTCTCCTGGGTGAGGATTCAGCCACCCCCCTGGATGGGGATTCAACCACCCACCTTAATGGGGATTCAGCCATCCCCCCGGATGGGTACTCAGCCACTCTCCTGGATGAGGATTCAGGCACCCCCCTGGATGAGGATTCAGGCACCTCCCTGGATAGGGATTCAGCCGCTCCCCTGGATGGGGATTCAGCCACCCTCCTGGATGGGAAATCAGCCACTCCGCTGGATGAGGATTCAGACCCCCCCTGGATCAAGATTCAGCCACCTCCCTTTTTGGGGATTCAGCCACCCCCCTGGATGGGGATTCAGCCACTACGCTGGATGAGGATTCAGACCCCCCCGGATGGAGATTCAGCCACCTCCCTTTTTGGGTATTCAGCCACCCTCCTGGATGGGGATTCAACCACCCTCATGGATGGGGATTCAGCCCCCCTCCTGGATGGAGATTCAGCCACCTCTTTTTTTGGGGATTCAGCCACACTCCTGGATGGGGATTCAGCCACCCTCATGGATGGAGATTCAGCCACCCTTTTGGATGGGAAGCCAGCCACCCCCCTGGATGAGGATTCAGACCCCCCCTGGATGGAGATTCAGCCACCTCCCTTTTTGGGGATTCAGCCACCCCACAGGATGGGGATTCAGCCACCCACATTAATGAGGAATGAGCCACTCTCCTGGATGGGGATTCAGTCACCCTCCTTAATGGGGATTAAGCCACCCCCCTGGTCGGGGATTCAGCCACCCCCCTGGATGGGGATTCAGCCACCCACATTAATGAGGAATGAGCCACTCTCCTGGATGGGGATTCAGTCACCCTCCTTAATGGGGATTAAGCCACGCCCCTGGTCGGGGATTCAGCCACCCCCCTGGATGGGGATTCAGCCAACCCCCTGCATGGGGATTCAGCCATCCTCCTCGATGGGGATTCAGCCTCTCTCCTGGATGTGGATTCAGCCACCGCCTGGATGGGGATTCAGCCACCCTCCTGGATGAAGATTCAGCCATCCTCCCGGATGGGGATTCAGCCTCTCTCCTGGATGAGGATTCAGCTACCCCACTGGATGGGGATTCAGCCACCCACCTTAATGAGGAATTAGCCACTCTCCTGGATGGGGATTCAGCCACCTCCTTAATGGGGATCCAGCCACCCCCCTGGATGAGGATTCAAACCCCCCCTGGATGGAGATTCAGCCACCTCCCTTTTTGGGGATTCAGCCACCCTCCTGGATGGGGATTCAGCCACTCTCCTGGATGAGGATGCAGCAACCCCCCTGGATGGGGATTCAGCCACCCTCCTGGATGGGGATTCTGCCGCTCCTGTGGATGAGGATTCACACCCCCCCTGGATGGAGATTCAGCGACCTCCCTTTTTGGGGATTCAGCCACCCCCCTGGATGGGGATTCAACCACCCCCCTGGATGGGGATTCAGGCACCCACCTGGATGAGGATTCAGCCACCCCCCGGATGGGGATTCAGACCCCTCCTGGATGGAGATTCACCCACTCTCCTCGATGAGGATTTAGCCACCCCCCAGATGGGGATTCAGACCCCTCCTGGATGGAGATTCAGCCACCTCCCTTTTTGGGGATTCAGACCCCTCCTGGATGGAGATTCAGCCACCTCCCTTTTTGGGGATTCAGCCACCCTCCTGGATGGGGATTCAGCCACCCTCATGGATGGGGATTCAGCCCCCCTCCTGGATGGAGATTCAGCCACCTCTTTTTTTGGGGATTCATCCACCCTCCTGGATGGGGATTCAGCCACTCCACTGGATGAGGATTCAGACTCCCCCTGGATGGAGATTCAGCCACCTCACTTTTTGGGGATTCAGCCACCCCACAGGATGGGGATTCAGCCACCCACCTTAATGAGGAACGAGCCACTCTCCTGGATGGGTATTCAGCCACCCTCCTTAATGGGGATTCAGTCACCCTCCTTAATGGGGATTAAGCCACCCCCCTGGTCGGGGATTCAGCCATCCCCCTGTATGGGGATTCAGCCATCCTCCTCAATGGGGATTCAGCCTCTCTCCTGGATGAGGATTCAGCCACCCCCCTGGATGGGGATTCAGCCACCCTTCTGGATGAAGATTCAGCCATCCTCCCGGATGGGGATTCAGCCTCTCTCCTGGATGAGGATTCAGCCACCCCACTGGATGGGGATTCAGCCACCCACCTTAATGAGGAATGAGCCACTCTCCTGGATGGGGATTCAGCCACCTCCTTAATGGGGATCCAGCCACCCCCCTGGATGAGGATTCAAACCCCCCCTGGATGGAGATTCAGACACCTCCCTTTTTGGGGATTCATCCACCCTCCTGGATGGGGATTCAGCCACTCTCCTGGATGAGGATTCAGCCACCCCCCTGGATGGGGATTCAGCCACCCTCCTTAATGGGGATTCAGCCACCCCTCTGGCCGGGTTTTCAGCCTCCCTCCTGGATGGGAATTCAGCCATCGCCCTGAGCGAGTATTCAGCCATCCCCCTGCATGGGGATGCAGCCACCAACCTGCATGGGAATTCAACCACCCCGCTAGATGGGGACCCAGCCACTCTCCTGTATGAGGATTCAGCCAGCCCCCTGGATGGGAATTCAACCACCTCCTTAACGGGGATTCAGCCACTCTCCTGGGTGAGGATTCAGCCACCCCCCTGGATGGGGATTCAACCACCCACCTTAATGGGGATTCAGCCATCCCCCCGGATGGGTACTCAGCCACTCTCCTGGATGAGGATTCAGGCACGCCCCTGGATGAGGATTCAGCCACCTCCCTGGATAGGGATTCAGCTGCTCCCCTGGATGGGGATTCAGCCACCCTACTTAATGGGGATTCAACCCACCCCGGATGAGGGTTCAGCCACCTCCTTAATGGGGATTCAGCCACTCCCCTGGATGGGGATTCAGCCACCCTCCTGGATGGGAATCAGCCACTCCGCTGGATGAGGATTCAGACACCCCCTGGATCAAGATTCAGCCACCTCCCTTTTTGGGGATTCAGCCACCCTCCTGGATGGAGATTCAGCCACTCTCCTGGATGAGGATTCAGCCACCCCCCTGGATGGGGATTCAGCCACTATGCTGGATGAGGATTCAGACCCCCCCTGGATGGAGATTCAGCCACCTCCCTTTTTGGGTATTCAGCCACCCTCCTGGATGGGGAATCAGACGCCCCACTGGATGGGGATTCAGCCACCCTCCTTAATGGGGATTCAGCCACCCACCTAGATGAGAATTCAGGCATCCTCCAGTAGGGGGATTCAGCCACCCTCCTGGATGAGGATTCAGCCATCCTCCAGGATGGGGATTCAGACACTCTCCTGGATGGGGATTCAGCCACCCCCCTGGATGGGAATTCAGCCACCCTCCTTAATGGGGATTCAGCCACTCCCCTGGATGGGGATTCAGCCACCCTCCTGGATGGGAAATCAGCCACTCCGCTGGATGAGGATTCAGACCCCCCCTAGATCAAGATTCAGCCACCTCCCTTTTTGGGGATTCAGCCACCCTCCTGGATGGAGATTCAGCCACTCTCCTGGATGAGGATTCAGCCACCCCCCTGGATGGGGATTCAGCCACTACGCTGGATGAGGATTCAGGCCCCCCCTGGATCGAGATTCAGCCACCTCCCTTTTTGGGTATTCAGCCAACCTCCTGGATGGGGAATCAGCCACTCTCCTCGATGAGGATTCAGCCCCCCCCCGGATAGGGATTCAGCTACCCACCAGCATGGGGATTCAGCCACCCCCCTGGATGGGGATTCAGCCACTACGCTGGATGAGGATTCAGACCCGCCCTGGATGGAGATTCAGCCACCTCCCTTTTTGGGGATTCATCCACCGTCCTGGATGGGGATTCAGCCACTCTCCTGGATGAGGATTCAGCCACCCCCCTGGATGGGGATTCAGCCACCCTCCTGGATGGGGATTCAGCCACACTCCTGGATGGGGATTCTGCCGCTCCTGTGGATGAGGATTCAGACCCCCCCTGAATGGAGATTCAGCCACCTCCCTTTTTGAAGATTCAGCCACCCCCCTGGATGGGGATTCAACCACCCCCCTGGATGGGGATTCAGACACCCACCTGGATGAGGATTCAGCCACCGCTCAGGATGGGGATTCAGGTACCCTCCTGGATGGGGATTCAGCTACTCCCTTGGATGAGGACTCAGCCATCCCCCTGGATGGAGATTCAGCCAGTCTCCTGGATGAGGATTCAGCCACCCCCCTGGATGGGGATTCAGCCACTACGCTGGATGAGGATTCAGACCCCCCCTGGATGGAGATTCAGCCACCTCCCTTTTTGGGTATTCAGCCACCCTCCTGGATGGGGAATCAGACGCCCCCCTGGGTGGGGATTCAGCCACCCTCCTGGATGGGGATTCAGCCACCTCCCTTTTTGGGGATTCAACCACCCCCCTGGATGGGGATTCATACACCCACCTGGATGAGGATTCAGCAACCCCCCTGGATGGGGATTCAGCCACCCTCCTGGATGGGGATTCTGCCGCTCCTGTGGATGAGGATTCACACCCCCCCTGGATGGAGATTCAGCGACCTCCCTTTTTGGGGATTCAGCCACCCCCCTGGATGGGGATTCAACCACCCCCCTGGATGGGGATTCAGGCACCCACCTGGATGAGGATTCAGCCACCCCCCGGATGGGGATTCAGACCCCTCCTGGATGGAGATTCACCCACTCTCCTCGATGAGGATTTAGCCACCCTCCAGATGGGGATTCAGACCCCTCCTGGATGGAGATTCAGCCACCTCCCTTTTTGGGGATTCAGCCACCCTCCTGCATGGGGATTCAGCCACCCTCATGGATGGGGATTCAGCCCCCCTCCTGGATGGAGATTCAGCCACCTCTTTTTTTGGGGATTCAGCCACACTCCTGGATGGGGATTCAGCCACCTCCTTAATGGGGATTCAGCCACTCCCCTGGATGGTGATTCAGCCACCCTCCTGGATGGGAAATCAGCCACTCCGCTGGATGAGGATTCAGACCCCCCCTGGATCAAGATTCAGCCACCTCCCTTTTTGGGGATTCAGCCACCCTCCTGGATGGAGATTCAGCCACCCTCCTGGATGAGGATTCAGCCACCCCCCTGGATGGGGATTCAGCCACTATGCTGGATGAGGATTCAGACCCCCCCTGGATGGAGATTCAGCCACCTCCCTTTTTGGGTATTCAGCCACCCTCCTGGATGGGGAATCAGACGCCCCCCTGGATGGGGATTCAGCCACCCTCCTGGATGAGGATTCAGCCATCCTCCAGGATGGGGATTCAGACACTCTCCTGGATGGGGATTCAGCCACCCCCCTGGATGGGAATTCAGCCACCCTCCTTAATGGGGATTCAGCCACTCCCCTGGATGGGGATTCAGGCACCCTCCTGGATGGGAAATCAGCCACTCCGCTGGATGAGGATTCAGACCCCCCCTGGATCAAGATTCAGCCACCTCCCTTTTTGGGGATTCAGCCACTCTCCTGGATGAGGATTCAGCCACCCCCCTGGATGGGGATTCAGCCACTCTGCTGGATGAGGATTCAGACCCCCCCTGGGTCGAGATTCACCCACCTCCCTTTTTGGGTATTCAGCCAACCTCCTGGATGGGGAATCAGCCACTCTCCTCGATGAGGATTCAGCCCCCCCCCGGATAGGGATTCAGCTACCCACCAGCATGGGGATTCAGCCACCCCCCTGGATGGGGATTCAGCCACTACGCTGGATGAGGATTCAGACACGCCCTGGATGGAGATTCAGCCACCTCCCTTTTTGGGGATTCATCCACCGTCCTGGATGGGGATTCAGCCACTCTCCTCGATGAGGATTCAGCCACCCCCCTGGATGGGGATTCAGCCACCCTCCTGGATGGGTATTCTGCCGCTCCTGTGGATGAGGATTCAGACCCCCCCTGGATGGAGATTCAGCCCCCTCCCTTTTTGGGTATTCAGCCAAACTCCTGGATGGGGAATCAGCCACTCTCCTCGATGAGGATTCAGCCACCCCCCTGGATGGGGATTCAGCCACTACGCTGGATGAGGATTCAGACCCCCCCTGGATGGAGATTCAGCCACCTCCCTTTTTGGGGATTCATCCACCCTCCTGGATGGGGATTCAGCCACTCTCCTGGATGAGGATTCAGCCACCCCCCTGGATGGGGATTCAGCCACCCTCCTGGATGGGGATTCTGCCGCTCCTTTGGATGAGGATTCAGACCCCCCCTGGATGGAGATTCAGCCACCTCCCTTTTTGGGGATTCAGCCACCCCCCTGGATGGGGATTCAACCACCCCCCTGGATGGGGATTCAGACACCCACCTGGATGAGGATTCAGCCACCGCTCAGGATGGGGATTCAGGTACCCTCCTGGATGGGGATTCAGCCAGCCCCCTGGATGGGAATTCAACCACCTCCTTAATGGGGATTCAGCCACCCTCCTGGATGAGGATTCAGCCATCCCCCTGGATGGGAATTCAGCCACCCTCCTTTATGGGGATTCAGTCACCCCTCTGGCCGGGTTTTCAGCCTCCCTCCTGGATGGGAATTCAGCCATCGGCCTGAGCGAGTATTCAGCCATCCCCCTGCATGGGGATGCAGCCACCAACCTGCATCGGAATTCAACTACCCCGCTAGATGGGGACCCAGCCACTCTCCTGTATGAGGATTCAGCCAGCCCCCTGGATGGGAATTCAACCACCTCCTTAATGGGGATTCAGCCACCCTCCTGGATGAGGATTCAGCCATCCCCCTGGATGGGAATTCAGCCACCCTCCTTAATGGGGATTCAGCCACCCCTCTGGCTGGGTTTTCAGCCTCCCTCCTGGATGGGAATTCAGCCATCGGCCTGAGCGAGTATTCAGCCATCCCCCTGCATGGGGATGCAGCCACCAACCTGCATGGGAATTCAACCACCCCGCAAGATGGGGACCCAGCCACTCTCCTGTATGAGGATTCAGCCAGCCCCCTGGATGGGAATTCAACCACCTCCTTAATGGGGATTCAGCCACTCTCCTGGGTGAGGATTCAGCCAGCCCCCTGGATGGGGATTCAACCACCCACCTTAATGGGGATTCAGCCATCCCCCCGGATGGGTACTCAGCCACTCTCCTGGATGAGGATTCAGGCACCCCCCTGGATGAGGATTCAGCCACCTCCCTGGATAGGGATTTAGCCGCTCCCCTGGATGGGGATTCAGCCACCCTACTTAATGGGGATTCAACCCACCCCGGATGAGGGTTCAGCCACCTCCTTAATGGGGATTCAGCCACCCCCCTGGATGGTGATTCAGCCACCCTCCTGGATGGGAAATCAGCCACTCCGCTGGATGAGGATTCAGACCCCCCCTGGATCAAGATTCAGCCACCTCCCTTTTTGGGGATTCAGCCACCCTCCTGGATGGAGATTCAGCCACACTCCTGGATGAGGATTCAGCCACCCCCCTGGATGGGGATTCAGCCACTACGCTGGATGAGGATTCAGACCCCCCCGGATGGAGATTCAGCCACCTCCCTTTTTGGGAATTCAGCCACCCTCCTGGATGGGGAATCAGACGCCCCCCTGGATGGGGATTCA
This sequence comes from Melanerpes aurifrons, assembly GCA_011125475.1. Classification (NCBI taxonomy): domain Eukaryota; kingdom Metazoa; phylum Chordata; class Aves; order Piciformes; family Picidae; genus Melanerpes; species Melanerpes aurifrons. The sequence continues at coordinate 83,794 of WWNC01000164.1, read as the reverse complement.
GCCACCCTCCTGGATGGGGATTCACCCACTCTCCTCGATGAGGATTTAGCCACCCCCCAGATGGGGATTCAGACCCCTCCAGGATGGAGATTCAGCCACCTCCCTTTTTGGGGATTCAGCCACCCTCCTGGATGGGGATTCAGCCACCCTCATGGATGGGGATTCAGCCCCCCTCCTGGATGGAGATTCAGCCACCTCTTTTTCTGGGGATTCCGCCACACTCCTGGATGGGGATTCAGCCACCCTCATGGATGGAGATTCAGCCACCCTTTTGGATGGGAAGCCAGCCACCCCCCTGGATGAGGATTCAGACCCCCCCTGGATGGAGATTCAGCCACCTCCCTTTTTGGGGATTCAGCCACCCCTCAGGATGGGGATTCAGCCACCCACATTAATGAGGAATGAGCCACTCTCCTGGATGGGGATTCAGTCACCCTCCTTAATGGGGATTAAGCCACCCCCCTGGTCGGGGACTCAGCCAGCCCCCTGGATGGGGATTCAGCCACCCACATTAATGAGGAATGAGCCACTCTCCTGGATGGGGATTCAGTCACCCTCCTTAATGGGGATTAAGCCACCCCCCTGGTCGGGGATTCAGCCACCCCCCTGGATGGGGATTCAGCCAACCCCCTGCATGGGGATTCAGCCATCCTCCTCGATGGGGATTCAGCCTCTCTCCTGGATGAGGATTCAGCCACCCCCCTGGATGGGGATTCAGCCACCCTCCTGGATGAAGATTCAGCCATCCTCCCGGATGGGGATTCAGCCTCTCTCCTGGATGAGGATTCAGCTACCCCACTGGATGGGGATTCAGCCACCCACCTTAATGAGGAATGAGCCACTCTCCTGGATGGGGATTCAGCCACCTCCTTAATGGGGATCCAGCCACCCCCCTGGATGAGGATTCAAACCCCCCCTGGATGGAGATTCAGCCACCTCCCTTTTTGGGGATTCAGCCACCCTCCTGGATGGGGATTCAGCCACTCTCCTGGATGGGGATTCAGCCCCCCTCCTGGATGGAGATTCAGCCACCTCTTTTTTTGGGGATTCAGCCACCCTCCTGGATGGGGATTCAGCCGCCCTCATGGATGGGGATTCAGCCCCCCTCCTGGATGGAGATTCAGCCACCTCTTTTTTTGGGGATTCAGCCCCCCTACTGGTTGGAGATTCAGCCACCCTTTTGGATGGGAAGCCAGCCACCCCCCTGGATGAGGATTCAGACCCCCCCTGGATGGAGATTCAGCCACCTCCCTTTTTGGGGATTCATCCACCCTCCTGGATGGGGATTCAGCCACTCTCCTGGATGAGGATTCAGCCACCCCCCTGGATGGGGATTCAGCCACTCCGCTGGATGAGGATTCAGACTCCCCCTGGATGGAGATTCAGCCACCTCCCTTTTTGGGGATTCAGCCACCCCCCTGGATGGGGATTCAGCCACCCACCTTAATGAGGAATGAGCCACTCTCCTGGATGGGGATTCAGTCACCCTCCTTAATGGGGATTAAGCCACCCCCCTGGTCGGGGATTCAGCCACCCCCCTGGATGGGGATTCAGCCAACCCCCTGCATGGGGATTCAGCCATCCTCCTCGATGGGGATTCAGCCTCTCTCCTGGATGAGGATTCAGCCACCCCCCTGGATGGGGATTCAGCCACCCTTCTGGATGAAGATTCAGCCATCCTCCCGGATGGGGATTCAGCCTCTCTCTGGATGAGGATTCAGCCACCCCACTGGATGGGGATTCAGCCACCCACCTTAATGAGGAATGAGCCACTCTCCTGGATGGGGATTCAGCCACCTCCTTAATGGGGATCCAGCCACCCCCCTGGATGAGGATTCAAACCCCCCCTGGATGGAGATTCAGCCACCTCCCTTTTTGGGGATTCAGCCACCCTCCTGGATGGGGATTCAGCCACTCTCCTGGATGAGGATTCAGCAACCCCCCTGGATGGGGATTCAGCCACCCTCCTGGATGGGGATTCTGCCGCTCCTGTGGATGAGGATTCACACCCCCCCTGGATGGAGATTCAGCGACCTCCCTTTTTGGGGATTCAGCCACCCCCCTGGATGGGGATTCAACCACACCCCTGGATGGGGATTCAGGCACCCACCTGGATGAGGATTCAGCCACCCCCCGGATGGGGATTCAGACCCCTCCTGGATGGAGATTCACCCACTCTCCTCGATGAGGATTTAGCCACCCCCCAGATGGGGATTCAGACCCCTCCTGGATGGAGATTCAGCCACCTCCCTTTTTGGGGATTCAGCCACCCTCCTGGATGGGGATTCAGCCACCCTCATGGATGGGGATTCAGCCCCCCTCCTGGATGGAGATTCAGCCACCTCTTTTTTTGGGGATTCAGCCACACTCCTGGATGGGGATTCAGCCACCTCCTTAATGGGGATTCAGCCACTCCCCTGGATGGTGATTCAGCCACCCTCCTGGATGGGAAATCAGCCACTCCGCTGGATGAGGATTCAGACCCCCCCTGGATCAAGATTCAGCCACCTCCCTTTTTGGGGATTCAGCCACCCTCCTGGATGGAGATTCAGCCACCCTCCTGGATGAGGATTCAGCCACCCCCCTGGATGGGGATTCAGCCACTATGCTGGATGAGGATTCAGACCCCCCCTGGATGGAGATTCAGCCACCTCCCTTTTTGGGTATTCAGCCACCCTCCTGGATGGGGAATCAGACGCCCCCCTGGATGGGGATTCAGCCACCCTCCTGGATGAGGATTCAGCCATCCTCCAGGATGGGGATTCAGACACTCTCCTGGATGGGGATTCAGCCACTCCCCTGGATGGGGATTCAGCCACCCTCCTGGATGGGGATTCAGCCACTACGCTGGATGAGGATTCAGACCCCCCCGGATGGAGATTCAGCCACCTCCCTTTTTGGGAATTCAGCCACCCTCCTGGATGGGGAATCAGACGCCCCCCTGGATGGGGATTCAGCCACCCTCCTGGATGGGGATTCACCCACTCTCCTCGATGAGGATTTAGCCACCCCCCAGATGGGGATTCAGACCCCTCCTGGATGGAGATTCAGCCACCTCCCTTTTTGGGGATTCAGCCACCCTCCTGGATGGGGATTCAGCCACCCTCATGGATGGGGATTCAGCCCCCCTCCTGGATGGAGATTCAGCCACCTCTTTTTTTGGGGATTCCGCCACACTCCTGGATGGGGATTCAGCCACCCTCATGGATGGAGATTCAGCCACTCTCCTGGATGAGGATTCAGCCACCCCCCTGGATGAGGATTCAGACCCCCCCTGGATGGAGATTCAGCCACCTCCCTTTTTGGGGATTCAGCCACCCCTCAGGATGGGGATTCAGCCACCCACATTAATGAGGAATGAGCCACTCTCCTGGATGGGGATTCAGTCACCCTCCTTAATGGGGATTAAGCCACCCCCCTGGTCAGGGATTCAGCCACCCCCCTGGATGGGGATTCAGCCAACCCCCTGCATGGGGATTCAGCCATCCTCCTCGATGGGGATTCAGCCTCTCTCCTGGATGAGGATTCAGCCACCCCCCTGGATGGGGATTCAGCCACCCTCCTGGATGAAGATTCAGCCATCCTCCCGGATGGGGATTCAGCCTCTCTCCTGGATGAGGATTCAGCTACCCCACTGGATGGGGATTCAGCCACCCACCTTAATGAGGAATGAGCCACTCTCCTGGATGGGGATTCAGCCACCTCCTTAATGGGGATCCAGCCACCCCCCTGGATGAGGATTCAAACCCCCCCTGGATGGAGATTCAGCCACCTCCCTTTTTGGGGATTCAGCCACCCTCCTGGATGGGGATTCAGCCACTCTCCTGGATGGGGATTCAGCCCCCCTCCTGGATGGAGATTCAGCCACCTCTTTTTTTGGGGATTCAGCCACCCTCCTGGATGGGGATTCAGCCGCCCTCATGGATGGGGATTCAGCCCCCCTCCTGGATGGAGATTCAGCCACCTCTTTTTTTGGGGATTCAGCCCCCCTACTGGTTGGAGATTCAGCCACCCTTTTGGATGGGAAGCCAGCCACCCCCCTGGATGAGGATTCAGACCCCCCCTGGATGGAGATTCAGCCACCTCCCTTTTTGGGGATTCATCCACCCTCCTGGATGGGGATTCAGCCACTCTCCTGGATGAGGATTCAGCCACCCCCTGGATGGGGATTCAGCCACTCCGCTGGATGAGGATTCAGACTCCCCTGGATGGAGATTCAGCCACCTCCTTTTTGGGGATTCAGCCACCCCACAGGATGGGGATTCAGCCACCCACCTTAATGAGGAATGAGCCACTCTCCTGGATGGGGATTCAGTCACCCTCCTTAATGGGGATTAAGCCACCCCCCTGGTCGGGGATTCAGCCACCCCCCTGGATGGGGATTCAGCCAACCCCCTGCATGGGGATTCAGCCATCCTCCTCGATGGGGATTCAGCCTCTCTCCTGGATGAGGATTCAGCCACCCCCCTGGATGGGGATTCAGCCACCCTTCTGGATGAAGATTCAGCCATCCTCCCGGATGGGGATTCAGCCTCTCTCCTGGATGAGGATTCAGCCACCCCACTGGATGGGGATTCAGCCACCCACCTTAATGAGGAATGAGCCACTCTCCTGGATGGGGATTCAGCCACCTCCTTAATGGGGATCCAGCCACCCCCCTGGATGAGGATTCAAACCCCCTGGATGGAGATTCAGCCACCTCCTTTTTGGGGATTCAGCCACCCTCCTGGATGGGGATTCAGCCACTCTCCTGGATGAGGATTCAGCAACCCCCCTGGATGGGGATTCAGCCACCCTCCTGGATGGGGATTCTGCCGCTCCTGTGGATGAGGATTCACACCCCCCCTGGATGGAGATTCAGCGACCTCCCTTTTGGGGATTCAGCCACCCCCTGGATGGGGATTCAACCACCCCCCTGGATGGGGATTCAGGCACCCACCTGGATGAGGATTCAGCCACCCCCCGGATGGGGATTCAGACCCCTCCTGGATGGAGATTCACCCACTCTCCTCGATGAGGATTTAGCCACCCCCCAGATGGGGATTCAGACCCCTCCTGGATGGAGATTCAGCCACCTCCCTTTTGGGGATTCAGCCACCCTCCTGGATGGGGATTCAGCCACCCTCATGGATGGGGATTCAGCCCCCTCCTGGATGGAGATTCAGCCACCTCTTTTTGGGGATTCAGCCACACTCCTGGATGGGGATTCAGCCACCTCCTTAATGGGGATTCAGCCACTCCCCTGGATGGGGATTCAGCCACCCTCCTGGATGGGAAATCAGCCACTCCGCTGGATGAGGATTCAGACCCCCCCTGGATCAAGATTCAGCCACCTCCTTTTTGGGGATTCAGCCACCCTCCTGGATGGAGATTCAGCCACCCTCCTGGATGAGGATTCAGCCACCCCCTGGATGGGATTCAGCCACTATGCTGGATGAGGATTCAGACCCCCTGGATGGAGATTCAGCCACCTCCTTTTGGGTATTCAGCCACCCTCCTGGATGGGGAATCAGACGCCCCCCTGGATGGGGATTCAGCCACCCTCCTGGATGAGGATTCAGCCATCCTCCAGGATGGGGATTCTGACACTCTCCTGGATGGGGATTCAGCCACCCCCCTGGATGGGAATTCAGCCACCCTCCTTAATGGGGATTCAGCCACTCCCCTGGATGGGGATTCAGCCACCCTCCTGGATGGGGATTCAGCCACTACGCTGGATGAGGATTCAGCCCCCCCCCGGATAGGGATTCAGCTACCCACCAGCATGGGGATTCAGCCACCCCCCTGGATGGGGATTCAGCCACTACGCTGGATGAGGATTCAGACCCGCCCTGGATGGAGATTCAGCCACCTCCCTTTTTGGGGATTCATCCACCGTCCTGGATGGGGATTCAGCCACTCTCCTCGATGAGGATTCAGCCACCCCCCTGGATGGGGATTCAGCCACCCTCCTGGATGGGTATTCTGCCGCTCCTGTGGATTAGGATTCAGACCCCCCCTGGATGGAGATTCAGCCCCCTCCTTTTTGGGTATTCAGCCAAACTCCTGGATGGGGAATCAGCCACTCTCCTCGATGAGGATTCAGCCACCCCCCTGGATGGGGATTCAGCCACTACGCTGGATGAGGATTCAGACCCGACCTGGATGGAGATTCAGCCACCTCCCTTTTTGGGGATTCATCCACCCTCCTGGATGGGGATTCAGCCACTCTCCTGGATGAGGATTCAGCCACCCTCCTGGATGGGGATTCTGCCGCTCCTGTGGATGAGGATTCAGACCCCCCCCGGATGGAGATTCAGCCACCTCCCTTTTTGGGGATTCAGCCACCCCCCTGGATGGGGATTCAACCACCCCCCTGGATGGGGATTCAGACACCCACCTGGATGAGGATTCAGCCACCGCTCAGGATGGGGATTCAGGTACCCTCCTGGATGGGGATTCAGCCAGCCCCCTGGATGGGAATTCAACCACCTCCTTAATGGGGATTCAGCCACCCTCCTGGATGAGGATTCAGCCATCCCCCTGGATGGGAATTCAGCCACCCTCCTTAATGGGGATTCAGTCACCCCTCTGGCTGGGTTTTCAGCCTCCCTCCTGGATGGGAATTCAGCCATCGGCCTGAGCGAGTATTCAGCCATCCCCCTGCATGGGGATGCAGCCACCAACCTGCATGGGAATTCAACCACCCCGCAAGATGGGGACCCAGCCACTCTCCTGTATGAGGATTCAGCCAGCCCCCTGGATGGGAATTCAACCACCTCCTTAATGGGGATTCAGCCACTCTCCTGGGTGAGGATTCAGCCAGCCCCCTGGATGGGGATTCAACCACCCACCTTAATGGGGATTCAGCCATCCCCCCGGATGGGTACTCAGCCACTCTCCTGGATGAGGATTCAGGCACCCCCCTGGATGAGGATTCAGCCACCTCCCTGGATAGGGATTTAGCCGCTCCCCTGGATGGGGATTCAGCCACCCTACTTAATGGGGATTCAACCCACCCCGGATGAGGGTTCAGCCACCTCCTTAATGGGGATTCAGCCACCCCCCTGGATGGTGATTCAGCCACCCTCCAGGATGGGAAATCAGCCACTCCGCTGGATGAGGATTCAGACCCCCCCTGGATCAAGATTCAGCCACCTCCCTTTTTGGGGATTCAGCCACCCTCCTGGATGGAGATTCAGCCACACTCCTGGATGAGGATTCAGCCACACTCCTGGATGAGGATTCAGCCACCCCCCTGGATAGGGATTCAGCCACTACGCTGGATGAGGATTCAGACCCCCCCGGATGGAGATTCAGCCACCTCCCTTTTTGGGAATTCAGCCACCCTCCTGGATGGGGAATCAGACGCCCCCCTGGATGGGGATTCAGCCACCCTCCTGGATGGGGATTCACCCACTCTCCTCGATGAGGATTTAGCCACCCCCCAGATGGGGATTCAGACCCCTCCAGGATGGAGATTCAGCCACCTCCCTTTTTGGGGATTCAGCCACCCTCCTGGATGGGGATTCAGCCACCCTCATGGATGGGGATTCAGCCCCCCTCCTGGATGGAGATTCAGCCACCTCTTTTTTTGGGGATTCCGCCACACTCCTGGATGGGGATTCAGCCACCCTCATGGATGGAGATTCAGCCACTCTCCTGGATGAGGATTCAGCCACCCCCCTGGATGAGGATTCAGACCCCCCCTGGATGGAGATTCAGCCACCTCCCTTTTTGGGGATTCAGCCACCCCTCAGGATGGGGATTCAGCCACCCACATTAATGAGGAATGAGCCACTCTCCTGGATGGGGATTCAGTCACCCTCCTTAATGGGGATTAAGCCACCCCCCTGGTCGGGGATTCAGCCACCCCCCTGGATGGGGATTCAGCCGCCCACATTAATGAGGAATGAGCCACTCTCCTGGATGGGGATTCAGTCACCCTCCTTAATGGGGATTAAGCCACCCCCCTGGTCGGGATTCAGCCACCCCCCTGGATGGGGATTCAGCCAACCCCCTGCATGGGGATTCAGCCATCCTCCTCGATGGGGATTCAGCCTCTCTCCTGGATGAGGATTCAGCCACCCCCCTGGATGGGGATTCAGCCACCCTCCTGGATGAAGATTCAGCCATCCTCCCGGATGGGGATTCAGCCTCTCTCCTGGATGAGGATTCAGCTACCCCACTGGATGGGGATTCAGCCACCCACCTTAATGAGGAATGAGCCACTCTCCTGGATGGGGATTCAGCCACCTCCTTAATGGGGATCCAGCCACCCCCCTGGATGAGGATTCAAACCCCCCCTGGATGGAGATTCAGCCACCTCCCTTTTTGGGGATTCAGCCACCCTCCTGGATGGGGATTCAGCCACTCTCCTGGATGAGGATTCAGCAACCCCCCTGGATGGGGATTCAGCCACCCTCCTGGATGGGGATTCTGCCGCTCCTGTGGATGAGGATTCACACCCCCCCTGGATGGAGATTCAGCCACCTCCCTTTTTGGGGATTCAGCCACCCCCCTGCATGGGGATTCAACCACCCCCCTGGATGGGGATTCAGGCACCCACCTGGATGAGGATTCAGCCACCCCCCGGATGGGGATTCAGACCCCTCCTGGATGGAGATTCACCCACTCTCCTCGATGAGGATTTAGCCACCCCCCTGATGGGGATTCAGACCCCTCCAGGATGGAGATTCAGCCACCTCCCTTTTTGGGGATTCAGCCACCCTCCTGGATGGGGATTCAGCCACCCTCATGGATGGGGATTCAGCCCCCCCCCTGGATGGAGATTCAGCCACCTCTTTTTTTGGGGATTCATCCACCCCACAGGATGGGGATTCAGCCACCCACCTTAATGAGGAACGAGCCACTCTCCTGGATGGGTATTCAGCCACCCTCCTTAATGGGGATTAAGCCACCCCCCTGGTCGGGGATTCAGCCATCCCCCTGGATGGGTATTCAGCCAACCCCCTGCATGGGGATTCAGCCATCCTCCTCGATGGGGATTCAGCCTCTCTCCTGGATGAGGATTCAGCCACCCCCCTGGATGGGGATTCAGCCACCCTCCTGGATGAAGATTCAGCCATCCTCCCGGATGGGGATTCAGCCTCTCTCCTGGATGAGGATTCAGCCACCCTCATTAATGGGGATTCTGCCACCCACCTTAATGAGGAATGAGCCACTCTCCTGGATGGGGATTCAGCCACCTCCTTAATGGGGATCCAGCCACCCCCCTGGATGAGGATTCAAACCCCCCCTGGATGGAGATTCAGACACCTCCCTTTTTGGGGATTCATCCATCTCCTGGATGAGGATTCAGCCACCCTCCTGGATGGGGATTCTGCCGCTCCTGTGGATGAGGATTCAGACCCCCCCCGGATGGAGATTCAGCCACCTCCCTTTTTGGGGATTCAGCCACCCCCCTGGATGGGGATTCAACCACCCCCCTGGATGGGGATTCAGACACCCACCTGGATGAGGATTCAGCCACCGCTCAGGATGGGGATTCAGGTTCCCTCCTGGATGGGGATTCAGCTACTCCCTTGGATGAGGATTCAGCCATCCCCCTGGATGGGGATTCATCCACCCTCCTGGATGAGGATTCAGCCATCCCCCTGGATGGGAATTCAGCCACCCTCCTTAATGGGGATTCAGCCACCCCTCTGGCCGGGTTTTCAGCCTCCCTCCTGGATGGGAATTCAGCCATCGGCCTGAGCGAGTATTCAGCCATCCCCCTGCATGGGGATGCAGCCACCAACCTGCATGGGAATTCAACCACCCCGCTAGATGGGGACCCAGCCACTCTCCTGTATGAGGATTCAGCCAGCCCCCTGGATGGGAATTCAACCACCTCCTTAATGGGGATTCAGCCACTCTCCTGGGTGAGGATTCAGCCACCCCCCTGGATGGGGATTCAACCACCCACCTTAATGGGGATTCAGCCATCCCCCCGGATGGGTACTCAGCCACTCTCCTGGATGAGGATTCAGGCACGCCCCTGGATGAGGATTCAGCCACCTCCCTGGATAGGGATTCAGCCGCTCCCCTGGATGGGGATTCAGCCACCCTACTTAATTGGGATTCAACCCACCCCGGATGAGGTTTCAGCCACCTCCTTAATGGGGATTCAGCCACTCCCCTGGATGGTGATTCAGCCACCCTCCTGGATGGGAATCAGCCACTCCGCTGGATGAGGATTCAGACCCCCCCTGGATCAAGATTCAGCCACCTCCCTTTTTGGGGATTCAGCCACCCTCCTGGATGGAGATTCAGCCACTCTCCTGGATGAGGATTCAGCCACCCCCCTGGATGGGGATTCAGCCACTATGCTGGATGAGGATTCAGACCCCCCCTGGATGGAGATTCAGCCACCTCCCTTTTTGGGTATTCAGCCACCCTCCTGGATGGGGATTCAGCCACCCACCTAGATGAGAATTCAGGCATCCTCCAGTAGGGGGATTCAGCCACCCTCCTGGATGAGGATTCAGCCATCCTCCAGGATGGGGATTCAGACACTCTCCTGGATGGGGATTCAGCCACCCCCCTGGATGGGAATTCAGCCACCCTCCTTAATGGGGATTCAGCCACTCCCCTGGATGGGGATTCAGCCACCCTCCTGGATGGGAAATCAGCCACTCTGCTGGATGAGGATTCAGACCCCCCCTAGATCAAGATTCAGCCACCTCCCTTTTTGGGGATTCAGCCACCCTCCTGGATGGAGATTCAGCCACTCTCCTGGATGATGATTCAGCCACCCCCCTGGATGGGGATTCAGCCACTCTGCTGGATGAGGATTCAGACCCCCCCTGGATCGAGATTCAGCCACCTCCCTTTTTGGGTATTCAGCCAACCTCCTGGATGGGTACTCAGCCACTCTCCTGGATGAGGATTCAGGCACGCCCCTGGATGAGGATTCAGCCACCTCCCTGGATAGGGATTCAGCCGCTCCCCTGGATGGGGATTCAGCCACCATACTTAATGGGGATTCAACCCACCCCGGATGAGGGTTCAGCCACCTCCTTAATGGGGATTCAGCCACCCCCCTGGATGGTGATTCAGCCACCCTCCTGGATGGGAAATCAACCACTCCGCTGGATGAGGATTCAGACCCCCCCTGGATCAAGATTCAGCCACCTCCCTTTTTGGGGATTCAGCCACCCTCCTGGATGGAGATTCAGCCACTCTCCTGGATGAGGATTCAGCCACCCCCCTGGATGGGGATTCAGCCACTACGCTGGATGAGGATTCAGACCCCCCCGGATGGAGATTCAGCCACCTCCCTTTTTGGGTATTCAGCCACCCTCCTGGATGGGGAATCAGACGCCCCCCTGGATGGGGATTCAGCCACCCCCCTGGATGGGGATTCAGCCACCCCCCTGGATGAGGATTCAGGCATCCTCCAGTAGGGGGATTCAGACACTCTCCTGGATGAGGATTCAGCCATCCTCCAGGATGGGGATTCAGACACTCTCCTTAATGGGGATTCAGCCACTCTCCTGGATGGGGATTCAGCCACCCTCCTGGATGGGAAATCAGCCACTCCGCTGGATGAGGATTCAGACCCCCCCTGGATCAAGATTCAGCCACCTCCCTTTTTGGGGATTCAGCCACCCTCCTGGATGGAGATTCAGCCACTCTCCTGGATGAGGATTCAGCCACACCCCTGGATGGGGATTCAGCCACTCTGCTGGATGAGGATTCAGACCCCCGGTGGATGGAGATTCAGCCACCTCCCTTTTTGTGTATTCAGCCAACCTCCTGGATGGGGAATCAGCCACTCTCTCGATGAGGATTCAGCTCCCCCCCTGGATAGGGATTCAGCTACCCACCAGGATGGGGATTCAGACACTCTCCTGGATGGGGATTCAGCCACCCCCCTGGATGGGGATTCAGCCAACCCGTGCATGGGGATTCAGCCATCCTCCTCGATGGGGATTCAGCCTCTCTCCTGGATGGGGATTCAGCCAACCCCTGCATGGGGATTCAGCCATCCTCCCGGATGGGGATTCAGCCTCTCTCCTGGATGAGGATTCAGCCACCCCCCTGGATGGGTTTTCAGCCACCCTCCTGGAAGAAGATTCAGCCATCCTCCCGGATGGGGATTCAGCCTCTCTCCTGGATGAGGATTCAGCCACCCCACTGGATGGGGATTGTGGTGGGTGGAAGGGTAAAGCCAAGAAGCCTCCTCCCTTCCCCCTTGTAAGGTAAAAGGGAAAAGAAAAATTGAAGGGAAAGGAAAAAAAACTCACCAGCTGAATTAGCAAAGCAGTGGAGCTATATTTACAAAGCAGTGTAGGGTTTTGCAGGGGAATATTTACAAATTTACAATATCTACAATATATACAAAGATATACAACAGAGTAACACAGAAATGAGAGTAACTCCCCTCGGCCAAGGGGTTCCCCACCTCCGCTCTCCCTCTCTTCCCCCTTTCCCCAGAATAGTTCGGAAAAGAGGAGAAAGAGAAAAGAAAGAAGTTAAAAGCAGTTTGTGTTAATTAGAAGGAGTTAATGCCCGACTCCTATCAAGCCTTCAAGGCCGAAGTCTTGGCAGAAAGCCCAGCAGAGGAAGAGATGCTGCACGGAGAAAAGGCGGAAGCAAGACTGACCGAGAAGTGCTGGAAATTCCCATTTCCACTCCCGTTCAGAAGCTGCTTCCTCCCACCTGACCAATGAAAATTAGTTTAGACTATTCCTTCCGTTTACCAACTTCCGTCCACCATATTCCCTTTCTTAAGGGGACACCGTCAACCGGCCACAATCCACCCCTTCTAAACAATTTCATTGGCTGTTCACACTGTCCATCCAATCTAAAATGATATTTACAGTTCATGAGTAAAGTTCATAGTCCATTCCGGCTATGCTCAGATGTAGATGATTCAAAAGTCCAAGAAAATCAGAAAATGAGAAAAATGGAAAACAGTTAATTTCTTTGCCGATGAAGCGAAGGAAAAGGGAAACAGGGAAATTTTAGGGTCTCTTAGTTGACTCAGGGCTCTCAGGGACCTCAGGGTTCGTGCACCGTAGATTCCTCATTGATTCTTCTTTTGGGCGCGATGTAGCTGTACAACAGTTCGAAGTTAACCTCTTTCAGCTAAAGTTAAATTTCTTTGTGGAATACACTGAATTTCACCATTCTCTTGCATTACCCAATATGTGTGACCGGACCTTCAGCTGAAACCACCCCTCGGACAGGTTTAGCCTCTCCTGAGGGTGAAAATACCAAACAGTTTTACCTAACAGATTCTTTTCTCTAACAACAGGAACTCTATCACCTTCTACTTTCCGTAGCAAATCTGAATGTGCAGGTCCAGCTCGTTCACTGAACCTCTACTATTTACCAGCCAGGTTGCTTGTGCTAAATGTTTTCCCAGTTTTTCAAAGATCCACCCCCATGGCTTTAAGAGTGGTCTTCAACAAACCGTTGTAGCGTTCAATCTTCCCTGAAGCTGGTGCATAGTAGGGAATGTGAATATCCACTCAATACCGTGCTCTTTTGCCCAGTTCTTTACAAGGTTGTTCTTGAAATGAGTTCCGTTGTCTGACTCAATCCTCTCTGGAGTTCCGTGTCTCCACAGTATCTGTCTCTCCAGACCGAGAATGGTGTTGCGTGCAGTTGCATGTGGAACTGGATAAGTTTCCAACCATCCAGTGTTTGCTTCTACCATAGTAAGCACGTATTGCTTACCAGAACAAGAACGTGGTAGAGTGATGTAGTCAATCTGCCAAGCTTCACCATACTTGTACTTTGACCATCGGTCACCATACCACAAGGGCTTAAGTCGTTTTGCCTGCTTAATAGCAGCACAAATGTCACAGTCATGGATGACTTGTGTGATAGCATCCATGGAAATGTCTATGGATCTGTCACGAGCCCATTGGTATGTTGCATCTCTGCCTTGATGTCCTGTGAAATCAGTGAGCCCACCGAGCTAAGAATATCTCACCTCGGTGTTTCCAGTCGAGATCAAGATTAGAGTCCATGTCTACTTGAGAAACTCTTGCAGCTAGATCTGCCTGATGGTTGTGTTGCTGTTCCTCAGTAGCTTTGCTCTTAGGAATGTGAGCATCGATGTGTCTCACTTTCACTGGAATTCTCTCGATTCAGTCAGCAATGTCCTGCCATAGGTTGGCTGCCCAAATGGGTTTTCCTTTTCTCCGCCAGCCACTCTTCTTCCAGTTCTTTAGCCAACCCCATAGAGCATTGGCTACCATCCATGAGTCGGTGTAGAGATAAAGCTTTGGCCATCTCTCACGTTCAGCTACGTCGAGAGCTAGCTGGACAGCTTTTACCTCTGCGAACTGACTGGATTCTCCTTCTCCATCTTTCGCCTCTGCAACTCGGCGTGTTGGACTCCACACTGCAGACTTCCACCTTCGCTTGTTTCCAACAAGACGACAGGAACCGTCTGTGAACAAAGCATATTTCTTTTCATCATCAGACAGGTCATTGTAAGGAGGTGCTTCCTCAGCACGAGTTACTTTCTCCTCTGGAGGTCTAGCACAGTTGATACCTTCAGGCCAACTTGAGATCACCTCCACTAGACCAGGCCTTTCAAGATTTCCCATTCGAGCTCTCTGTGTTATCAGAGCCATCCACTTAGACCATGTGGAGTCTGTGGCATGATGTGGTGTGGAACCTTTGCCTTTGAACATCCAATTCAAAACTGGTAATCTGGGAGCTAAGAGAAGTTGTGATTCAGTTCCAATCACTTCAGAAGATGCCTTTACTCCTTCATAGGCAGCTAGAATTTCTTTCTCTGTTGGAGTGTAGTTAGCCTCTGAACCTCTGTAACCTCGACTCCAGAAACCAAGAGGTCGTCCACGTGTCTCACCCGGAGCTTTTTGCCACAAGCACCAGGTTGGACCATTGTCACTTGCAGCCGTGTACAAAATGTTCTTAATGTCTGGACCATCTCGGACAGGTCCCAGACCCATTGCTTGAATTACCTCTTGCTTTATTTGGTCAAAGGCTGCTTGTTGTTCAGGTCCCCAGTGGAAATGGTTTCTCTTTCGAGTCACATCATACAGAGGTTTCACAATCTGACTGTATCCAGGAATGTGCAGTCTCCAAAATCCCACTATCCCCAAGAAACGTAGGGTCTCTTGCTTGTTTGTGGGACTTGCCATGGTAGAGACTCTGTTTACCACATCCACTGGAATGTGTCTGCGTCCATCCTGCCATCGCACTCCCAGAAACTGAATCTCTGTGGTAGGTCCTTTCACCTTGTCTCGTTTGATGGCAAAACCTGCATTCAGAAGAATGTCAATGATTTTGTTACCTTTCTCAAAGACTTCCTCAGCAGTTTTACCCCAGACAATGATATCATCGATGAACTGGATGTGTTCTGGAGCACTGCCTTTCTCCAGAGCATCGTGGATCACTGCATGACAGATGCTTGAGCTGTGGATCCAGCCCATTGGCAGTCTGTTGAAAGTGTACTGGATTCCTCTCCAGGTGAAAGCAAACTGAGGCCTGCATTCCTCTGCTATGGGAATAGAGAAAAAGGCATTAGCAATGTCTATGGTAGCATACCATTTGGCCTCTTTGGATTCCAGCTCATACTGCAGTTCCATTATGTCTGGTACTGCTGCACTCATAGGTGGTGTCACTTCATTTAGGGCTCGGTAGTCTACTGTCAGACGCCAGTCTCCATTCTGCTTCCGCACAGGCCACACTGGACTGTTGAAAGGTGAATGAGTTTTGCTGACGACTTTCTGACTCTCCAACTGACGAATCAGATTCTGAATGGGCAACAAAGAGTCACGGTTGGTTCTGTATTGTCTGTGATGCACAGTCTGAGAAGCAACCGGCAATTTAATGTCCTGTATCTTATGTTGTCCCACAACTGCAGATTCATCAGAAAGTTCAGGTCTGGCAGATAGCTTCAATTTTTGTCCATCAATTTCTATTGAAGCTACTCCAAAAGCCCATTTGTAACCTTTAGGGTCTTTGAAACGCCCTTCTCTCAGAAAATCAATTCCCAAAATACAAGGTGCATCAGGTCCGGTCACAATTGTATGCTTCCTCCATTGTTTACCAGTTAAACTTATATTAACCTCTACCTTACTTAACTCTTGAGATCCTCCAGTGACTCCCAGAATAGTTATAGACTCTGATCCCTGATAATTTGATGGCATTATGGTGCACTGAGCTCCTGTGTCAACCAAGGCCCTGTACTTCCGAAATTGTGAAGTGCCAGGCCACTGGATGTACACATCCCAATAGATTCTATTATCTCTGTTATCCCTCTCCTCCCCCTGGCGGGAGGCAGGGCACCCCTAGTTATGGGAACATGCGCACATGTGCATTGCACATAGTTTGCAGGGTTATAGCTTTGCATGTTATAACTGGAGCCACTGTTGGAACCATAAGAGTCATTCTGGGGAACTGTGGAAGTAACAGCTACCCTTCTGGTATTGCTACCTCGGGTTCTGCCACTTTGCAATTCCCTCAGTCTCCTGAAAAGATTAGAAGTTGGTTGGCCATCCCAGCGGTTCATGTTCTCACCAAACTGATCACGCAGAGTTATCCAAATAGTTCTACGTGATTGCCTTGGCGGTCTGTTTTGGAATGACCTGTTCTGGAATGACCTGTTTTGGAATGACCTCCTTGGAGGACGTGTATTCCTCACAGATGAAACTTGTATCCACCTGGAGGAAGAATTGAAATTATCCCTTTGTGCCAATTGGGATATGGAATTTCTAAATTCATCTTTTAACTCCCTCATGCAATTCTCAATTTTTCCAGACAGAGTTTCAATGGCTGAAACCAAAGGACCACGTGTCATGCTATCCTCCAATTGTCTCATTTGATCACTGAATCGGCCAACCGTAGGAGAAGCTCCACCATAACTTCTTGACACAATTCTGCTTGCCAGAATGTTTGCATAATTGGAAGGAGCAAGTTTGATGATCTTTTTAGCAAGACCAATTCCCACAGGAATGTCATCAGGATTCAGAGTTTCATGTTCACCATAGAGTAGCTCTCTAACAGCAAATTCTCTCAAGCGCTTAATTCCCTCATCTATGGTAGTCCAGGGTTTAGGATTCCATGGAAGATCATCTCGGGAAGGGTATCTCAGGGCAACCGCCATTAAAAGGCGTATCCACAGACTAACCTTACCGAGAGCTCTGCCTAGATGTCTATCTATTCCATTATCCCTTGAGAGAGTTCCTAACTGAGCTGCTGACTTGTCTCCAACTGTTAGAGATGGAGCGCCTGTATCATAACACCTACTAAGCCAAGCTAGAACTGGCTCCTTATCTGCCCTGGTGAAATCTTTACGGACATTTCACAATTCCTCATGTGGAGACGAGCATTCTGAAATATCATCTTCCGCCTCGTCTCCCTGAACTTTTTGTCCATATAATCCTGCTGTCATTCTCCTAAGGATCTCTTTAAGCTGAGAACCACCTTTGCCAGCTGCTTTCCTAATTTCATCTGTATCCTGCTTTGTTCTCACTACGTTAGCTAGATCTTTAAAACAAACCTTCTCTTCCTCCTCAGCAGGATCTTTTAGAGTAGAGGGCCCCTCACCAGGATCAGTCTCCAGCTCCTCTTCTTCTCCATCTTTGGCCTTTGCACCTCTAGTCTTTAAAGGAGCCACCTTAACTGGAGCTGTGTTTGAATTTACAGCCACCTTAATGGAAGCTGACAGATCCTGAGATAAATCAGCTGCTGGGGCAGTGACTTCCGGTCCCACCGAGGGAGTAGGCGGAAGTGACGTTGCTCCGTTAATGGCCGACGGAGAAGAAGAAGAAGGAGAAGGAGTAGGAGAAGGAGTAGGCGCCATGTTGATACCAGCTGCCGCCTTTGGCAGCTTGCTGGAATCAGCAAAGTCATTTAGAGCTGCTTTACCAATTAACTTTTTAGGCTTCTTTTTAACTGACAGAGAGTCTCCACCTTCCTCATCACTAGATGACTCTGGGACTGATCCAGAGCCACGGCGTTTTCTTTTTGATCTAGTTTTAATAACAAAACAAGCTCTGGACACCTTTCTCTCTCGCCACAAGGAATACATAGAAAACACATTAGTTATCACCAGCAGCAGAATTATACACATCACATAAATCACCTTTGGGTCCCAGGCATCACCTAAAGTTACTCTCTCCTCAGGCGGAATCTTAAAACCCTTTATCTCAATTGGGAGAGTGGTGGAGGTAACATTCCTGTATCTCACTGGCCATAGGAAATTAATACATTTTCCATACCATAATTTAACTCTATACATAACCCACATATAAATTGTCCGCACCAAATATTTGCCCAGGTAATCCAAAATCAAACCCAAACAATATCTGTAAAACAGAGCCCCAAAAATTGAAAAGAACAATCGCTCCACAAACCACAAGACCTTCATGTTTGCTAATTCAGCTGGAAAACACTAAATCAATCAAGTAATAAATTAAACTAATTATCTGCCCTACGTTGGGCGCCAATAAAAAAAAATGTGGTGGGGTGGAAGGGTAAAGCCAAGAAGCCTCTTCCCTCCCCCCTGTAAGTAAAGGGAAAGAAAAATTGAAGGGAAAGAAAAAAAACTCACCAGCCGAATTAGCAAAGCAGTGGAGCTATATTTACAAAGCAGTGTAGGATTTTGCAGGGGAATATTTACAAATTTACAATATCTACAATATATACAAAGATATACAACAGAGTAACACAGAAATGAGAGTAACCTCCCCTCGGCCGAGGGGGTTCCCCACCTCCGCTCTCCCCTCTCTTCCCCCCTTTCCCCAGAATAGTTCGGAAAAGAGGGAGAAAGAGAAAAGAAAGAAGTTAAAAGCAGTTTGTGTTAATTAGAAGGGAGTTAATACCCGACTCCTATCAAGCCTTCAAGGCCGAAGTCTTGGCAGAAAGCCCAGCAGAGGAAGAGATGCTGCACGGAGAAAAGGCGGAAGCAAGACTGACCGAGAAGTGCTGGAAATTCCCATTTCCACTCCCGTTCAGAAGCTGCTTCCTCCCACCTGACCAATGAAAATTAGTTTAGACTATTCCTTCCGTTTACCAACTTCCGTCCACCATATTCCCTTTCTTAAGGGGACACCGTCAACCGGCCACAGGGATTCAGCCACCCACCTTAATGAGGAATGAGCCACTCTCCTGGATGGGGATTCAGCCACCTCCTTAATGCGGATCCAGCCACCCTCCTGGATGAGGATTCAGACACCGCTCTGGATGGGGATTCAGCCCCTCTCCTGGATGGGAAATCAACCACCCCGCTGGATGAGGATTCAGACCCACCCTGGATCAAGATTCAGCCACCTCCCTTTTTGGGTATTCAGCCAACCTCCTGGATGGGGAATCAGCCACTCTCCTCGATGAGCATTCAGACCCCCCCCTGGATAGGGATTCAGCTACCCACCAGCATGGGGATTCAGCCACCCCCCTGGATGGGGATTCAGATACTACGCTGGATGAGGATTCAGACCCGCCCTGGATGGAGATTCAGCCACCTCCCTTTTTGCGGATTCAGCCACCCTCCTGGATGAGGATTCAGCCCCCCCCCGGATGGGGATTCAGACCCCTCCTGGATGGAGATTCAGCCACCTCCCTTTTTGGGGATTCAGCCAACCTCCTGGATGGGGATTCAGCCACCCCCCTGGATGGGGATTCAGCCACCTCCCTTTTTGGGGATTCAGCCCCTCTCCTGGATGGGAAATCAGCCACCCCGCTGGATGAGGATTCAGACCCACCCTGCATCAAGATTCAGCCACCTCCCTTTTTGCGGATTCAGCCACCCTCCTGGATGGGGATTCAGCCACCCCCCGGATGGGGATTCAGATCCCTCCTGGATGGAGATTCACCCACTCTCCTCGATGAGGATTCAGCCACCCCCCAGATGGGGATTCAGTCCCCCCCTGGATGGAGGTTCAGCCACCTCCCTTTTTGGGGATTCAGCCACCCTCCTGGATGGGGATTCAGCCACCCTCATGGATAGGGATTCAGCCCCCCTACTGGATGGAGATTCAGCCACTCTTTTGGATGGGAAGCCAGCCACGCCCCTGGATGAGGATTCAGACCCCCCCTGGATGGAGATTCAGCCACCTCCCTTTTTGGGGATTCATCCACCCTCCTGGATGGGGATTCATCCACCCTCCTGGATGAGGATTCAGCCATCCTCCAGGATGGGGATTCAGACACTCTCCTGAATGAGGATTCAGCCACCCTCCTGGATGAGGATTCAGCCATCCTCCAGGATGGGGATTCAGACACTCTCCTGAATGAGGATTCAGCCACCCTCCTGGATGAGGATTCAGCCATCCTCCAGGATGGGGATTCAGACACTCTCCTGAATGAGGATTCAGTCACCCCCCTGGATGGGAATTCAGCCAGCCTCCTTAATGGGGATTCA
This sequence comes from Melanerpes aurifrons, assembly GCA_011125475.1. Taxonomy (NCBI): domain Eukaryota; kingdom Metazoa; phylum Chordata; class Aves; order Piciformes; family Picidae; genus Melanerpes; species Melanerpes aurifrons. The sequence goes on along the minus strand of WWNC01000164.1, from coordinate 63,459 downwards.
GCCACCCCTCTGGCCGGGTTTTCAGCCACCCCCCTGGATGGGAATTCAGCCATCTGCCTGAGCGAGTATTCAGCCATCCCCCTGCATGGGGATGCAGCCACCAACCTGGATGGGAATTCAACCACCCCCCTAGATGGGGACTCAGCCACTCTCCTGTATGAGGATTCAGCCAGCCCCCTGGATGGGAATTCAGCCACCCCCCTAGATGGGGACTCAGCCACTCTCCTGTATGAGGATTCAGCCACCCCCCTGGATGGAGATTCAGCCACCCTCCTTAATGGGGATTCAGCCACCCCCCTGGATGGGCATTCAACCACCCTCCTGGATGAGGATTCAGCCATCCTCCTGGATGGGAAATCAGCCACAACGCTGGATGAGGATTCAGACCCCCCCTGGATCAAGATTCAGCCACCTCCCTTTTTGGGGATTCAGGCATCCCCCTGGATGGGGATTCAGCCCCCCACCATAATGAGGAATGAGCCACTCTCCTGGATGGGGATTCAGTCACCCTCCTTAATGGGGATTAAGCCACCCCCATGGTCGGGGATTCAGCCACTCCCCTGGATGGGGATTCAGCCAACCCCCTGCATGGGGATTCAGCCATCCTCCTCGATGGGGATTCAGCCACTCTCCTTAATGGGGACTAAGCCACTCTCCTCGATGAGGATTCAGCCACTCTCCTTAATGGGGACTAAGCCACTCTCCTGGATGAGGATTCAGCCACCCCCCTGGATGGGGATTCAGCCACCCTCCTGGATGAAGATTCAGCCATCCTCCCGGATGGGGATTCAACCTCTCTCCTGGATGAGGATTCAACCAACCCACTGGATGGGGAATCAGCCACCCACCTTAATGAGGAATGAGCCACTCTCCTGGATGGCGATTCTGCCACCTCCTTAATGGGGATTCAGCCACCCTCCTGGATGGGGATCCAGCCACCCTCCTGGATGGGGATTCAGACACCGCTCTGGATGGGGATTCAGGCACCCTCCTTAATGGGGATTCAGCCACCCCTCTGGATGGGGATTCAGCCCCTCTCCTGGATGGGAAATCAGCCACCCCGCTGGATTAGGATTCAGACCCAACCTGGATCAAGATTCAGCCACCTCCCTTTTTGCGGATTCAGCCACCCTCCTGGTTGGGGATTCAGGCACTCTCCTCGATGAGGATTCAGCCACCCCCCGGATGGGGATTCAGACCCCTCCTGGCTGGAGATTCAGCCGCCTCCCTTTTTGGGGATTCAGCCACCCTCCTGGATGGGGATTCAGCCACCCTCATGGATGGGGATTCAGCCCCCCTACTGGATGGAGATTCAGTCACCCTTTTGAATGGGAAGCCAGCCACCCCCCTGGATGAGGATTCAGACCCCCCCTGGATGGAGATTCAGCCACCTCCCTTTTTGGGGATTCATCCACCCTCCTGGATGGGGATTCAGCCACTCTCCTGGATGGGGATTCAGCCACCCCCCTGGATGGGGATTCAGCCCCTCCGCTGGATGAGGATTCAGACCCCCCCTGGATGGAGATTCAGCCACCTCCCTTTTTGGGGATTCAGCCACCCCCCTGGATGGGGATTCAGCCACCCTCCTGGATGGGGATTCAGACACCCGCCTGGATGGGGATTCAGCCACCGCTTAGGATGAAGATTCAGCCATCCTCCCGGATGGGGATTCAGCCTCTCTCCTGGATGAGGATTCAGCCACCCCACTGGATGGGGATTCAGCCACCCACCTTAATGAGGAATGAGCCACTCTCCTAGATGGGGATTCTGCCACCTCCTTAATGGGGATTCAGCCACCCTCCTGGATGGGGATCCAGCCACCCTCCTGGATGAGGATTCAGACACCGCTCTGGATGGGGATTCAGGCACCCTTCTTAATGGGGATTCAGCCACCCCTCTGGATGGGGATTCAGCCCCTCTCCTGGATGGGAAATCAGCCACCCCGCTGGATGAGGATTCAGACCCACCCTGGATCAAGATTCAGCCACCTCCCTTTTTGCGGATTCAGCCAACCTCCTGGATGGGGATTCAGCCCCCCTACTGGATGGAGATTCAGCCACCCTTTTGAATGGGAAGCCAGCCACCCCCCTGGATGAGGATTCAGACCCCCCCTGGATGGAGATTCAGCCACCTCCCTTTTTGGGGATTCATCCACCCTCCTGGATGGGGATTCAGCCACTCTCCTGGATGAGGATTCAGCCACTCCTGTGGATGAGGATTCAGACCCCCCCTGGATGGAGATTCAGCCACCTCCCTTTTTGGGGATTCAGCCACCCCCCTGGATGGGGATTCAGCCACCCTCCTGGATGAAGATTCAGCCATCCTCCCGGATGGGGATTCAGCCACTCTCCTTAATGGGGACTAAGCCACTCTCCTCGATGAGGATTCAGCCACCCCCCTGGATGGGGATTCAGCCACCCTCCTGGATGGGGATTCAGCCATCCTCCCAGATGGGGATTCAACCTCTCTCCTGGATGAGGATTCAGCCAACCCACTGGATGGGGAGTCAGCCACCCACCTTAATGAGGAATGAGCCACTCTCCTGGATGGCGATTCTGCCACCTCCTTAATTGGGATTCAGCCACCCTCCTATAAAAAACATATCTTTCACATCCACTGTACCCATAATCGAGTGCGCTTTCTCCTGTATTGTAGCTATGAGTTCAGCAATATTTGGCACTGCAGCTGTTAGTGGTTCAGTATTGGCATTAAGCCTGCGGTAATCAATGGTCAGCCTCCATGTCCCATTAGGCTTTCGTACAGGCCAAACTGGGGAATTGAAAGCAGAGTGGGTGGGAACCACAATGCCCTGTTTCTTTAAGTCCTCCAGTACGGGCACTATTCCTTCTTTAGCTCCCAGAGGTATAGGATAAGGTTTGACATTTGTCAGCTTTGAGTGAGGTAGGAGAGGTACTGCTTTCAGCAGCCGAATGCTCATTATGGGAGACCCAAAAGACCATTTTCGCCCTTTGTTGTCTGACCAGGTCTTCCTTTTAAAACATCAAGCCCTAGGAGGTTAGTTGGAAACTCCCCTACGACCATTGACACCTTAGTGTCCTTATCTTCCCCTGGCAAGCGTAACCGGATGGTTGCTAATGCCTGTGCATGTGTTTGACCCAGGGCATCTGCGACCAGCAATTTTTGTTTGGAGAGCACCACTCCACAATCAGTAGCATCCTTCGTTTTAATAGCTGAAATCTGAGCCCCGGTGTCTACTAAAAATGTAATAGGAATTTGTTTTGGTCCTACAATGCCAGTGATTAGTAAATCGCCCTGGCCATTTTCGGTGAGCTGACGAATATACATCCACCCTTCACCCTCCGCCCACCATTGGGGGTGAAGACTTCAGTTTCCTGAGGCTGAAAAGAAGGGATGCCTTTATTCTCCTCAGACAGGTCTATTAAGGGGGGTGCAGTGGGCTCAATTTTCTGATTGGGCTCAGGCCAGTTCTTCACAATCATTTCTAATTGCTTTGTGTTTAGCCCATCTATCACTTCTTTGGGGATACTTTTCTTTAGACCTAAGTTCCACCAATATTGCCGGGTATTTGTGTGTTCCCTGCCCCCTGTTCCTTAGGGTCAGTTTTTTTAATTTCTTCAGGGAAACTATATTGCCTGGCATAGTCTAGTAACTCCCTTCCGACCTCCTCCCACGTCCATGGTTTCAAGTCAGGCTGGCTGCCTCCGTGTGTTAAATTATCTCTTAGAGCAGCCTGCATCCTGGAGGAAATTGGGGTATCAGCTATTTCTTTTTGGAGCTGGATGCCTCTTATTTTAAGCGAGTCAGGAGACCCCCTGACCAGAGGAGTCATTCTGTTTGCATCTACCAGGAGAGAAAGAGGGGATTCAAAATGATGTTTTAGTTCCCTTTCATATATCATCTGCAGGCATGCAGCTTTTTGCACATTCTCCATTATCTGATTCATCCCTCCCCGCAGAATTAGGGGTTCACCCCTCTCTTTTGGATCAAACCCCCCTGCCCAATAGGCAGCCCTTTGCGTAATACTCCAGGGTCCACTTCTGTTTTTTGTAGTTAGAAAAACATTATCACCCCAATAACCCATGGCTTCAGCTTCTGTTAACAGAATCTGATCACCTCCAGTTTTTGAAACTCGCCAGACATATTCCACCTCAGACTCCCCAGCAGAGCATGCAAATTCTTTGCGAATTTTAGCCAATTCAGTTGAGGAGAAAGGTGTTTCTTTGGTTGTGATAGTGGGGGTAACCTCCCCATCTTCATATAAAACTTCAGTTTTAATGAGAGGTCTGATATGCGCAGCAGCTTCCTTAGCCGTTGTCAATTCTGCCCGAGGATATATGGGGGCAGGATCCGGGTAATCACCCTCCTGTTTTGCTTCTAACTGAAGTTTAAGATCTGCTACTACATTTTTTAAAGTAGCCACATGGCTTTGTAGTGCGTCTACTAAGCCCTGCAAAGAGGAAATAGTCTTATTTTCTTGCTCATACCATTCCTCTTTCTCTCTCACTGCAGCTGCTAAACAGGCGCCTAACACTGCACAAATAAAAGCTTTCCCTTTTCCGGTTTTTGCCTTGGCTTCCTTTTGCAGAGCCAAAATACGATCAGCCACACTCTGGAAATTATTCCAGTTTTCATAAGCCCAATCAAGACCTTGTATAGATGGGCGGGCCCCGTGAACTTCTAAAAGGTTAAAAAGCCTCTCACACCGGGCCATCTCTTTTGTTTCACAAAGCATTTCTTAATGGGACACTAAGTTTCACAGCGGATTCAGGTAAAAACACTGTGTGTACCACCAAAATCTTCCCTGGAAAAACGTACACTTTTAAAAGGATTACTCTAAAATAATCTTCTCCAGGAAAAATGCACAATAGATTTCTCAGGAGAGGTCACACACAAGAAAAAAAAAACAACAACAACCTGGGCTTCTCAGGAAAGCCACACTTTCCCCGAGAGGATACACACTTTACAAATATCACCAAAACTGGGTTTCCTAAAAGAGGGTACTGAGAATTCTCGGGGAGGTCACACTATACAGTCAACAGTTGTACCCCAGATAATCTTCCCCGGGAAAGCACACAAATTTAAAGCAGGGTACAGAGGATTCTCGAGGAGGTCACACTATAAAACCAACAGTTGTACCCCAGATAATCTTCCCCGAGAAAGCACACACATTTAAACCTTTGAGAACTCCCACACAGTCTCTCTGAAAATTTCGCTTCGTCCTTCTCCGGCCACTTCCCTCGCGGGCGAGTGGAAACGCGAATCTGGACTCCACTCTCGCTTCGTACTAAAAGTACGTCTCAGGCACACACACACATTTCGGGGTTCTCAGGAATGGAATAATTTTGCTGTGATACTTTTCACTGCACGGGAATCCTGCCGACTACGCCAGTTAAATGTCACGGTCCGGAGACATTAGATGTCTCGGTCCGGAGACACAGTTCTTTTAAATATTCCCGTGTTGTGAAATTAAAGTCACAAACGAGGCCAAAGTATCAACAGCTAGACTATTTATTAGATAAAGTGGACATAAGGAGGGAGAGGGAGGGAGAAGAGGGAAGGAATTAGAAGGAGAAAGTCAGAAAGAGATTATATTACCAACGGTCAGGGGTGGTGAGAGTCCAAGATGCGTTGCGTTGCCCCGTGATGTTATGGTGCCGTCTTCTCTCTTCTTCTTTGACAGTGTCACTCAAGTCTTTTATACAGTTTTTTAGTCCTCAGGCAGGTGTTGGTATGTCAGGTATTTCAGAGGCAAGGAAATAATCCAGGTATCTGTTTCCCCGGAAATCTGTGTATGTGGGCAAGACTTCTGGATGGGGGTGAGGGGGGGCCTCCGTCCCCCCCCCTCCATTCAGACAAGTCCTCCCCCATTCCTTTACACAGGTGGTGGAAACCATAGTATCACCCTGCCCAGAAAGCCTGATGGCTGGGTCCTTGGGTCCATTGTTGTAGTCCGGTGTTATCACGATGCAATCACAAGCTGATCTGCATCCAGGATTGGTCGTGATGGCTGGGTCCTTAGGTCCATTGTTGTACTCCGGGTGTTATCACGATGCAATCACAAGCTGATTTGCATCCAAGATTGGTAGACAGGATTCACTTTATCTTTGTTGATTTACATTAAGAGAGACAAACTTGTAGTCATCCACAGGATTCAACCACCCACCTTAATGGGGATTCAGCCATCCCCCCGGATGGGTACTCAGCCACTCTCCTGGATGAGGATTCAGGCACCTCCCTGGATAGGGATTCAACCGCTCCCCTGGATGGGGATTCAGCCACCCACCTTAATGGGGATTCAGCCACTCCCCTGGATGGGGAATCAGCCACCCTCCCGGATGGGGATTCAGACACCGCTATGGATGGGGATTCAGCCACCCTCCTTAATGGGGATTCAGCCACCCCCGTGGATGGGGATTCAGCCACCCTACTTAATGCGGATTCAGCCCACCCCGAATGAGGGTTCAGCCACCTCCTTAATGGGGATTCGGCCACCCTCCCGGATGGGGATTCAGCCACCCTCCCGGATGGGGATTCAGACACCGCTATGGATGGGGATTCAGCCACCCTCCTTAATGGGGATTCAGCCACCCCCGTGGATGGGGATTCAGCCACCCTACTTAATGCGGATTCAGCCCACCCCGAATGAGGGTTCAGCCACCTCCTTAATGGGGATTCGGCCACCCTCCCGGATGGGGATTCAGCCACCCTCCCGGATGGGGATTCAGACACCGCTATGGAAGGGGATTCAGCCACCCTCCTTAATGGGGATTCAGCCACCCCTCTGGATGGGGATTCAGCCACCCCACTGGATGGGGATTCAGCCACCCACCTTAATGAGGAATGAGCCACTCTCCTGGATGGGGATTCAGCCTCCCTCCAGGATGAGGATTCAGCCACTCCCCTGGATGGGGATTCAGCCACCCTCCTTAATGGGGATTCAGCCACCCCCCTGGATGAGGATTCAGCCACCCACTAGGATGGGGATTCAGCCACTCTCCTGGATTGGAAATCAGCCACTACGCTGGATGAGGATTCAGACCCCCCCTGGATGGAGATTCAGCCACCTCCCTTTTTGGGGATTCAGCCACCCTCCTGGATGGGGATTCAGCCACTCTCCTCAATGAGGATTCAGCCATCCCCCTGGATAGGGATTCAGCCACCCCACAGGATGGGGATTCAGCCACCCACCTTAATGAGGAATGAGCCACTCTCCTGGATGGGGATTCAGCCACCGTCATGGATGGGGATTCAGCCCCCCTACTGGATGGAGATTCAGCCACCCTTTTGGATGGGAAGCCAGCCACCCCCCTGGATGAGGATTCAGACCCCCCCTGGATGGAGATTCAGCCACCTCCCTTTTTGGGGATTCATCCACCCCCCTGCATGGGGATTCAGACCCACCCCCGTGGATGGGGATTCAGACACCCATCTGGATGAGGATTCAGCCACCGCTCAGGATGGGGATTCAGGTACCCTCCCGGATGGGGATTCAGCCACCCTCCTGGATGAGGATTCAGCCATCCTCCAGGATGGGGATTCAGACACTCTCCTGGATGAGGATTCAGCCACTCCCCTGGATGGGGATTCAGCCACCCTACTTAATGGGGATTCAGCCCACCCCGACTGAGGGTTCAGCCACCTCCTTAATGGGGATTCAACCACTCCCCTGGATGGGGATTCAGCCACCCTCCCGGATGGGGATACAGACACCGCTATGGATGGGGTTTCAGCCACCCTTCTTAATGGGGATTCAGCCCACCCCGAATGAGGGTTCAGCCACCTGCTTAATGGGGATTCAGCCACTCCCCTGGATGGGGATTCATCCACCCTCCCGGATGGTGATTCAGACACCACTATGGATGGGGATTCAGCCACCCTCCTTAATGGGGATTCAGCCACACCTCTGGATGGGGATTCAGCCACCCTACTGGATGGGGATTCAGCCACCCACCTTAATGAGGAATGAGCCACTCTCCTGGATGGGGATTCAGCCACCTCCTTAATGGGGATCCAGCCCCCCTCCTGGTTGGGGATCCAGCCACCCTCCTGTATGAGGATTCAGCCACCCCCCTGGATGAGGATTCAGCCACCCACCAGGATGGGGATTCAGCCACTCTCCTGGATTGGAAATCAGCCATTACGCTGGATGAGGATTCAGACCCCCCCTGGATGGAGATTCAGCCACTTCCCTTTTTGGGGATTCAGCCACCCTCCTGGATGGGGATTCAGCCACTCTCCTCAATGAGGATTCAGCCATCCCCCTGGATAGGGATTCAGCCACCCCACAGGATGGGGATTCAAACACCCACCTTAATGAGGAATGAGCCACTCTCCTGGATGGGGATTCAGTCACCCCCCTGGACGGGGATTCAGCCACCCTTTTGGATGGGAAGCCAGCCACCCCTCTGGATGAGGATTCAGACCCCCCCTGGATGGAGATTCAGCCACCTCCCTTTTTGGGGATTCATCCACACTCCTGGATCGGGATTCAGCCACTCTCCTGGATGAGGATTCAGCCACCCCCCTGGATGGAGATTCAACCACCTCCCTTTTTGGGGATTCAGCCACCCTCGTGGATTGGGATTCAGCCGCCCTCTTGGATGGGGATTCTGCCACTCCTGTGGATGAGGATTCAGACCCCCCCTGGATGGAGATTCAGCCACCTCCCTTTTTGGGGATTCAGCCACCCCCCTGGATGGGGATTCAGACCCACCCCCGTGGATGGGGATTCAGACACCCATCTGGATGAGGATTCAGCCACCGCTCAGGATGGGGATTCAGGTACCCTCCCGGATGGGGATTCAGCCACTCCCTTGGATGAGGATTCAGCCACCCTCCTGGATGGGGATTCAGCCACCCTCCTGGATGGGGATTCAGACACTCTCCTGCATGAGGATTCAGCCATCCCCTTGGATGGGGATTCAGCCACCCTCCTGGATGGGGATTCAGCCACCCTCCTGTATGAGGATTCAGCCATCCTCCAGGATGGGGATTCAGACACTCTCCTGGATGAGGATTCAGCCTCCCTCCTGGATGGGAATTCAGCCATCGCCCTGAGCGAGTATTCAGCCATCCCGCTGCATGGGGATGCAGCCACCAACCTGGATGGTAATTCAACCACCCCCCTAGATGGGGACCCAGCCACTCTCCTGTATGAGGATTCAGCCAGCCCCCTGGATGGGAATTCACCCACCTCCTTAATGGGGATTCAGCCACTCTCCTGGGTGAGGATTCAGCCACCCCCCTGGATGGGGATTCAACCACCCACCTTAATGGGGATTCAGCCATCCCCCCGGATGGGTACTCAGCCACTCTCCTGGATGAGGATTCTGGCACCCCCCTGGATGAGGATTCAGCCACCTCCCTGGATAGGGATTCAGCCACTCCCCTGGATGGGGATTCAGCCACCATACTTAATGGGGATTCAGCCACCCCCCTGGATGGGGATTCAGCCGCCCTCCTGGATGAAGATTCAGCCATCCTCCTGGATGGGGATTCAGCCTCTCTCCAGGATGAGGATTCAGCCACTCCCCTGGATGGGGATTCACCCACCCTACTTAATGGGGATTCAGCCCACCCCGACTGAGGGTTCAGCCACCTCCTTAATGGGGATTCAGACACCCCGCTGGATGGGCATTCGGCCACCCCACTGGATGGGGATTCAGCCACCCACCTTAATCAGGAATGAGCAACTCTCCTGGATGGGGATTCAGCCACCTCCTTAATAAGGATTCAGCCACCCCCCTGGATGGGAATTCAGCCACCCTCCTTAATGGGGATTCAGCCACCCCTCTGGCCGGGTTTTCAGCCTCCCTCCTGGATGGGAATTCAGCCATCGGCCTGAGTGAGTATTCAGCCATCCCCCTGCATGGGGATGCAGCCACCAACCTGGATGGGAATTCAACCACCCCCCTAGATGGGGACTCAGCCACTCTCCTGTATGAGGATTCAGCCAGCCCCCTGCATGGGAATTCAACCACCTCCTTAATGGGGATTCAGCCACTCTCCTGGGTGAGGATTCAGCCACCCCCCTGGATGGGGATTCAACCACCCACCTTAATGGGGATTCAGCCATCCCCCCGGATGGGTACTCAGCCACTCTCCTGGATGAGGATTCAGCCACTCTCCTGGATGAGGATTCAGCCACCTCCCTGGATAGGGATTCAACCGCTCCCCTGGATGGGGATTCAGCCACCCACCTTAATGGGGATTCAGCCTCTCCCCTGGATGGGGATTCAGCCACCCTCCCGGATGGGGATTCGGACACCGCTATGGATGGGGATTCAGCCACCCTCCTTAATGGGGATTCAGCCACCCCCGTGGATGGGGATTCAGCCACCCTACTTAATGCGGATTCAGCCCACCCCGAATGAGGGTTCAGCCACCTCCTTAATGGGGATTCAGCCACCCTCCCGGATGGGGATTCAGCCACCCTCCCGGATGGGGATTCAGACACCGCTATGGAAGGGGATTCAGCCACCCTCCTTAATGGGGATTCAGCCACCCCTCTGGATGGGGATTCAGCCACCCCACTGGATGGGGATTCAGCCACCCACCTTAATGAGGAATGAGCCACTCTCCTGGATGGGGATTCAGCCTCTCTCCAGGATGAGGATTCAGCCACTCCCCTGGATGGGGATTCAGCCACCCTCCTTAATGGGGATTCAGCCACCCCCCTGGATGAGGATTCAGCCACCCACCAGGATGGGGATTCAGCCACTCTCCTGGATTGGAAATCAGCCACTACGCTGGATGAGGATTCAGACCCCCCCTGGATGGAGATTCAGCCACCTCCCTTTTTGGGGATTCAGCCACCCTCCTGGATGGGGATTCAACCACTCTCCTCGATGAGGATTCAGCCATCCCCCTGGATAGGGATTCAGCCACCCCACAGGATGGGGATTCAGCCACCCACCTTAATGAGGAATGAGCCACTCCCCTGGACGGGGATTCAGCCACCGTCATGGATGGGGATTCAGCCCCCCTACTGGATGGAGATTCAGGCACCCTTTTGGATGGGAAGCCAGCCACCCCCCTGGATGAGGATTCAGCCACCTCCCTTTTTGGGGATTCATCCACCCCCCTGCATGGGGATTCAGACCCACCCCCGTGGATGGGGATTCAGACACCCATCTGGATGAGGATTCAGCCACCGCTCAGGATGGGGATTCAGGTACCCTCCCGGATGGGGATTCAGCCACTCCCTTGGATGAGGATTCAGCCATCCCCTTGGATGGGGATTCAGCCACCCTCCTGGATGGGGATTCAGCCACCCACCTGGATGAGGATTCAGCCATCCTCCAGGATGGGGATTCAGACACTCTCCTGGATGGGAAATCAGCCACTACGCTGGATGAGGATTGTGACCCCCCCTGGATGGAGATTCAGCCACCCCCCTGGATGGGAATTCAGCCACCCTCCTGGATGGGGATTCAGCCACTCTCCTCAATGATGATTCAGCCATCCCCCTGGATAGGGATTCAGCCACCCCACAGGATGGGGATTCAGTCACCCTCCTTAATGGGGATTCAACCACTCCCCTGGAAGGGGATTCAGCCACCCTCCCGGATGGGGATTCAGCCACCCTCCCGGATGGGGATTCAGCCACCCTCCTTAATGGGGATTCAGCCACCCCCCTGGATGGGGATTCAGCCACCCTTCTTAATGGGGATTCAGCCCACCCCGAATGAGGGTTCAGCCACCTGCTTAATGGGGATTCAGCCACTCCCCTGGATGGGGATTCATCCATCCTCCCGGATGGTGATTCAGACACCACTATGGATGGGGATTCAGCCACCCTCCTTAATGGGGATTCAGCCACACCTCTGGATGGGGATTCAGCCACCCCACTGGATGGGGATTCAGCCACCCACCTTGATGAGGAATGAGCCACTCTCCTGGATGGGGATTCAGCCACCTCCTTAATGGGGATCCAGCCCCCCTCCTGGTTGGGGATCCAGCCACCCTCCTGTATGAGGATTCAGCCACCCCCCTGGATGAGGATTCAGCCACCCACCAGGATGGGGATTCAGCCACTCTCCTGGATTGGAAATCAGCCACTACGCTGGATGAGGATTCAGACCCCCCCTGGATGGAGATTCAGCCACCTCCCTTTTTGGGGATTCAGCCACCCTCCTGGATGGGGATTCAGCCACCCCACAGGATGGGGATTCTACCACCCACCTTAATGAGGAATGAGCCACTCTCCTGGATGGGGTTTCAGTCAGCCCCCTGGACGGGGATTCAGCCACCGTCAAAGATGGGGATTCAGCCCCCCTACTGGATGGAGATTCAGCCATCCTCCTGGATGGGGATTCAGCCACCATACTTAATGGGGATTCAGCCACCCCCCTGGATGGCGATTCAGCCACCCTCCTGGATGAAGATTCAGCCATCCTCCTGGATGGGGATTCAGCCTCTCTCCAGGATGAGGATTCAGCCACTCCCCTGGATGGGGATTCAGCCACCCTACTTAATGGGGATTCAGCCCACCTCGACTGAGGGTTCAGCCACCTCCTTAATGGGGATTCAGCCACTCCCCTGGATGGGGATTCAGCCACTCTCCCGGATGGGGATTCAGACACCGCTATGCATGGGGATTCAGCCATCCTCCTTAATGGGGATTCAGCCACCCCGCTGGATGGGCATTCGGCCACCCCACTTGATGGGGATTCAGCCACCCACCTTAATGAGGAATGAGCAACTCTCCTGGATGGGGATTCAGCCACCTCCTTAATAAGGATCCAGCCACCCTCATGGTTGGGGATCCAGCCACCCTCCTGGATCAGGATTCAGCCACCCCCCTGGATGACGATTCAGCCACCCACCAGGATGGGGATTCAGCCACTCTCCTGGATGGGAAATCAGCCACTACGCTGGATGAGGATTGAGACCCCCCCTGGATGGAGATTCAGCCACCCCCCTGGATGGGAATTCAGCCACCCTCCTGGATGGGGATTCAGCCACTCTCCTCAGTGATGATTTAGCCATCCCCCTGGATAGGGATTCTGCCACCCCACAGGATGGGGATTCAGTCACCCTCCTTAATGGGGATTAAGCCACCCCCCTGGTCGGGGATTCAGCCGCCCCCCTGGATGGGGATTCAGCCAACCCCCTGCATGGGGATTCAGCCATCCTCCTCGATGGGGATTCAGCCTCTCTCCTGGATGAGGATTCAGCCACCCCCCTTTTTGGGGATTCAGCCACCCCCCTGGATGTGGATTCAGACCCACCCCCGTGGTTGGGGATTCAGACACCCATCTGGATGAGGATTCAGCCACCCCACTCGATGGGGATTCAGCCACCCACCTTAATGAGGAATGAGCCACTCTCCTAGATGGGGATTCAGCCTCCTCCTTAATGGGGATTCAGCCACCCTCCTGGATGGGGATCCAGCCACCCTCCTGGATGAGGATTCAGACACCGCTCTGGATGGGGATTCAGCCACCCTCCTTAATGGGGATTCAGCCACCCCTCTGGATGGGGATTCAGCCACTCTCCTGGATGGGAAATCAGCCACCCCGCTGGATGAAGATTCAGACCCACCCTGGATCAAGATTCAGCCACCTCCCTTTTTGCGGATTCAGCCACCCTCCTGATGGGGATTCAGGCACTCTCCTCGATGAGGATTCAGCCACCCCCCGGATGGGGATTCAGACCCCCCCTGGATGGAGATTCAACCACCTCCCTTTTTGGGCATTCAGCCACCCTCCTGGATGGGGATTCAGCCACCCTCATGGATGGGGATTCAGTCCCCCTACTGGATGGAGATTCAGCCACCCTTTTGGATGGGAAGCCAGCCACCCCCCTGGATGAGGATTCAAACCCCCCTGGATGGAGATTCAGCCACCTCCCTTTTTGGAGATTCATCCACCCTCCTGGATGGGGATTCAGCCACTCTCCTGGATGAGGATTTAGCCACCCACCTGTATGGGGATTCAGCCACAATGCTGGATGAGGATTCAGACCCCCCCTGGATGGAGATTCAGCCACCTCCCTTTTTGGGGATTCAGCCACCCCCCTGGATGGGAATTCAGCCACCCTCCTGGATGGGGATTCTGCCGCTCCTGTGGATGAGGATTCAGACCCCCCCTGGATGGAGATTCAGCCACCTCCCTTTTTGGGGATTCAGCCACCCCCCTGGATGGGGATTCAGACCCACCCCAGTGGATGAGGATTCAGGCACCCATCTGGATGAGGATTCAGCCACCGCTCAGGATGGGGATTCAGGTACCCTCCGGGATGGGGATTCAGCTACTCCCTTGGATGAGGATTCAGCCATCCCCCTGGATGGGGATTCAGCCACCCTCCTGGATGAGGTTTCAGCCATCCTCCAGGATGGGGATTCAGACACTCTCCTGGATGAGGATTCAGCCACCCCCCTGGATGGGAATTCAGCCACCCTCCTTAATGGGGATTCAGCCACCCCTCTGGCCGGGTTTTCAGCCTCCCTCCTGGATGGGAATTCAGCCATCGGCCTGAGCGAGTATTCAGCCATCCCCCTGCATGGGGATGCAGCCACCAACCTGGATGGGAATTCAACCACCCCCCTAGATGGGGACCCAGCCACTCTCCTGTATGAGGATTCAGCCAGCCCCCTGGATGGGAATTCAGCCACCCCCCTAGATGGGGATTCAGCCACTCTCCTGGGTGAGGATTCAGCCACCCCCCTGGATGGGGATTCAACCACCCACCTTAATGGGGATTCAGGCATCCCCCCGGGTGGGTACTCAGCCACTCTCCTGGATGAGGATTCAGGCACCCCCCTGGATGAGGATTCAGCCACCTCCCTGGATAGGGATTCAGCCGCTCCCCTGGATGGGGATTCAGCCACCCTACTTAATGGGGATTCAACCCACCCCGGATGAGGGTTCAGCCGCCCTCCTGAATGAAGATTCAGCCACCCTCCTGGATGGGAAATCAGCCACTCTGCTGGATGAGGATTCAGACCCCCCCTGGATCAAGATTCAGCCACCTCCCTTTTTGGGGATTCAGCCACCCTCCTGGATGGAGATTCAGCCACTCTCCTGGATGAGGATTCAGCCACCCCCCTGGATGGGGATTCAACCACTACGCTGGATGAGGATTCAGACCCCCCCTGGATGGAGATTCAGCCACCTCCCTTTTTGGGTATTCAGCCACCCCCCTGGATGGGAATTCAGCCACCCTCCTTAATGGGGATTCAGCCACCCCTCTGGCCGGGTTTTCAGCCTCCCTCCTGGATGGGAATTCAGCCATCGGCCTGAGCGAGTATTCAGCCATCCCCCTGCATGGGGATGCAGCCACCAACCTGGATGGGAATTCAACCACCCCCCTAGATGGAGACCCAGCCACTCTCCTGTATGAGGATTCAGCCAGCCCCCTGGATGGGGATTCAACCACCCACCTTAATGGGGATTCAGCCATCCCCCCGGATGGGTACTCAGCCACTCTCCTGGATGAGGATTCAGGCACCCCCCTGGATGAGGATTCAGCCACCTCCCTGGATAGGGATTCAGCCGCTCCCCTGGATGGGGATTCAGCCACCCTACTTAATGGGGATTCAACCCACCCCGGATGAGGGTTCAGCCGCCCTCCTGGATGAAGATTCAGCCATCCTCCTGGATGGGGATTCAGCCACCCTCCTGGATGGGAAATCAGCCACTCTGCTGGATGAGGATTCAGACCCCCCCTGGATCAAGATTCAGCCACCTCCCTTTTTGGGGATTCAGCCACCCTCCTGGATGGAGATTCAGCCACTCTCCTGGATGAGGATTCAGCCACCCCCCTGGATGGGGATTCAACCACTATGCTGGATGAGAATTCAGACCCCCCCTGGATGGAGATTCAGCCACCTCCCTTTTTGGGTATTCAGCCACCCTCCTGGATGGGGAATCAGACGCCCCCCTGGATGGGGATTCAGCCACCCTCCTGGATGGGGATTCAGCCACCCCCCCGGATGAGGATTCAGGCATCCTCCAGAAGGGGGATTCAGCCACCCTCCTGGATGGACATTCAGCCACTCTCCTGGATGAGGATTCAGACCCCCCCTGGATGGAGATTCAGCCACCTCCCTTTTTGGGGATTCAGCCAACCTCCTGGATGGGGATTCAGCCACTCTCCTCGATGAGGATTCAGACCCCCCCCTGGATAGGGATTCAGCTACCCACTAGCATGGGGATTCAGCCACCCCCCTGGATGGGGATTCAGCCACTACGCTGGATGGGGATTCAGACCCACCCTGGATGGAGATTCAGCCACCTCCTTTTTTGGGGATTCAGCCTCCCTCCTGGATGAGGTTTCAGCCAACCCCCTGGATCGGGATTCAACCACCCCCCTGGATGGGGATTCAGACACCCACCTGGATGAGGATTCAACCATCGCTCAGGATGGGGATTCAGGCACCCTCCTGGATGGGGATTCAGCCACTCCCTTGGATGAGGATTCAGCCATCCCCCTGGATGGGGATTCAGCCACCCTCCTGGATGGGGATTCAGCCACCCTTCTGGATGAGGATTCAGCCATCCTCCTGGATGGGTACTCAGCCACTACGCTGGATGTGGATTCAGACCCCCCCTGGATCGAGATTCAGCCACCTCCCTTTTTGGGGATTCAGCCACCCTCCTGGATGGGGATTCAACCACTCTCCTGGATGAGGATTCAGCCACGCCCCTGGATGGGGATTCAGCCACCCTCCCTAATGGGGATTCAGCCACCCCCCTGGATGGGGATTCAGCCCCCCTCCTGGATGAGGATTCAGCCATCATCCTGGATGGGGATTAAGCCTCTCTCCAGGATGAGGATTCAGCCACCCCCTTGGATGGGGATTCAGCCACCCACCTTAATGGGGATTGAGCTACTCTCCTGGATGGGGATTCAGCCACCTCCTTAATGGGGATCCAGCCACCTCCCTAATGGGGATCCAACCACCTCCCTGCATGAGGATTCAGCCACCCTCCTTAATGGGGATTCAGCCACCCCCCTGGATGTAGATTCAGTCACCTCCCTGGATGAGGATTCTGCCACCTCCCTGGATGAGGATTCTGCCACCTCCCTGGATGAGAATTCAGCCACCCCACTGTATGGGGATTCAGCCACCCCACTGCATGAGGATTCAGACACCTCCCTGGGTGAGGATTCTGCTACCTCCCTGGATGAGTATTCAGCCACCTCCCTGGATGGGGATTCAGCCAACATCCTGGAAGGGGATTTAGCCCCCCCTCCAGATGAGTATTCAGCCACCTCCTTAATGGGGATTCAGCCACCTCTTTGGATGGGGATTCAGCCACCCTACTGGATGGGGATTCAGCCACCTCCTTAATGGGGATTGAACCACCCTCCTGGATGGGGATGCAGACACCTTCCTGGATGGGGATTCAGCCACTCCTGGAAGGGATTCAGTCTCTCTCCTGGATGAGGATTCAGATGCCGCTCTGGATGGGGTTTCAGCCACCCTCCTTGTGACCGGTTGACGTTGTCCCCTTAAGAAAGGGAATATGGTGGACGGAAGTTGGTAAACGGAAAGAATTATCTAAACTATTTCATTGGTGAAGTGGGAGGAATCACCTTCTGAACTGGGACAGCAGGAAGGTATACTGGGCTTTCAGCACTTTTCTGCAGTCTTGCTTCCGCCTCTACTTTGGGCAGCAGCTTTCCGCGCTGGGCTTTCTGCCAAGACTTCGGCCTTGAAACCGATAAGATACCAGGCCTGTATTAACTGCTTTCCAATTAACACAAGTGCTTCTAACTTTTTTTTCCTCTCTTTTCTTTCTATCCCACTCTGGGGAAAGGGGGAAAGAGGGGAGAGCGGAGGTGGGAAACCCCCCTCAGCAGG
This sequence comes from Melanerpes aurifrons, assembly GCA_011125475.1. NCBI lineage: Eukaryota > Metazoa > Chordata > Aves > Piciformes > Picidae > Melanerpes > Melanerpes aurifrons. Next base: position 45,665 of record WWNC01000164.1, on the reverse strand, counting down.
GGGGGGAACTCTCATACTATCATTTCTGTGTTACTTTATTGTATATCTTTGTATATATTGTAAATATTGTAAATTTGTATATATTCCCCTGCAACTCCTACATTGCTTTGTAAATATACAGCTTCACTGCTTTGCTAATTCAGCTTGTGAGTTTTTTTTCCTTTCCCTTCAATTTTTCTTTTCCCTTTACCTTACAAGGGGGAAGGGAGGAGGCTTCTTGGCCTTACCCTTCTAACCCACGACACTCCTGGATGGGGATTCAGCCCCCCACCCTTGATGGGGATTCAGCCTCCTCCTTAATGGGGATTCAGCCACCCTCCTGGATGGGGATTCAGCCACTCTCCTGGGTGAGGATTCAGCCAACCCCCTGGATGGGGATTCAGCCACCCTCCTTAATGGGGATTCAGACACCCTCCTAGAAGGGGATTCAGCCACCTCCCTGGATGAGAATTCAGCCACCCTTCTGGATGGGGAGTCAGCCACCTCCCTGGAAGGGATTCAGTCACTCTCCTGGATGAGGATTCAGATGCCGCTCTGGATGGGGATTCAGCCACCCTCCTGGATGGGGATTCAGCCACCCTCCTGGATGGGGATTCAGCCACTCTCCTGGATGGGGATACAGCCACCCCCTGGATGGGGATTCAGCCACCCTCCTGGATGGGGATTCAGCCACCCTTCTGGAGGGGGAGTCAGCCACCTCCCTGGTTGAGGATTCTACCACCTCCCTGGATGAGGATTAAGACACCCCCCTGGATGGGGATTCAGCCACCCTCCTGGATGGGGATTCAACCACTCTCCTGGATAAGGATTCAGATGCCGCTCTGGATGGGGATTCAACCACCCTCCTGGATGGGGATTCAGCCACCCTCCTGGATGGGGATTCAGCCACTCTACTGGGTGAGGATTCAGCCAACCGCCTGGATGGGGATTCAGCCACCCTCCTTAATGGGGATTCAGACACCCTCCTGGATGGGGATTCAGCCACCCTTCTGGAGGGGGAGTCAGCCACCTCCCTGGTTGAGGATTCTACCACCTCCCTGGATGAGGATTAAGACACCCCCCTGGTTGGGGATACAGCCACCTCCCTGGATGAGGATTCAACCACTCTCCTGGATAAGGATTCAGCCAGCCCCCTGGATGATTATTCAGCCACCCTCCTTAATGGGGACTCAGCCACCTCCCTGGATGAGGATTTAGTCACCCTTATGGATGGGGATTCAGCCACTCCTCTGGATGGGGATTCAGCCAGTCCTCTGGATGGGGATTCAGCCACTCCTCTGGATGGGGATTCAGCCACCACCCTGGATGAGGATTCAGACACCCCCCTGGATGGGGATTCAGCCACCCCCCTGCATGAGGATTCAGCCCCTCTCCTGGATGAGAATTCAGCCACCCTCCTGGTTGAGGATTCAGCCACCCTCCTTAATGGGGATTCAGCCACCTCCCTGGATGAGGATTCAGCCACTCCCCTGGATGGGGATTCTGCCACCTCAATGGAAGAGGATTCAGCCAGCTCCCTGGATGGGGATTCAACCACCCTCCTGAATGAGGATCCAGCCACCCTCCAGAATGAGGATTCAGCCGCCCTCCTGAATTGGGATTCAGCCACTCTCCTGGATGAGGATTCAACCACCCTATTGGATGGGGATGCAGCCCCCCTCCGGATGAGGATTCGGCCACACTCCTGGATGAGGATTCAGCCACCTCCTTAATGGGGATTCAGCCACTCTCCTGGATGGGGATTCGGCCACACTCCTGGATGAGGATTCAGCCACGCCCCTGGATGGGGATTCGGCCACCTCCGTGGATGAGGATTCTGCCACCCCCCTGGATGGGAATTCAGCCACCCCACTGCATGAGGATTCAGCCACCCCCCTGGATGAGGATTCAGACACCTCCCTGGATGAGGATTCTGCTACCTCCCTGGATGAGTATTCAGCCACCTCCCTGGATGAGTGTTCAGCCACCTCCCTGGATGGGGATTCAGCCAACATACTGGATGGGGATTCAGCCTACCCCCCCCCCCCGGATGAGGATTCAGCCACCTCCTTAATGAGGATTCAGCAACCCTCCTTAATGGGGATTCAGCCACCCTCCTGGATGGGGATTCAGCCACCTACCTAGGTGGGGATTCAGCCACCTACCTGGGTGGGGATTCAGCCACCCTCCTGGATGGGGATTCGCCCACCCTCCTGGATGGGGATTCAGCCACCTACCTGGGTGGGGATTCAGCCACCTCCCTGGATGAGGATTTTGACACCCCCCTGGATGGGGATTCAATCATCCCCCTGGATGGGGATTCAGCCACCTCACTGAATGAGGATTCTGCCACTCCCCTGGATGGGGATACAGCCACCTCCCTGGATGAGGATTCTGCCACCTCCCTGGATGAGAATTCAGCCACCCCACTGCATGGGGATTCAGCCACCCCACTGGATGAGGATTCAGCCACCCCCTTGGATGAGAATTCAGCCACCCCACTGCATGGGGATTCAGCCACCTCCCTGGATGGGGATTCAGCCACCTCCCTGAATGAGGATTCTGCCACTCCCCTGGATGGGGATACAGCCACCTCCCTGGATGAGGATTCTGCCACCTCCCTGGATGAGAATTCAGCCACCCCACTGGATGAGGATTCAGCCACCCCCCTGGTTGAGGATTCTGCCACCTCCCTGGATGGGGATTCAGCCACCCTCCTAGATGGGGATTCAGCCCCCCCCCCCGTATGGGGTTTCAGCCACCTCCTTAATGGGGATTCAGCCACCCTCATTAATGGGGACTCAGCCACCCTCCTGGATGAGAATTAAGCCATCTCCCTGAATGAGTATTCAACCACCCCCCTGGATCGGGATTCAACCACCTCCTTAATGGGGATTCAACCACCTCCATTCTTGGGGATTCAGCCATCCTCCTGGATCGGGATTCAACCACCCTCCTGGATGGGGATTCAGCCACCTCCCTGCATGGGGATTCTGCCACCCTCCTGGATGAGGATTCAGCCCCCCCCCCGGATGGGGATTCAGCCACCTCCCTGGGTGAGGATTCAGGCACCCTCCTGGATGAGGATTCAGCCACCCCCCCTGGGTGGGGATTCAGTCACCTCCATTCTTGGGGATTCAACCTCCCTCCTGGGTGGGGATTCAACCACTCTCCTGGATGAGGATTCAGCCACCGCTTACAATGGGTATTCAGGCACCCTGCTGGATAGGGATTCAATCACCTCGTTGGATGGGGATTCAGCCACCCTCCCTGGATGGGGATTCAGCCACTCTCATGGATGGGGATTCAGCCTCCCTTCTGGATGGGGATTCGGCCCCCCCCCTGTATGGGGATTCAGCCACCCTCCTTAATGGGGATTCAGCCACCTCCCTGGATGAGGATATTGCCACCTCCCTGGATAGGGATTCAGCCACCCTCTTGGATGGGAATTCAGCCACCTCCCTGGATGAGGATTCAGCCACCCTCCTGGATGGGGATTCAGCCAACCACCTGGATGGGGATTCAGCCACCCCACTGGATGAGGATTCAGACACCTCCCTGGGTGAGGATTCTGCTGCCTCCCTGGATGAATATTCTGCCACCTCCCTGGATGGGGATTCAGCCACCCTGCTTAATGGGGATTCAGCCACCTCCCTGGATCAGGATTCAGCCACCCTCCCTGCATGGGGATTCAGCCGCCTCCTTAATGGGGATTCAGTCACCCCCCTGGATGGGGATTGAGCCACCCTCCTGGATGGGGATTCAGGCCCCCCCCCCCGGATGGGGTTTCAGCCACCTCCTTAATGGGGATTCAGCCACCCTCATTAATGGGGATTCAGCCACTCTCCTGGCTGAGAATTCAACCACCCTCCTGGATGGGAATTCTGCCATCTCCCTGAATGGTTATTAAGCCACCCCATTGGATCGGGATTCAACCACCTCCTTAATGGGGATTCAGCCACCTCCCTGGAAGGGGATTCAGCCACCGCCCTGGGTGAGGATTCAGCCACCCCCCTGGATGGGAATTCAGCCACCCTCCTGGATGAGGTTTCAGCCATCCTCCAGGATGGGGATTCAGACACTCTCCTGGATGAGGATTCAGCCACCCCCCTGGATGGGAATTCAGCCACCCTCCTTAATGGGGATTCAGCCACCCTCCTTAATGGGGATTCAGCCACCCCTCTGGCCGGGTTTTCAGCCACCCTCCTGGATGGGAATTCAGCCATCGGCCTGAGCGAGTATTTAGCCATCCCCCTGCATGGGGATGCAGCCACCAACCTGGATGGGAATTCAACCACCCCCCTAGATGGGGACCCAGCCACTCTCCTGTATGAGGATTCAGCCACCCCCTTGGATGGGGATTCAACCACCCACCTTAATGGGGATTCAGCCATCCCCCCGGATGGGTACTCAGCCACTCTCCTGGATGAGGATTCAGGCACCCCCCTGGATGAGGATTCAGCCACCTCCCTGGATAGGGATTCAGCCGCTCCCCTGGATGGGGATTCAGCCACCCTACTTAATGGGGATTCAACCCACCCCGGATGAGGGTTCAGCCACCTCCTTAATGGGGATTCAGCCACTCCCCTGGATGGGGATTCAGCCACCCTCCTGGATGGGAAATCAGCCACTCCGCTGGATGAGGATTCAGACCCCCCCTGGATCAAGATTCAGCCACCTCCCTTTTTGGGGATTCAGCCACCCTCCTGGATGGAGATTCAGCCACTCTCCTGGATGAGGATTCAGCCACCCCCCTGGATGGGGATTCAACCACTACACTGGATGAGGATTCAGACCCCCCCTGGATGGAGATTCAGCCACCTCCCTTTTTGGGGATTCAGCCAACCTCCTGGATGGGGATTCAGCCACTCTCCTCGATGAGGATTCAGACCCCCCCCCTGGATAGGAATTCAGCTACCCACCAGCATGGGGATTCAGCCACCCCCCTGGATGGGGATTCAGCCACTACGCTGGATGAGGATTCAGACCCGCCCTGGATGGAGATTCAGCCACCTCCCTTTTTGGGGATTCAGCCTCCCTCCTGGATGAGGTTTTAGCCACCCCCCTGGATCGGGATTCAGCCACCCCCCTGGATGGGGATTCAGACACCCACCTGGATGAGGATTTAACCATCGCTCAGGATGGGGATTCAGGCACCCTCCTGGATGGGGATTCAGCCACTCCCTTGGATGAGGATTCAGCCATCCCCCTGGATGGGGATTCAGCCACCCTCCTGGATGGGGATTCAGCTACCCTTCTGGATGAGTATTCAGCCATCCTCCTGGATGGGTACTCAGCCACTACGCTGGATGAGGATTCAGACCCCCCCTGGATTGAGATTCAGCCACCTCCCTTTTTGGGGATTCAGCGACCCTCCTGGATGGGGATTCAACCACTCTCCTGGATGAGGATTCAGCCCCCCCCCGGATGTGGATTCAGCTACCCTCCATGATGGGGATTCAGACACCCCCCTCCATGGGGATTCAACCACCCTCCTGGATAGGGATTCAGCCATTCTTCTGGATGAGGATTCAGCCACCCCCCTGGATGGGGATTCAGCCACCCACCTTAATGGGGATTCAGCCACCCCCCTGGATGGGGATTCAGCCCCCCTCCTGGATGAGGATTCAGCCATCATCCTGGATGGGGATTAAGCCTCTCTCCAGGATGAGGATTCAGCCACCCCCTTGGATGGGGATTCAGCCGCCTACCTTAATGGGGATTGAGCTACTCTCCTGGATGGGGATTCAGCCACCTCCTTAATGGGGATCCAGCCACCTCCCTAATGGGGATCCAACCACCTCCCTGCATGAGGATTCAGCAACCCTCCTTAATGGGGATTCAGTCATCCCCCTGGATGGGGATTCGGCCGCTCTCCTGGATGAGGATTCAGCCACCCCCCTGGATGTAGATTCAGTCACCTCCCTGGATGAGCATTCTGCCACCTCCCTGGATGAGGATTCAGCCTCCCCACTGGATGGGGATTCAGCCCCCCCCCCCGGATAGGGATTCAGCCCCCCTCCGGATGAGGATTAAGCCACCCCCTTGGATGGGGATTCAGCCACCCCCCTGGATGGGGATTCGGCCACTCTCCTGGATGGGGATTCAGCCAGCTCCCTGGATGAGGATTCTGCCACACCCCTGGTTGGGGATACAGCCACCTCCCTGGATGAGGATTCTGCCACCTCCCTGGATGAGAATTCAGCCACCCCACTGTATGGGGATTCAGCCACCCCACTGCATGAGGATTCAGACACCTCCCTGGGTGAGGATTCTGCTACCTCCCTGGATGAGTATTCAGCCACCTCCCTGGATGGGGATTCAGCCAACATCCTGGAAGGGGATTTAGCCCCCCCTCCAGATGAGTATTCAGCCACCTCCTTAATGGGGATTCAGCCACCTCTTTGGATGGGGATTCAGCCACCCTACTGGATGGGGATTCAGCCACCTCCTTAATGGGGATTGAACCACCCTCCTGGATGGGGATGCAGACACCTTCCTGGATGGGGATTCAGCCACTCCCCTGGAAGGGATTCAGTCTCTCTCCTGGATGAGGATTCAGATGCCGCTCTGGATGGGGTTTCAGCCACCCTCCTTGTGACCGGTTGACGTTGTCCCCTTAAGAAAGGGAATATGGTGGACGGAAGTTGGTAAACGGAAAGAATTATCTAAACTATTTCATTGGTGAAGTGGGAGGAATCACCTTCTGAACTGGGACAGCAGGAAGGTATACTGGGCTTTCCAGCACTTTTCTGCAGTCTTGCTTCCGCCTCTACTTTGGGCAGCAGCTTTCCGCGCTGGGCTTTCTGCCAAGACTTCGGCCTTGAAACCGATAAGATACCAGGCCTGTATTAACTGCTTTCCAATTAACACAAGTGCTTCTAACTTTTTTTTCCTCTCTTTTCTTTCTATCCCACTCTGGGGAAAGGGGGAAAGAGGGGAGAGCGGAGGTGGGAAACCCCCCTCAGCAGGGGGGGGAACTCTCATACTATCATTTCTGTGTTACTTTATTGTATATCTTTGTATATATTGTAAATATTGTAAATTTGTATATATTCCCCTGCAACTCCTACATTGCTTTGTAAATATACAGCTTCACTGCTTTGCTAATTCAGCTTGTGAGTTTTTTTTCCTTTCCCTTCAATTTTTCTTTTCCCTTTACCTTACAAGGGGAAGGGAGGAGGCTTCTTGGCCTTACCCTTCTAACCCACGACACTCCTGGATGGGGATTCAGCCCCCCACCCTTGATGGGGATTCAGCCTCCTCCTTAATGGGGATTCAGCCACCCTCCTGGATGGGGATTCAGCCACTCTCCTGGGTGAGGATTCAGCCAACCCCCTGGATGGGGATTCAGCCACCCTCCTTAATGGGGATTCAGACACCCTCCTAGAAGGGGATTCAGCCACCTCCCTGGATGAGAATTCAGCCACCCTTCTGGATGGGGAGTCAGCCACCTCCCTGGAAGGGATTCAGTCACTCTCCTGGATGAGGATTCAGATGCCGCTCTGGATGGGGATTCAGCCACCCTCCTGGATGGGGATTCAGCCACTCTCCTGGATGGGGATACAGCCACCCCCTGGATGGGGATTCAGCCACCCTCCTGGATGGGGATTCAGCCTCCTCCTTAATGGGGATTCAGCCACCCTATAGGATGGGGATTCAGCCTCCTCCTTAATGGGGATTCAGCCACCCTATAGGATGGGGATTCAGCCCCCCTCCGGATGAGGGTTCAACCACCTCCTTAATGGGGATTCAGCCACCCCCCTGGATGGGGATTCGACCGCTCTCCTGGATGAGGATTCAGCCACCCCCCTGGATGGGGATTCAGCCTCCTCCTTAATGGGGATTCAGCCACCCTCCTAGAAGGGGATTCAGCCACCCTCCTGGATGGGGATTGAGCCACCCTCCTTAATGGGGATTCAGCCACCCTCCTGGATGGGGATTGAGCCACCCTCCTTAATGGGGATTCAGCCACCCTCCTGGATGGGGATTCAGCCACCCTTCTGGAGGGGGAGTCAGCCACCTCCCTGGAAGGGATTCAGTCACTCTCCTGGATGAGGATTCAGATGCCGCTCTGGATGGGGATTCAGCCACCCTCCTGGATGGGGATTCAGCCACCCTCCTGGATGGGGATTGAGCCACCCTCCTTAATGGGGATTCAGCCACCCTCCTGGATGGGGATTCAGCCACCCTTCTGGAGGGGGAGTCAGCCACCTCCCTGGTTGAGGATTCTACCACCTCCCTGGATGAGGATTAAGACACCCCCCTGGATGGGGATTCAGCCACCCTCCTGGATGGGGATTCAACCACTCTCCTGGATAAGGATTCAGCCAGCCCCCTGGATGATTATTCTGCCACCCTCCTTAATGGGGACTCAGCCACCACCCTGGATGAGGATTCAGACACCCCCCTGGATGGGGATTCAGCCACCGCCCTGCATGAGGATTCAGCCCCTCTCCTGGATGAGAATTCAGCCACCCTCCTGGTTGAGGATTCAGCCACCCTCCTTAATGGGGATTCAGCCACCTCCCTGGATGAGGATTCAGCCACTCCCCTGGATGGGGATTCTGCCACCTCAATGGAAGAGGATTCAGCCAGCTCCCTGGATGGGGATTCAACCACCCTCCTGAATGAGGATCCAGCCACCCTCCAGAATGAGGATTCAGCCGCCCTCCTGAATTGGGATTCAGCCACTCTCCTGGATGAGGATTCAACCACCCTATTGGATGAGGATTCAGCCCCCCTCCGGATGAGGATTCAGCCACCTCCTTAATGGGGATTCAGCCACCTCCTTAATGGGGATTCAGCCACTCTCCTGGATGGGGATTCGGCCACACTCCTGGATGAGGATTCAGCCACGCCCCTGGATGGGGATTCGGCCACCTCCCTGGATGAGGATTCTGCCACCCCCCTGGATGGGAATTCAGCCACCCCACTGCATGAGGATTCAGCCACCCCCCTGGATGAGGATTCAGCCACCTCCCTGGATGAGTGTTCAGCCACCATACTGGATGGGGATTCAGCCACCATACTGGATGGGGATTCAGCATACCCCCCCCCCGGATGAGGATTCAGCCGCCTCCTTAATGGGGATTCAGCCACCTCCCTGGATGGGGATTCAGCCACTCCCCTGGAAGGGATTCAGCCACTCTCCTGGATGAGGATTCAGATGCCGCTCTGGATGGGTATTCAGCCACCCTCCTGGATGGGGATTCAGCCCCCCACCTTCGATGGGGATTCAGCCTCCTCCTGAATGGGGATTCAGCCACCCTCCTTAATGGGGATTCAGACACCCTCCTGGATGGGGATTCAGCCACCTACCTGGGTGGGGATTCAGCCCCCCACCTTCGATGGGGATTCAGCCTCCTCCTGAATGGGGATTCAGCCACCCTCCTTAATGGGGATTCAGACACCCTCCTGGATGGGGATTCAGCCACCTACCTGGGTGGGGATTCAGCCCCCCACCTTCGATGGGGATTCAGCCTCCTCCTGATTGGGGATTCAGCCACCCTCTTGGATGGGGATTCAGCCACCCTCCTTAATGGGGATTCAGACACCCTCCTGGATGGGGATTCAGCCACCTACCTGGGTGGGGATTCAGCCCCCCACCTTCGATGGGGATTCAGCCTCCTCCTGATTGGGGATTCAGCCACCCTCTTGGATGGGGATTCAACCACCCTCCTGGATGGGGATTCAACCACTCTCCTGGATGAGGATTCAGCCACCCCCCTGGATGGGGATTCACCCACCCTCCTTAATGGGGATTCAGCCACCCCCCTGGATGGGGATTCAGCCCGCCTCCTGGATGAGGATTCAGCCATCATCCTGGATGGGGATTAAGCCTCTCTCCAGGATGAGGATTCAGCCACCCCCTTAGATGGGGATTCAGCCACCCACCTTAATGGGGATTGAGCTACTCTCCTGCATGGGGATTCAGCCACCTCCATAATGGGGATCCAGCCACCTCCCTAATGGGGATCCAACCACCTCCCTGCATGAGGATTCAGCCACCCTCCTTAATGGGGATTCAGCCATCCCCCTGGATGGGGATTCGGCCGCTCTCCTGGATGAGGATTCAGCCACCCCCCTGGATGTAGATTCAGTCATAGAATCAATAAGGTTGGAAAAGACCTCAAGGATCATCAAGTCCAACCTGTCACCGAACACCTCATGACTACTAAACCATTGCACCAAGTGCCATGTCCAGTCCCGCCGTGAATACCTCCAGGGATGATGACTCCACCACCCCCCTGAGCAGCACATTCCAATGGCTAACAACTCTCTCTCTATGAAGAACTTTCTCCTCACCTCGAGCCTAAACTTCCCCTGGTGCAGCTTGAGACTGTGTCCTCTTGTTCTGGTGCTGGTTGCCTGGGAGAAGGGACCAACCCCCTCCTGTCTACAACCTCCCTTCAGGTAGTTGTAGACAGCAAGAAGGTCTCCCCTGAGCCTCCTCTTTTCCAGGCTAAATAATCCCAGCTCCCTCAGCCTCTCCTCGTAGGGCTTGTGCTCAAGGCCTCTCCCCAGCTTTGTTGCCCTTCTCTGGACACATTAAAGAGTCTCAGTGCTAGGTATCCTTCTTGCTGACTTTGTAGATCATTGCCAAACAGAACCATTTGTGATGCTCCTCAGAGGTTAAAGACTTTGAGCTGTGTGTTTGGGTTTACTTTTCTGTTGTTAGGGTTTTGTTGTTTGGGTTTGTTTTTTCAGTTGTAGATGATTTGAAGCATGCTAGAGGTAAGATGAAGAAACCTAGAAAATACAGACACAATGCTGGTTAGTAGTAAGGAAATATTATGAATTCTAGACCCTGGAAATGATGAGGTTTGATATTTACTTGCTCAGATGTTGCAGTAGCTGAGATCTCTATGGCTGAGATCAGGGTTTCTGATTTATGCTGTCCTCATATTCCCTTAAATCATTGGCAAACTCACAGACAGTTTTAGGACTTCCATCCTGTCCAGTCAAGAGTATCCCTCCTAATGTGTGAGCATATTTCTGAGGAGCACCCTGGGTGAGTTTCTTTCCGAAGGGCCGTCTCATGGGCACCTCATCTGGGTCCAAAGGGAGCTGGCCATCCCCATAGATTATTTCCATCACGGCCATCTGCTTCAGATACCGAATGCCCTGTTCCATAGTTGTCCATCTAACTGGGGCCCAGGGCAGGTCATCTCTTGAGCGGTACCGGCTCTTGATGGCGTTCAGAATCCAGGCCCAGAGAGTGTGTATTCCATCAAGTTTGGCTAACTCTTTGTCCAGATCAGCATCACGAGTCAGGGAGCCTAACAGCTTCGCCTCCCTCTTATCCAGGTCCACTGTGTCCACCCCCTTGTCCCAGCATCTCAGGGCCCAGCTTAGTATTGGCTCACCCTCTTTCCTTGCATAGTCCAGACGAGTTTGCCTTAGTTCCTTTCTGGGCAGTAATGTAACAGTTATTTCCTGGTCTGAATCATCTTCATCCACCGATGGGTTCTGTGAGGTGCTGGGGCCTGCTGAGGTTCCTTCCTCACCATCTGTGCTTGGTGAAGATTTTTGACTTCTTTTTCTGCGTGTCGTGACCGGTGCTAGAGAGACTGCATTGGCAGGAGCATCAGGGGTCAACTGTGGAACTGCTGGTGGTGGGGCAAACCCTTGTGCCTGGGGCTCAGGCTGAGATCTGGCACAGTCATTACAACCCGACCCCTCCCTCTTTGTGTCTACAGAGTGCTTACAATGCCCACAGTAGACACACCCCCAGTCATTAAAGAGCACAAAGGAGTGTGTTATCACCCTCCAAACAGCTCTTAATGGGTTAGCTCACCCCCCACCCAACACTGTCACAGCAGATGCCCCTATAAGGATTACATTTAAGGATACTGAGCATATTGCAATGTAAAGCAATTTTCCATCACAGGCAGTTTTATCTACACCATTGGTTTCATAGCCTGCTTCAGGAAAATTTCTTATGTTAGAAAAGTTACCACTGACAGTGAAATTCAATGAATTCAAGAGATACATGCCTAGCTTCATTGGTAAAGTTTTTATCCAGTTGATCAGCATCTCTATCATTAACCACACCACATGGTAAGTTATTAGTTTGTAGATGTGGGTCCAAAAGATCCATCCAAACACCCATGCAAAGGCTTGGACCATCAGGTTCTTTAAAATTGCCATTTCTACTTCCAGTTCCTTTTTCAGAAAAAGTATTGTTTTCCCAATACAAGATTAATTCCCAAGCCCCACGTTGGAGGCGCCAAAATTTGTAGTGGTTTGAGCCTTAACTGGGAGTTAAAAGCCCAAATGGGGAAAAGGTTGACAATCTCTTCCCCACTCCCCCCCCCACCTCCTCCCTCCAAACAGAGAGGGAAAGAAAAAAAGGGTTAAGGAGCAAATCCACTAAACAACAATCTGGAGTCGGCTTGGAAGTAGAGAGGCAAAGAAATTTTCTTTAAACTATATATATATATGACAATAACAGGAAAAGTTCACAAGGGCAAGGAACAAGAATGGATGGGAGGGGGACAGAAAAGAGTAATACAAACCCAGTCTTTCTCTGAGGAGGCGCGGAGGCAGCAGGGAAAAGGATCAGGTCCGGCCACGTGGCTGAGGAGCAGGAGGGCAGCTGCAGTAGCTCTCATCCAGCAGAGGCAGGAGCCAAAAGGAGATGTCACCTCCCTGGATGAGGATTCTGCCACCTCCCTGGATGAGGATTCTGCCACCTCCCTGGATGAGAATTCAGCCACCCCACTGTATGGGGATTCAGCCACCCCACTGCATGAGGATTCAGACACCTCCCTGGGTGAGGATTCTGCTACCTCCCTGGATGAGTATTCAGCCACCTCCCTGGATGGGGATTCAGCCAACATCCTGGAAGGGGATTTAGCCCCCCCTCCAGATGAGTATTCAGCCACCTCCTTAATGGGGATTCAGCCACCTCTTTGGATGGGGATTCAGCCACCCTACTGGATGGGGATTCAGCCTCCTCCTTAATGGGGATTGAGCCACCCTCCTGGATGGGGATGCAGACACCTTCCTGGATGGGGATTCAGCCACTCCCCTGGAAGGGATTCAGTCTCTCTCCTGGATGAGGATTCAGATGCCGCTCTGGATGGGGTTTCAGCCACCCTCCTTGTGACCGGTTGACGTTGTCCCCTTAAGAAAGGGAATATGGTGGACGGAAGTTGGTAAACGGAAAGAATTATCTAAACTATTTCATTGGTGAAGTGGGAGGAATCACCTTCTGAACTGGGACAGCAGGAAGGTATACTGGGCTTTCCAGCACTTTTCTGCAGTCTTGCTTCCGCCTCTACTTTGGGCAGCAGCTTTCCGCGCTGGGCTTTCTGCCAAGACTTCGGCCTTGAAACCGATAAGATACCAGGCCTGTATTAACTGCTTTCCACCAACACAAGTGCTTCTAACTTTTTTCCTCTCTTTTCTTTCTATCCCACTCTGGGGAAAGGGGGAAAGAGGGGAGAGCGGAGGTGGGAAACCCCCCTCAGCAGGGGGGGGAACTCTCATACTATCATTTCTGTGTTACTTTATTGTATATCTTTGTATATATTGTAAATATTGTAAATTTGTATATATTCCCCTGCAACTCCTACATTGCTTTGTAAATATACAGCTTCACTGCTTTGCTAATTCAGCTTGTGAGTTTTTTTTCCTTTCCCTTCAATTTTTCTTTTCCCTTTACCTTACAAGGGGGAAGGGAGGAGGCTTCTTGGCCTTACCCTTCTAACCCACGACACTCCTGGATGGGGATTCAGCCCCCCACCCTTGATGGGGATTCAGCCTCCTCCTTAATGGGGATTCAGCCACCCTCCTGGATGGGGATTCAGCCACTCTCCTGGGTGAGGATTCAGCCAACCCCCTGGATGGGGATTCAGCCACCCTCCTTAATGGGGATTCAGACACCCTCCTAGAAGGGGATTCAGCCACCTCCTGGATGAGAATTGTCAGCCACCCTTCTGGATGGGGAGTCAGCCACCTCCCTGGAAGGGATTCAGCCACTCTCCTGGATGAGGATTCAGATGCCGCTCTGGATGGGGATTCAGCCACCCTCCTGGATGGGGATTCAGCCACCCTCCTGGATGGGGATTCAGCCACTCTCCTGGGTGAGGATTCAGCCAACCCCCTGGATGGGGATTCAGCCACCCTCCTTAATGGGGATTCAGCCACCCTCCTGGATGGGGATTCAGCCACCCTTCTGGAGGGGGAGTCAGCCACCTCCCTGGTTGAGGATTCTACCACCTCCCTGGATGAGGATTAAGACACCCCCCTGGATGGGGATTCAGCCACCCTCCTGGATGGGGATTCAACCACTCTCCTGGATAAGGATTCAGCCAGCCCCCTGGGTGATTATTCAGCCACCCTCCTTAATGGGGACTCAGCCACCTCCCTGGATGAGGATTCAGTCACCCTTATGGATGGGGATTCAGCCACCCCCTGGATGGGGATTCAGCCACCCTCCTTAATGGGGATTCAGCCAGCCTCCTGGATGGGGATTCAGCCACCCTTCTGGAGGGGGAGTCAGCCACCTCCCTGGTTGAGGATTCTACCACCACCCTGGATGAGGATTAAGACACCCCCCTGGATGGGGATTCAGCCACCCTCCTGGATGGGGATTCAACCACTCTCCTGGATAAGGATTCAGATGCCGCTCTGGATGGGGATTCAGCCACCCTCCTGGATGGGGATTCAGCCACTCTCCTGGGTGAGGATTCAGCCAACCCCCTGGATGGGGATTCAGCCACCCTCCTTAATGGGGATTCAGACACCCTCCTAGAAGGGGATTCAGCCACCTCCCTGGATGAGAATTCAGCCACCCTTCTGGATGGGGAGTCAGCCACCTCCCTGGAAGGGATTCAGCCACTCTCCTGGATGAGGATTCAGATGCCGCTCTGGATGGGGATTCAGCCACCCTCCTGGATGGGGATTCAGCCACCCTCCTGGATGGGGATTCAGCCACTCTCCTGGGTGAGGATTCAGCCAACCCCCTGGATGGGGATTCAGCCACCCTCCTGGATGGGGATTCAGCCACCCTCCTGGATGGGGATTCAGCCACCCTTCTGGAGGGGGAGTCAGCCACCTCCCTGGTTGAGGATTCTACCACCTCCCTGGATGAGGATTAAGACACCCCCCTGGATGGGGATTCAGCCACCCTCCTGGATGGGGATTCAACCACTCTCCTGGATAAGGATTCAGATGCCGCTCTGGATGGGGATTCAGCCACCCTCCTGGATGGGGATTCAGCCACCCTCCTGGATGGGGATTCAGCCACTCTCCTGGGTGAGGATTCAGCCAACCCCCTGGATGGGGATTCAGCCACCCTCCTTAATGGGGATTCAGCCACCCTCCTGGATGGGGATTCAGCCACCCTTCTGGAGGGGGAGTCAGCCACCTCCCTGGTTGAGGATTCTACCAGCTCCCTGGATGAGGATTAAGACACCCCCCTGGATGGGGATTCAGCCACCCTCCTGGATGGGGATTCAACCACTCTCCTGGATAAGGATTCAGCCAGCCCCCTGGATGATTATTCAGCCACCCTCCTTAATGGGGACTCAGCCACCTCCCTGGATGAGGATTCAGTCACCCTTATGGATGGGGATTCAGCCACTCCTCTGGATGGGGATTCAGCCACTCCTCTGGATGGGGATTCAGCCACCACCCTGGATGAGGATTCAGACACCCCCCTGGATGGGGATTCAGCCACCCCCCTGCATGAGGATTCAGCCCCTCTCCTGGATGAGAATTCAGCCACCCTCCTGGTTGAGGATTCAGCCACCCTCCTTAATGGGGATTCAGCCACCTCCCTGGATGAGGATTCAGCCACTCCCCTGGATGGGGATTCTGCCACCTCAATGGAAGAGGATTCAGCCAGCTCCCTGGATGGGGATTCAACCACCCTCCTGAATGAGGATCCAGCCACCCTCCAGAATGAGGATTCAGCCGCCCTCCTGAATTGGGATTCAGCCACTCTCCTGGATGAGGATTCATCCACCCTATTGGATGGGGATTCATCCCCCTCCGGATGAGGATTCAACCACCTCCTTAATGGGGATTCAGCCACCTCCTTAATGGGGATTCAGCCACTCTCCTGGATGGGGATTCGGCCACACTCCTGGATGAGGATTCAGCCACGCCCCTGGATGGGGATTCGGCCACCTCTCTGGATGAGGATTCTGCCACCCCCCTGGATGGGAATTCAGCCCCCCCACTGCATGAGGATTCAGCCACCCCCCTGGATGAGGATTCAGACACCTCCCTGGATGAGGATTCTGCTACCTCCCTGGATGTTTGTTCAGCCACCTCCCTGGATGGGGATTCAGCCACCATACTGGATGGGGATTCAGCCTACCCCCGGATGAGGATTCAGCCACCTCCTTAATGGGGATTCAGCCGCCTCCTTAATGGGGATTCAGCCACCTCCCTGGATGGGGATTCAGCCACTCCCCTGGAAGGGATTCAGCCACTCTCCTGGATGAGGATTCAGATGCCGCTCTGGATGGGTATTCAGCCACCCTCCTGGATGGGGATTCAGCCCCCCACCTTCGATGGGGATTCAGCCTCCTCCTGAATGGGGATTCAGCCACCTCCCTGAATGAGGATTCTGCCACTCCCCTGGATGGGGATACAGCCACCTCCCTGGATGAGGATTCTGCCACCTCCCTGGGTGAGAATTCAGCCACCCCACTGCATGGGGATTCAGCCACCCCACTGGATGAGGATTCAGCCACCCCCCTGGTTGAGGATTCTGCCACCTCCCTGGATGGGGATTCAGCCACCCTCCTAGATGGGGATTCAGCCCCCCCCCCCCGTATGGGGTTTCAGCCACCTCCTTAATGGGGATTCAGCCACCCTCATTAATGGGGATTCAGCCACCCTCCTGGATGGGAATTAAGCCATCTCCCTGAATGAGTATTCAACCACCCCCCTGGATCGGGATTCAACCACCTCCTTAATGGGTATTCAACCACCTCCATTCTTGGGGATTCGGCCATCCTCCTGGATCGGGATTCAACCACCCTCCTGGATGGGGATTCAGCCACCTCCCTGCATGGGGATTCTGCCACCCTCCTGGATGAGGATTCAGCCCCCCCCCCGGATGGGGATTCAGCCACCTCCCTGGATGAGGATTCAGGCACCCTCCTGGATGAGGATTCAGCCACCCCCCCTGGGTGGGGATTCAGTCACCTCCATTCTTGGGGATTCAACCTCCCTCCTGGGTGGGGATTCAGTCACCTCCATTCTTGGGGATTCAACCTCCCTCCTGGGTGGGGATTCAGCCACTCTCCTGGATGAGGTTTCAGCAACCACCCTGAATGGGGATTCAGCCACACTCCTGGATGGGGATTCAGCCACCCTCCTGGATGGGGATTCAGCCACCCTTCTTAATGGAGATTCAACCACTCTCCTGGATGAGGTTTCAGCCACCGCTTACAATGGGGATTCAGGCACCCTGCTGGATGGGCATTCAGCCCCCCCCCCGGATGGGGATTCAGCCACCTCCCTGGATGAGGATTCAGGCACCCTCCTGGATGAGGATTCAGCCACCCCCCCTGGGTGGGGATTCAGTCACCTCCATTCTTGGGGATTCAACCTCCCTCCTGGGTGGGGATTCAGTCACCTCCATTCTTGGGGATTCAACCTCCCTCCTGGGTGGGGATTCAGCCACTCTCCTGGATGAGGTTTCAGCAACCACCCTGAATGGGGATTCAGCCACACTCCTGGATGGGGATTCAGCCACCCTCCTGGATGGGGATTCAGCCACCCTTCTTAATGGAGATTCAACCACTCTCCTGGATGAGGTTTCAGCCACCACTTACAATGGGGATTCAGGCACCCTGCTGGATGGGCATTCAACCTCCCTCCTGGGTGGGGATTCAGCCACCTCCATGCTTGGGGATTCAGCCTCCCTCCTGGGTCGGGATTCATCCACTCTCCTGGATGAGGATTCAGCAACCCCCCTGGATGGGGATTCAGCCATCCTCCTGGATGAGGATTCAGCCACCCTCCTTAATGGAGATTCAGCCACCCCCCTGCATGGGGATACAGCCACTCTCCTGGATGAGGATTCAGCCACCGCATACAATGGGTATTCAGGCACCCTGCTGGATAGGGATTCAACCACCTCGTTGGATGGGGATTCAGCCACCCTCCCTGGATGGGGATTCAGCCACTCTCATGGATGAGGATTCAGCCTCCCTTCTGGATGGGGATTCGGCCCCCCCCCTGTATGGGGATTCAGCCACCCTCCTTAATGGGGATTCAGCCACCTCCCTGGATGAGGATATTGCCACCTCCCTGGATGAGGATTCAGCCACCCTCCTGGATGGGGATTCAGCCAACCCCCTGGATGGGGATTCAGCCACCCCACTGGATGAGGATTCAGACACCTCCCTGGGTGAGGATTCTGCTACCTCCCTGGATGAATATTCTGCCACCTCCCTGGATGGGGATTCAGCCACCATCCTGGATGGGGATTCAGCCACTCTCCTGGGTGAGGATTCCGCCACCCTGCTTAATGGGGATTCAGCCACCTCCCTGGATCAGGATTCAGCCACCCTCCCTGCATGGGGATTCAGCCGCCTCCTTAATGGGGATTCAGTCACCCCCCTGGATGGGGATTGAGCCACCCTCCTGGATGGGGATTCAGGCCCCCCCCCCGGATGGGGTTTCAGCCACCTCCTTAATGGGGATTCAGCCACCCTCATTAATGGGGATTCAGCCACTCTCCTGGCTGAGAATTCAACCACCCTCCTGGATGGGAATTCTGCCATCTCCCTGAATGAGTATTAAGCCACCCCTCTGGATCGGGATTCAACCACCTCCTTAATGGGGATTCAACCCACCGCGGATGAGGGTTCAGCCACCTCCTTAATGGGGATTCAGCCACTCCCCTGGATGGGGATTCAGCCAGCCCCCTGGATGGGAATTCAACCACCTCCTTAATGGGGATTCAGCCACTCTCCTGGGTGAGGATTCAGCCACCCCCCTGGATGCGGATTCAACCACCCACCTTAATGGGGATTCAGTCATCCCCCCGGATGGGTACTCAGCCACTCTCCTGGATGAGGATTCAGGCACCCCCCTGGATGAGGATTCAGCCACCTCCCTGGATAGGGATTCAGCCGCTCCCCTGGATGGGGATTCAGCCACCCTACTTAATGGGGATTCAACCCACCCCGGATGAGGGTTCAGCCACCTCCTTAATGGGGATTCAGCCACTCCCCTGGATGGGGATTCAGCCACCCTCCTGGATGGGAAATCAGCCACTCCGCTGGATGAGGATTCAGACCCCCCCTGGATCAAGATTCAGCCACCTCCCTTTTTGGGGATTCAGCCACCCTCCTGGATGGAGATTCAGCCACTCTCCTGGATGAGGATTCAGCCACCCCCCTGGATGGGGATTCAACCACTACACTGGATGAGGATTCAGACCCCCCTGGATGGAGATTCACCCACCTCCCTTTTTGGGGATTCAGCCACCCTCCTGGATGGGGAATCAGACGCCCCCCTGGATGGGGATTCAGCCACCCTCCTTAATGGGGATTCAGCCACCCCTCTGGATGGGGGATTCAACCACCCTCCTGGTTGGGAAATCAGCCACTCTGCTGGATGAGGATTCAGACCCCCCCTGGATGGAGATTCAGCCACCTCCCTTATTGGGGATTCAGCCAACCACCTGGATGGGGATTCAGCCACTCTCCTCGATGAGGATTCAGACCCCCCCCTGGATGGGGATTCAGCCACCCCCCTGGATGGGGATTCAGCCACTACGCTGGATGAGGATTCAGACCCGCCCTGGATGGAGATTCAGCCACCTCCCTTTTTGGGGATTCAGCCTCCCTCCTGGATGAGGTTTCAGCCACCCCCCTGGATCGGGATTCAGCCACCCCCCTGGATGGGGATTCAGACACCCACCTGGATGAGGATTCAACCATCGCTCAGGATGGGGATTCAGGCACCCTCCTGGATGGGGATTCAGCCACTCCCTTGGATGAGGATTCAGCCATCCCCCTGGATGGGGATTCAGCCACCCTCCTGGATGGGGATTCAGCCACCCCCCTGGATCGGGATTCAGCCACCCCCCTGGATGGGGATTCAGACACCCACCTGGATAAGGATTCAGCCATCCCCCTGGATGGGGATTCAGCCACCCTCCTGGATGGGGATTCAGCCACCCTTCTGGATGAGTATTCAGCCATCCTCCTGGATGGGTACTCAGCCACTACGCTGGATGAGGATTCAGACCCCCCCTGGATCGAGATTCAGCCATCTCCCTTTTTGGGGATTCAGCCACCCTCCTGGATGGGGATTCAACCACTCTCCTGGATGAGGATTCAGCCCCCCCCCCGGATGGGGATTCAGCTACCCTCCATAATGGGGATTCAGACACCCCCCTCCATGGGGATTCAACCACCCCCCTGGATGAGGATTCAGCCACCCTCCTGGATGAGGTTTCAGCCATCCTCCTGGATGGGGATTCAGCCTCTCTCCTTGATGAGGATTCAGCCATCATCCTGGATGGGGATTAAGCCTCTCTCCAGGATGAGGATTCAGCCACCCCCTTGGATGGGGATTCAGCCACCCACCTTAATGGGGATTGAGCTACTCTCCTGGATGGGGATTCAGCCACCTCCATAATGGGGATCCAGCCACCTCCCTAATGGGGATCCAACCACCTCCCTGCATGAGGATTCAGCAACCCTCCTTAATGGGGATTCAGCCATCCCCCTGGATGGGGATTCGGCCGCTCTCCTGGATGAGGATTCAGCCACCCCCCTGGATGTAGATTCAGTCACCTCCCTGGATGAGCATTCTGCCACCTCCCTGGATGAGGATTCAGCCACCCCACTGGATGGGGATTCAGCCCCCCGGATGGGGATTCAGCCCCCCTCCAGATGAGGATTCAGCCACCCCCTTGGATGGGGATTCAGCCACCACCCTGGATGGGGATTCGGCCACTCTCCTGGATGGGGATTCAGCCAGCTCCCTTGATGAGGATTCTGCCACCCCCCTGGATGGGGATACAGCCACCTCCCTGGATGAGGATTCTGCCACCTCCCTGGATGAGAATTCAGCCACCCCACTGTATGGGGATTCAGCCACCCCACTGCATGAGGATTCAGACACCTCCCTGGGTGAGGATTCTGTTACCTCCCTGGATGAGTATTCAGCCACCTCCCTGGATGGGGATTCAGCCAACATCCTGGAAGGGGATTTAGCCCCCCCTCCAGATGAGTATTCAGCCACCTCCTTAATGGGGATTCAGCCACCTCTTTGGATGGGGATTCAGCCACCCTACTGGATGGGGATTCAGCCACCTCCTTAATGGGGATTGAGCCACCCTCCTGGATGGGGATGCAGACACCTTCCTGGATGGGGATTCAGCCACTCCCCTGGAAGGGATTCAGTCACTCTCCTGGATGAGGATTCAGATGCCGCTCTGGATGGGGTTTCAGCCACCTCCTTGTGACCGGGACGTTGTCCCCTTGAGAAAGGGAATATGGTGGACGGACCCCTGGTAAACGGAAAGAATTATCTAAACTATTTCATTGGTGAAGTGGGAGGAATCACCTTCTGAACTGGGACAGCAGGAAGGTATACTGGGCTTTCCAGCACTTTTCTGCAGTCTTGCTTCCGCCTCTACTTTGGGCAGCAGCTTTCCGCGCTGGGCTTTCTGCCAAGACTTCGGCCTTGAAACCGATAAGATACCAGGCCTGTATTAACTGCTTTCCAATTAACACAAGTGCTTCTAACTTTTTTTTCCTCTCTTTTCTTTCTATCCCACTCTGGGGAAAGGGGAAAGAGGGGAGAGCAGCCCCCTCAGCAGGGGGAACTCTCATACTATCATTTCTGTGTTACTTTATTGTATATCTTTGTATATATTGTAAATATTGTAAATTTGTATATATTCCCCTGCAACTCCTACATTGCTTTGTAAATATACAGCTTCACTGCTTTGCTAATTCAGCTTGTGAGTTTTTTTCCTTTCCTTCAATTTTTCTTTTCCTTTACCTTACAAGGGGGAAGGGAGGAGGCTTCTTGGCCTTACCCTTCTAACCCACCTGGACTCCTGGATGGGGATTCAGCCACCTCCTTGATGGGGATTCAGCCACCTCCTTAATGGGGATTCAGCCACCCTCCTGGATGGGGATTCAGCCACTCTCCTGGGTGAGGATTCAGCCAACCCCCTGGATGGGGATTCAGCCACCCTCCTTAATGGGGATTCAGACACCCTCCTAGAAGGGGATTCAGCCACCTCCCTGGATGAGAATTCAGCCACCCTTCTGGATGGGGAGTCAGCCACCTCCCTGGAAGGGATTCAGCCACTCTCCTGGATGAGGATTCAGATGCCGCTCTGGATGGGGATTCAGCCACCCTCCTGGATGGGGATTCAGCCACCCTCCTGGATGGGGATTCAGCCACTCTCCTGGGTGAGGATTCAGCCAACCCCCTGGATGGGGATTCAGCCACCCTCCTTAATGGGGATTCAGCCACCCTCCTGGATGGGGATTCAGCCACCCTTCTGGAGGGGGAGTCAGCCACCTCCCTGGTTGAGGATTCTACCACCTCCCTGGATGAGGATTAAGACACCCCCCTGGATGGGGATTCAGCCACCCTCCTGGATGGGGATTCAACCACTCTCCTGGATAAGGATTCAGCCAGCCCCCTGGGTGATTATTCAGCCACCCTCCTTAATGGGGACTCAGCCACCTCCCTGGATGAGGATTCAGTCACCCTTATGGATGGGGATTCAGCCACTCCTCTGGATGGGGATTCAGCCACCACCCTGGATGAGGATTCAGACACCCCCCTGGATGGGGATTCAGCCACCCCCCTGCATGAGGATTCAGCCCCTCTCCTGGATGAGAATTCAGCCACCCTCCTGGTTGAGGATTCAGCCACCCTCCTTAATGGGGATTCAGCCACCTCCCTGGATGAGGATTCAGCCACTCCCCTGGATGGGGATTCTGCCACCCAGTGGAAGAGGATTCAGCCAGCTCCTGGATGGGGATTCAACCACCCTCCTGAATGAGGATCCAGCCACCCTCCAGAATGAGGATTCAGCCGCCCTCCTGAATTGGGATTCAGCCACTCTCCTGGATGAGGATTCAACCACCCTATTGGATGGGGATTCAGCCCCCCTCCGGATGAGGATTCAGCCACCCCCCTGGATGAGGATTCAGCCACCTCCCTGGATGAGGATTCTGCTACCTCCCTGGATGAGTATTCAGCCACCTCCCTGGATGAGTGTTCAGCCACCTCCCTGGATGGGGATTCAGCCACCATACTGGATGGGGATTCAGCCTACCCCCCCCCCGGATGAGGATTCAGCCGCCTCCTTAATGGGGATTCAGCCAGCTCCCTGGATGGGGATTCAGCCTCCTCCAGAATGGGGATTCAGCCACCCTCCTTAATGGGGATTCAGCCACCCTCCTGGATGGGGATTCAGCCACCTACCTGGGTGGGGATTCAGCCACCTACCTGGGTGGGGATTCAGCCACCCTCCTGGATGGGAATTCAGCCACCCTCCTGGATGGGGATTCAGCCACCTACCTGGGTGGGGATTCAGCCACCTCCCTGGATGAGGATTTTGACACCCCCCTGGATGGGGATTCAATCATCCCACTGGATGTGGATTCAGCCACTCTCCTGAATGAGGATTCAGCCACCCTATAGGATGGGGATTCAGCCCCCCTCCGGATGAGGGTTCAACCACCTCCTTAATGGGGATTCAGCCACCCCCCTGGATGGGGATTCGGCCGCTCTCCTGGATGAGGATTCAGCCACCCCCCTGGATGGGGATTCAGCCTCCTCCTTAATGGGGATTCAGCCACCCTCCTGGATGGGGATTCAGCCACTCTCCTGGGTGAGGATTCAGCCAACCCCCTGGATGGGGATTCAGCCACCCTCCTTAATGGGGATTCAGACACCCTCCTAGAAGGGGATTCAGCCACCTCCCTGGATGAGAATTCAGCCACCCTTCTGGATGGGGAGTCAGCCACCTCCCTGGAAGGGATTCAGTCACTCTCCTGGATGTGGATTCAGATGCCGCTCTGGATGGGGATTCAGCCACCCTCCTGGATGGGGATTCAGCCACTCTCCTGGGTGAGGATTCAGCCAACCCCCTGGATGGGGATTCAGCCACCCTCCTTAATGGGGATTCAGCCACTCTCCTGGATGAGGATTCAACCACCCTATTGGATGGGGATTCAGCCCCCCTCCGGATGAGGATTCAGCCACCTCCTTAATGGAGATTCAGCCACCTCCTTAATGGGGATTCAGCCGCTCTCCTGGATGGGGATTCGGCCACACTCCTGGATGAGGATTCAGCCACGCCCCTGGATGGGGATTCGGCCACCTCCGTGGATGAGGATTCTGCCACCCCCCTGGATGGGAATTCAGCCACCCCACTGCATGAGGATTCAGCCACCCCCCTGGATGGGGATTCAGACACCTCCCTGGATGAGGATTCTGCTACCTCCCTGGATGAGTATTCAGCCACCTCCTGGATGAGTGTTCAGCCACCTCCTGGATGGGGATTCAGCCACCATACTGGATGGGGATTCAGCCACCCCCTGGGATGAGGATTCAGCCGCCTCCTTAATGGGGATTCAGCCACCTCCTGGATGGGGATTCAGCCACTCCCCCTGGAAGGGGATTCAGCCACTCTCCTGGATGAGGATTCAGATGCCGCTCTGGATGGGTATTCAGCCACCCTCCTGGATGGGGATTCAGCCCCCCACCTTCGATGGGGATTCAGCCTCCTCCTGAATGGGGATTCAGCCACCCTCCTTAATGGGGATTCAGCCCCCCTCCGGGATGGGGATTCAGCCCCCCACCTTCGATGGGGATTCAGCCTCCTCCTGATTGGGGATTCAACCACCCTCCTTAATGGGGATGCAGCCACCCTCCTGGATGGGGATTCAGCCACCTACCTGGGTGGGGATTCAGCCACCTACCTGGGTGGGGATCCAGCCACCCTCCTGGATGGGGATTCAGCCACCCTCCTGGATGGGGATTCAGCCACCTACCTGGGTGGGGATTCAGCCACCTCCTGGATGAGGATTTTGACACCCCCTGGATGGGGATTCAATCATCCCACTGGATGTGGGATTCAGCCACTCTCCTGAATGAGGATTCAGCCACCCTATAGGATGGGGATTCAGCCCCCCTCCGGATGAGGGTTCAACCACCTCCTTAATGGGGATTCAGCCACCTCCCTGGATGGGGATTCAGCCACTCTCCTGGATGAGGATTCAGCCACCCCCCTGGATGGGGACTCAGCCACCTCCTTAATGGGGATTCAACCTCCTCCTTAATGGGGATTCAGCCACCTCCCTGGATGAGGATTCTGCCACCTCCCTGGATGAGAATTCAGCCACCCCACTGCATGGGGATTCAGCCACCCCACTGGATGAGGATTCAGCCACCCCCCTGGTTGAGGATTCAGCCACCTCCCTGGATGGGGATTCAGCCACCGCTCTGGATGGGGATTCGGGCACCCTCCTGTATGGGGATTCAGCCACCTCCTGATGGGGATTCAGCCCCCTCCTTAATGGATGGGGATTTCAGCCACCTCCTTAATGGGGATTCAGCCACTCTCCTGGGTGTGGATTCAGCCACCCTCCTGGATGGGAATTCAGCCATCTCCCTGAATGAGTCTTCAGCCACACCCCTGGATCGGGATTCAGTCACCTCCTTAATGGGGATTCCACCACATCCCTGGATGGGGATTCAGCCACCCTCCTGGATGGGGATTAAGCCACTCTCCAAGGTGAGGATTCTGCCACCTCCCTGCATGGGGATTCTGCCAACCTCCTGGATGAGGATTCAGCCCCCCCCCCGGATGGGGATTCAGCCACCTCCCTGGATGAGGATTCAGCCACCCTCCTGGATGAGGATTCAGCCACCCCCCCTGGGTGGGGATTCAGTCGCCTCCATTCTTGGGGATTCAACCGCCCTCCTGGGTGGGGATTCAGCCACTCTCCTGGATGAGGTTTCAGCAACCACCCTGAATGGGGATTCAGCCACACTCCTGGATGGGGATTCAGCCACCCTCCTGGATGGGGATTCAGCCACCCTTCTTAATGGAGATTCAACCACTCTCCTGGATGAGGTTTCAGCCACCCCCTTGGATGGGGATTCAGGCACCCTGCTGGATGGGCATTCAGCCACCCTCCTGGATGGGGATTCAGCCACCTCCCTGGATGAGGATTCAGACCCTCCCCTGAATGAGGATTGACCCACCCCCTGGATGGGGATTCAGCCACCTCCATGCTTGGGGATTCAGCCTCCCTCCTGGGTCGGGATTCATCCACTCTCCCGGATGAGGGTTCAGCCACCCCCCTGGTTGAGGATTCTGCCACCTCCTGGATGGGGATTCAGCCACCTCTTGGATGGGGTTTCAGCCACCTCCTGGATGAGGATTCTACCGCCTCCTGGATGAGGATTCAGACACCCCCTGGATGGGGATTCAGCCACCCTCCTGGATGGGGATTCAACCACTCTCCTGGATGGATTCAGCCACCCCCTGGATGATTATTCAGCCACCCTCCTTAATGGGGACTCAGCCACCTCCCTGGATGAGGATTCAGTCACGCTTATGGATGGGGATTCAGCCACTCCTCTGGATGGGGGTTCAGCCACCCCCCTGGATGAGGATTCAGCCACCCCCCTGCATGAGGATTCAGCCCCTCTCCTGGATGAGAATTCAGCCACCCTCCTGGTTGAGGATTCAGCCACCCTCCTTAATGGGGATTCAGCCACCTCCCTGGATGAGGATTCAGCCACTCCCCTGGATGGGGATTCTGCCACCTCAATGGAAGAGGATTCAGCCAGCTCCCTGGATGGGGATTCAACCACCCTCCAGAATGAGGATTCAGCCGCCCTCCTGAATTGGGATTCAGCCACTCTCCTGGATGAGGATTCAACCACCCTATTGGATGGCGATTCAACCCCCCTCCGGATGAGGATTCAGCCACCTCCTTAATGGGGATTCAGCCACCTCCTTAATGGGGATTCAGCCACTCTCCTGGATGGGGATTCAGCCCCCCTCCGGATGAGGATTCTGCCACCCCCCTGGATGGGAATTCAGCCACCCCACTGCATGAGGATTCAGCCACCCCCCTGGATGAGGATTCAGACACCTCCCTGGATGAGGATTCTGCTACCTCCCTGGATGAGTATTCAGCCACTCTCCTGGATGAGGATTCAACCACCCTATTGGATGGGGATTCAGCCCCCCTCCAGATGAGGATTCAGCCACCTCCGGGATGGGGATTCAGCCCCCCACCTTCGATGGGGATTCAGCCTCCTCCTGATTGGGGATTCAGCCACCCTCCTTAATGGGGATGCAGCCACCCTCCTGGATGGGGATTCAGCCACCTACCTGGGTGGGGATTCAGCCACCCTCCTGGATGGGGATTCAGCCACCCTCCTGGATGGGGATTCAGCCACCTACCTGGGTGGGGATTCAGCCACCTCCCTGGATGAGGATTTTGACACCCCCCTGGATGGGGATTCAATCATCCCACTGGATGTGGATTCAGCCACTCTCCTGAATGAGGATTCAGCCACCCTATAGGATGGGGATTCAGCCCCCCTCCGGATGAGGGTTCAACCACCTCCTTAATGGGGATTCAGCCACCCTCCTGGATGGGGATTCGGCCGCTCTCCTGGATGAGGATTCAGCCACCCCCCTGGATGGGGATTCAGCCACCTCCCTGAATGAGGATTCTGCCACTCCCCTGGATGGGGATACAGCCACCTCCCTGGATGAGGATTCTGCCACCTCCCTGGATGAGAATTCAGCCACCCCACTGCATGGGGATTCAGCCACCCCACTGGATGAGGATTCAGCCACCCCCCTGGATGAGAATTCAGCCACCCCACTGCATGGGGATTCAGCCACCCCCCTGGATGGGGATTCAGCCACCCCCCTGGATGGGGATTCAGCCACCTCCCTGGATGAGGATTCAACCACTCTCCTGGATGGGGATTCAGCCACCCTCTTGGATGGGGTTTCAGCCACCTCCCTGGATGAGGATTCAACCACCCTCCTGGATGGGGATTCAGCCACCGCTCTGGATGGGGATTCGGGCACCCTCCTGGATGGGGATTCAGCCACCCTCCTAGATGGGGATTCAGCCCCCCCCC
The DNA here is from genome assembly GCA_011125475.1 of Melanerpes aurifrons. Taxonomy (NCBI): domain Eukaryota; kingdom Metazoa; phylum Chordata; class Aves; order Piciformes; family Picidae; genus Melanerpes; species Melanerpes aurifrons. The sequence continues at coordinate 17,543 of WWNC01000164.1, read as the reverse complement.
CCCCGTATGGGGTTTCAGCCACCTCCTTAATGGGGATTCAGCCACCCTCATGAATGGGGATTCAGCCACCCTCCTGGATGGGAATTAAGCCATCTCCCTGAATGAGTATTCAACCACCCCCCTGGATCGGGATTCAACCACCTCCTTAATGGGGATTCAACCACCTCCATTCTTGGGGATTCAGCCATCCTCCTGGATCGGGATTCAACCACCCTCCTGGTTGGGGATTCAGCCACCTCCCTGCATGGGGATTCTGCCACCCTCCTGGATGAGGATTCAGCCCCCCCCCCGGATGGGGATTCAGCCACCTCCCTGGATGAGGATTCAGCCACCCTCCTGGATGAGGATTCAGCCACCCCCCCTGGGTGGGGATTCAGTCGCCTCCATTCTTGGGGATTCAACCGCCCTCCTGGCTGGGGATTCAGCCACTCTCCTGGATGAGGTTTCAGCAACCACCCTGAATGGGGATTCAGCCACACTCCTGGATGGGGATTCAGCCACCCTCCTGGATGGGGATTCAGCCACCCTTCTTAATGGAGATTCAACCACTCTCCTGGATGAGGTTTCAGCCACCGCTTACAATGGGGATTCAGGCACCCTGCTGGATGGGCATTCAGCCACCCTCCTGGATGGGGATTCAGCCACCTCCCTGGATGAGGATTCAGACCCTCCCCTGAATGAGGATTGACCCACCCCCTGGATGGGGATTCAGCCACCTCCATGCTTGGGGATTCAGCCTCCCTCCTGGGTCGGGATTCATCCACTCTCCTGGATGAGGATTCAGCCACCCCCCTGGTTGAGGATTCTGCCACCTCCCTGGATGGGGATTCAGCCACCCTCTTGGATGGGGTTTCAGCCACCCTCCTTAATGGAGATTCAGCCACCCCCCTGGATGGGGATACAGCCACTCTCCTGGATGAGGATTCAGCCACCGCTTACAATGGGTATTCAGGCACCCTGCTGGATAGGGATTCAACCACCTCGTTGGATGGGGATTCAGACCCTCCCCTGAATGAGGATTGACCCACCCCCTGGATGGGGATTCAGCCACCTCCATGCTTGGGGATTCAGCCTCCCTCCTGGGTCGGGATTCATCCACTCTCCTGGATGAGGATTCAGCCACCCCCCTGGTTGAGGATTCTGCCACCTCCCTGGATGGGGATTCAGCCACCCTCTTGGATGGGGTTTCAGCCACCTCCCTGGATGAGGATTCTACCGCCTCCCTGGATGAGGATGAAGACACCCCCCTGGATGGGGATTCAGCCACCCTCCTGGATGGGGATTCAACCACTCTCCTGGATAAGGATTCAGCCAGCCCCCTGGATGATTATTCAGCCACCCTCCTTAATGGGGACTCAGCCACCTCCCTGGATGAGGATTCAGTCACCCTTATGGATGGGGATTCAGCCACTCCTCTGGATGGGGATTCAGCCACCACCCTGGATGAGGATTCAGCCACCACCCTGGATGAGGATTCAGACACCCCCCTGGATGGGGATTCAGCCACCCCCCTGCATGAGGATTCAGCCCCTCTCCTGGATGAGAATTCAGCCACCCTCCTGGTTGAGGATTCAGCCACCCTCCTTAATGGGGATTCAGCCACCTCCCTGGATGAGGATTCAGCCACTCCCCTGGATGGGGATTCTGCCACCCTCCTGAATGAGGATCCAGCCACCCTCCTGAATGAGGATTCAGCCGCCCTCCTGAATTGGGATTCAGCCACTCTCCTGGATGAGGATTCAACCACCCTATTGGATGGCGATTCAGCCCCCCTCCGGATGAGGATTCAGCCACCTCCTTAATGGGGATTCAGCCACCTCCTTAATGGGGATTCAGCCACTCTCCTGGATGGGGATTCGGCCACACTCCTGGATGAGGATTCAGCCACGCCCCTGGATGGGGATTGGGCCACCTCCCTGGATGAGGATTCTGCCACCCCCCTGGATGGGAATTCAGCCACCCCACTGCATGAGGATTCAGCCACCCCCTGGATGAGGATTCAGACACCTCCTGGATGAGGATTCTGCCACCTCCCTGGATGAGGATTCAGCCACCCCCCTGGATGAGGATTCAGCCACCTCCCTGGATGGGGATTCAGCCCCCCTCCAGATGAGGATTCAGCCACCTCCGGGATGGGGATTCAGCCCCCTCCTGGATGGGGATTCAGCCTCCTCCTGATGGGGATTCAGCCACCCTCCTTAATGGGGATGCAGCCACCTCCTGGATGGGGATTCAGCCACCTCCTGGGTGGGGATTCAGCCACCCTCCTGGATGGGGATTCAGCCACCTCCTGGGTGGGGATTCAGCCACCTCCTGGATGAGGATTTTGACACCACCTGGATGGGGATTCAATCATCCCACTGGATGGGGATTCAGCCACTCTCCTGAATGAGGATTCAGCCACCCTCCTGGATGGGGATTCAGCCACCTCCTGGATGAGGGTTCAACCACCTCCTGGATAATGGGGATTCAGCCACCTCCTGATGGGGATTCAGCCACTCTCCTGGATGAGGATTCAGCCACCCCCTGGATGGGGATTCAGCCACCTCCTGAATGAGGATTCTGCCACTCCCCTGGATGGGGATTCAGCCACCTCCTGGATGAGGATTCTGCCACCTCCTGGATGAGAATTCAGCCACCCCCTGGATGGGGATTCAGCCACCCCACTGGATGAGGATTCAGCCACCCCCCTGGATGAGAATTCAGCCACCCCACTGCATGGGGATTCAGCCACCCCCCTGGATGGGGATTCAGCCACCTCCCTGGATGAGGATTCAGCCACCCTCCTGGATGGGGATTCTGCCACCCTCTGGATGGGGATTCAGCCACCCTCCTGGATGGGGATTCAGCCACCCCCCTGGATGAGGACTCAGTCACCTCCTTAATAGGGATTCAGCCACCTCATTAATGGGGATTCAGCCACCCTCCTGGATGGGAATTAAGCCATCTCCCTGAATGAGTATTCAACCACCCCCTGGATGGGGATTCAGCCACCTCCTTAATGGGGATTCAACCACCTCCTGGGGATTCAGCCATCCTCCTGGATGGGGATTCAACCACCCTCCTGGATGGGGATTCAGCCACCTCCTGGATGGGGATTCAGCCACCTCCTGGATGAGGATTCAGCCCCCTCCTGGATGGGGATTCAGCCATCCTTCTGGATGAGGATTCAGCCACCTTCCTGGATGTGGATTCAGCCACCTCCCTGGATGAGGATTCAGCCACCCATTCTTGGGGATTCAGCCACCCTCCTGGATGGGGATTCAGCCACTCTCCTGGATGAGGTTTCAGCCACCACCCTGAATGGGGATTCAGCCACACTCCTGGATGGGGATTCAGCCACCCTCCTGGATGGGGATTCAGCCACCCTTCTTAATGGAGATTCAACCACTCTCCTGGATGAGGTTTCAGCCACCCCCTTGGATGGGGATTCAGGCACCCTGCTGGATGGGCATTCAGCCACCCTCCTGGATGGGATTCAGCCACCCTGGGGATTCAGCCACCTCCCTGGATGAGGATTCAGACCCTCCCTGAATGAGGATTGACCCACCCCTGGATGGGGATTCAGCCACCTCCATGCTTGGGGATTCAGCCTCCCTCCTGGATGAGGATTCAGCCACTCTCCTGGATGAGGATTCAGCCACTCCCCTGGATGAGGATTCTGCCACACTACTGGATGGGGATTCAGCCACCCCCCTGGATGTGGATTCAGCCACCCTCCTGAATGGAGATTCAGCCACCCCCCTGGATGGGGATTCAGCCACCTCCTGGATGAGGATTCAGCCACCTCCTGGATGGGTATTCAGGCACCCTGCTGGATGGGGATTCAACCACCTCGTTGGATGGGGATTCAGCCACCCTCCCTGGATGGGGATTCAGCCACTCTCATGCATGAGGATTCAGCCTCCCTTCTGGATGGGGATTCAGCCACCCCCTGGATGGGGATTCAGCCACCTCCTTAATGGGGATTCAGCCACCTCCCTGGATGGGGATTCAGCCACCCTCCTTAATGGGGATTCAGCCAACCTCCTGGATGGGGATTCAGCCACCCCACTGGATGAGGATTCAGACACCTCCCTGGGTGAGGATTCTGCTACCTCCCTGGATGAATATTCTGCCACCTCCCTGGATGGGGATTCAGCCACCATCCTGGATGGGGATTCAGCCACCCTCCTGGGTGAGGATTCAGCCACCCTCCTGGATGGGGATTCAGCCACCTCCCTGGATGGGGATTCAGCCACCCTCCTGGATGGGGATTCAGCCACCCTCCTGGATGGGGATTCAGCCACCCCCTGGATGGGGATTCAGCCACCCTCCTGGATGGGGATTCAGCCACCTCCCCGGATGGGGTTTCAGCCACCTCCTTAATGGGGATTCAGCCTCCTCCTTAATGGGGATTCAGCCACCTCCTTGATGTGGATCCAGTCACCCTCATTAATGGGGATTCAGCCACTCTCCTGGCTGAGAATTCAACCACCCTCCTGGATGGGAATTCTGCCATCTCCCTGAATGAGCATTAAGCCACCCCTCTGGATCGGGATTCAACCACCTCCTTAATGGGGATTCAGCCACCTCCCTGGATGGGGATTCAGCCACCTCCCTGGGTGAGGATTCAGCCACCCCCCTGGATGGGGATTCAACCACCTCCTTAATGGGGATTCAGCCACCTCCCTGGATGGCAATTCAGCCACCCCACTGCATGAGGATTCAGCCACCCCCCTGGATGAGGATTCAGACACCTCCCTGGATGAGGATTCTGCTACCTCCCTGGATGAGGATTCTGCTACCTCCCTGGATGAGTATTCAGCCACCTCCCTGGATGAGTGTTCATCCACCTCCCTGGATGAGGATTCAGCCACCATACTGGATGGGGATTCAGCCTACACCCCCCCCGGATGAGGATTCAGCCGCCTCCTTAATGGGGATTCAGCCACTCCCCTGGAAGGGATTCAGCCACTCTCCTGGATGAGGATTCAGATGCCGCTCTGCATGGGTATTCAGCCACCCTCCTGGATGGGGATTCAGCCCCCCACCTTCGATGGGGATTCAGCCTCCTCCTGAATGGGGATTCAGCCACCCTCCTTAATGGGGATTCAGCCACCCTCCTGGATGGGGATTCAGCCACCTACCTGGGTGGGGATTCAGCCACCTACCTGGGTGGGGATTCAGCCACCCTCCTGGATGGGAATTCAGCCACCCTCCTGGATGGGGATTCAGCCACCTACCTGGGTGGGGATTCAGCCACCTCCCTGGATGAGGATTTTGACACCCCCCTGGATGGGGATTCAATCATCCCACTGGATGTGGATTCAGCCACTCTCCTGAATGAGGATTCAGCCACCCTATAGGATGGGGATTCAGCCCCCCTCCGGATGAGGGTTCAACCACCTCCTTAATGGGGATTCAGCCACCCCCCTGGATGGGGATTCGGCCGCTCTCCTGGATGAGGATTCAGCCACCCCCCTGGATGGGGATTCAGCCTCCTCCTGGATGGGGATTCAGCCACCCTCCTGGATGGGGATTCAGCCACTCTCCTGGGTGAGGATTCAGCCAACCCCCTGGATGGGGATTCAGCCACCCTCCTTAATGGGGATTCAGCCACCCTCCTGGATCAGGATTCAGCCACCCTTCTGGAGGGGGAGTCAGCCACCTCCATGGTTGAGGATTCTACCACCTCCCTGGATGAGGATTAAGACCACCCCCTGGATGGGGATTCAGCCACCCTCCTGGATGGGGATTAAGCCACTCTCCTGGATGAAGGATTCAGCCACCCCTGGGTGATTATTCAGCCACCCTCCTTAATGGGGACTCAGCCACCTCCTGGATGAGGATTCAGTCACCCTTATGGATGGGGATTCAGCCACCCTGGATGGGGATTCAGCCACCACCCTGGATGAAGATTCAGACACCCCCCTGGATGGGGATTCAGCCACCCCCTGCATGGGGATTCCACCACATCCCTGGATGGGGATTCAGCCACCCTCCTGGATGGGGATTAAGCCACTCTCCAAGGTGAGGATTCTGCCACCTCCCTGGATGAGGATTCAGCCACTCCCTGGATGGGGGATTCTGCCACCTCAATGGAAGAGGATTCAGCCAGCTCCTGGATGGGGATTCAACCACCCTCCTGAATGAGGATTCAGCCACCTCCTGGATGAGGATTCAGCCACCCCTCCTGAATTGGGATTCAGCCACTCTCCTGGATGAGGATTCAACCACCCCATTGGATGGGGATTCAGCCCCCCTCCGGATGAGGATTCAGCCACCTCCTTAATGGGGATTCAGCCACCCTCCTGGATGGGGATTCAACCACCTCCATTCTTGGGGATTCAGCCATCCTCCTGGATCGGGATTCAACCACCCTCCTGGATGGGGATTCAGCCACCTCCCTGCATGGGGATTCTGCCACCCTCCTGGATGAGGATTCAGCCACCCCCCTTGGTGGGGATTCAGCCACTCTCCTGGATGAGGATTCAGCCACTCTCCTGGATGAGGATTCAGCCACTCCCCTGGATGAGGATTCAGCCACCTCCTTCTGGGGATTCAACCTCCTCCTGGGTGGGGATTCAGCCACCTCCTGGATGAGGTTTCAGCAACCTCCCTGAATGGGGATTCAGCCACACTCCTGGATGGGGATTCAGCCACCCCCCTGGATGTGCATTCAGCCACCTCCTTAATGGGGATTCAGCCACCCTCCCGGATGGGGATTCAGCTACTCTCCTCTATGAGGATTCAGGCACCCTCCTGGATGAGGATTCAGCCACCCCCCTGGATGGGGATTCAGCCACCTCCCTGGATGAGGATTCTGCCACCTCCCTGGATGGGGATTCAGCCACCCCCTGGATGGGGATTCAGCCACCCCCCTGGATGAGGATTCAGCCACCTCCCTGGATGAGGATTCAGCCACCTCCTGGATGAGGATTCTGCCACCTCCCTGGATGAGGATTCAGCCACCATACTGGATGGGGATTCAGCCCCCCCCGGATGAGGATTCAGCCACCTCCTTAATGGGGATTCAGCCACTCCCTGGAAGGGGATTCAGCCACTCTCCTGGATGGGGATTCAGATGCCGCTCTGCATGGGTATTCAGCCACCCTCCTGGATGGGGATTCAGCCCCCCACCTTCGATGGGGATTCAGCCTCCTCCTGAATGAGGATTCAGCCACCCTCCTTAATGGGGATTCAGCCACCCTCCTGGATGGGGATTCAGCCACCTACCTGGGTGGGGATTCAGCCACCCTCCTGGATGGGAATTCAGCCACCCTCCTGGATGGGGATTCAGCCACCTACCTGGGTGGGGATTCAGCCACCTCCCTGGATGAGGATTTTGACACCCCCCTGGATGGGGATTCAATCATCCCACTGGATGTGGATTCAGCCACTCTCCTGAATGAGGATTCAGCCACCCTATAGGATGGGGATTCAGCCCCCCTCCGGATGAGGGTTCAACCACCTCCTTAATGGGGATTCAGCCACCCCCCTGGATGGGGATTCGGCCGCTCTCCTGAATGAGGATTCAGCCACCCCCCTGGATGGGGATTCAGCCTCCTCCTGGATGGGGATTCAGCCACCCTCCTGGATGGGGATTCAGCCACTCTCCTGGGTGAGGATTCAGCCACCCCCTGGATGGGGATTCAGCCACCTCCTTAATGGGGATTCAGCCACCCTCCTGGATGGGGATTCAGCCACCCTCCTGGATGGGGATTCAGCCACTCTTCTGGATGAGGATTCAGCCACCTCCTGGATGAGGATTAAGCCACCCCCTGGATGGGGATTCAGCCACCTCCTGGATGGGGATTCAGCCACTCTCCTGGATAAGGATTCAGCCAGCCCCTGGATGATTATTCAGCCACCCTCCTGGATGGGGACTCAGCCACCTCCTGGATGAGGATTCAGTCACCCTTATGGATGGGGATTCAGCCACTCCTCTGGATGGGGATTCAGCCACCACCCTGGATGAAGATTCAGACACCCCCCTGGATGGGGATTCAGCCACCCCCCTGCATGAGGATTCAGCCCCTCTCCTGGATGAGAATTCAGCCACCCTCCTGGTTAAGGATTCAGCCACCCTCCTTAATGGGGATTCAGCCACCTCCTGGATGAGGATTCAGCCACCCCCTGGATGGGGATTCAGCCACCTCAATGGAAGAGGATTCAGCCAGCTCCTGGATGGGGATTCAGCCACCCTCCTGAATGAGGATTCAGCCACCCTCCTGAATGAGGATTCAGCCACCCCCTGGATGGGATTCAGCCACTCTCCTGGATGAGGATTCAACCACCCGATTGGATGGGGATTCAGCCCCCCTCCGGATGAGGATTCAGCCACCTCCTTAATGGGGATTCAGCCACCCTCCTGGATGGGGATTCAACCACCTCCATTCTTGGGGATTCAGCCATCCTCCTGGATCGGGATTCAACCACCCTCCTGGATGGGGATTCAGCCACCTCCTGCATGGGGATTCTGCCACCCCCTGGATGAGGATTCAGCCCCCCCCCCGGATGGGGATTCAGCCACCTCCCTGGATGAGGATTCAGGCACTCTCCTGGATGAGGATTCAGCCACCCCCCCTGGGTGGGGATTCAGTCGCCTCCATTCTTGGGGATTCAACCTCCCTCCTGGGTGGGGATTCAGCCACTCTCCTGGATGAGGTTTCAGCAACCACCCTGAATGGGGATTCAGCCACACTCCTGGATGGGGATTCAGCCACACTCCTGGATGGGGATTCAGCCCCCCCCCCGGATGAGGATTCAGCCACCTCCTTAATGGGGATTCAGCCACCTCCTTAATGGGGATTCAGCCACTCTCCTGGATGGGGATTCAGCCACACTCCTGGATGGGGATTCAGCCACCCCCCTGGATGTGGATTCAGCCACCTCCTTAATAGGGATTCAGCCACCCCCTGGATGGAGATTCAGCCACCCCTGCATGAGGATTCAGCCACCCCCTGGATGAGGATTCAGACACCTCCCTGGATGAGGATTCTGCCACCTCCTGGATGAGTATTCAGCCACCTCCTGGATGAGGATTCAGCCACCTCCCCTGGATGAGTGTTCAGCCACCTCCTGGATGGGGATTCAGCCACCCTCCTGGATGGGGATTCAGCCACCCTCCTGGATGAGGATTCAGCTGCCTCCTGGATGGGGATTCAGCCACCTCCTGGATGGGGATTCAGCCACCTCCCTGGAAGGGATTCAGCCACTCTCCTGAATGAGGATTCAGATGCCGCTCTGGATGGGTATTCAGCCACCCTCCTGGATGGGGATTCAGCCCCCCACCTTCGATGGGGATTCAGCCTCCTCCTGAATGGGGATTCAGCCACCCTCCTTAATGGGGATTCAGCCACCCTCCTGGATGGGGATTCAGCCACCTACCTGGGTGGGGATTCAGCCACCTATCTGGGTGGGGATTCAGCCACCTACCTGGGTGGGGATTCAGCCACCCTCCTGGTTGGGGATTCAGCCACCCTCCTGGATGGGGATTCAGCCACCTACCTGGGTGGGGATTCAGCCACCTACCTGGGTGGGGATTCAGCCACCCTCCTGGATGGGGATTCAGCCACCGTCCTGGATGGGGATTCAGCCACCTACCTGGGTGGGGATTCAGCCACCTCCCTGGATGAGGATTTTGACACCCCCCTGGATGGGGATTCAATCATCCCCTGGATGTGGATTCAGCCACTCTCCTGAATGAGGATTCAGCCACCTCCTGGATGGGGATTCAGCCCCCCTCCGGATGAGGGTTCAACCACCTCCTTAATGGGGATTCAGCCACCCCCCTGGATGGGGATTCGGCCGCTCTCCTGGATGAGGATTCAGCCACCCTCCTGGATGGGGATTTTGACACCCCCCTGGATGGGGATTCAATCATCCCACTGGATGAGGATTCAGCCACTCTCCTGAATGAGGATTCAGCCACCCTATAGGATGGGGATTCAGCCCCCCTCCGGATGAGGGTTCAACCACCTCCTTAATGGGGATTCAGCCACCCCCCTGGATGGGGATTCGGCCGCTCTCCTGGATGAGGATTCAGCCACCCCCCCTGGGTGGGGATTCAGTCGCCTCCATTCTTGGGGATTCAACCTCCCTCCTGGGTGGGGATTCAGCCACTCTCCTGGATGAGGTTTCAGCAACCACCCTGAATGGGGATTCAGCCACACTCCTGGATGGGGATTCAGCCACCCTCCTGGATGGGGATTTTGACACCCCCCTGGATGGGGATTCAATCATCCCACTGGATGAGGATTCAGCCACTCTCCTGAATGAGGATTCAGCCACCCTATAGGATGGGGATTCAGCCCCCCTCCGGATGAGGGTTCAACCACCTCCTTAATGGGGATTCAGCCACCCTCCTGGATGGGGATTCAGCCACCCTTCTGGAGGGGGAGTCAGCCACCTCCCTGGTTGAGGATTCTACCATCCTCTGGATGGGGATTCTACCACCTCCCTGGATGAGGATTAAGACACCCCCCTGGATGGGGATTCAGCCACCCTCCTGGATGGGGATTCAACCACTCTCCTGGATAAGGATTCAGCCAGCCCCCTGGGTGATTATTCAGCCACCCTCCTTAATGGGGACTCAGCCACCTCCCTGGATGAGGATTCAGTCACCCTTATGGATGGGGATTCAGCCACTCCTCTGTATGGGGATCCATCCCCATCTCCCCAGGGGAGAGCGGAGGTGGGGAACCCCTTGGGTGAGGGGGGGGTTACTCTCATCTCTGTGTTACTTTATTGTATATCTTTGCATATATTGTAGATATTGTAAATTTGTAAATATTCCCCTGCATTCCCTACATTGCCACTGCTTTGCTAATTCAGCTTGTGAGTTTTTTTTCCTTTCCCTTCAATTTTCTTTCCCTTTACTTTACAGGGGGAGGGAAGAGGCTTCTTCCCTTCCACTCCACCACATTTTTTTATTGGCGCCCAACGTGGGGCAGATAATTAGTTTAATTTATTACTTGATTGATTTAGTTTTCCAGCTGAATTAGATGAAGGTCTTGTGGTTTGTGGAGCGGTTCTTTTCAATTTTTGGGGCTCTGTTTTACAGGCCTAATGGGGATTCAGTCACTTTCGAGTTTCGATTTTCCGATGGGGATTTCCGACGGGGCTTCAGCCACTCCTAACGGGGATTCAGCCACCTCACACGGGGGATTCGCTTCCCGGCTGAGAACCACTTCTCCGGATGGGAATTCTGCCATCTCCGAATGAAAGCACGGTCATTCTTCCGGGATTCAACTACCTCTCACGGGAGCTCAAAGCCATTGGCCTCCTGGATGGGGATTACCTCCCCGGGGCAAGAGGATTCGCCACCCCCGATTCACTTAATGATTCGTCACTCCTTACTTTGTACCTGTTGTTTCATCGCATGATTCGTTGGCCAGATCTGCACACCTCCTGACGAGATTTCGTTGTTTCCGGATGAGATTTCAAAGCTTCCCGACACCAGCCATCTTCCTCGATGAGCACCATTCACCTTCTCGATTTAGATTCACATTGCTTGCTGGATGGGGATTCAGTTTACACGCCGATGATCTGCGCTTCCTTAATGGGATCCACACTGAAGGGGCTCAGCCACTCTCCCGACGAGGATTACTTCCGCATGGGTACAGGGCCGGCCTCTCGAGGATTCAGCCTCCAGCCTCCCGGGGACTACGACCAGCCATTCCTCCGGGGGATTCAGCCGCCTACCTGGGCAACCAGCCACTACTCCGACACACCCGGGACGGGAATCAGCCACCCCCTCTCGATGGGGATTCGCCACCTACCGGCAGATTTCGCCACTTCGACGAGATTTGACAGCCTCGACGGGGATTCACCCCACTGGGATGTGGATCAGCCACTCTCCCGAATGAGATTCAGCCACCTATGACTCAGCTTCTCCGGAGGGTTCAACCACTCCTTAATGCATCAGTTACTCCCGGATGGCTGCCTTCCCGGGATGGTGATTCACACCCCCCCGGACGGGATTCAGCCTCCTTCCGGACACCATTCCCGGATGGGATTCAGCCACTCTCCCGGGCGAGGATTCACCCCCGGGATGGGGATTCACATCTTCCATTCAGCCATGATCAGCCACTCCATACGATTCTACGGTTTCCCGACGATTAAGATTACCGGGATGTGATTCAACTACCTCCGACAGCCTCATTCAGCCACCTTCCTTAATACTTCATGGACGGGGGATTCGCCTCTTTCCGGATGGGGATTGTGCCGTTACCTTCGATGAAGATTCAGACACTTCGGACGGGGGATTCAGCCGCCTCGCATGATTCAGCCTCTCCGAAGACTTCTCGGATGACTTTCGACATCTGTCACCACGGAAGAGATTCAGCCAGCTCCTGGGGATTTCCACCATTCTTCCTGAATTCCAGATCTCAGTCACCTCCGCAATCGAGGAGCCCGAATTGGGATTCAGTTGGCCTCTCGATGAGGATTGGGTCCATCTGACGATGGGGATTCAGCCTCTCCTGATCCAGAGCCCAGCCGGGAGCCCAGCCAATCTCTCCGGGACTACCTCCAGCCTCTGGGATTCAGCCATGCCCTCCCGATTCAACTGACTTCCGGATGGGGGATTCAGCCTTCCGTGACTTGTTACTTTCTGATGAGGACTAGCCTTCTTCTCGTGATGGGGATCAGTTACTTCTCGATGAGCCTCCACTTCCCCGATTCAGCCACTTCGCAGATTGTCGCCCATTCTTATTCACCCTTCTCGGCGGGGGATTCACTTTCCCGGATGAGGCTCAACCACCTGAATGGGGATTCTGATGGGGATTCAGCCCGATGATTCATTACCCACGGGGACTCAGCCATCTCCTTAACGGGACCTACATCTTCTCCCGGATTAGATTTCAAATACTTCCAGCCACGCTCAGCCACCAGATTCGCCACGGAATCTTCACCACTGCATGAGATTCGCCACTTCGATGAGATTCAGACACTTCGATGATTCATCTTCGACGATTTCGTTACAGCCTCCCGGACAGTATTCGCCTCGGATGAGCGTCATCCACTTCCGATGAGATTCAGCCAATTACAGCCGGGATGGGGACCAGCTTACTCCTTCTCGACGATTCAGCCTTCTAATGGGACTCAAATACCCCCGGGAAAGGATTACCCAGCCACCGATGAACCAGATGCTTCTCGCGTGGGTATCTTCAGTCACTTTCCGACGGGGATTCGGGCCTCACGCCATTGGGACTAGCCTCCCGGCCGGCGATTCAGCCACCGACTAGGCCACTTTCCGGATGGGATCAGGCCGCTCGGCGGGGATCGTCACCCTCTCCGGACACTCCAGCCACCGGGATGGGATTCACCAGCCGGCCATCTTCCCCGGGACGAGATTTGATTACCCCCGGGATGGGGGATTCGCCTCCATCTCACCGATGCGGATTCGTCACCTTCGAATGATTCGTGCCACCAGGCAGGATGGGATTCAGCTCTCCGATGAGGGTCAACCACCCTCAATGGATTAGGTTACCCCCGATGATTCGTCAGCTTTTCCTGAATGACACACCCGGATGGGGGATTCGCCACCCTCCTGGATGGGGATTTAACCACCCCTGTGGATGAGGATTTAGCCACCCTCCTGGATGGGGATTAAGCCACTCTGCTGGATGAGGATTCAGCCACCCCCCTGGATGGAGATTCAGCCACCTCCCTGGATGTGGATTCAGCCACCCTCCTTAATGGGGATTCTGCCCCCCCCCCTCCGGATGAGGATTCAGCCACCTCCTTTCTGGGGATTCAACCACCTCCCTGGATGGGGATTCAGCCACCCTCCTGGATGGGGATTCAGCCACACTCCTTAATGGGGATTCAGCCACCTCCCTGGATGGGGATTCAGCCACCCTCCTGGATGAGGAATCAGCCACCCCCCTGGATGGGGATTCAGCCACCCTCCTGGATGGGGATTCAGCCACCTCCCTGGATGGGGATTCAGCCACCCTCCTGGATGGGGATTCAGCCACCTCCCTGGATGGGGATTCAGCCACCACCATGGATGAGGATTCAGCCACGGCCCTGGACGGGGATTCAGCCACTCTCCTTAATGGGGACTAAGCCACTCTCCTCGATGAGGATTCAACCACCCCCCTGGATGATTATTCAGCCACCCTCCTTAAAGGGGACTCAGCCACCCTCCTGTATGGGGATTCAACCACCTCCCTGCATGGGGATTCAGCCACCTCCCTGCATGGGTATTCAGCCACCCTCCTGGATGGGGATTCAGCCACTCCACTGGATGCGGATTCAGCCACCCCCCTGGATGGGGATTCAACCACCCTCGTGGATGGGGATTCAACCACCTCCCTGGATGCGGATTCAGCCACTCTCCTGGATGAGGATTCAGCCACCCCTCTGGATGGGGATTCAACCACCTCCCTGGATGGGGATTCAGGCACCCTCCTGGATGGGGTTTCAGGCACCCTGCTGGATGGGGATTCAGGCACCCTCCTGGATGGGGTTTCAGGCACCCTGCTGGATGGGGATTCAGCCACGCTCCTGGATGGGGATTCAGCCACGCTCCTGGATGGGGATTCTGCCCCCCAACCTCGATGGGGATTCAGCCTCCTCCTTAATGGGGATACAGATACCCTCCTGGATGGGGATTCAACCAGCCCTCTGGATGAGGATTCAGCCACCCCCCTGGATGGAGATTCAGCCACCTCACTTCTAGGGGATTCAGCCACCCCCCTGGATCGGGATTCAGCCACCCTCATGGATGGGGATTAAGCCCCCCCCCGGATGAGGATTCAGCCACCCCCCTGGATGGAGAATCACCCACCTCCCTGGATGGGGATTCAGCCACCCTCCTGGATGGGGATTCAGCCGCCCCCCCGGATGAGGATTCAGCCACCTCCTTACTGGGGATTCAGCCACCCCCCTGAATGGGGATTCCGCCAGCCTCCTGGATAGCGATTCAGCCACCTCCCTGGATGGGGATTCAGACACCCTCCTGGATGAGGATTCAGCCACCCCCCTGGATGGGGATTCAGCCACCCTCCTGGATAGCGATTCAGCCACCCTTCTGGATGGGGATTCAGCCACCCCCCTGCATGAGGATTCAGCCACGCCCCTGGACGAGGATTCAGCCGCTCTCCTTAATGGGGACTAAGCCACTCTCCTCGATGAGGATGCAGCCACCCTCCTTAATGGGGACTCAGCCACCCTCCTGGATGGGGATTCAGCCACCCTCCTGGATGGGGATTCAACCAGCTCCCTGGATGGGGATTCAGCCACCCTCCTGGATGGGGATTCAACCAGCTCCCTGGATGGGGATTCAGCCACCCTCCTGGATGGGGATTCAACCACCCCTGTGGATGAGGATTTGGCCACCCTCCTGGATGGGGATTCAGCCACCTCCCTGGATGGGGATTCAGCCACCCCCCTGGATCGGGATTCAGCCACCTCCCTGGATGTGGATTCAGCCACCCTCCTGGATGGGGATTCAGCCCCCCCCGGATGAGGATTCAACCACCTCCTTTCTGGGGATTCAGCCACCTCCCTGGATGGGGATTCAGCCACCCTCCTGGATGGGGATTCAGCCACGCCCCTGGATGGGGATTCAGCCACCCTCCTGGATGGGGATTCAGCCACCCTCCTGGATGAGGATTCAGCCACCCCCCTGGATGGGGATTCAGCCACCCTCCTGGATGAGGATTCAGCCACCCCCCTGGATGGGGATTCAGCCACCCTCCTGGATGGGGATTCAGCCACGCCCCTGGATGGGGATTCAGCCACTCTCCTGGATGGGGATTCAGCCACGGCCCTGGACGGGGATTCAGCCACTCTCCTTAATGGGGACTAAGCCGCTCTCCTCGATGAGGATTCAACCACCCCCCTGGATGATTATTCAGCCACCCTCCTTAAAGGGGACTCAGCCACCCTCCTGTATGGGGATTCAACCACCTCCCTGCATGGGGATTCAGCCACCTCCCTGCATGGGTATTCAGCCACCCTCCTGGATGGGGATTCAACCACCTCCCTGGATGTGAATTCAGCCACTCTCCTGGATGAGGATTCAACCACCTCCCTGGATGGGGATTCAGGCACTCTGCTGGATGCGGATTCAGCCACCCCTCTGGATGGGGATTCAGGTACCCTCCTGGATGGGGTTTCAGGTACCCTGCTGGATGGGGATTCAGGCACCCTGCTGGATGGGGATTCTGAAACCCCCCTGTATGGCGATTCAGCCACCTCCATGGATGAGGATTCAGCCACCTCTCTGGATGGGGATTCAGCCACGCTCCTGGATGGGGATTCTGCCCCCCACCCTCGATGGGGATTCAGCCTCCTCCTTAACGGGGATACAGCCACCCTCCTGGATGGGGATTCAACCACCCCTCTGGATGAGGATTTAGCCATCCTCCTAGATGGGGATTCAACCACCCCTCTGGATGAGATTTTAGCCACCCTCCTGGATGGGGATTCAACCAGCACTCTGGATGAGGATTCAGCCCCCCCCCTGGATGGAGATTCAGCCACCTCACTTCTAGGGGATTCAGCCACCCCCCTGGATCGGGATTCAGCCACCTCCCTGGATGGGGATTCAGCCACCCTCCTGGATGGGGATTCAGCCCCCCCCCGGATGAGGATTCAGCCACCCCCCTGGATGGAGAATCAGCCACCTCCTTCTAGGGGAATCAACCACCCCCCTGGATCGGGATTCAGCCACCTCCCTGGATGGGGATTCAGCCACCCTCCTGGATGGGGATTAAGCCCCCCCCCCGGATGAGGATTCAGCCACCCCCCTGGATGGAGAATCAGCCACCTCCCTTCTAGGGGAATCAACCACCCCCCTGGATCGGGATTCAGCCACCTCCCTGGATGGGGATTCAGCCACCCTCCTGGATGGGGATTCAGCCAGCCTCCTTAATGGGGATTCAGCCACCTCCCTGGATGGGGATTCTGCCACCCTCCGGGATGAGGATTCAGCCACCCCCCTGGTTGGGGGTTCAGCCATCCTCGTGGATAGGCATTCAGCCACCTCCCTGGATGGGGATTCAGCCACCCCCCTGCATGAGGATTCAGCCACCCCCCTGGATGATTATTCAACCACCCTCCTTAATGGGGACTCAGCCACCCTCCTGTATGGGGATTCAACCACCTCCCGGCATGGGGATTCAGCCACCTCCCTGCATGGGTATTCAACCACCCTCCTGGATGGGGATTCAGCCACTCCCCAGGATGCGGATTCAGCCACCCCCCTGGATGGGGATTCAGCCACCCTCCTGGATGGGGATTCAGCCACCCCTCTGAATGGGGATTCAGGCACTCTCCTGGATGGGGATTCAGGCACCCGGCTGGATGGGGATTCTGAAACCCCCCTGTATGGAGATTCAGCCACCTCCATGGATGAGGATTCTGCCACCTCCCAGGACGAGGATACAGCCACATCCCTGGATGGGGGTTCAGACACCCTCCTGGATGGGGATTCAGCCGCCCCCCCGGATGGGGATTCAGCCACCCTCCTGGAGGAGGTTTTAACCGCCTCCCTGGATGAGGATTCAGCCACCCCACTGGAGGAGGATTTAGCCGCCTCCCTG